>OY728165.1:975401319-976616319 GCA_963277665.1 Viscum album
CAATGGCATAAACTAGATTAGTTTATGAATCGAAATACATAAATCCAAACTTGTAAAACATTTAACATAAATTGAACAGTTTATGGATATAATCCATTATAATAAAAATGTTTTCTTTGAGGAAGTATAAAATCATAAACCCTTTATAATGGTTTGTAAAGAAATGGGAATTATCCTAAGAATATGACCCTGGAGTGTCATAACCAATAGTGCAACAAGGCCCTTTGTCGTGCAGCTGTTCTCATTTGAGTCTTGCTCAAAGTGTTATTTTCTTGTTTTACCCCTAGGTACATCTGTGCTAGAGCCACCTCTACCTGCTCATTTCCAAACAAGGATGTATTTCATGGAAAACTCACAAAATCTCTACAATACCAAAATTCTAGGATGTTATTCTATACTAATACTCAAATTCTATCTTAGGGATATATGTTCTAAATAGAGTTTATCTAAATCATGTTTTCAAGGTTTGTACTAAAAATTTTCTGATACCAATTGTAACACCCCGACCCTAGAATCCCAGAGTCGGTGCATTATTACATAACATTGGCATAACCACAAAAGTTCGTGTTTCGAAATACCAATTAGTTTATTGGCCATGGAAACAATAGATACATTCATAAGGTTTTCATTACATAATAAAATGGAAAACTACAACAACATTGTTTCCAAATACAACATTCAGATCCCATAGACTATCCCTACAGGTCAGTCATAATATACTTCTTTGCATCTTAGGAAAAATAAAACATAGAAATTGGTGATCTCCGATGCTCAGTAAGGATAACAATATAGAAGAAATGTTCATAAATAAGCATAAACATTTAAGGCAATGTATAACTAAAATAAAATCCTTTTAAACTTGAACTTCAGCATAATATGGAAAAAATAAAATGAAATAATAACATTTACTTATTCACATGTATAATCTAATAGTTTAATAATCACATGTAATATCAATAACCACTTTCATAATGATGGAATGCATAATGCTAGAATTTCAAAACCACATAGTCAAGGAATTGTGCCAAGAATAAAAATAATATTTTGTGAAGGCCTTGTGACGAAACACTATTTTGTCTCATGAGACATACCGATGCATCGGGGAGCTATAGCGGGCTCCTCCCATCACTTTCTATGTCCAATGCATTCCACATATGAATAGGTTTAAACATTACAAAAACATTCGTATTAAAACTAGCATACGAAATGTCAATACATTCTCTATAAACCATGAATGGTATAAACAATAATACATCCACAATAAAACATTTCACAAAACCTTCAATACAATATGGAAGTTTTTTATCATAATAAATCAACTTCAAATCAGCATAATATCGATCAAAAGATATTGACATAGATGAAATACAAACTATTTGAGAGAAATATCTCTTTTTGAAATCATTTAAAAGTCACGTTACTATAAAATAAATCATTTACAATGAAAAAAATCTTATAAACTTGTAAGGGATGTTTCGAAGATTTTATAACGGTGTAAAATATCCACACCTGCCATATAAGTTAAAAAATCCATTATTACCATAGTTTTCTTGAAAATGTTAAAAAGGAACTTGTTTGGAAAACGAAGGAAAGATTCTATTATAAATATCAAATAAAATTCAAACAATGGTATAAATGACATTAACCTATTGTCTATACAATAGTAATAATGTTTTTTAATACATTTTTAAGAAACATGGATGTGTATGATTAAGATGTCCTAGTAGACAATTGCATATAAACAACCTCAGATAATGAAGTGATTGAAAAATAAACACATAACTCATACATTTCCTTGGTCGAGGGTTGCTCAAACTCTTTTATAATGATGAAATAATTGTTATTAAATTATTCAAGAATCATATACATTAATATTATATCATATATGATATTTTAAAATTGCTTTGTTAATAATATCTTAGTATTATCATCATTTCGGGTGTTAACTGATTCATTTTCCTTTATATTCATTGCAACGTCAGTAATGTTTATTATGGATAGGATGTATCTTATTAATTTTCAGAATGATATTAACCATTTAAACATTATTTTTAATATTCTAATGAAAATTAGTCTTGAATGGATGTGATGGGGAATCAATCTTGTCGCATTCAGTGGGATGGTAATCGGTACGTACGCACGAGCGACAATATCATTGTTTTGATATTAAAATAATATATAATTAGATGGTATATCATATATTCAGAATCATTATCGATGTTTATTTATTATTTACATGAATTACACATCATTTTTATACCCATCCAAAATAATAATGTATTGAATAACAATTACACCACGATGTGGAGATGGTAATAGAATATCAATTAATAATATAATATTTGTTTTAAAAACTATTTTATGTCTATTTTGACAGTATTTTGTATTTTCTTTTTCCTAAATTCATAACAGAATTATTAATTGAAACACAATTCATCTAACAGACAATAATATGTCATATTAACATAGAAAATAGGTTGAATTCATAAAAAGTCTCAAATTACATTTATTTGGATATATATAAAATATCAATTATTTTCATATGTCATTAATTAGGTAATTACAACATCATCATTGTGTCATAAATAAATTAAATTATTTAATGTCTAAAAAATATAAATACAGTACCATTATATAGGAAATATCTTTTTCATTCAAATGAATATTTATAGTCGAATCTATCTTATGATAAACTCTATATTAAAAAAATTATTTATTAATCTTTGACTATTACTCTATTAACTCTTCTGTGTATTAAATAATAATAAATTTCCTAATATAATCCATGTGGACCAAAGCGGTTCATATTCTATTCTTATGGTTGTTTCTGGTCTAATTATACTTATCCAATAGAATTAAGACATGTTTTAGGGTAATAATAATATAAATTTTACCCTTATTATCCTATTTACTTTTAACCGTTGTAAATAAAAGTAAAAAGTTACTATTCACCAAAAATTATTTTTATCTTATTGAACCAAATCATACTTATTAATATCAACTGTGTCTCTTAGATTTTTGAAATTCCACCCACAGAAGCGGTAAAATTAAGTTTCATGTGAATTCGTAAATTCTCCTAGGAGATGGGTAAAAGACGGTGAAGAGTTCAATAAAATATTTATATATCTAAAATTATTATAAACTGAATCCAATGAATTAAATTGAACTTATATAGGTATTATGTAACTATCTTGACCTAAAAAAATTTAAATAAAATAAATTAATATTTAAATAAAATTTAAATTTTAAACTATAACTTAGTGTTTTTCACTACTCATCAAAAAATGAATGTTTTCAGAAATATACAATAAATCACCCTAATCTAATTTCGATAATCTGAATCCTTAGATGATGTCAATTTTGAATGATAAAAATTATAAAATTACAAAAAGTTGGTATTAATATTCATAATGGCTAGTTTTATTGGTTGTGGTGTGTGTTAGAACTCGAAGTTGCGTTCAACACACACTAATGTATTATTCAAAGAGAAACGTACCATGGAATATTGGGGTTTTATTGTTAACCATGTGCCTTATTTGGCTTCCAAAATAAGGATTCCCAATTTTTAATTATTATATATTTAATAAGGCGTAGTATATGTTTCCAAACATAAAGTCTCTAACCATAGGTCACAAAGTCAATTTTTACATTCATTCAGGGAATTTTCAGGTGAGTTAGGATATACATCCAACATGTTTTCTCCTATATCATAGTGGAAACCATTATTTATTTCCGATGATATAGTTTTTTGTACTGGGAAACCTTTCCTTTTAATGATTATAGTGGCACATTTCCTAAAAAATTTAGTTTTGTATTTTAGACTACAAACTTGTAAACGGTTAGTCTTCCTTTTGATCAGTCTTATTTTTTGAGTGGTAATCATTTTTAAAATCCCATGAATTCATCAAATATGAATTTTTTCATAGTGATGTTCTATTTTCATCTCTCTATAGTTGGAAAATTTTGATGTTGGTGGGTGGTTTGTTTAGCATTATTTTAAGTTCATACTCTATTCTAGTCAGTTCATTAATGGTGGGGAGACCCCCTATAGGTCTAATTAATGTCCTATTTTATTAAGATAAGTTTTTACATGGGAAATTAAGAGGTCAAACTGTTGTTAATTGTTCTTTCTATATTTTTTGGATTTTTTTTTGTAATGGTGCTTTGGTAATGTACAAAAATGGAAGGGAGACCACCATAAAAATAGTATCGTAGTGAATTTGACTTTAACCATCCCATCCAAATATGATCATTCATTTCTTCAATTTGTTTATAGGGTAAGGGGTGTCCCATTTATCGAATATATGTTTGGAACGGACAATTTCTCGTTTTTTCTTCTTTCGTTGGTAGTTTGAGTCTTTAAATCTATCTTGTTTTTTCATTGGATGTCAAGATGGTTCCTCAAGGACATTATTACATGATTATTTTTATCATGGAATTTTTGGGATTTGTGATAGAAAATATGTTTTGGGTTATTGTTATTCCATTTGTTGAATTTTCTCTCTCGATATGTATTATTCATTTTTTGATGACATATGTCTTTTGGGAAATTATGATGGTAGAAAGTGTTAATAGTGGGGTGAATTTTCACACCATGATATGAAACATATACTTTATTTTATTTATTTTATATCTCATTATATCCTATTATTTTTTAGGAGTGAATTTTGGTTGTTGGTGGGACAGAATTTAAATTTTTTGTGTAATTTTAGCTGTTTAATAGTTAACCCACATGGTTTGGAGTAAACACTCATTTCCTATATAGTTACAATCGTTCATTTTAGAGAGACATTTTGTATGACATGAGGAATATTTTTTAAAACCATGTGGTACTCTATAGGAATCCATTTGATGCCTCGATATGTCTTTAAAAAGGCACATAGTTTGATTTAATGATAAGGATTTTTAATAGAAACAATACAGATGGTTACTGGCCTAGGATGTAGACAACATATGATTAGCACATGGTTTGGTATACTGTGCACAGACCTTGCGGGTTCCCTAGATATTTTTTGAAAAAAGTTATTTTTTTTATTTTACATTTTACCCTATACTGGATTTTCCTTCCCCCTTATCCTCATTTTAATTTCATGATACCCAAATCCCCTCTCCATGTGTAGCAATTTGCCACCCTCTCGTAGATACTTCTCATCTTACAGTGAATCCTTGAGATTTGTTGACATTTCACAAACGATTCTCAAATTTAATATCTCATCTACCTTCCAGCAACCATTTCGATGAGTTTTACATCTTCCCATATCCCCTCTCTATTCATCCAAACCTTAGGGTGAGGTTTGATTGAAATTTTCGTTTTTTTATGGGTGGGTCATGCAGGGGGCCACTTGGGATGCATTCCTTTGTATTTCAGCAACCACCACTGAGGGAGAATCTTATCAGACTTTTATTTTCACCCACTATAATTTTTTGTTTTTTTCTTCTTCCCTCTTGGTAATTTATAATTGTTTTTGGGTATATGGGTTTTCATTGGGGTTATGGTATTTTAATTTAGTGTGTTTGGCCAGCAGTTCATTGGGAGAACTACAGACATATAAATAGTTAAGGAATACTTGTCAATATGTATTCTTTATTTGTATAAATTATCTCATGTATATGGGAATATGTAAAATTTATCTCTGGATATATATATGTGATAAATGAATGTATGTGTATGTTTAATGATTGGTTTCAATGATTCTTCATCGAAAGCAGTGCATTTTGATGTAGGCACCCTGTGTATAAGCCATTTATTTAATTAATTAGTTTAAAACATGTTTTAAAAGTATGATTTAATATTAAATGTTATGTATATTCTATAGAAAATGTTTTTACCCTTATAAAATGTATTTTCATATGTTTTATATGATTTACGTAATATTTTATTGTAGAAAACTTTATTTAATCATGTTATCATTCCTATTTCAAATTATGAGGTGCCATAATTGGTCAATTAGTATTCTTAATGGTTTGTAAACTGAAATTCATTGGGAACTACTATTTTATAAAGTTAATTTATTCCTTTAAAATTGATAAATCCTAATTGGAAGCATGAAAGTTTTTTGGAAGTGTAATACCCCTCTTGAGATGCGCCCTAATGATTTAGAAACATGATGTTTCTGAAAAGTATATGGTTTTTCACATGTTCCTAGTGAAGAGACTCATTTTTTTGTGTCAATTTGAATGGGGGTTGAACAAATTGAGGGATTTTGGTGGTGATAATATTTATGGGTTTTGGGGAAAGAATATGATATGTAATTTGGGCTAGATTGATAAAAAAACACCACTATTTAGAAGAGTGCCGATGAGAAAATATGAAACTATGAGGGAAGACTACATCTAGTACTCAAGGTGGATTTTCAAGGCCAAGGCCCAATTTCCATAGAAATATGGATTCTAAAAAAAATTAATTAGAGGATAGTGATGGTTGGGGACCACATGATAATGGGATGTGGTCCCCTCTACAGTCTTGTTCAGAAGTATTGATATGGGTTTTGTATTTATTTATCACCAAGGTATGATGACACATGAATCCCACTAACCCAATATATATAGATATTTTACATGGTTCATTATATCATTTAACCCAATATTTATATGGTATTATTTTAATTCTCAAGGAATATTTTCACTTATTTTTTTAAATAGTATAAAAATTCTTTTGCACAAATTTGTTGAACCTAATGATTTTGTTTTCTTGTTGAGACTCTTATTTAACTACTTTCTCCATACTGTAATAGATTCAATATATATATATCCTGATTTGAACTATATTTTGGACATGTAATGGAAATTTAGATTAGTTAAAAGTGGAAGAATGTAACATTTTTTTTGAAAAGAATTTAAAATCCCATTTTTATATGTAATATTTTCAAACTACAACGACTATTATTTCATTAAAAAGTTAAGGATTATGTAATAGTTTATTCATGATTTGCTATAATGTTTAAATACTATTTATTATGGATTTATTTATCTTTTAGCTTCTATTGATGCTTCAAACTCAGACATGGTCATCATGGAGTGATGTTGTTTAGTAATCGGTGGTGACCCATATGGTCACATTGACATATGTTAATTTTTATATCATTCCACTTCTAGTGTTTTCTAATTATTTTGTTTATATTAATTTATTTTTCTGTCATTTTCTAGGTTAACTATTTACCAATGGTTTTATCTTGATTCCCAACACTAGTTTCCATCCTGGGACGATTAGGAGCACCTTTCTATCTATGTTTTGGGCCGACTCTGGTGCTTATTCTAGGGTCAACTCAGGTTGCTTCATGATAATATTCATCGAATGCTATTATTTTCCATATTAAGAGGATCTATTTTGAATAATCATTCTGAATCATAATTCCATTTGAATTATTTCAATTTTTTTCATAAATTAACCACTACGTTATTGTCTAGGTTAATATATAAATCTATCTTATGGAATTTATTGACATAAATTTTTACTAACTAATCTAATATTATATAAGAATCAATTTTCATTTGTATTTTACTATGTTTTGACCTTTGAATCATTTTTTTAATCCTTAACAAAATATCATGTATTATTATGAATTTCCATAGGAATTCCATGCCTTTTCCATACTTTTATTAAACTAACATAACTACATTTATGTATGACCATGTTTACTATTCAACATACACTGCCTTTTCCAATTCTCATTACCCATGTTTTGGATGAACCTTATGTGTTCATTTGAGTTACTCATATATAATTTGATCGCATCCAAATCCTCATATTTATTTCAAGAGTTTCTGTCACATTTTTAATTTAATATTTTAATATTTTCATTCAAAATTTATATCTTCCAAACCATACTTCTAGAAATCTAAATTCTTTTGTAATCCTTATCATGGATTTCATAATACTCCAAAACTTCTAAAAACTCTTAAAATTAGTTTATTAAATATTATAATGTTTATAAGGATCATAAACCCAATTTCCATACCCTTTCTCATTATATAAGATATCATTTTCCTTTCATTAATGTGTATTTACATCCTCAATAAATCCATCATCAAAATCATAAATATGCAAAACCATAAATATGATACTTAATATTAATTATAAAATTTTTATTTGATAATACGTTGATATAATACTAATATTTTATCCAAATTTACAAATAATCTATGTTAGACTACGGTGTTAGAATACATAGAACTTTTCATTTATTTTTCTAATGTCCACTTCAACAATAATCAAATATAATGGTAATGGTATTCAAAATGTTTATATGAAATTTTCATGTTGTATCTTAATCTCCATATCGTTTTCTATTCATTCACGGTGGAATTACCATAGTTTCATTTACAGATCTATATATGAGTATCACCTTATTCATTTCCATTTGGTTCTTCTTAATCTCACAAAATAACCATATAATTAATTTACATCTAATTGATACATTGGAAACAAATTCGACTAACTAATTCATATTTCTTCATCACTATTCCATTGGTCTTTCCAATCCCAACATTAGATTAGTTTTTAATTGACTCTTCAATTCTATATTCAATATTATTCCCCCCTTTATTAATAATAAATGAAAAAGTGATAAGTTAATGGGAAAATTTTACTCGTATATAGCATCTTCTATGATTATATATTTCATCTAATCACCATATATTATGCCATTATCATGAGAGATAAATACATATTCACTTGAAAAATAACATAAAAGTTCACCACTAAAGGAGGCCCAAATTATCAAACATTATTTCTACATGATCACATCTATAAAAAACATGTTCAATATGTGATTCCAATATTAATTCTCTTTTTAAATGATTTTGAGATGTTTTTCATACAAAAACCTACACTCATCCTTAAAAAACATTAAAAACATTATTTTCAAAGAATGTATCATCCCTATTCATGTTTAACAATGATTGCCATTACAATTGGAATTTATTTAGTCAACACATGAATGGGAAATTATAATTATCATAACACAAACATTATCCTTTAATTAACTATACAAATTTATAGCTTTATTATAAATTATATCATCTAGATTATTTTTCATCTTCTAAGAACCCACTCAAGATATGAAATCGATTAAAAATCACAATGGTTGACAACACATAAAAATATTTCATGGGATCCTCAATCATTCCCTATTGGACATAGTCGTCTACTTTATAGTAGTTATAACACTCATTCATTACTCCCCATATAATTCACCACATTTAATTCCATACACAAAAGAACAAACAAATAAATATTGTAATATGTTGAATCTTTATAGATTCCTAATTGGAACATGAAGGCTAAGATTTTATTATAAACCAATGAACACCTTTAATTTATAGTCCTACATAATGTGGATTTATTATTCTAGAACCTCCATTGGATTTCCAGACATGATACAAATTTAATATTACGTACTTGTTTTTACTTTTAGTTTTCAATGTTTATAGAAGTTACCGTTTCAACTTAGTTATTAAGAATATTATATTATATTTTTTATACTCCATTATTTAATCAAATTCCAACTGTTTTGGACTTCTTTTCAATTGTTCTTTTAAAACATTAATAAATTTATTCTTATAAGTAGACAAGTTTTTTTGATCCAAATTTATGGTCCATAATTAATGTGTGCATTATCATACATTTAAAAATATCATTTTTATAGGTATCCACATCATGCAGTTTTTAGGAATGTGAACTATTTATATTCCCATTCCATTAAAATTATTTCTATATATTATACAGCATTATTTGGAAACATATCAAATTCCATTTTTTTGATTTATTCTAACAATAAGCCACTTTTTTCTGTACAATATTTTTTCTTTATTTGAATCCATGTAACTTCATTCAGTATTGATATTCATTAACAAAATATAAATGGTCCATGATTTTGGAATTTCTTCCTTAAAATAATCAAATTCTATTTTTTAATAAATCCATCAAAATTATATTCATGGATATTTTTTGGTTATATAAATTCCATTGATTGTATCATAATATAGACACACCACATTTTTCTTCTTCTTTTCAATGTCCTTCTCTACTCATTAAAACATTTGTGGTTGATAGTTTTATATAGGTATTAATCACTATTTCCTCATCCTTTCATTCAATCATTATAATGGGTTTTATAAAATTTAAACCATTTATTGATGGAAATATTTATTTTATTCTATGTAGTATGTGACACCCTAGACTCATAAACTATTTTTTTATCAGAAAACATATTTTTTACATCTAACTGGAAAAGAAACTGTGGAGACACCTAATTTAACCATTGATCATTACATAAAATGGGTCATCTAAATATTCAATACTGTTTAGGATAATAAATTTAATGGATTAATAAAATCCTTTAACATAAAAAATGAAACCATTCTCACTCAAATGATAATTTTTATAGTATACCCATATTTTCTTATTCTATAATAATTTATCAAAATCTTGAATAAATTTCCCTACTCATGATACTCAAAAATACATATCACATGTAATAATTATCTTCATATCCTAGGGAAATAGAAACATAATATGGGTGGGATCAAATTCTTTGTAATGGGTAGTGAACGTATTAATCTATCATAAAATATATAAATCATTATTAGTATATAGATATTAATAAAAAATCAAATATGTCATAGAACTATTCATATGGGAAATGAATATATCCAAATAAATAAAATTAATAGCATGGACAATAATAACTAAACTCTTAATGATGGAATATTTAAAAATATATTTCATAATTTTAGTATTTAAGGCTTATTCTATAAACCCATACCTAAAAGGTAAGTCATAATCCAAATACCAAAATAATTCATCTCAAATCATCTTCTAATGTCTTGATGGGACATAATATATTGGGCCACATCCATCACTAAATAAATCTAATGCGTTAATCTTATGAAATTAATTCATAAACATTACGTAATATTACTAACTAATTAATCAATCCATATTTAAAAAACAAGTACACTTTTTTTTTGTAATTCTAAAACAATTAAATTGAATAAAATTTTGAAAAACATCGATCAATATTATAGTAATTTTACCATACAAAATTGTAACACCCCGACCTCCAGAAGTCCAGAGTCGGTTCATTATTTGATAATATTGGCATGATCACAACAGATCAAATCTCAAAAGACCGATTAGTTTAGTGGCCTTGGAAACACAAGATACATTCATACGATTATCATTACAACATTAATGGAAAAAAACAACAACATTGTTTCCAAATACAACACTGAGATCCCATAGACTATCCCTACAGGTCAGTCATGATATACTTCTTTGCATCATGGGAAAAATAAAACATAGAAAGGGGTGAGCTCAGATGCTAAATAAGGATAACAATATAATGGAAATTTTCATAAATAAGATAAACATCTAAGGCAATGTATAACTAAAACAAAAACCTTTTAAACTTGAACATCAGCATAATATCTCCAAAATAAAATTAAGTAATGACATTTACTTATTCACATGGATATTCTTCTAGTATATTAATCACATGTAATATCAATAACCACATTCATAATGATGGAATGCATAATGCCATGACTTTCATAACAACATATTCATGGCCTTGTTCCAAGAATACAAATAACATTTTGTCAAGGCCTTGTGCCAATACACTAGTTTGTCTCCGGAAACCTACTCAAGGATCGAGGAGCTATAGCGGGCACCACCCATCACTTACTATGTCCAATGAATTCCTCATTTGAACAGGTTGAAACATAACATAAACATTCATATTAAAATTATCACACTAATTGTCAATACATTCTCCATAAACCATGAATGGTATAAAATATAACACATCCACCATCAATCATATAAAAAACTTTCAGTGCAATATGGAAGTATTGTATCATAATAAAGCAACTTCAAATAAGCTTAAAATCCATCAAATGATGTTAACATAGATGAAATCAAAACTATTTGAGGAAAATATCTTTTTCATTAAATCATTTTAAAGCCATATAATTATAAAAGAAAACATTTAATTTTAAAATATTCTTATAAGCTTGTAAGGGAAGCTTAGATTATTTTATAAGGGTGGGAAATATCTACACCCTCCATATAGGTTAAAAATAGACATTCTTACCTTAATTTTGTCAAAAAAGTTAAAAAGGACCTTGTTTGGAAAACGACGGAAAGATTCAAGTATAAAAATCTTATAAAAGTCAAAAAAGGGTATAAATTACTATAATACATAGTCTATAATATAATAAGAATGTTTTGAAATTAATTTTTAAGAAACATGTATGTGGATGATAAAGAGGTCCCATTAGACAATTACGTATAAACATCCTCGAATAATGAAGATATTGTGAAATAAACCCATAAAATATACTTTTTCTTGGTCGAGGGTAGGTTAATCTCTTGTATAATGGTGAAATAATTGTTATTAAATTATAAATGAATCATAGAAATTTATAAGATATCATATATGATCTTTTAACATAAGTTTGTTAATAATGTCATACTATTATCGTCGTTTCAGATGTTAATTGATTCATTTTCGTATATATCCATTGTTACATATGTAATGTTTGTTATGGATAGGATTTAACATATTCATATTCAGAATGATATTAAGTATTTAAAAATTATTTTTAATCTTCTAATGAAAATTACTCTTGATTGGATACGATGTGGAATGAATCTCATCGCGTTCGTGGTGACGGTAATCCGTACGTACGCACGAGCGACAATATCATTATTTTGATATTAAAATAATATATAATTGGATGTTATATCATATATACATAATCATTATCATGTTATATTTATTATTTACATGAATTAAACATCATTATTATACCCTTCCAAAATCATAATGTATTGAATAACAATTACACCATGACGTGGAGAAGGTAATCTGTACGTACGCACGTATGGTGACATGTCATTCAAAGGATGGATAGAATAATTAATAAGGTTGTACCATATTTATAAAAACATCACAGTATATAGAATATATTAGAGTTATTATTTTATAATGTAAATAAAAATGAAAGAATATGTGGAAGAAGAAAACAACATGAAAGAGGGTGGGGAAATTATTACCTCTTCTTCAGGTTCCTCCTTTTTATTTGATCGAATGGTATCCTTAATATGGATTTCTGACTAAAGAAAGGCCTCCAAGATGAAGTGAGGGAAGTTTAAAGGATATTTGGACAGGGGTTGGCCGAGACAAAAGGATTTGAAGGTGTGAATTAGAGAGAAGGGGTATTTCTCTTTTAAAAGAGGTGTGACAGGCACCATAGGAAAACGTAGAAATAATATTTTATAATAAAATAATTTTCGGTTTCTAATGGATCCAAAATCCATTATTTAAAGTCTAAGGTTGGGATGGGTCTAAAACCACTCAATAAATATGTTTTAGATCGGTTTTTGACAGTATATTAACCTTAACCTATAGATTTAACTCTTAGTTAAATAGTTTGTCATTTATCATGACTAATTTTCTTTTTAAATTATATGGTTAATAAACATACTATATGCTTCCAAGAGAACCCCAAGTGGTTCATTATTGATAAAATTATCATTATATATTTATTTTGGAAAATCCTTATATTTTTAGAAATAAAATATCAATTAATAACATAATATTTGTTTTAAAAACACTTTTTTGTCAATTTTGACACTATTTGGTATTTTGTTTTTGCTAAATTCATAACAGCATTATTAATTCAATAAAAATTCATCTAACCAACCCTAAAATATCATATTAACTTCTAAAATTAGTGGAATACAAAAAATGTCTCAAATTACATTTATTTGGATATTTATAATATCAATTATTTTAATATTTCATTAATTATGTAATTACTGCATCATCAATGTATCATAAATAAACTAAATTATTTAATGTCTAAAAAAATATAAATAAAATACCATTATCTAGGAAATCGTTTTTCGTGCTAATTAATATTTATAGTCGAATCTATCTTATGTTTTTCACTATATTAAAAATAAATTAGTTATTACACTTTGATTTTAACTCTTTTAACTCTTTTTTGAATTAAATAATAATAAATGTCATAATCTAATCCATGTGGACCAAAGAATAGGTAAGGAATACATGTCAATATGTAAGGAATACCTGTCAATATGTATTCTCTATTTGTACATATTACCTCATGGATATGGGAATATGTATTATTTATCTATGGGTGTATATATATATATATATGATAAAAGAATGCATGTGTATGTGTAAAGATTGGTATCAATGATTCTTCAGCGAAAGCAGTGCGTTTTGATATAGGAACCCTGTGTTTAAGACTTTTATTTAATTACATAGTTTAAAACTTGTTTTAAAAGTAGGATTTAATATTAAATGGTATGTATATTCCATATAAAATATGTTTACCCTTATAAAAAGTATTTTTATATGTTATATATGATTTACCTAAGCTTTTAATGTGGATATCTTTATTTAATCATGTTATCATGCTTATTTCAATTTATATGGTGCCATAATTGTTCAATTAGTATTCGTAATGATTTGTAAACTGAAAATCATATTTTTTAAAGTTAATTTATTCCATTAAAATTGATAAAGCCTAATTGGAACCTTGATAATGTTTTTTGAAAGTGTAATACCCCTCTTGAGATGTTCCCTAATGATTTATAAATATGATGTTTTTTATAAATATATGGTTTTTCACATGTTCCTAGTGAAGAGACTCATTTTATTGTGTGAATTTGAATGGAGGTTTCACAAATGGAGGGATATTAGTGGTGAGAATTTTTATGGGTTTTGGGGAAAGAATATGATATGTTTTTATAGACTAGATTGATAAAAAACACCACTATTTGGAATAGAGCCCATTAGAAACGAGGTAACTATAAGGGAAGACTACATATAGTACTGAAGGGGGATTTTCAAGGCCAAGGCCCTATTTCCCTTGAAATATGGATTCTAAAAAACTTATTAAATAGAGGATGGCGATGGTTTGGGACCACATGATAATGGGATGTGATCCCCTCTACAGTATTGTTCAAAAGGATGATATGGGATTTGTATATATTTATCACCTATGTATAATGATACATGAATCCCACTAACCCAATATATATATAGATTTCACATGGTTCATTATATCATTTAACCCTATATTTATATGGTATTATTTTAAATCTCATTGCATAGTTTCATTTATTTGATTGAAAGAGAAAAAAAATCCTTTCCTCGGTCATGGGGATCCTAATGATTTTGTTTTCTTGTTTCAACTCTTATTTTATTACTTTATCCCTACGGTAATTGATTCGCTACAAATATCTCATGATTTGGACAATATTTTAGACATGTAATGGAAATTTTGTTTACTTAAAAGTTGAAGCATGTATCTTTTTTCTGAAAATAATTGAAAATACGATTTTTTATATTTATTATATTCAAACTATAATTACTATTATGTCTTTAAAAAGGTAAGGAATATGTAATATATTATTCAAGATTGAATACTATGTTTTAATACTCATTATTATGGATTTATCTGTTTTTTAGCTTCTATTGATGGTTCCAACTTAGACATGGTCCCCATGGATTGATGTTGATTAGTAATCGGTGGTGACCCATATGGTCACATTGGAATATTCTATTGTTATATCATTCCACTTCTACTGTTTTTTCATTATTATTTTTCTATCATTTTCTGGGCTAACTATTTACCAATGGTTTTATCTTGATTCCCAACACTACTTTCCATCCCGGGAGGATCAGGAGCTTCATTCTATCCATGTTGTGGACTGACTCTCGTGCTTATTATAGGGTTAACTCAGGTTGGATTATGACAAGGTTCCTCAAATGATATTATTATCCACATTCTGAGGAACTATTTTTGAATAATAATTTTGAATCACAATACCATTTGTATTATTTCAATGTTTTTTTCAAAAATTAACCACTATTATATTGTCTAGGTTAATATCTAAACCTTTCTTATAGAATTGATTAACATAAATTTTTTCTAACTAATGTAAATTTCTATAAGAAACATTTTTCATTTGTATTTTACTATGTTTTTACATTTGAATAATTTTTTAGTCCATAGAAAAAATATCATGTATTATAATGAAATTGCATATGAATTCCATGCCTTTTCCATATTTTTAATCATCTAACATAACTACATTTATATATGACCAATTTTACTCTTCAATATACACTACCTTTTCCAATTCACATTATTCATGTTTTGGATGAATCTTATGTGTTCATTTGAGTTACTCATATATACATTGATCACATTCAAATCCTCATATTTGTTTCAAGAGTTTATGCAACAATTTTAATTTAATATTTTAATACTTTAATTCAAAATGTATATCATCCATGTTATACTTCCTGAAATCAATATTCATCTATAATCTGTATCATGGATTTTATTATACACAAAATCATTTCAAAAAACTTTAAAATTAATTTATTAAATATTATAATGTTTATAAGCATCATAAACCAAATCTCCATACCCTTTTTCATTATATAAGATATCATTTTCATTTCATTAATGTGTCTTAACCACCTCAATAAATCCATCATCAAAATCATCAATCTATTAACCCCTAAATAGGATATATAATATTAATTAAAAAAATATTTATTGATAATACATGGATATAATACCAATATTTTATCCAAATTTACCAGTAATCTATTTTAGACTATGGTGTCAGAAACCATAGAACATTTCATTTATTTTTCTGATGTCCACCTCAAAAAACATCAAATAAAAATGTTAGGGAATTCAAAATGTTTATATGATAATTTCATGTTAGATCTTAATCTACATATCTATTTCTATTCATTCAAGGTGGCATTACCATAGTTTCATTTACACATCTATATATGAGTATCTCCTTATTAATTTCCATTTGGTTCTTCTTCATCACCCAACATTACCATATAATTCATTTATATCCAATTGATACATTGGAAGCATATTCTACTATCCAATTCATATTTCTACATCACAATTGAATTGGTCTTTTTAATCCCCCCATTAGATTTGATTTTAATAAACTCTTCAACTCTATATTCAATACTATTCTCCCCATTATTAATAATAAATGAAAAATTGATAAGTTAATGGGAAAATCTTACTCATATCCTGCATCTTCTATGATTATATATTTTATCTTATGCCCATATATTATCCCATTATCATGAGAGATAAATACATATTCACTTGTAAAATAACATAAAATTTATCCACTAAAGGAGGCCCAAATTATCTAAATTTAATTCTACAAGATCACAATAATACAAAACATGTTCAACATGCGAGACCAATATTATTTTTTGCTTTTTATATCCTTTTTGAGTATTTTTTCATACAATAACCTACACTCTTCCTTAAAAAAAATTAAATACATTATTTTGAAAGAATGTATCATCCCCATTTTAGTTTAACATAGATCACTGTTAGAATTGGAAATGATTTAGTCATCACATAAATGGGAAATTATGATTATCATTCCACAAACACTATCCTTTAATTAACTATACAAATTTATAGATTCGTTATAAATAATATCATCTGGATTATTTTTAATCTTCTATGAACCCCCTCAAGAGATGAAATCCAATAACAATAACAATGGCTGATAGCACATGAAAATATTTCATGGGACCATCAATCACTCACTATTGGAGATATTCATCTACTTTATAGTAGTTACAACACTCATTCATTACCCCCCATAAAATTCACCACATTTAATTCACTACACATAATAACAAATAAATAAATATTGTAATATGTTGAGTCTTTATAGATTCATAATGGGAACATGAAGGCTAAGATTTTATTATGGACCAAGGAAGACCTTTCATTTCTAGTCCTGTATTGAGTGGATTTATCATTATAGTACCTACATTGGATTTCAAAACCAGAACCAAATTTAGTATTATGTACTTATTCTTAATTTTAGTTTTAAATGTTTATAAAAGTTACCGTTTCAACTTAGTTATTAATAAAATTGTATTATATTTATTATACTATATAATTTAATTAAATTGCAACTATGTTGGACTAGTTTTCAAATTTTCCTTTAAAACATTCACAAATTTATTCTTATGAGTAGAATTCATTTTTGATCCACATTTATGGTTCATGAATAACGGGTGTCTTATCATACATTAAAAAATCTCCTTTTTATAGGTATCCACATCATGCAGTTTTTAGTATTGTAACCTATTTATATTCCACTTCCATTAAAATTTTTCAATATATTATATAAAAATATTTTTTAACTTATCAATTTCTATTTTTGGGATTTATTTTAACAATATCTCAATTTTCATTAATGTATTGGTTCTTTATCTTAATCTATATAACTCCATTTAGTCTTGATATTCATTAAAAAATTTAAATGGTCCATGATTTTGGACTTTCTTCCTTGAAAGAATCAAATTCAATTTGGTAATAAATCCATCAAAATATTATTCTTGGCTATTTTTTTTCTATAAATTCATTTGATTATATCATAATGTAGACACACCACCTTTATTTCTTCTTTTTTATGTCCTTCTCTTCTCATTAAAACAATTCTGGTTGATAGTTTTATATAGGTATTAATCACTATTTACTCAACCTTTCATTTATTCATTACCATGGTTTTCAGAAAAATTAAAACATTTATTGATGAAAATATTTATTTTATTCTATGTACTATGTGAAACCCTAGACTCATAAACCATATTTTTTAGCAGAAAACATATTATTTACATCTATCTGGAATAGAAACTGTGGATACTCTTAATTTAACCATTCATAATTACATAAAATGGGGCACTATATTTAATACTGTTTAAGATAATAAATTTAATGGATTAGTAAAATACTTTAACATAAAAACTATAACCATTCTCACTCAAATGATATTTTTTACACTATACCCATATTTTCATATTCCATAATAATTTATCAAAATCTTCTTTAAATTTCTCTACTCATGACACTATAAAATACATATCATAAGTAATAATTGTCTTAATATCCAAGGGAGATAGAAACATAATATGGGTGATATCAAATTCTTCGTAAGTGTTAGTGAACATATTAATATATCATAAAATATATAAATCATGATTAGTATATAACTATTAATAAATAATCAAATATGTCATAGAACTATTCACATGGGAAAGGAATATATCCAAATAAATAAAATTAATAGCATGGAAAATAATATCTAAACTCGAAATGATGAAATATTTAAAAATAGATTTCATAATTTTATTGTTGAAGGCCTATTATATGAACCCTTACATAAAAGGTATGTCAGAAGCCAAATACCAAATATAGTTCATCTCAAAAGATCATCTGATGGATTGAGGGGATATAATATATTGGGCCCCATTCATCACTAAATAATTATAATGCATTAATATTATGAAATTAATTCATAAAAATTACATAACATTATTAACTAACTAATCAATCCAATTTAAAAAACAAGTACACTTTATTTGTAATTCCAAATCTAATAAATTGGATAATATTCAGAAAAACATCGATCAATTTTATGGTATTTCTACCATAAAAAATTATAACACCCCAACCCCAGAAGCCCATAGTCGGTTCATTATTACATAATATTGGAATGATCAGAAAAGATCATGTCTCAAAAGACTGATTAGATTAGTAGCCTTGGAAACACTATATACATTCATAAGGTTTTCATTACTTCATAAAATAGAAAAGTACAAAAACATTGTTTCCTACGGCAACACTGAGATCCCAAAGACTATCCCTGCAAGTTAGTCAAAATATACATTTTCTCATACTAGGAAAAATAAATCATATAATGGGGTGAGCTCAGATGCTCAATAAGGATAACAATATAGCAGAAAATTTCATAAATAAGAATAAACATTTAAGGAATTTTATACCAAAAACAAAAGCCTTTTTAACTTAAAATTGAGGATAATATATAAAAAATTAAATGAAATAATGTCATTTACTTATACACATGGATATTCTACTAGTCCATTAATCACATGTAATATTAATAACCACTTTCATGATAATAGAATGCATAATTCCAGAATTTCATAACCACATAGTCCAGGCCTTGTGCCAAGACTAAAAATAATATTTTTTCAAAGCCTTGTTCCAAGACACTAGCTTGTCTCATGAGACCTACCGATGCATCGAGGCGCTATAGCGGGCACCACTCGTTATATACTAAGTCTAATGCATTCCACATATGAAGAGGTTTAAACATAACATACACATTCTTATTAAAACTAGCATATTAAATGCCAATACATTCTCCATAAACCATGAATGGTATACGAAATAAAACATCCACAGTCAAACATATCACAAAACCTTCAATACAATATGGAAGTTCTATATCATAATAAATTAACTTCAACTAAGCTTAAAATCTTTCAAAGGATGTTGACATAAATGAAATCAAAACTATTTGAGAGAAATATATATTTATTCGACAGATTTAAAAGTCGCATAATAATAAAACAAAACATTTACATTGAAAATATTCTTATAATCTTGTAAGGGATGTTTCGACGATTTTATAACAGTGGAAAATAGTTGCACCCGCTGTATAAGTTAAAAAAGGACATTCTTACCTTAATTTTTTCGAAAATGTTAAAAAGGACCTTGTTTGGTAAACAACATAATGATTCCTTTTTAAACATCTTATAAAATTCATACAATGGTATAAATTAATTTAACCCATATTCTATAAAATAGTAAGAATTTTTTGAAATACATTTTTAAGAAACATGGATGTGGATGATAAAGAGGTCCCAGTAGACAATTTTGAATAAATAACCTCGGATAATAAGGAGATTATTAAAAAACCCTTCCCTTGTACTTTTCCATGGTTGAGGGTATGTTAGCCTCCTTTATAATGGTTAAATAATTTTTATTAAATTATAAAAGAATCATATACATTAATATGATATCACATATGATCTTTTAACATTGCATTGTTAATAGTATTATCGTTATTACGGATGTCAACTGATTCGTTTTCCTTTATATTCTTTTCTACGTAAATAATGTTTGTTATGGATAGGATTTGTATTATTCATATTCAGAATTATATTAAGTCTTTAAAAATTATTTTTAATCTTTTAATGAAAATTATCCTAAGATGGATATGATGGGGAATGAATCTCATCACGTTCATGGAGACGGTAATCCATACGTATGCAACGAGCGACAATATCATTCTTTTGATATTAAAATAATATATAATTTGATGTTATATAATATATAAAGAATCATTATTATGTTGTATTTTTTATTTACATGAATTACACAACATTATTATACCCACCCAAAATAATAATGCATTGAATAACAATTACACTGCAACTTGGAGACGGTAATCTGTACGTACGACCGTATGGTGACATGTCATTAAAATGATGTATAGAATAATGAATATTGTTGTACCATATTTATAATAGCATCACAGTATATAGAAGATATTAGAGTTATTATTTTAGAATGGAAATAACAACAAAAGAATCTGTGGAAGAATAAATGAACATGAAAGAGGGCGGTGAAATTATTACATCTTCTTCAGGTTCTTTCTTTTGATTTAATCAAAAGGGATCCTTAAGTTGGATTTTTGACTAATTTAAGGCCTCTATGATAAACTAATGTATGTTTATAGGATATTTGGGCAGGTTTTGGCCGAGACAAAAGGATTTAAAGGTTTGAATTACATAGAATTATGATTTCCCTTTTATAAGAGGGGTGAGGGGAACCGTATGAAAAGCTAGAAATATTATATTATAATAAAATATTTTCCTGTTTCAAATGGCCAAAAATGTATTATTTAATGGATATGTTGGGTATGGGTCTAAATCCACTAAAAAAATATGTTTTAGAAAAGTTTGGGTCTCTATATTATCATTAACCTTTAGATTTAACTCTTAGTTAAACAGTTTGACATTTACCATGTCTCTTTGTATTTCTGTATTATATGGTTAATAGACATATTATATACTTCCAAGAGAAACCCAAGTTGTTCATTAATGATACACTTATCATTATATAATTATTTTGGCCGAACCATAGATGTTTAGAAATATAATAACAATTAATAATATAATATTTTTTTTAAAAACTCTTTTATATCAATTTTGACACTATTTGGAATTTTTTTCTAAATTCATAACAGCATTATTACATCAAAAAAAATTCATCGTACCAACCCTAATATGTCATATAAACATAGAAAATTAGTTTAATTTATAAAAAGTATAAAATTAAATTTATATGGATATTTATAATATCAATTATTTTAATATTTCATTAATTAGGTAATTACTGCATCATCATTGTGTCAAAAATAAATTAAATTATATAATTTATAAAAAATGTAAATAAAATACCATTATTTCTGAAATAGTTTTAGCTTTCTAATGAATATTTATAGTCTAATTTATCTTATGTTTAACCCTATATAAGAAATTCTTTAGTTATTAAACTTTGATTTTAAATCTTTTAACTCTTCTTTGAATTAAATAATAATAAATGTTCTAATCTAATCCATGTGAACCAAAGTGGTTCATAATTTATTTATAATGTATTTATGGTCGAATTATACTTATCCAATGGAATTATGACTTGTGTTTGGGTAATAATAATATCACTTTTACCCGTAATTACCTTAATAACTTTTAACTATGGTAAATAAAAGTAAAAAGTTATTATTCACCATAAATTATTTTTGTCTTATTGAACCACATTTTACATACTGATATCTAACATGTCACTCAAAATTTTGAAATTATAATCATAGAAGGGGTGAAAATTAGTATTATGTGAATTCAAAAATTTTCCAAGGAGGTGGGTAAAAGACGGTGAAAAGTTCAATAAAAATTTTCTATATATAAAATTAGTATAAACTAAATCCAATGAATTACATTGAACTTATATTGGAATTATGTATCTATTTTGACTTAAAATAAATTTATATAAAATAAATTATTATTTAAATAAAATTTTGGTTTTATACTATAACTCAATGTTTTTTACTATTCAATAAAAATTGAATGCTTTCATAAAAATACCAAAAATTCACCCTAAGATAACTTCGATATTCCGAATCCAAAGATGATGTCCATTTTGAATGATAAAATTTATGAAATTAAAAAATGGGTATTACTATTCATAATGGCTAGTTTGGTTATGGTGTGTGTTAGAACTCGAAGTTGTGTATAACACACGCTATTGTATTATTCAAAGAGAAGCTTACCAAGGAAGCTTGGGGTGTTACATTATCCCCTCCTTCAAATATGTTCATATGATAAATTTCTAGAATATTACTACATAAAAATAATATGGTGGTTCTACATCATAAGTTCCTAGGGTTCCCACATTGCCTCTTCCGTCTTATGGTTTCTCCATAGACCTTTTACCAGACGAGTTGTACAGTTTTTCAGCACTTGTTCTCTTGTATCAAGAATCTTGACAGGCTCTTCACAATAAGATAGATCATATTCCAGTTCTAATTCCTCATATGTGAGTACATATGTTGGGACATGCATGTATTTTCTCAACAGTGATACATGGAAAACATCGTGAACTTTGGAGAGATTTTGCGGCATTTACAAAAGATAAGTTACAACCCCAATTCGTTTTAGAATTTCGAAAGGTCCCATGTACCTGGGACTCAATTTACCTTTCTTCCTGAAACGTATAACTCCCTTCCATGGAGATACCTTCATGAAAACATGATCTCCTACCTGAAATTAAAAATCCTTCCTTCGGTTATCGGAATAGCTCTTATGCATACTTTGAGCTACTTTGTTGTGGTTTTAGATTACCTTCACCTTTTCCATTGGATCCTCAAAAAGTTCTTGGCCTAAAAGTTTTCATTCACCAACATCATCCCAACATGTTGGTGTGCGACTTTTCCTTCCATATAACCCTTCATATGGTGCCATCTGAATACTTGAATGAAATCTATTGTTATAGGAAAATTCAACCAAAGCTAAATGTCGATCCCACACACCCTGAAAGTCATTGGAATAGGATCTCAACATGCCTTCTATGGTTTGAATAGTTCATTCTGATTGTCCATCTATTTGTGGGTGGTAGGGAGTGCTCAAATGAATTTCAGTATCCATGGAATTGTGAATACTTTTCCAGAATCATGATGTAAAACGTGGATCACAATCTGAAACAATCTATAGTGGTACTCCCTGAAGTCTCACTACATCATTAATATATATCCTTTCTAGACATTCAATTGGTAAATCTTCTCTTATAACAAAAAAATGTGTTGGCTTGGTCAGACGGTCAACAATGAACCATATTACATAATTACATATAGGAGCCTATCGTATTCCCATGACAAAGTCTATAGTGATATTATCCCATTTTCACACAGGTATGGGAAGAGGTTGCAAGACTCCCCTAGGTTGTTTCCTTCTAGCTTTCACTTGTTAAAAAACCAAACATCTAGACAAAAAATCAGCAATCTCCATCTTCATGTGGTCCAACAAAAAATGTACTTCAAATATCTATACATCTTAGTGCTACCACAGAGTATAGAGGAATTGGAACTATGATAGTCATCCAACAATTCCGTTTTTAGATCAGGTATATCAGGAACACAAATTGTATTCCCAAATTTCAAAATTCCATCTTCATACACAAAGTCACTCATTATCCCATCATTCACAGCATTAATCTTCTTTTGAAACTCTTAATCATCAGTCTGAGAACTCATTATCCTTTTTATTAAAGATTGTTTTGTCAACCATTTGAAAAAGCATTTGTTTTTTACCATCCATGGTTATTCCCATATCCATCATTACTAGATCCATGAAAATAGGATCTCTTTCAATTCTCATCTTGTTCAAAACACTGTGATCCTTTCTACTCAAAGAATCTACCACCTTATTTTCCATCCCCAGGTGGTACTGTATGGTGCAATCATAATCCTTGCATAGTTCAATCCATCTCCTTTTCCTCATGTTGAGTTATTTCTGTGAGAAATTATACTCCAAACTCTTTCGATCAGTATATATCTCACATTTTTTGATCACAGAGATAATGTCTCCGTATCTTCAAATCAATGATTACAGCTTCTAAGTCACGATCATGAGTATGATAGTGTTTCTCATGAATTTATAGCTATCGTGATGCCTAGGAAATAACCATATAATTCTGTATAAGGACACAACCAAGTCCTTTATTTGAAGCATCACTATAAATAAAGAACCCATCATTCCCTGATGGTAGAGTCAATATTGGAGCATTGACTAATATTCTCTTTAGTATTTCAAAACATTCTTTAGACTCTTTGGTCCAAAAAATGTTTAACCCCTTTACATGTGAGATTCGTTAATGGGTTAGCCAATCGGGCCAAATCTAGACAAAACATTGATAATAACCTAGTAAACCAATAAAACTGCGTACCTCGATTATAGTCATTGGTTCTGAACAATCTTGGATTGCTCTTGGATTTTAAGGATCAACATAGATTCCATCCTTAGAGAAAATATGTCCATGAAAAGAAATCCCTTGAAGCCAGATTCACACTTGCTAAAATTCACAGAAAATTCATTTCATCGAAGAGTCTTTAGGATAATGTACAAGTGATTTTCATGATCATCATAGCTTTTGAAGTATACCAATATATCATCAATAAATACTACTAATAATTCATCATGAAATTCCATGAAAACTATGTTCATTAGATCCATGAAAATAGAGGGTTACATTAGTCATCCCTAAAGGAATTACTGTAAACTCTTAATGCTCGTACCTAGTTTGAAATCCTATTTTCGAAATGTATTCCTTCTTAACACACAACTAATGATATTAAGATCAAAGGTCATTCTTTGAAAAAGATTGAGCTCTATGAAGTTGTTAAAATAAATCATCAATGGCAGGTAGGGGATACATGTTCTTTATTGTTATAGCATTGACCTTCATGCAGTCAATGCACAACCTCATAGATCCATCATTCTTTATAACAAAAAGAACATGGGATCTCCATGAAGAGACACTAGGGTGAATAAATACCTTACTACTCAAATTCTCTAGTTGTTTCTTTAATTCCACTAATTCCACACTAGCCATTATATAAGGGGTATTGGATATGGGTATTGAACCCGAAATTAAGTGAATGGAAAACTCATTTTCTCGTTTTGGATGATGTCATGGTAAATCTTCTAGAAAAACATCATCATATTCTCTCACAATAGGTAAATCCTATATTCAAACATTCCTTTCCTCCCCCACAGTTATTTAATTCTTTTCCTACCTAATAATTGGATTTAGTTGAGATAATAGGGGTATATCTAGATAAGAATTAGGGGGTGATGTTTCTTCTCTAAAGATAAGGTACTCCCTATCATCATCAAAATTTGTAACATCCTTCTTTTTACAATAAAATTTCACATCATGGTCTAAAATCCAATCCATACCGAGGATTATATAAAATTACATCATGGGTATGATGATGAGATTAGAAGATAAATAACATTTATATTCCTTAATGGGAACTGATTCACAAAACATTATTGCAATGATACTTCCCTTAGGTGTTTTAACCGAAAACTCCCTTGTTAGGTCCAACTGGAAATATATAATTTTCATAGAAAACTGGGATGATATGAATTAATGTGAAGAACCATAATAAAATAAAGATTTATCTAAACTTTAGGAAAGCATTAGATTAACTGCCACCACATCTTTCGGAGCTTCAACCTCAATAGTAGTGGTTGCATAAGCATGGACTTAATCCCTTGCCCTTTTCTAAGGAAAGTTTCTCTGATGCATAGGACATTCATTTTCATAATGGTCCATCTCCCTGCATGTGTAGCATTGAACATCAGTTGCTTATTTCTTCCCCTTGTAATCATGAGCTTGGTGGCCTTTTACACCACACTTGTTACTAACTCCCGTTCACTTTAAGAATGTTCTGGGCTGTTTCTTCCTATATTCACTGCAGGATGGATATTCAACTTTTTTCTTCTTCCCTTATTTCCATTTCCAGAGTGATCAGTAGATCTCATCTTCTCTCGCTTTTCTTTAAGGTCGTAAGACTAAAATAATTCCTTTTTCGTCATGATGGCAAATGAGACAATATCTTCGTACGACGAGAAGGATTATGAGACAAATTCTCAATGTATAAATATCGTTAACCCATCAAATAAACGATCGATATTACTTATTGGTTTATGTATATAATCTACAACATTCCTTGCTAGCCTTGTAATGTTAGACTCATACTCTGCAATATTCTCATCCTTCTTTTTCCATAGTCTCAGAAATTGTCTTTCTATATCATCTCCATGGTCATGAGGAAAGTATTTTTCTAAGAAAATATCTTTAAAATGACTATATTCCATATTTTATACTTCATTATCATTCTTTGTGTTTTGAATCAATGACCACCATTTATCTGCATCTCCAGTGAGGCAGGAAACTACCATGACAACGTTTTCCCTATCGCTACTCCCCAAGGCGTGGAATATTTTCTCTATGGAATTTATCTATTTCTCAGCTAGTAATGGATTTGTAACCCCAATGAATGTTTGTGGTTGTTTCCTCATGAAGATATCTAACATTGATCCTCCACGCAACGGATACGGGTTCTCTATACGGGTAAGGTTATTATTCATAACCTGAGTGAGTTTTCCCAGTATGGTGATTCGGTGATCAACACCAGTTGCATCACCATGTCCACTATAATTATCTTCAGTAAAAGGGATGATCCTATATGGTGTGCGTGCATTTATATGGTTTCCATTCCTTCAACTAGGCTCCATTTCAAAAAAATTGAATAAAATAGATTAGTTTACGAATCACAATACATAAATTTCAACTTGTAAATCAGTTAAAAAAAATTGAACAGTTTATGGATCTAATCCATAACCATAAAAATGTTTTCTTTGAGGAAGTATATAATCATAAACCCTTAATAATGGTTTGTAAATAAAATTAGTATTATACTAGGCATATCCCCCAAGAGTTTCATAACCAAGAGTGCATCAATGCCCATTTTCGTGCATGAGTTCCCATTCGAGTCCAGATCAAAGTGGTGTTTTCGGGTTTTATCCCTAAGTACTTTTGTGTCGGAGCTGCCATTACCTACTCATATCCAAACATGGATGTATTTATTGGAAACTCACAAAATCTCTACCATACAAAAATTCTAGGATGTTCTTCTATACTAATCCTCAATGTTTATCTTAGGGATACGTGCTCTAATCAGAGTTTATCTAATTCTAGTTTTCCAGGTTTGTACAAAACTTCCTGTAATATGAATTGTAACACCCCGACCCCAAAAGCCCAGAGTTTGTAACACCCCGTGATTTTATGAAAATTATTCTTTTAATTTCATTTATATCTTCTATTATACACCACACCAAGATTACCTTGCGCTATACGCAACACCGTATTAGCTTGCAGTATACACAACACTATTCTTGGATCATGTTACACACATTTTTGATAATAGTTATTCTACGCATCATTGAGTATATATATATATTCAATGTATAAATGAAATATGGTTGGATTATGTTATATGAAACAATGAAGGATTATTTCACAGCACACAACCCTGACTTGGCTTGCATTACACGCAATCACGACCTTCCTCGATAGCGTGTGTTGTACCCAATACCGGGTTTTACTAAACAATGATATATTATTATAATATTATTATAAACTAGCCATTATGGATAGTGTTAACTAAATTTTTAATTTTATAACATTTCTATTCATCTTACACATTTTCTAGAACATGGTATAAGAACAAAATAAATTTTTCGTGTAAAATAAATATTTTTAAAAAAATGCAGTTATTCCGCCTTTTGATGGCCCACCCACATTAAATCTTGTTTTTGACATGTTTATAAGTTCAATTTTACAAAATAAAATTATTCTTTGGAATCAAGAATTAAAAATTTACTTTGGATAAATTTTTCATATTATTCTAGTTACTTTAATATTTTGATTAACTGTAAAAACACGCTATATTTTAATTAAAAACAATTTTTTTCATCGCAATAATTTATATGGTTAAATTATAATATTGATTGGTTTTAAAGTATTAATAGAATATATTTTTACCATTAAAATAATGTGTGTCATTATCATTGATTCTACCTGGAATTCGAATGATAAATCAATTCAATCTTTTCCAATGTTTAAAAAAAACTCGTTTTCTTTCGACAACGGGATTAATTTAAATTTAATTTCTTCAACATTTGTGTATTGAATTTAGAAAAATGGATTCCATATTTGGAATCATTGGTTCCAAATTATGTTAATAAGCTACTTTTTATTTTTGGCATTATGAATAGTAACTACAATAAATTTTAATTACCATAGTTAAAGGTAAATCGGGTAATTAAGGGTAAATATAAGATTATAAAATTAACATAACACCTGCAAAAATCCTATTGGATGACTAAAAGTAGACTCATATCACCTAAGGGTCGGATTAGATTCATTTAATGGACTTTTGTCCATGAAAATAATTTAATTATTTTTAAAACCAAAGAATGTGACAATATGTCACTTTCATAAATATTATAAGTATAATAATTTTAATTTAGTGATAAACTTTATGAAACTTCAAACATGAATATTATACAGAAATCTAATACATTTATCTACATCATAAAAATTTATTTAGAATTTTTAGGTATTAAATAATTATTATTTATTATGACACAATGATGATGCAGTAATTATCTTATTAATGAAATATTGACATAAGTGGTGTTATAAATACCCAAAAAATGTAATTTAAGACTTTTTATGAATTCAACTAATTTTATAGGTTACAATGACATGTTAGTATTGGTATAATTAACTTTTTTAAAACTAATAATTCTTTTATTATTTTCACAAAAATCAATTACTAAATATTGTCAAAATTGACATAAAATGGTTTTTAAAAAAGCTATTATATTATTAATTGTTATTTTTTTCCTAAAAATCTACGGTTCGGCCACATGACATAGATAAGGTTATAGATATTAATAATAAACATCTTGGGGTTATTTTTTCTTCTTATAGTGTGTTTATTAACCTTATAGTATAAGAACACAAGAAGACACGGTAAAAGTAAAATTATTTAACATAATGTTAAATATAAATGATAAGGTTAAAATAGGAACCTAAACTTGTATAAATTCTATTGGATGAGATTATTGCGATCCATCCCCACCTTAGCTTCTAGATAACTCAATTTGGAGCTATTTAAAACCGAACATGACTTTATAATAAAATAATATTTTTAGTTTTTCCAAAGGAGCCCCTCCCCTCCCTTATAAAAGGGCACCTCCTCCCTCTCTTCCTCACAGCACATTGAGCCTTCAAGCTCGGCCAACCCCTGCCAATTTCTCCTCTCCACTTCACTAGAGATATCCTAGAGGTCCTGGTCTTCTTAAAAGACCAATTTTAGTGCCCTAAAAGGAAGTCTCAAAAAAGCACTTCAAAGAAGAGGTAATGTCTGTTACCGATTCTTTCATCTTTTTTTCATCTTCCACTTCTTCTTATTTAGATATTTTATTATGAAGTAATAAAATAATTATCACTCATATAATTATATGTTATTATAATTATGAAACAACCCTATTTCACCATTTATCCATCCTACGGAAAACGAAATCACTGCGCGTGCGTATGTACGGAATACGTCTTCACGTCGTGGTGTAATCTATTTTGCACCACCACCTTACTTGGATGGTTATAATGGTGTACATAATAACTATATATGATTATTCTAAAGTTTTATTAATTCTTAAATTTTATTCATACACTCCAATAAAATTCCACGATCATGAGAACGTTATCATCGCTCGTGCGCACGTACGGACTACCGTCTCCACGATGCGATGAGATTCATTCTCCACGTTAACCATTCATGAATGATTATAAAGTATATATAATAAGTAATCAATAAATATATTACATAATAATGATACTGGATTTATTTGTATGTATATATATGTCATCTACTTAATTCCATTCAACTCAATAAGGAAACGAAAACAGCGTTCATGCGTACGTACGACCTACCGTCTCCATGAACGGCGTATTTCTTTCCATTTACTGATTTATTATATATATGTATATTCTGAATATATATTATATATAATTCATGTTTTATATTCTGGAATTATGTAATCATGATCTATGTAATCATATGAATAATTACAAGTCAAAACACGGATGGCAAATGAAACAATTTTACCCAAAACGCTCTTTAACATGTAATTTACAAAAGAACGGGTAATATAAAGTCATAAGTGAACCATATATGATATCATAACAATTATTATGATTCTTTAATAAGTCAATGACATTATTTAAATCATTATACAGGAGGTTCGGACTCTTACAAAGAAAATTGGACCTAAGGTAAGGGATAATTATTCCAATCTCACTCTTATCTGACATTGTTTATTCGTATGTATTTACTAGGGTTATTGTTCTAATCCATGTCCATGTTTCCTAAAAATGGATTCATGTCATTTTTACCCATTTTTGACTTTTACTACGTGGTATGTATGGAATCTTTCTTTTACGAGGTTCTTTTTGACTTTTCGGGAAAAAGTACGAGAAGAATGCTGTTTTTTAACTTATACGGCATGAAAGGATTTTTACAGTTTTATAAAGCCTTATTTTCATGAAGTATCCTACAAAATATTTCATAACTATTTTCAACAATATCCTTTTCATTTAAAATTTCATGATGTTTTGTGAAAAGAAATTGATTTTGATGAAGAAAGACTATTTTCATCAAGAATTAATTTCAAGTGTTTTATCAAAACCATTTTCTATCTAAGATGACATTATTTCATATGTGTATGTTTCAATTATAATCTCTCTATGATACAAATGCTTTCAATTTTCTTATGATGAAAAATCCCTTTGTTTTATATGGATTATGTGATGATGGGATGATGTTTATGAAACCCATTTTATTCTTTGGGTTATGATGAATGTTTTAAGTTTATTTTGAGGCACAAGTATGAATGATTTCACTATGAGATGGGTGGGACCAATATCTCCCTCCAATGCATTGGGTAAAGATTTATATCTCATGAGATAGACATGGCTGGAATGGCAGGTTAATCCTGTTCAGTAAAACAGGACTTAAACTAGGAGTGAACTCGATTCAGAATGGGACTTTGTCCACTAAGATGGTCTTGACAGCAATGCCTTGGCTACAATGGAAATAATTACATGTGCATAATGGATGCCATAATTACATGTTTTATTCCCATGATATTTTGTCATTCTTAATGTTTCTTTATGATCATTTCCTTACGTACTTCCATGTTTTATGTAATTTCTCATGCTTTTGATGTATAAACATTATGTTCATGTTTTTAAGTTCAAATGTAGAAGGTATGTTTAATTTTATCCATGCTTACCCTTACTGAGCATTTGATCTCACCCTTTTTATGTTTTCTTTTCCCCAGGATATAAAGAAAGGTTTTAGGTAAGAAAAAAAAGGGAAAAATCTTTATGGAAGATGTTGAAGATCTTTCACCACGATTAGAAGATTACGTTCAATGTTTACAAAGACACTAAACTATTATGGCCGTTGTGTGTCTGTTTTTGTTTTGTATTAATTATTCCGCTAAAGTAATGTAATGTCCATGTACGTCAGGCTTCGGGTCTCTACATCAGAGGAAAGGTTTAGTCAACATTTGGAAACTAGGATGCGAGAACTTTAGTGATATCCCTATATATATTTCGAAGGAATGTCTAGGGTTGTCCCTACGAATTAGTATACGTATAGGTTATAGTCCTAGAATTGCGCTAACGATCTTAGAAGATAACCTAAGATGTTAGATATTGAGGGTGCTCCCCCTTTAATATGTTGTTTTCCCTAGCATGATTTTTTCCTCTCATAGAATTCCTTTTGTGTTTTAGTAAATGGAGGGAACCATAAGGAATTCGGTTAACATTGAATCCAATGGAAAAATTGTTGACTATGAGCAACGAAATTGTGTAATGCTTAGAGAGAAAGATATTGTGATTATGCCGAATCAGTCATCGCGATACATGATTAACAAGGTGAAATTTAGTGGTATGCATAATTAATCAAATAAGAGGAAGATAGACTTTTATGCATGTTCGCATGTTGAGGAGCATAAAGAAAAGAAGATTGAGATTTCTAAAGAACAGAAGAAGAACCTTGAAGAATACATCAAATGGAGGGACTGATGTTACCTGTGTGGAGAAAAGGGTTCTAGAGTGACAGACTTTTATGGAGTTCAATGTCTTTTTTGTGGAGAACATGGGCATTACCCAACTCAATGCCCTGACCTAAAAAGTTACTTCTAAATCAAGGAAGGACTTATTCCAAGACAATCATTGAAGAGGAGGATTGATGTTTTTATGTATTGGTATTCAAGAATAATTTTGTTGAGGTACTTTTATGGTGTTTAGAATAGTTTTTTATTAGTCTATTGTGGTTTTCAATAATTTTATGGTACTAGTAACCATGAAATGATATTCAGATATTTTTTAAAGTAGATGATATGCGCATAATGAATGAATAAGAAGATAATGAGATGTTTGATTGTATTCATGAGCTCATGATTGATATAAGGACTATGTGATATCATGGTTTGAGTATATATAATTATTAGGATTTTGGTATGTGGAAAGTGTTAACTGTTAACTACATTCATGTTTTCACTAAGGTTCAATGGGTATTCATCCTTCAAGAGAATACATGATTAAGGTATTCACATGTTTGTAATTTGACCCACAAGATATATCTTATGATATATGGGGGATAAATGATGGCATTAACGTGATCATTTTCTTTATACTATAATCTTGAACCAAAGTATTTTAGATAAGCCTAATGATAGTAATGGATTATGTTGGACATAAGTTAGTATTGTTTAAGGATGAAACTTTTTTTTGATATTGTTGATGGGATGTTATAGTAATATATATTTAGAAAAAGTACAACCTGTAGGACGGGCGACATCCCATCGCGTCGGACAAGGCTGTGGGAATCGAACCCACAACCGAAGTGAAACTGGCATTTATCGCCTACCACTGGCCTACAGGAAGTCTCTATTTAGTAGAAACTAGTTTTATTATATTAATAAGTATAATATAATAAGTATAAGTAAATTTTAAGAACCATATATGACTAATCTCACTATAGATGGACTTACGTATTTTTTTGATAACTTTTCTATCCTTTTGTTTGAGACAGATGGAATGGCCCCTCATTCTATCACCTGATCTGCAAACACATCATGAATGACAAATTAATCTTCATTTCTTTAAGAGATGAAGTGGAAATTGTCCAAAGAATGATTAACAGTGAAACTATACCAAAATCATGAAAGTATTTCTTCTAATTACAATTTCATCAACTTTAGGGAAATGATCATGAATTCCAAAAATGTTGTCCTAGTGATCATATATCTAATGAATCAAATAGTACCTTAGATCGTCACAAATTTATGGCTTTGTGATTACTAGCTTTTCCATATCCATGTTTTCTACCACCCTCCATTAGAACGTGATGCTTAAATTTTTCTCCCATATCCATATTTTCACCTATGTTCTCCTACGTGGAAACCCAATGATGAGTTAATTTGGGTAACCGTTACATTTAATACTTTAGTTTTTAAATCCATGTTTTGGTATTTCTTTTTACGATGTGGGTTTCTATTAAACAAACTTTCGAGTAGTAAACCATTTATAACCCTGACGAATTTCGAGGGCGAAATTCATTTTAAGGGGGGTAAAATGTAACACCCGGATATTTTATGAAAAATATTCTTTTAATTTCATTGATGTCTTCTATTATACACAACACCAAGATTACCTTGTACTATACGCAACACCGTATTAGCTTGCAGTATACGCAACACTATTCTTAGATCGTGTTACACACAATTTTGATAGTAGTTATTCTACGCAACATTGAGTATATATATATATAAATATATATTCAATGTATAAATGAAATATGGTTGGATTCAGTTATACGAAACAACGAAGGATTATTTCACAACACGCAACCCTGACTTGGCTAGCATTACACGCAATCACGACCTTCCTCGATAGCGTGTATTGTACGCAATACCGGGTTTTACTAAACAATGATATATTATTATATTATTATTATGAACTAGCCGTTATGAATAGTATTAACTAAATTTTTAATTTTATAACATTATTATTCATCTTACACATTTTCTAGAACATGGTACAAGAACAAAATAAATTTTTCGGGTAAAATAAGTATTTTTAAAAAAATGCAGTTTTGCCGCCTTTTGATGGAGAACTCACATTAAATATAGTTTTTGACATGTTTATAAGTTAAATTTGAAAAAATAAAATTCTTCTTTAGAATCAAGAAATGAAAATTTACTTTGGATAAATTTTTCATATTATTCCAGTAACTTTCATATTTTGATGAATAGTATAAACACGCTATATTTTAATTAAAAACAAATTTTTTCATCGAAATAATTTATATGGTTAAATTATAATATTGAATGGTTTTAAAGTATAAATATAATATATTTTTACCATTTAATATAATGTATGTCATTAGCATTGATTCTACTTTGAATTCGTAGGATAAATCAATTCAATCTTTTGCAACGTTTTAAACAAAAACCCATTTTCTTTCGACAACGGGATTAATTTTAATTTAATTTATGAAACTTTCGTGTATTGAATTTAGAAAAATGGATTCCATATTTGGAATTAGTGGGTCCAAATTATGTTAATAAGCTACTTTTTATTTTTGAAATTATGAATAGTAACTACAGTAAATTTTATTTTCCATAGTTAAAGGTAAATAAGGTAATTAAAGGTAAGTATAAGATTATAAAATTAACCTAACACCTGAAAAAATCCTATTGGATGACTAAAAGTAGTCCCATATCATCTAAGGGTCAGATTAGATTCATTTAATGGGCTTTTTTCCATGAAAATAATTTAATTATTATTAAAACCATAGAATGTGACAACATGTCACTTTCTTAAATCTTATAAGTATAATAATTTCAATTTAGTGATAAACTTCATAAAACATTGAACGTGAATAGTCTACAGAATTATAAGACAATTATCAACATCATAGAAATTTATTTAGAATTTTTAGGTATTTAATAAGTATCATTTATTATGACACAATGATGATGTAGTAATTATATTATTAATGAAATATAGACATAATTGATGTTATAAATACCCAAATAAATGTAATTTAAGACTTTTTATGAATTAAACTAATATAATAGGTTAATATGACATGTTAGTATTTATTTTATTAAATTTTTTCGAACTAATAATTCTGTTTTTATTTTCACAAAAATCAATTACTAAATAGTGTCAAAATTGACATAAAATAGTTTTTAAAAAAACTATTATATTATTAATTGTTATTTTATTCCTAAAAATATAAGGATCGGACAAATGACTTAGATATGGTAATATATATTAATAATAAACATCTTGGGGTTCTTTTTTTCTTATAGTATGTTTAGTAACCTTATAGTATAAGAAGACAAGAAGACACAGTAAAAGTAAAATTATTTAACTTAATGTTAAATCTAAATGATAAGGTTAAAATAGGAACATAAACTTGTCTAAATTCTATTGTATGAGAGTATTTAGACCCATACCCACCTTAGATTCGAAATAACTCAATTTGGATCTATTTAAAACCGAACTTGACTTTATAATAAAATAATATTTTTAGTTTTTCCAAAGAAGCCCCTCTCCTCCCTTATAAAAGGGAACCTCCTCCCTCTCTTCCTCACACCACATTGAGCCTTCAATCTCGGCCAACCCCTTCCAATTTCTCCACCTCACTTCCCTAGAGACATCCTAGAGGAACTGGTCTTCTTAAAATACCAATTTTAGTGCCCTAAAAGGAAGTCTCATAGAAGCACGTCAAAGAAGAGGTAATGTCCGTTACCGATTCTTTCATCTTTATTTCTTCTTCCTCTTCTTCTTCATTAGATGTTTCATTATGAATTAATAACATCAGTATCACTAATATACTGATATGTTATTATAAGTATGAAACAACCCTATTTCACCATCTATCCATCCTACGGAAAACGAAATCACCGCACGTGCGTACGTACGGAATACCGTCTCCACGCCGTGGTGTAATCTATTTTCCACCACCACCTTACTTGGATGGGAATAATGGTGTACATAATAACTATATATGATTTTTTTAAGTTGGTATAAATTCTTAAATACTATTAATACACTCCTATAAAATTCCACGATCATGAGAATAATATCATCGCTCGTGCGTACGTAAGGACTACCGTATCCACGACGCGATGAGATTCATTCTCCACGTTAACCATTCATTAATGATTATAATGTATCTATAATAAGAAATCATGAAATACGTGACATAATAATGATACTGTATTTATTTGTATATATATGTATTTCATCTACTTAATTCCATTCAACTCAATAAGGAAACGAAAACAGCGTTCATGCGTACATACGGCCTACCGTCTCCATGAACGGTGTATTTCTTTCCATTTATTGATTTATTATATATATGTACATTCTGAATATATATTATATATAAATCAGGTTTTATATTCTGGAATTAAGTAATCATGATCTATGTAATCTTATGAATAATTACAAGTCAAAACACGGACGACAAATCAAACAATTTTTCCCAAAATGCTCTTTAACATGGAATTTACAATAGAATGGGTAATATAAAGTCATAAGTGAACCATATATGATATCATAACAATGAATATGATTCTGGAATAAGTCAATGACATTATTAAAATCATTATATAGGAGTTTCGGACACTTACGAAGAAATTGGACCTAAGGGAAGGGATAATTATTCCAATCTCATTCTTATCCGAGATTATTTATTCATAAGTATTTACTGGGGTTATTGTTCTCATCCATGTCCATGTTTCCTAAAAATGGTTTCATGTAATTTTTACCCATTTTTTACTTTTACTACAAGGTATGTATGGAATCTTTCTTTTACGAGGTTCTTTTTGACTTTTCTGGAAAACGTACGAGAAGAATGTTGTTTTTTAACTTATACGGCATGAAAGGATTTTTACAGTTTTATAAAGCCTTATTTTCATGAAGCTTCTTACAAAATATTTCATGACTATTTTCAAAAATAATCCCTTTCTTTTAAAATTGGATGATGTTTTGTGAAAAGAAATTGATTTTTAAGAAGAAATGATATTTTCCTCCAGAATTAATTTCAAGTGTTTTATCAAAACCATTTTCTATCTAAGATGACATTATTTCATATGTGTATGTTTCAAGTATAATGTCTCTATGATACACATGGTTTCAATTTTCTTATGATGAAATATCCATTTGTTTTATATGGATTATGTGATGATGGGATGATATTTATGAAACCCATTTTATTCTTTGGGTTATGATGAATGTTTTAAGTTTATTTTGTGGCACAAGTATGAATGATTCCACTATGAGATGGGTGGGACATATATCTCCCTCAAATTCATTGGGTAAAGATTTATATCTCATGAGATAGACATGGCTGGAATGGCAGGTTAATTCGGTTCAGTAAAACAGGACTGAAACGAGGAGTGAACTCGATTCAGAATGGGACTTTGTACACTAAGATGGTCTTGGCAGCAATGACTTGGCTACTATAGAAATCATTACATGTGCTTAATGGATGCCACAATTACATGTTTTATTCCCATTCTATTTTTTCATTAATAATGTTTCTTTATGATCTATTCCTTACATACTTCCATGTTTTATGTCATTTCTCAAGATTTTAATGTTTAATCATTATGTTCATGTTTTTAAGATCAAATGTATATTGTATGATTTATTTTATCCATGCTTACCCTTACTAATCATTTGAGCTCACCCTTTTTATGTTTTCTTTTCCCCTGGATATAAAGAAAGCTTTTAGGTGAGAAAAAAAGTGAAAGATCTTTATGGGAGATGTTGAAGATCTTTCACCACGATTAGAAGATTACGTTCCAAGATTCCAAAGACACTAAACTATTACGGTCCTTGTGTGTCTGTTTTTGTTATGTATTAAGTAATCTGATAAAGTAATGCAATGTCCATGTATGTCTGGCTTCAGGTCTCTACAGAGTTGGTGCATTATTACATAACATTAGCATGATCACAAAAGTTCAAGTCTCAAATCACTAATTAGTTTAGTAGCCTTGGAAACAATAGATACACTCATAAGTCTTTCATTACATCATAAAATGGAATACTACAACATCATTGTTTACAAACACAACACTGAGATCACATTGACTATCCCTTCAAGCCAGTCATAATATATTTCTTCGCATCATGGAATAAATAAATCATAGAAAGGCATGAACTCAGATGCTCAGTAAGGATAACAATATAGTGGAAACATTCATAAATAAGTATAAACATTTGAGGTAATGTATAACTAAAAAAAATCCTTCTAAACATGAACTTCAGCATAATATGGAAAAAATAAATATAAATAATTCCATTTACATATTTTTATGGATATTCTACAAGTCGAATAATCACATGTTTTATCAACATAAACATTAATAATGATGGAATGAATAATTCTAGACTTTCATAATCACATAGTCAAGGCCTTATGCCAAGACTACAAATAAGATTTTGTCAAGGCCTTGTGCCAACACAACAGTTTTTCCCATGAGACGTACCGATGAATCGAGGAGCTATATCAGGTTCCACCCTTCACTTACTAAGTCTTATGCATTCCTCATATGAACAGATTTAATCATAACATAAACATTCGTATTTAAACAAGCACATGAAATGTCAATACTTTCTCTATTAACCATGAATGGTAAAAAAAATAACGCATCCACAGTAAAACATGTCACAAAACCTTCAATACAATATGGGATTTTTGAATCATTATAAATCAACATAAATTAATCTTAAAATCCATCAAAGGATGTTGACATAGATGATATATATACTATTTGAGAGAAATATCTATTTCCTTAAATCCTTTAAAAGTCACATAATTATAAAATAAACCATTTACTTTGAAAAAAGTCTTTTAATATTTTAATGTATGTTTTGATGATTTTCTAATGGCGGAAAATAGCATCACACACCATATGAGTTAAAAAAAAGACATTATGGCCTTAATATTGTCGAAAAGTATAAAAAGGTCCTTGTTTGAAAAATGATAGAAGGATTCCTTAATAAACATCTTATAAAATTCAAACAATGGTATAAATGACTTTACCCTATATTATATAAAATAGTATGAATTTTTTTAAATACATTTTTATGAAACATGTATGTGGATGATAAAGAGGTCCCAATAGACAATTACGTATACATAACCACTGATAATGAAGAGATTGTGAAATTAATCCTTAACTTGTAATTTTCCTAGGTCGAGGGTAGGTTAACATCTTGTATAATGGTGAAATAATTGTTATTAAATAATACAATAATCACATACATTAATATTATATCATATATGATCTTTTAACACTTCTTTGGTTATTATATCTTAGTATTATCGTCGTTTTGGGTGTTAACGAATTCATTTTCCATTATATTCTTGGCTACATAAGTAATTTTTGTTATCGATAGGATATATATTATTCATATTCAGAATGATATTAAGTCTTTAAACATTATATTTAATCTTCTAATGATAATTAGTCTTGAATGGATACGATGGGGAGTGAATCTCATCGCGTTCGTGGAGACGGAAAACCCTACGTACGCACGAGCGACAATATCATTTTTTTGTTATTTAAATAATTTATAATTAGAAGGTATATCGTATATGAAGAATAATTATCATGTTATATTTATTATTTACAAGAATTACACATCATTAGTTTACCAATTAAAAATAATACTGTATTGAATAATAATTACTCCACGACGTGGAGACGATAATCTATACGTACACACGTATGGTAACATGTCATTCAATGGATGGATAGAATAATGAATATGGTTGTACCATATTTATAATAACATCACAATATATAGAATATAGTGGATTTATTATTTTATAATGGAACTAACAATGAAAAAAGAAGTGAAAGAAGGAAAGAACTTGAACGAGGGTGGTGAAATTATTACCTCTTCTTCAGGTTCTTCCTTATGATTTGATCAAAAGGGATCCTTATGTTGGATTTATGACCAAAGGATGGCCTCTAGGATGAATTGAGGGATGTTTATAAGATATTTGGGTAGGGTTTTGCTGGGCCAAAAGGCTTTGAAGCTGTGAATTAGAGAGAAGGGGGAGTGTCGTTTTATAAGAGGGGTGAGGGGAACCTTAAGAAAAGATAGAAATATTATTTTGTAATAAAATAATTTTTTGTTTATAATGGATACAAAATTGATTATTTAAAGGATAATGTGGGGAGGGGTTTTAGAACACTCAAAAAATATGTTTTAGATATGTTTGGGTGACTATATTAACCTTAACATTTAGATTTAACTATTAGTTAAATAGTTTGAAATTTACCATGTCTCTTTGTATTTTTATATTATATGGTTAATAAACATACTGTATACTTCCAAGAGAACCCCAAGTGGTTCATTAATTATAAATTTATAATTATATAAGTCTTTCAGATGATCCTTATATTTTTAGAAATATAATATCCATTAATAATATAAAATTTGTTTTAAAAACTCTTTTATGTCATTTTTGACACTATTTGGTATTTTTTTTCCTAAATACATAACCGCATTATTACTTCTAAAAATATTCATCTAACCAACCCCAATATGTCATATTAACTTATAAAATTAGTGTAATTAATAAAAATTCTCATATAACATTTATTTTGAAATTTCTAATATCAATTATTTTATTATTTTATTAATTAGGTAATTACTGCATCATCATTGCGTCATAAATATATTAAATTATTTAATGAATAATAAATAAAAATTAAATACCATTATTTAAGAAATATATTTATCTTTATAATGAATATTTATTCTAAATTATCTTATGTGTATCCCAATATTAAAAATGTTTTAGTTATTAAATATTGATTTTAACTCTTTTAACTCTTCATTAAATTAAATAATAATAAATGACATAATCTAATCCAAGTGGACAAAAGAGGTTCATATATTATTCATAAGGTTGTTTTTGTCGAAATATACTTATCCAATAGAATTAGGACATGTGTTAGGGTAATAATAATATCAGTTTTAACCGTAATTGCCCTATTAACATTTAACCGTCATAAAAAAAAGTAAAAATATACTATTCAGCTAATTTTTTTTTTCTAATTGAAATAAATTTTAAATACTAATATCAAACATGTATCTTAGATTTTTTAAATTCCACTCCCAGATGTGGTAAAATTATGTTTTATGTGAATTCTCAAATTCTCATAGGAGGTGGGTAAAACACGGTGAAAAGTTGAATAAAATTTTTATAAATCTAAAATTATTATATATTGGCTCCAATGATTTAAATTGAACTTATATAGGTATTATGTATTTATTTTGAACTAAAATTAATTTAAATTAAATAAATAATTATTTTAATAAAATTTCAGTTTTAAACTATAGCTTAGTGTTTTTCACTATTCATCAAAAATTGAATGTTTGCAGTAAAATACCAAAAATTCAACCTAGGATAATTTTGATATTTCAAAATAAAATATGAATTAAATTTTAAAATATAAAATTTATAAAATTTCAAAAACTGGGTATTACTATTACTAACGGCTAGTTTGATTGGCTGGGGTTTCTGTTAGAACTCGAAGTTGCGTACCACACATGCTATTGTATTATAAAAAGATAAGTGTATAGTGGAATCCTGGGGTGTTACAAAAATAATGGATAATTTTTTAATTCAACTAGAGAATGGATATACCCTAATTCTATGAGATTAATGGGAATAGACATGAAGGATAAAATTTATATCAAGAGATGGATTAATAGTGATAAAAAATTAATTAAAAATAAATATATTGAAATACATTATTATGTATCATAAAATAAGCATGATAAATATCCAAAGAATGTCCAAAGAAGCTCACTAGTTTCCACTAGGTGAATCTAATCCAAATGTTGTATCTACTTGCTTGTTTTTAGACAGGGATATAATTTCATGTAAGTGAAACACACATTAATTTTTAATAATTTATAATGTTTTATTATATTAATAATTATACCAAGGGTTCTCACAAATTCATTATAGTGATAATTTCTATGAATAATTACACTATAAAAAGAAATATTGAAATAAAAAGGAATGTAAAGTGAACGATAAAGATTCTATTACAAGTAAATACTTCTATTTATTCCACTAAAATACTTAACATTCGTAGTGAAATGAAAAATTCAAATTAAAATGGGAATATTATTCTAATTTAAAAAACATTTATAAATATAATTCAATCATAATAATAAAAAACCTTCATGAGTAATTGAAAAAAATATCATGCCGAAACAATTACAGAGATATTCACTTCATACTATGATATATATATTTAAAAAAGATGTTTACGGATAATGTTCAAAATATTACTTATAAAATATTTAATTTAAGGTGAATAAAAATATAATTTTACCTTAATAACTCAATGAAGTGTACCGAAAACATTATTGAAGTAAACTAATAAATACGTATGAGAAAGATAACAGTTTCCAACCAAAAACAATAAATAAGATTAGTCATTCTTATGAACATTCTATTAGTGGGTTTGGATACCAAAAAGGAAAAAATGATAAAAAAACACTTGAATAAACACATATATAACTGAAGTAAAATAATATTGGTTTGGTTTTTGAGAGGAAGAAAATACAGTCTCCCTTTATGGATATTGAAACAAAAAAAATCCCAAATAAACATAGATTGTATAATAATCCATTATGATATTTATTACCCGTAAATAGAAACATATTGAAAGGGAGAACATATAATTGAAAATTGATTAATTTTTCAAAGATTAGCTCATGATAAAATCTTTCAAATATGTATCATATAGACTATATAATTGAAATAGGATTTGAATTTAAATAATATCTTAAAGAAGGAAGTTCGAGATGAGGAACCATAAAGTTAGAAACATGTATAGATATATGCCTTCGAGATTTATGAATTTAAAATTTAATTTTTCAAATAATTTATATATAACCTTATATATATTTTGATGGTTCATGTATTATCTTATTTTATTCTATTATTATATTGTTTTCCCTTATGTTGACCACTCAAGGTTATTCGGTCAATATTAAAAAAACAAATTATGTGGAACTTGTATACATGTGTTATAAAATAGTTTAATCATCTCTATAATAAAATAGATATTTTTTATTTATCATTGCTGTATCACAAAATAAAATTAGTTCAATAGAGATTCCAAAAGAAATTCAAATCAAGATAATTTTCTCGGGATACTTTCATTAAATGGTTAAATTTCACAATGACCATTTTTTATAACTATTATTAATTTAATAGAAAAATTTACTTAAAAACCCTCATATGGTAATATATATTAATAATTGATTAAATAAATATTTATAACACTACACGTCAGGTGATGATGGAAAATTAAATGGATTTTTTGTGGATGGGGTATTCTTCACGCACACACGATGGATGCTTTCATTTTCTAAAGAATGGAAGGCAGGGAGGGTAGATAATTGATTATAAATAAATAATAATAATTAATTTATAAATATCATATTTTTTCATAAAATAACACTTTTATAACTATCCATGTATGGAAATTCGGGAAAATGAGAAACACTATTCATAGAGGTGTAGACCTCATATACTTCCGAACGATGATTTCATTTACTAGATGATGGAAAAGAGTTAAATGATGGTAATTTACTAAGAAAAATATAATCTCGATAAAATAATTATAGTTCATTTTTATTTTCATATGGTTTTATACTATTTGGCGGATGTGGAAGAAGAAAGGGACTTTAAGGAACACCATTAAAACAATTAGCTCATTCTTCAGTATCCTCCTTTGGAACTCCCCTTAAGATTTATTATGTTTGTATTTTTTGGTAACCAAAATATCTATATCTCAGATAGTGATGTAAGGAATTTTGGTATAATATCTTTTTTTCAGATAATTGTCTCAATTTGAGTGGACAAGTGAGGAGAAGGGGGTTGCTATTTTAAGTGAGCACAATGGAAATTTTGTAAACACAATTAACATTATAAAAAATATAAATGTATTTCTCAATGTAATTTGGAAAATTAGAAAATAAAATTTTAATATATTATATTATATATCTAAATCCATTCATATAACCTAATTATAGATAGTATTTTTTGATATTTTTGTTCTTATCACATAGTTTTAATTCTTTTTTATGGATTTAACATTTATTATGGTGATAAAATTTATGGATACATAATTTTATGACTATAGATGTATTGGAAAATATTAAAAAAATAAACACTATGATTAAAAATATGGGATATGTTTAAAAATTATAAATTTCTAGATGTGGTAAAAATTAATTTTAATAAAAGTATATAAAACATAATGAAAAATAATTTTTAAAGAAATTCATTTGCATCATAAAAGTAAATTTTCACCAAAATAATGTATATAATTGAACCCATTAATTATATTGTATTATTCCAAAAAAATTATGTGAATTTGAATCCAAAGAAATGAATTAAATACATTAAATACTTAATAAATTAGAAGGATAAAAAAATTAAAATATTAGAATAAACATCGCATAGGTTTTAAAATTAAAAACATAGGATTCAGAATTTAACATAATACATTTTAAATGGTTTATTTTATTAATTTAACACAAATTTTTTCCACCCAAATGTTTTTCTAAAATTTTATGTATTCATTGTATCATGACGATGCCCTAAAATTTACAGTATTTATAATAATTGTATTATCACTATTCAACCATAAAATCAACAATTTCATAAATTCCCAAAACATCTCCTCAATATAATTTGGAAATTATGATTTAAAAAATGAAATATTATAAAAATATATAAAATATAAAATTAATAAATTTATATATATAATGGAAAAGAAGGATATAAATAAAAACTATCATTATAAAAAATAACAATTAATCTTTAAGTGTTGTTTCTCTCATTTCATATCATTATGTCGTTAAAGGAATGTATATTTATCCTCATATCCATTTAATTTTTATGTATTATCATAATATTATTTTAAAATTGATAAATTAATTTAATTAAAAAACACCAAAAAATAGTTCTTTTAAAAAACCACTTTTTTATATGTGTTCATATGAATTATTTTTCGTATAAAAATTATCCTTTTCAAATTATTATGACCTTTTTATTCAAAATTTATTTTATTCTTCTTGTATTATCTTTCCTAAATTTAATTTTTTATGTCACATCTGATGTTTAATGTTTTGTGCAATACCTGGTATTACACAAAAATTTTAATTAGGGTAGTTTTACATATTAAAATCCCTATTAGTTAAATTATACCACATTTTAAGAAATTATGTCATCAAAATCATAGTTTTCTATAACATAAAATTACTTTAATTCACATTTTTATATTCATAAATTTATATTTTATCTATATAAGTACTTTATATTATTCTATAAGAAAACTTATATTTCATAATCAATTATTTCTAAAACCATGTAGGTGCAATGATATTAATAATACATGAGAATGTGATTCTAAATGAATACATGGATTGATTTATCTTCTACATTCATGAGGTTTAGGAATAATATACCACCAAGAAAGATAATATAATATGACATTATTACTTGATTTTATTCTATCCTATATGAATAATTTAATTCTTTGATGGAGTTTTAATCAATTTTCCACCTCTAATTTTTCTAATATTCTAAAGGATAAATAGTCATGATGAATTTTTGTTTTCTAAATCATGAAAACCAATTTATGATGGATAATTATACATAAAAAAGAATAAATCTTTATTCCTCATGAATCTGACCATTTTTTAAAACCAAAATTTTAAACACAAGGTAATATAATATTCAAAAAAATAAACTACCATGTCAAAAAGTAATACCTTACTCACTAAAACCTTAATATAGTAACAAAATACTATGTTCAAATTAATTCATCACACAAATAACTAAACCATGAATCACTTTAGTATATATATGACCAAATTAAAAACTCAACAATTAAAAAAAAACAAACCAAGTTTTCTTCCAAAATAAATATAGCATTTTTTTATAAACAATATTAATCAATCATAAATTCATACACTAAAAATATATATTCAAAATAATCATATATTATATAAAATATATTAATATTTTCCCAAATTTTGTGGAATCACATGGATATAAACCCCCAAAAATATCATATATTATACCAAAATTTAACTCAATAATTTTTCATTAAATAATATCAACCACATTGATATAAAAATATATTATAGTTACTAATTTATTTTATATATCTTAATCATATAATTTTCACCAAAATATAATGATCATATTTTGAAGTAACATTAATTACCTAGTCACCAAAATCACATTTCAATCCCAAAGGTTATCTATAATTTTCAACATATGTTCCCAAAAAAGATAATATTTTCCTGTAACACCCGAGACTTTTATGTTATATAAATCATCAAAGGAATCTTTTTCTATACAACACTTGCTTGGCTTGCTTTACACGCAATCGCGACCTTCCTCGATAGCTTGCGTCGTACGCAATACCGAGTTTCCCTAAACAACATTATGCTATTAAAACTAGCCGTTATGAATAGTAATAACCACTTTTTGGAATTTTATAAATTTTATTTTTCAAAATGGACTTCATTTTTGGACTCAGAATATCGAAATTAGCCTAGGGTGAAATTTTGGTATTTTTCTGAAAACTTTCAATTTTTGATGAATAGTGAAACCACTAAGTGGTAGGTTAAAAACTGAATTTTGCATAAAACTTAATTTTACCGCTTCTGTGATTGGAATTTCGAAAATCCGAGAGACACGGTTAATATCAAGGAATAAAATGTGGTTCAATGAGATGAAAATAATTTTTTGGTGAATAGTAACTTTTTACTTTTTTTACCGCGGTTAATAGTAAATAGGGTAACTAAGGGTAAATATGATATTAATATTACCTAACACATGTCCTAATTCTATTGGACAAGTGTAATTCGACCAAAAACAAACTTAGGAATAAAATATGACCATTTAGGCCCACTTGGATTAGATTAGGACATTTATTATTAATTTATTTAAAGAAGGGTTAAAATAGTTAAAATCAAAGTTTAATAAGTAAATCATTTTTAATATGGGGTTATACATAAGATAAATTCAATTGTAAATATTCATTATAAAGCTAAAAATATTTCCTACATGATGATATTTTATTTGTAATTTGTAGACATCAAATAATGTAATTTAGTTATGACACAATGATGATGCAGTAATTATCTTATTAATGAAATATTGACATAATTGATGTTATAAACACCAAAATAAATGTAATTTGAAACTTTTTATGAATTACACTAATTTTCTAGGTTCCTATGATATATTAGTGTTGATTTAATCAACTTGGTTCGAACATATAATTCTGTTATGACTTTCAAACAAATCATATATCAAATAGTGTCAAAATTGACACAAAATAGTTTTTAAATCAAATATTATATTATTAATTGTTATTTTATTCCTAAAAATCTAAGGTTCGGCCAAATGACTTAGGTAAGGATATATATATTAATTATAAACAATTTGGGGTTCGTTTGGCATGTTATAGTAAGTGTATTAACCATATAGTGAAGGAAAACAAAAAGACACGGTAAAAGTTAAATTAATTAACTTAGAGTTAAATCTAATTGATAAGGTTAAAATAATACCCTAAACTTGTATAAATCCTATTGGATGATAGGATTTCGACCCTTCCCCACTTTATCTTCGAAATAAGACCCTTTGGAACCATTATAAACCGATTTTGACTTTAATATAAAATAATATTTTGAGATATTCCTAAGGTGCCCCTCTCCTCCCTTATAAAAGGGCACCTCCTCCCCCTCCTCCTCACACCAATTTTGAGCACTCAAGCTCGGCCAACCCCTGCCATTTTATCCTCTCCACTTCCCTAGAATAATCCTAGAGGTCCTGGTCTTCTCCAAAGACCAATCTTAGTTCCTTAAGTGGAGGATTCAAAGAGGCGTTCCAAAGAAGAGGTAATATCCATTACCGATCTTTTCAATTTCTTTCTTTTTCAACTTCTTCTTCTTTAGTTGTTTCATGATAAAGTAATAACATCAGTATTACTTACATACTGATATGTTATTATAAATATGAAACAACCCTATTTCACCTTCTATCCATCCTACGGAAAAATGAAATCACCACGCGTGCGTACGTACGGAATACCGTCTCCACGCTGTGGTGTAATCTATTTTCCACCATCACCTTACAAGGATGGTTATAATGGTGTAATGAGTAACTAAATATTATTATTATGAAGTAATATTGATACTGAAATAATATATATATACTCCAATACAATTCCACGATCATAGGAATGATATCATCACTCGTGCGTACGTACGGAATACCGTCTCCACGATGTGATGCGACTCGTTCTACATGATCTTCATTAAATAATGATTATATAAATGAATTGAATGAATTAATATGGTATATAATACACTAATACCATTCTGGAAATGAATTATCTATAACCTAAAGATAAGAATAAGAATTTATTCGACAAAACACGCATATGAACAAAAAGTTATAAAGACCCGAGTAACAAGTAACAATGAAATATTACTAACAAGAAGCTAATAATATGACCATATATGATATCATATAAATATGTATGATTCTGGAATAAGTCAATAACATTATTTAAACCATTATACAGGAGCTTCGGACACGTACAAAGCTAATCGGACCTATGGTAAGGGAAAATAACACAATCTAATTTTTATCCGAGATTGTTTATTCGTAAGTATTTACTAGGGTGTATTTTATCATCCACATCCATGTTCCCTCAATATGTAATATTGTTTCCATCCACTTACAATAGTTTAAATCCAATTTTACCCTTCGGTGAGTTTTTAGTAAAGAATATGAACGGAATCTTTTGTCGTTTTTCGTACGAGGTACTTTTTTGACTTTTCCGACAAAGGTACGAAGAATGTTTTTTTTAACTTATACGGCATGAATGGATTTTTAAAACATTATTTCCAAGAAGCTTCCTTTACAAGTTTTCAAGTTTATTTTTAATCAACTTCTTTTATTTTAAAGTTATATGACATGTTATGAAAGGAAAAAATGTTTTTGAAGAAGAAAGGATATTTTCCTCAAGAATGGAGTTCAAGTGTTTTATCAAAATTATTTTCCATCTAAGATAATAAAGGGTTCTGTTTTTATCCCTATTATTACATTGATTTGATCATGTTGTGATGGAATTATTTTTATGAATTCCTTTATCTTATATGAATTGATTTATGATGTCATGATGTTTCAAGAATCCCATTTTTGTTACATGTGTTATGCGATGATGTATGTTTTATGATTATGTGGCACACATAAGAAAGGATTCATTATAAGATGGGTGGGACCTATATCTCCCTCCAATGCATTGGGTAAAGATTTTATATCTCATGAGATAGACATGGCTGGAACGGAAGGTTATTTCGGTTCAGTGATACAGGACTGAAACGAGGAGTGAACTCGGTTCAGAAAGGGACTTTGTCCACTAAGATAGTCTTGGCAATGAGTCATGACTAACAAGAAATGATTTTCCATGATTATGTGTGCATGCCACAAAGTTTCAAGTTTTATGTTATGATTATGGGGATCTCATTTTCACTCCTATGATTTGTTCCATGTTAAGATATTATGATCTCTTTTGCAGGTTATGATTTTCAAAAAGATATGATATGATTTTTATTTCATTTATTTGCCTTGCTGAACATTTGAGCTCACCCTTTTATGTTTTCTTTTCCCCAGGTCAGGAAGATGGATATTAAGTAGAATATGCTAAAAGGGACCCTAGATATGATGAAATAAATGGGAGACACTGTAGAAGATTTATGAACCAGTTGTTTATGTTTCCCAGTTTCTAAAGGCACTATACCTATACGGTCCTTTGTAGTTTTATCATATGTTGTAATAAGTGTGCTTCAATTTTTGAAGTGTCGTTATAGTTGGTATCAGAGGAAAGGTATAGTCAACCTTTGGAAACTAGGATGTGAAAGCCTTAGTAAGAACCATAAGGATAAGTCTAAGCATAGTAAACAATCTTAGTGTTTTAGAAATGGCCTTGAATAACCTAGGATAAGACCATAAGCATGAAAATTTTATTCTTGAATTATGTGGTTTCCTATTATAATTAGTGTTGCTCACACTATTCTTCTTGGTTTTAGTCAATGGCTGGAACCCGAAGGAACCGTGTTAATGCGGAATGAGATGGGCAATGCAATGATTGTCCCCCTGAGCAACCAAACGATACGGGAGCTGGAATGCAAAATCTTGTAGCCATGCTCACACAACTTTCTCAAGCTATGAATCATGCAGGATTTCCAAACGAGCAAAGGAGGGAGCAACATTCTGTTGAATCCTTCATGAGGCAGCGTCCACCTTCTTTCAGCGGGTCTACTGATCCATTAGTTGCTGAACAATAGATTAGTACTACTGAAAAGATATTTTCAGTTCTTCAATGTTCTGAACATGATAAAGTCATCCTAGCAGTGTATCGTTTGGAAGGAGATGCTGATCAATGGTGGAATCTTGTTAAGAATACGAGGCAAAGGGATGAAATTGAGTCTATGGAATGGGACGAGTTCAAGAACTTATTTTTCAATAAGTACTTACCTCGTATTCTCCGAACAAAGATGGAGAAAGAGTTTCTTGAACTGAAGCAAAGGGATGATGAATCTGTTGGTACCTATGAAGCAAATTTTACAAGACTGGCAAGGTACGCTACTGGTATTATTATCCAACCTGAGAGTAAGATCGATCGATTCTTTAGTGGCTTAAAACCAAGTCTTCGAAGGGCGTTAGCCATAAGAGACTTCAATAGATACGAGGAAATCGTTCGATGTGCTCTCAAAGTCGAGATGGAGATTGGAGTAACCCATCAGTCACATGGGTTTGATAAGAAGAGGAATATGGAATTCAAAGGAAACTCTAAAGAGCACACTGAAAAGAATATGAACTTTCCATTATGCTCAAAGTGTGGAAAGAAACATGGAGGGAGTTGTCTTAAAGGGACAAGTAAATGTTTTAAATGTGGAAAGGAAGGTCATCGGGCATTTGAATGCCGTGATAATGGGAAGAAGATGTCTAATGATGCAAACAAAGGAAGGGATACACAGAATGAACCTACTACACTTCAATGTTTCATGTGAAAGGAGATGGGGCATTATGCCAATCAATGCCCAAATCCAAGGGTTGATGATGATGGTCGACGTCAACAAAATCTTAAGGCTAAAGACAAAGGAAAGTCACATGCAATTTCTATCAGCGATGTGGAGTACGATAACGATGTGGTGAAAGGTACACTTACCATCCACTCTAAAGTAGCAAATGTTTTATTTGATTCTGGATCCACCCACTCTTTTATTTCTGAAGACTTTTCTAAGGGTATCACCGTACTACCTCAACAATTAGATGTTGAGTTAGCTGTGACAACACCTAATGGCACATCAATCGCATCAAAAGTTTATAATTCTTCTCCGATCGTAGTTTGTGGGAAAGTGCTTCCTGCAAATCTTGTGATCCTTCCTTTAGTGGAATTTGATGTGATTCTTGGCATGGATTGGCTTTCTCTACATGGAACTCATATCAATTGCCAAAGAAGGGAAGTCAAATTTCATACTCCAGATCAATCTACGATCGTATACCAATGCAAGGATGAACATAACCTTCCAGTGGAAATTTCTTCCATCTTATGGGTATTGATCCCACTAAATGAAGGTTATTTATCTCAAATGGTTGGTGAGAAACTCACGATTAAGAATATGCCCATTGTAAGGGAGTTTGATGATGTCTTTCCGGAGGAATTACCGGGTCTTCCACCAAATCGTGAAGTTGAGTTTTCAATAGAACTCGTACCGGGTGCTTTGCCTATTTCAAAGACACCTTATAGAATGGCCCCAATTGAGTTGTAGGAATTGAAGAAGCAACTCCAAGAAAATCTTGATAAGGGATTCATACGCCCTAGTGCGTCACCTTGGGGAGCACCTGTTGTATTTGTTAAGAAGAAAGATGGATCAATGAGACTCTGCATTGATTATCGAGAACTTAACAAGATCACTATCAAGAACAAATATTCTCTCCCACGCATTGATGACTTATTTGACCAACTACGTGGAGCTCAATACTTTTCCAAGATTGATCTTCGTTCAGGGTATCATCAATTAAGGGTCAAAAGGGAGGATATACCAAAGACGGCATTCCGTACAAGGTATGGACACTATGAATTTATAGTGATGCCATTTGGTCTTACTAATGCCCCTACTATCTTCATGGATCTAATGAATAGAGTCTTTAGAGACTATCTTGATCAATTTGTGGTAGTCTTTATAGACGATATTCTTGTCTATTCAAAGAGAAAGGAAGAACATGAAGATCACTTGAGAATTATATTGAAGACCCTGAGAAAGGAGAAGCTTTATGCCAAATTTACCAAGTGTGAATTTTGGCTTCAAAAAGTTGCATTTTTGGGTCACATAATCTCAAAAGAGGGGATATCTGTGGATCCAGCAAAAACAGAGGTTATCGAAAGATGGTCGAGACCAACAACAGTAACTGAGATCCGAAGTTTTCTTGGTTTGGCTGGATATTATCGACGTTTTGTAAAAGATTTTTCACGATTATCTAATCCACTCACCAAGTTGACTCGGAAAGGAGTTAAGTTTGTCTGGACGGAGGAATGTGAAGAGAATTTCAAGGAGTTGAATAGAAGGTTATCCAGTGCACCTGTGCTCACACTGCGTTGTAGTGGAGAAAGGTTTGTGATCTACAGTGATGCATCCATGAAGGGATTGGGGTGTGTTCTTATGCAAAATGATATGGTGATAGCTTATGCCTCACGACAGTTGAAAATCCATGAACAAAATTACCCAACACATGATTTGGAGTTGGCTGCGGTAATCTTTGCATTAAAGATTTGGAGGCATTACCTTTATGGTGAAAGGTGTGATATTTATACTGATCATAAAAGTTTAAAGTATATTTTCACACAAAAGGAGTTGAATATGCGTCAAAGAAGATGGTTGGAGCTGATTAAGGATTATGACTGCTCAATCCATTACCACCCTGGGAATGCAAACAAGGTGGCAGATGCATTAAGTCGACAAGACCATGCTAGTTTATCCATGATGAGGATCACAAAAGATCCAATATTTATGGATTTACAAAGGATGGATCTTGGAATTATAATGGAAGGGGAAAAATCTTATCTTTCTCAAATGAATGTTCAACCATCTATACATGTGAAGATTAAAGAGGCACAGAAAGAAGATGTCGAGTTACAAAAGAAGGTGAGAAATGTTCCTGAATTCAACCTTGATTGTGATGGGATAATAAAGTTCAGGAATCGGGTTTGAGTTCCTCCCATCCCCAAATTAAAGAAAGAGCTGTTGGATGAGGCTTATAGTTCTTCATTCTCTATTCATCCTGGAATCACGAAGATGTATAGGGACCTGAAAGAGTACTTCTGGTGGGATGGCATGAAAAGAGATGTTGCTGAATATGTCTCTTGATGCTTGGTTTGTCAACAAGTTAAAGCTGAGAGACAGAAGTCTAAGGGGATGTTACAACCATTACCCATACCCGAATGGAAATGGGAAAACATCACTATGGACTTTGTCACAGGACTTCCTAAAACATCCAAAGGCAATAATGCTATCTGGGTCATAGTTGATCGTCTCACAAAGTCTGCACACTTCATTCCTATTAGAGAGGATTTCTCTCTAGATCATCTTGCCAGGATATATGTAAAGGAAGTGGTAAGATGGCATGGAGTACCACTTTCTATTATATCTGATCGAGATCCGAGATTTACCTCGAAGTTCTGGCGAAGTCTTCAGCATACTCTGGATACAGAGTTGAGTTTCAGCACTGCTTATCATCCCCAGACAGACGGTCAGTCTGAGAGAACAATTCAAACCCTAGAAGATATGTTGAGAGCTTGCTCTATGGATATCAAAGGAGGTTGGGATCAACACCTACCTTTGGTGGAATTTTCTTATAATAATAGCTTTCACTCTAGTATTCAAATGGCTCCTTATGAAGCTCTCTATGGAAAGAAATGCAGGACTCCAACTTGCTGGGATGAAGTTGGGGAAAGAAAGCTATTAGGACCTGATCTCGTTGATGAAATGGCAGAAAAGGTCAGATCTATTCAACAACACATAAGAGCAGCTCAGAGTCGACAGAAAAGCTATGCCGACAACCGAAGAAAAGACCTAGAGTTTGAAGTGGGTGATAAAGTGTTCTTACGAATATCTCCCTGGAAGAGGGTTATGAGATTTGGAAAGAAGGGGAAGTTGAGCCCTAGATATATCGGTCCTTTCGAAATACTGGATCGTGTTGGGAAGGCAGCTTACCGATTGGCGCTTCCACCGAATCTCTCTCAAGTTCACGATGTGTTCCATGTATCTCTCCTGAGAAGGTACATACCAGATCCTTCACATGTACTCAGCTCAGAAGTTGTACCGCTGGAGCAAGATCTTTCTTATGAAGAACAACCGATAGAGATTCTGGATCGTAGCGAAAAAGTCCTACGAAACAAGACCACTCGCTTGGTGAAAGTTTTATGGAGAAACCACCAACTTGAAGAAGCTACATGGGAGCTTGAGGATATGATGAGGGAGAAGTATCCTCATCTGTTTGTTGCAAAGTGACGAATTTCGAGGGCGAAATTCTTTTTAATGGGGGGTAGAATGTAACACCCGAGACTTTTATGTTATATAAATCATCAAAGGAATCTTTTTCTATACAACACTTTCTTGGCTTGCTTTACACGCAATCGTGACCTTCCTCGATAGCTTGCGTCGTACGCAATACCGAGTTTCACTAAACAACATTATGCTATTAAAACTAGCCGTTATGAATAGTAATAACCACTTTTTGGAATTTTATAAATTTTATTTTTCAAAATGGACTTCATTTTTGGACTCAGAATATCGAAATTATCCTAGGGTGAAATTTTGGTATTTTTCTGAAAACTTTCAATTTTTGATGAATAGTGAAACCACTAAGTGGTAGGTTAAAAACTGAATTTTGCATAAAACTTAATTTTACCGCTTCTGTGATTGGAATTTCGAAAATCCGAGATACACGGTTAATATCAAGGACTAAAATGTGGTTCAATGAGATAAAAATAATTTTTTGGTGAATAGTAACTTTTTACTTTTTTTACCGCGGTTAATAGTAAATAGGGTAACTAAGGGTAAATATGATATTAATATTACCCTAACACATGTCCTAATTCTATTGGACAAGTGTAATTCGACCAAAAACAAACTTAGGAATAAAATATGACCATTTAGGCCCACTTGGATTAGATTACAACATTTATTATTAATTTATTTAAAGAAGGGTTAAAATAGTTAAAATCAACGTTTAATAAGTAAATCATTTTTAATATGGGGTTATACATAAGATAAATTCAATTGTAAATATTCATTAGAAAGCTAAAAAGATTTCCTACATGATGATATTTTATTTGTAATTATTAGACATCAAATAATGTAATTTATTTATGACACAATGATGATGCAGTAATTATCTTACTAATGAAATATTGACATAATTGATGTTAAAAACACCAAAATAAATGTAATTTGAAATTTTTATGAATTCCACTAATTTTCTAGGTTACTATGATATATTAGTGTTGATTTAATCAACTTGGTTCGAACATATAATTCTGTTATGACTTTCAAACAAATCATATATCAAATAGTGTCAAAATTGACACAAAATAGTTTTTAAATCAAATATTATATTATTAATTGTTATTTTATTCCTAAAAATCTAAGGTTCGGCCAAATGACTTAGATAAGGATATATATATTAATAATAAACAATTAGGGGTTCTTTTGGCATGTTATAGTAAGTGTATTAACCATATAGTGAAGGAAAACAAAAAGACACGGTAAAAGTTAAATTAATTAACTTAGAGTTAAATCTAATTGATAAGGTTAAAATAATACCCTAAACTTGTCTAAATCCTATTGGTTGATAGGATTTCGACCCTTCCCCACTTTATCTTCGAAATAAGACCCTTTGGAACCATTATAAACCGACTTTGACTTTAATATAAAATAATATTTTGAGATATTCCTAAGGTGCCCCTCTCCTCCCTTATAAAAGGGCACCTCCTCCCCCTCCTCCTCACACCAATTTTGAGCACTCAAGCTCGGCCAACCCCTGCCATTTTCTCCTCTCCACTTCCATAGAATAATCCTAGAGGTCTTGGTCTTCTCCAAAGACCAATCTTAGTTCCTTAAGTGGAGGATTCAAAGAGGCGTTCCAAAGAAGAGGTAATATCTATTACCGATCTTTTCAATTTCTTTCTTCTTCAACTTCTTCTTCTTTAGTTGTTTCATGATAAAGTAATAACATCAGTATTACTTACATACTGATATGTTATTATAAATATGAAACAACCCTATTTCACCTTCAATCCATCCTACAGAAAAATGAAATCACCACGCGTGCGTACGTATGGAATACCGTCTCCACGCCGTGGTGTAATCTATTTTCCACCACCACCTTACAAGGATGGTTATAATGGTGTAATGAGTAACTAAATATGATTATTATGAAGTAATATTGATACTGAAATAATATATATATACTCCGATACAATTCCACGATCATAGGAATGATATCATCACTCGTGCGTACGTACGGAATACCGTCTCCACGATGTGATGCGACTCGTTCTACATGATCTTCATTTCATAATGATTATATAAATGAATTGAATGAATGAATATGGTATATAATACACTAATACCATTCTGTAAATGAATTATCTATAACCTAAAGATAGGAATAAGAATTTATTAGACAAAACACGCATAAGAACAAAAAGTTATAAAGACCCGAGTATCAAGTAACAATGAAATATTACTAACAAGAAGCTAATAATATGACTATATATGATATCATATAAATATGTATGATTCTGGAATAAGTCAATAACATTATTTAAACCATTATACAGGAGCTTCGGACACGTACAAAGCTAATCAGACCTAAGGTAAGGGAAAATACCACAATCTCATTTTTATCCGAGATTGTTTATTCGTAAGTATTTACTAGGGTGTATTTTATCATCCACATCCATGTTACCTCAATATGTAATATTGTTTCCATCCACTTACAATAGTTTAAATCCAATTTTACCCTTCGGTGAGTTTTTAGTAAAGAATATGAACGGAATCTTTTGTCGTTTTTCGTACGAGGTACTTTTTTGACTTTTCCGACAAAGGTACGAAGAATGTTTTTTTTAACTTATACGGCATGAATGGATTTTTAAAACATTATTTCCAAGAAGCTTCCTTTACAAGTTTTCAAGTTTATTTTTAATCAACTTCTTTTATTTTAAAGTTATATGACATGTTATGAAAGGAAAAAATGTTTTTGAAGAAGAAAGGATATTTTCCTCAAGAATGGAGTTCAAGTGTTTTATCAAAATTATTTTCCATCTAAGATAATAAAGGGTTCTGTTTTTATCCCTATTATTACATTGATTTGATCATGTTGTGATGGAATTATTTTTATGAATTCCTTTATCTTATATGAATTGATTTATGATGTCATGATGTTTCAAGAATCCCATTTTTGTTACATGTGTTATGCGATGATGTATGTTTTATGATTATGTGGCACACATAAGAAAGGATTCATTATAAGATGGGTGGGACCTATATCTCCCTCCAATGCATTGGGTAAAGATTTTATATCTCATGAGATAGACATGGCTGGAACGGAAGGTTATTTCGGTTCAGTGATACAGGACTGAAACGAGGAGTGAACTCGGTTCAGAAAGGGACTTTGTCCACTAAGATAGTCTTGGCAATGAGTCATGACTAACAAGAAATGATTTTCCATGATTATGTGTGCATGCCACAAAGTTTCAAGTTTTATGTTATGATTATGGGGATCTCATTTTCACTCCTATGATTTGTTCCATGTTAAGATATTATGATCTCTTTTGCAGGTTATGATTTTCAAAAAGATATGATATGATTTTTATTTCCTTTATTTGCCTTGCTGAACATTTGAGCTCACCCTTTTATGTTTTCTTTTCCCCAGGTCAGGAAGATGGATATTAAGTAGAATATGCTAAAAGGGACCCTAGATATGATGAAATAAATGGGAGACACTGTAGAAGATTTATGAACCAGTTGTTTATGTTTCCCAGTTTCTAAAGGCACTATACCTATACGGTCCTTTGTAGTTTTATCATATGTTGTAATAAGTGTGCTTCAATTTTTGAAGTGTCGTTATAGTTGGTATCAGAGGAAAGGTATAGTCAACCTTTGGAAACTAGAATGTGAAAGCCTTAGTAAGAACCATAAGGATAAGTCTAAGCATAGTAAACAATCTTAGTGTTTTAGAAATGGCCTTGAATAACCTAGGATAAGACCATAAGCATGAAAATTTTATTCTTGAATTATGTGGTTTCCTATTATAATTAGTGTTGCTCACACTATTCTTCTTGGTTTTAGTCAATGGCTGGAACCCGAAGGAACCGTGTTAATGCGGAATGAGATGGGCAATGCAATGATTGTCCCCCTGAGCAACCAAACGATACGGGAGCTGGAATGCAAAATCTTGTAGCCATGCTCACACAACTTTCTCAAGCTATGAATCATGCAGGATTTCCAAACGAGCAAAGGAGGGAGCAACATTCTGTTGAATCCTTCATGAGGCAGCGTCCACCTTCTTTCAGCGGGTCTACTGATCCATTAGTTGCTGAACAATAGATTAGTACTACTGAAAAGATATTTTCAGTTCTTCAATGTTCTGAACATGATAAAGTCATCCTAGCAGTGTATCGTTTGGAAGGAGATGCTGATCAATGGTGGAATCTTGTTAAGAATACGAGGCAAAGGGATGAAATTGAGTCTATGGAATGGGACGAGTTCAAGAACTTATTTTTCAATAAGTACTTACCTCGTATTCTCCGAACAAAGATGGAGAAAGAGTTTCTTGAACTGAAGCAAAGGGATGATGAATCTGTTGGTACCTATGAAGCAAATTTTACAAGACTGGCAAGGTACGCTACTGGTATTATTATCCAACCTGAGAGTAAGATCGATCGATTCTTTAGTGGCTTAAAACCAAGTCTTCGAAGGGCGTTAGCCATAAGAGACTTCAATAGCTACGAGGAAATCGTTCGATGTGCTCTCAAAGTCGAGATGGAGATTGGAGTAACCCATCAGTCACATGGGTTTGATAAGAAGAGGAATATGGAATTCAAAGGAAACTCTAAAGAGCACACTGAAAAGAAGATGAACTTTCCATTATGCTCAAAGTGTGGAAAGAAACATGGAGGGAGTTGTCTTAAAGGGACAAGTAAATGTTTTAAATGTGGAAAGGAAGGTCATCGGGCATTTGAATGCCGTGATAATGGGAAGAAGATGTCTAATGATGCAAACAAAGGAAGGGATACATAGAATGAACCTACTACACTTCAATGTTTCAAGTGAAAGGAGATGGGGCATTATGCCAATCAATGCCCAAATCCAAGGGTTGATGATGATGGTCGACGTCAACAAAATCATAAGGCTAAAGACAAAGGAAAGTCACATGCAATTTCTATCAGCGATGTGGAGTACGATAACGATGTGGTGAAAGGTACACTTACCATCCACTCTAAAGTAGCAAATGTTTTATTTGATTCTGGATCCACCCACTCTTTTATTTCTGAAGACTTTTCTAAGGGTATCACCGTACTACCTCAACAATTAGATGTTGAGTTAGCTGTGACAACACCTAATGGCACATCAATCGCATCAAAAGTTTATAATTCTTCTCCGATCGTAGTTTGTGGGAAAGTGCTTCCTGCAAATCTTGTGATCCTTCCTTTAGTGGAATTTGATGTGATTCTTGGCATGGATTGGCTTTCTCTACATGGAGCTCATATCAATTGCCAAAGAAGGGAAGTCAAATTTCATACTCCAGATCAATCTACGATCGTATACCAATGCAAGGATGAACATAACCTTCCAGTGGAAATTTCTTCCATCTTATGGGTATTGATCCCACTAAATGAAGGTTATTTATCTCAAATGGTTGGTGAGAAACTCACGATTAAGAATATGCCCATTGTAAGGGAGTTTGATGATGTCTTTCCGGAGGAATTACCGGGTCTTCCACCAAATCGTGAAGTTGAGTTTTCAATAGAACTCGTACCGGGTGCTTTGCCTATTTCAAAGACACCTTATAGAATGGCCCCAATTGAGTTGCAGGAATTGAAGAAGCAACTCCAAGAAAATCTTGATAAGGGATTCATACACCCTAGTGCGTCACCTTGGGGAGCACCTGTTGTATTTGTTAAGAAGAAAGATGGATCAATGAGACTCTGCATTGATTATCGAGAACTTAACAAGATCACTATCAAGAACAAATATTCTCTCCCACGCATTGATGACTTATTTGACCAACTACGTGGAGCTCAATACTTTTCCAAGATTGATCTTCGTTCAGGGTATCATCAATTAAGGGTCAAAAGGGAGGATATACCAAAGACGGCATTCCGTACAAGGTATGGACACTATGAATTTATAGTGATGCCATTTGGTCTTACTAATGCCCCTACTATCTTCATGGATCTAATGAATAGAGTCTTTAGAGACTATCTTGATCAATTTGTGGTAGTCTTTATAGACGATATTCTTGTCTATTCAAAGAGAAAGGAAGAACATGAAGATCACTTGAGAATTATATTGAAGACCCTGAGAAAGGAGAAGCTTTATGCCAAATTTACCAAGTGTGAATTTTGGCTTCAAAAAGTTGCATTTTTGGGTCACATAATCTCAAAAGAGGGGATATCTGTGGATCCAGCAAAAACAGAGGTTATCGAAAGATGGTCGAGACCAACAACAGTAACTGAGATCCGAAGTTTTCTTGGTTTGGCTGGATATTATCGACGTTTTGTAAAAGATTTTTCACGATTATCTAATCCACTCACCAAGTTGACTCGGAAAGGAGTTAAGTTTGTCTGGACAGAGGAATGTGAAGAGAATTTCAAGGAGTTGAATAGAAGGTTATCCAGTGCACCTGTGCTCACACTGCGTTGTAGTGGAGAAAGGTTTGTGATCTACAGTGATGCATCCATGAAGGGATTGGGGTGTGTTCTTATGCAAAATGATATGGTGATAGCTTATGCCTCACGACAGTTGAAAATCCATGAACAAAATTACCCAACACATGATTTGGAGTTGGCTGCGGTAATCTTTGCATTAAAGATTTGGAGGCATTACCTTTATGGTGAAAGGTGTGATATTTATACTGATCATAAAAGTTTAAAGTATATTTTCACACAAAAGGAGTTGAATATGCGTCAAAGAAGATGGTTGGAGCTGATTAAGGATTATGACTGCTCAATCCATTACCACCCTGGGAAAGCAAACAAGGTGGCAGATGCATTAAGTCGACAAGACCATGCTAGTTTATCCATGATGAGGATCACAAAAGATCCAATATTTATGGATTTACAAAGGATGGATCTTGGAATTATAATGGAAGGGGAAAAATCTTATCTTTCTCAAATGAATGTTCAACCATCTATACATGTGAAGATTAAAGAGGCACAGAAAGAAGATGTCGAGTTACAAAAGAAGGTGAGAAATGTTCCTGAATTCAACCTTGATTGTGATGGGATAATAAAGTTCAGGAATCGGGTTTGAGTTCCTCCCATCCCCAAATTAAAGAAAGAGCTGCTGGATGAGGCTTATAGTTCTTCATTCTCTATTCATCCTGAAATCACGAAGATGTATAGGGACCTGAAAGAGTACTTCTGGTGGGATGGCATGAAAAGAGATGTTGCTGAATATGTCTCTCGATGCTTGGTTTGTCAACAAGTTAAAGCTGAGAGACAGAAGTCTAAGGGGATGTTACAACCATTACCCATACCCGAATGGAAATGGGAAAACATCACTATGGACTTTGTCACAGGACTTCCTAAAACATCCAAAGGCAATAATGCTATCTGGGTCATAGTTGATCGTCTCACAAAGTCTGCACACTTCATTCCTATTAGAGAGGATTTCTCTCTAGATCATCTTGCCAGGATATATGTAAAGGAAGTGGTAAGATTGCATGGAGTACCACTTTCTATTATATCTGATCGAGATCCGAGATTTACCTCGAAGTTCTGGCGAAGTCTTCAGCATACTCTGGATACAGAGTTGAGTTTCAGCACTGCTTATCATCCCCAGACAGACGGTCAGTCTGAGAGAACAATTCAAACCCTAGAAGATATGTTGAGAGCTTGCTCTATGGATATCAAAGGAGGTTGGGATCAACACCTACCTTTGGTGGAATTTTCTTATAATAATAGCTTTCACTCTAGTATTCAAATGGCTCCTTATGAAGCTCTCTATGGAAAGAAATGCAGGACTCCAACTTGCTGGGATGAAGTTGGGGAAAGAAAGCTATTAGGACCTGATCTCGTTGATGAAATGGCAGAAAAGGTCAGATCTATTCAACAACACATAAGAGCAGCTCAGAGTCGACAGAAAAGCTATGCCGACAACCGAAGAAAAGACCTAGAGTTTGAAGTGGGTGATAAAGTGTTCTTACGAATATCTCCCTGGAAGAGGGTTATGAGATTTGGAAAGAAGGGGAAGTTGAGCCCTAGATATATCGGTCCTTTCAAAATACTGGATCGTGTTGGGAAGGCAGCTTACTGATTGGCGCTTCCACCGAATCTCTCTCAAGTTCACGATGTGTTCCATGTATCTCTCCTGAGAAGGTACATACCAGATCCTTCACATGTACTCAGCTCAGAAGTTGTACCGCTAGAGCAAGATCTTTCTTATGAAGAACAACCGATAGAGATTCTGGATCGTAGCGAAAAAGTCCTACGAAACAAGACCACTCGCTTGGTGAAAGTTTTATGGAGAAACCACCAACTTGAAGAAGCTACATGGGAGCTTGAGGATATGATGAGGGAGAAGTATCCTCATCTGTTTGTTGCAAAGTGACGAATTTCGAGGGCGAAATTCTTTTTAAGGGGGGTAGAATGTAACACCCGAGACTTTTATGTTATATAAATCATCAAAGGAATCTTTTTCTATACAACACTTTCTTGGCTTGCTTTACACGCAATCGTGACCTTCCTCGATAGCTTGCGTCGTACGCAATACCGAGTTTCACTAAACAACATTATGCTATTAAAACTAGCCGTTATGAATAGTAATAACCACTTTTTGGAATTTTATAAATTTTATTTTTCAAAATGGACTTCATTTTTGGACTCAGAATATCGAAATTATCCTAGGGTGAAATTTTGGTATTTTTCTGAAAACTTTCAATTTTTGATGAATAGTGAAACCACTAAGTGGTAGGTTAAAAACTGAATTTTGCATAAAACTTAATTTTACCGCTTCTGTGATTGGAATTTCGAAAATCCGAGATACACGGTTAATATCAAGGACTAAAATGTGGTTCAATGAGATAAAAATAATTTTTTGGTGAATAGTAACTTTTTACTTTTTTTACAGCGGTTAATAGTAAATAGGGTAACTAAGGGTAAATATGATATTAATATTACCCTAACACTTGTCCTAATTCTATTGGACAAGTGTAATTCGACCAAAAACAAACTTAGGAATAAAATATGACCATTTAGGCCCACTTGGATTAGATTACGAGATTTATTATTAATTTATTTAAAGAAGGGTTAAAATAGTTAAAATCAAAGTTTAATAAGTAAATCATTTTTAATATGGGGTTATACATAAGATAAATTCAATTGTAAATATTCATTAGAAATATAAAAAGATTTCCTACATGATGATATTTTATTTGTAATTATTAGACATCAAATAATGTAATTTATTTATGACACAATGATGATGCAGTAATTATCTTATTAATGAAATATTGACATAATTGATGTTAAAAACACCAAAATAAATGTAATTTGAATTTTTTATGAATTCCACTAATTTTCTAGGTTACTATTATATATTAGTGTTGATTTAATCAACTTGGTTCGAACATATAATTCTGTTATGACTTTCAAACAAATCATATATCAAATAGTGTCAAAATTGACACAAAATAGTTTTTAAATCAAATATTATATTATTAATTGTTATTTTATTCCTAAAAATCTAAGGTTCGGCCAAATGACTTAGATAAGGATATATATATTAATAATAAACAATTAGGGGTTCGTTTGGCATGTTATAGTTAGTGTATTAACCATATAGTGAAGGAAAACAAAAAGACACGGTAAAAGTTAAATTAATTAACTTAGAGTTAAATCTAATTGATAAGGATAAAATAATACCCTAAACTTGTCTAAATCCTATTGGTTGATAGGATTTCGACCCTTCCCCACTTTATCTTCGAAATAAGACCCTTTTGAACCATTATAAACCGACTTTGACTTTAATATAAAATAATATTTTGAGATATTCCTAAGGTGCCCCTCTCCTCCCTTATAAAAGGGCACCTCCTCCCCCTCCTCCTCACACCAATTTTGAGCACTCAAGCTCGGCCAACCCCTGCCATTTTCTCCTCTCCACTTCCCTAGAATAATCCTAGAGGTCCTGGTCTTCTCCAAAGACCAATCTTAGTTCCTTAAGTGGAGGATTCAAAGAGGCGTTCCAAAGAAGAGGTAATATCTATTACCGATCTTTTCAATTTCTTTCTTCTTCAACTTCTTCTTCTTTAGTTGTTTCATGATAAAGTAATAACATCAGTATTACTTACATACTGATATGTTATTATAAATATGAAACAACCCTATTTCACCTTCAATCCATCCTACAGAAAAATGAAATCACCACGCGTGCGTACGTATGGAATACCGTCTCCACGCCGTGGTGTAATCTATTTTCCACCACCACCTTACAAGGATGGTTATAATGGTGTAATGAGTAACTAAATATGATTATTATGAAGTAATATTGATACTTAAATAATATATATATACTCCGATACAATTCCACGATCATAGGAATGATATCATCACTCGTGCGTACGTACGGAATACCGTCTCCACGATGTGATGCGACTCGTTCTACATGATCTTCATTTCATAATGATTATATAAATGAATTGAATGAATGAATATGGTATATAATACACTAATACCATTCTGGAAATGAATTATCTATAACCTAAAGATAGGAATAAGAATTTATTAGACAAAACACGCATAAGAACAAAAAGTTATAAAGACCCGAGTATCAAGTAACAATGAAATATTACTAACAAGAAGCTAATAATATGACTATATATGATATCATATAAATATGTATGATTCTGGAATAAGTCAATAACATTATTTAAACCATTATACAGGAGCTTCGGACACGTACAAAGCTAATCGGACCTAAGGTAAGGGAAAATACCACAATCTCATTTTTATCCGAGATTGTTTATTCGTAAGTATTTACTAGGGTGTATTTTATCATCCACATCCATGTTACCTCAATATGTAATATTGTTTCCATCCACTTACAATAGTTTAAATCCAATTTTACCCTTCGGTGAGTTTTTAGTAAAGAATATGAACGGAATCTTTTGTCGTTTTTCGTACGAGGTACTTTTTTGACTTTTCCGACAAAGGTACGAAGAATGTTTTTTTTAACTTATACGGCATGAATGGATTTTTAAAACATTATTTCCAAGAAGCATCCTTTACAAGTTTTCAAGTTTATTTTTAATCAACTTCTTTTATTTTAAAGTTATATGACATGTTATGAAAGGAAAAAATGTTTTTGAAGAAGAAAGGATATTTTCCTCAAGAATGGAGTTCAAGTGTTTTATCAAAATTATTTTCCATCTAAGATAATAAAGGGTTCTGTTTTTATCCCTATTATTACATTGATTTTATCATGTTGTGATGGAATTATTTTTATGAATTCCTTTATCTTATATGAATTGATTTATGATGTCATGATGTTTCAAGAATCCCATTTTTGTTACATGTGTTATGCGATGATGTATGTTTTATGATTATGTGTCACACATAAGAAAGGATTCATTATAAGATGGGTGGGACCTATATTTACCTCCAATGCATTGGGTAAAGATTTTATATCTCATGAGATAGACATGGCTGGAACGGAAGGTTATTTCGGTTCAGTGATACAGGACTGAAACGAGGAGTGAACTCGGTTCAGAAAGGGACTTTGTCCACTAAGATAGTCTTGGCAATGAGTCATGACTAACAAGAAATGATTTTCCATGATTATGTGTGCATGCCACAAAGTTTCAAGTTTTATGTTATGATTATGGGGATCTCATTTTCACTCCTATGATTTGTTCCATGTTAAGATATTATGATCTCTTTTGCAGGTTATGATTTTCAAAAAGATATGATATGATTTTTATTTCCTTTATTTGCCTTGCTGAGCATTTGAGCTCACCCTTTTATGTTTTCTTTTCCCCAGGTCAGGAAGATGGATATTAAGTAGAATATGCTAAAAGGGACCCTAGATATGATGAAATAAATGGGAGACACTGTAGAAGATTTATGAACCAGTTGTTTATGTTTCCCAGTTTCTAAAGGCACTATACCTATACGGTCCTTTGTAGTTTTATCATATGTTGTAATAAGTGTGCTTCAATTTTTGAAGTATTAAAAATGTATGTAAAGTATGGGTCGTTATATTTCCACCATTAGCCAATACTCATAATTACATAATAATTAAAAGGATTATATATTCTACAATCACATTTTCCCATAATGTAACACAGAATGTCATTAATCACAATAAAATATAATCAAATAAGACCATAAATGTTTACCTATGAATTTGAATGTATGGTCAACTGTAAACACATTAACCCATGATAGTATCCAAAACTTCTAAATTATACTCTTGTAAAGACTTCAAAACGTATAAATTTATCTAAACCCTACTTTCATACAAATGGTGATTCATTGGACCCGTACTCATATATCTTTTTCTAAAAATGTATTCTTTACATCCCAACCATGGTACCAATCGAAGGGACCTTTAATTTAACATTCCATAAATATATATATTGAGTCACTTAAATAGATAATATTTTTTATAAATAGAGAATTATTGTATTAGAAAAAACATTTACCTAACAAAACTTATATTTTTCTCACCCAAAGGACATCAATATCACTATTACTAGAATTTAAAGTTCCATAATATGTCTTCAAAATCTACAGTAAATTTCACCTCTCATGACACTCATCAAGAAATATCATATTTATTACTATTCTTAATTACCAAGGAAAATATAAGCTTAATAAGGGAGAGGTGGAAATCTTTATAAGTGGTAACGTACAAGAGAAATAATTAAAATATAATAGCTGTAAAATTAGTACAGAGAAAAATTATGGTAAAATATGACATAATAATATTATATATATCGTGAAATATTTCTAAACCATTAAAAATAATAACATGGACAATAATAAAAACCCTTATCGTGGTGGAATGCGTAATTCTATGCATACTAATCATATTTTCATGGCCTAACAAAAAGACAACATACTATAAAGAGAATTTATATTATAAATTACCAACATATTTTATCTCCTGATAAATTATAATGAATCAATAGGATATGTAATTTTTTTCCTCACCACTCACTAAAAATGTTTAATGCATTCATCTTATGAAAAAAAATCATATTTCATTAGCAATAAATCTGTAGTGAAATGAAAAGAATATTGATTGTTAATAATTACTCAATTACAAAATGATATAAATTCCCTGTTAAACATCCATTACATTGTATGGTCTCTATATCATATTGAATAATGGATATATGTTTATACTAATAATTTAAGTGATATAGCATAAATATATGATATAAAAAGAAATTTACATGAATGAGAAAAATAATGTCATGTGAGAGATGAAATGTAAAAGAGAATATAAATAGAAATAAATATATTCATATCCTTTATTATGGTTAATAAATAAAAAAGTGAAATTACCAAGTCATATCTCTTAGGACTTTTATAGTATGCATATAATTAGGGTCACTAGTTTTGTACTGAGTGGAGATTGATTTATTTCCCAACTAGTCATTTAAGGTTTATTACCCATAAGTGTATTTGAGACAACCCCTACGTCTTCTTGTTTATTTTCAGATGAGGAATTTGTTACTTGGAAATCATACAAACATTTCCTTTCGAAAATTATTGTTGTTTTCCAATGTCTATATTTGTCCCTTGGGATTTCTGAAATATATTCATTAAAAAATTTATTAAAAAATTAACAAATTAAATGAAATAAAGTTACAGATAATAAATATTAAGTGGAATAAAAATGTTGAATGAAATACCATTAATTATTTCCTTTAAATATTATCATAAATTTTTTAAATAAAAAATTCAATGAATAATTTTAAAAAAAATTATTTGAATAAAATGGAATCATAGAAAGTATGATTAAAAATGGAGAATTTTATTAATGGTGGAAAATTTTGTTTATATGGAAAAAATTAAAATGATACTCTTTTCACACATTTGTATATAAATTCATAAATTAAAAAGAAATGAAATGTTAAAAAATCATTTTTTTAATTTTAAATTCAATGTCACTGTTAACATAGTTTGACCATAATAAATAATATTATTTTAAAAAATATTATTCTTCAAAAAAAATTTGTAATATTGATATGGACGAAAATTATTCCTGACTAAAAAATGAATTATGGCCAAATTTTATGATATAAAACATATTTAATTTTTTTTATAAAAACAAATAGTAAAATATTGAAAAATAATTTAAATCCTCATAATTAACTAGGGATGAATAAAATTAATAGGATTTTGGAGAGAATGAACATCCAATCTCCCCAATTGAAATTGAAACATAAAAAATACTATAAAAAGTGAGAGTATAAAATAAATTCTAATGACATTAAACAATTGAATAAAATCTCATTGAAACATAAAACATGAATTTTATAATTAATTACTATGATTAATGCTTTCATTATTATATAATATTTTATAGTGGATTTTAAACATTATATAGCAGGAATTATTTTTTATTTTAAACCTTTCTCTAAATAGTAATTTTGAGATGAGTAACCTTTACCTTGTATTCCCTATTTGTCGGACAAATTTTAGCCTCATAAATCATGAATTTTAATTTATTTAATACCTTATTAATATATATTTTTTATATATCATTGAAATCCATGGTTCATTTTTTATCATATGTCTTAGATTTGCTGTATTGTTTTTTCTTACACTAACAACTCAAGGTTGTTTGGTCAATTTTTATAATACTTATTTTTAATATTGGGAAAGGATTAAAGGGTTTTTAAATTTGTTTTATCATGTTTATAAATTTTTTATATTATTCACTTCTTATTTTGGTGGAAATAAATATGTTAATGTCAATAGGTTATCAAAAATAAATTTAAATTATTAAAATTTTCATTATATGATCATTTTAAGTGGTTGAATTTTACCATGTCCTTCTATTATTAATGTTATTACTAAAATGGAAAATATAATTTAGGAAAACCATAATCATGTTAAAAAGTTAATATTTATTCAAATAGTCCATTTATAAAATCATTAATTTTAGATATTTATGTAAAAATAAATACATCGTTTTCGGAGGTGATAGTCTTCACATACATATGGGAATTGTGTTCATTTCTAAATGAATGGGAGTGAATGGAGGTAGACAAGAATTTCATTTAAGGAGCCATAATTATGTTATAAATATATTTTCTACTCATTAATTACATTTTTTATAACTATCCATGTATGTATGTGAAAAAATGACATATTTCATTAATAGAGAATTTAGTTAGCACGTACACATGAGAGACTCTTTGATTTTAAAATTGATGAAAATGAGGTAGATAATGGATATTCCATAAATAAAATATCACTATAGTAAAATAATGATACTTATTTTTTAAAAATTTGTTTTATATTAGTTACAGTATGTTGATGAATAAATAAAAAGTAATTAATTTAGTTAAGATAATTAACTATTTATTAGGGTTTCCACCTTTTGGATCTGTAAGATCATGCCACACTAAGGTTGTGTGTTCTTGTTTAAATTTTTATTTCAATACCTTTAAATTAGTTAATGAAATGATTAACATTAATATAACATATTTTGGGGGTGTCCAATGGGTTCTGGTCATTAAAGAGGAAGTAAAAAGGCCATACCATACCTGGTGCATGGTTGTCACATGAATTGTAGTAGTTGTGCACCTTAACAATTAAGCATGTTAGTGGATTTTACATTGGTTAAAAAAATACATGACCTATAAATCATTGAGATTACGGAGAGATCCATATTCACTACCTCCACATGGACATCCAAACCATGTGGGATCCCCAGAAAAATCATGCGAGTCAGGCCACCTCTTGGATAGAGGGTGCGACATTGTTGGTTCATGGTTTGGATGACCATGCAGGCAAATAATGATCTTCAATAAAGAAGATTAAAATAACCAATTTCACCCCTTAATATTTAATAAAACACACCCTATTTTCATCCCCACTTGACCAAAAGTAGCTTTATTGATGAATCAAGGAATCCTTGCTCTTATAAGGGTGATTCTCCCTCTATCTCATGTTCTTTGAAGAAATGTTGTTTGAAAATCAATGTTGTATGTGTGTCTTTAACATCAGTTTCATCTATTTTTTGGAAGTACCTTTTTGTTATGTTTTGTATCCTTCAGAATAAAAAATTCTTTTTAGATGATTATTAGAATTGATGTCAAAAGTATTTTGGGCTCAAATCGTTGGTTGTGTTTGAGTGAGTGGTTCTTTAAGAACATGAGGTATGTGGACTATGTAATGCCCCAAAAATCTAAATGATGAAAATTTTATTCGATAGTGTGTCTGACACATAGCTCCAAGTACATATGTGGATATATTATCCTGAGAATTTATAATATATTGACAAATTAAAAAATGAAATATTTTTTAGCATTCAATTCAAGTGACATTGAGTTAGAATACGACACATGCAATAATGAATGTCATTGATTTCATGCATTACACACAAGACTAGCTCTCACCAAAAAGTAATATATTATTAAAATATTATTATTTATTATAATATGATATAAAATATATTTAATAATACTACTAATTAATTTATGAAAATATATGGTTTACACAACTAATTTATTTTTCAAAAATTAATTAGAAATTAATATAAAAACAAATAAAAAATAAATCATTTATTTTATGGAAAACCATTTTTATGATCACAATGTTGTTTTATCTTAATAAATTTTATTAATTAAAATTATAAAATTATTAATAAGTTAATATATATATATATTATTCAATAATATATTTTTGATATTGACAAAATATTTTTGAGATACATAAGATATGAACAAACCGAATTTTTACCATAAAATACTATATTTTTATTAAGGAAATTTTACCACATATTAGTAGAGAACCTATTTTAAATTAAAATTTCTGAACATGTATAAATATTATATGGAAAAATAAATTTAATATTTTATAGGTAAATATAATAATTATTTTAGGGTGAATGTTGGTATTTTTCATTGAATTTTAATTTTTTATTAAATAACCAAAAATAATGAATTTTAATTCGAAATTACTATTGAATATAATTTCTTTATAAGGATAACTCATATAATAAACTAATTTTAAAGTATAATTATATCAATTTATAGATTAATCCAATGTATTTCATTCAAATAAATTTCACTTTGTAATTGATTGTCAAAACATAGAAAACTTTAAAACGTTTTTGGTTTAAAAACCTACACTATCATCCGGTCTATAGAATTAAATTTAAATTAATTTCATAGAACTATGTTGTAGGAATTTGAAAAAATTATTTCCATATTTGTATGAAAAAAATTTATAATGTATAATAAGGTCAAATTATTTGGTGAAAAAATATTAGTGAAATTAATTAAAATTTATTACAATGGTAAAGGTGAAATTAAGCTCAACAATGGACTAAAACATTATCTTAAGGGTCCAAATGACTAATAAAATTTCCCAAAATCCACCTTATGGTAATAAATAGACCCTATCCTCATGTATTATATAATTTTCAACATTATTTATCCACTTTTAATGAAAAAATCGTTGGTGGAAATCCTTTTTCCTAAATTTTCTAGCGCGCCACTCCACCCCCACAATAAAATGACCTCATCTCCTCCCACTTCCTAACATATCACAAGTCACATTGGCTTGACCAATATCTTTTAAAATTTTTCATAAACATCCCTCTAATAATCCTAGAGTCCTTTCCTTGGGCATAAGTATATATCTCAGGCCATAAACATTACATAATCTTTTGATATGTCAATAATTGTACATTCATTCACATTGGGATCATTTCAAGTTTAGAGCATTAGAGAATTTGAAAATAACTCATACATATCAACTTTAGAATTACAAATTATACACTTATACTCTATATTGAGTTTTTTTATAATACATAAACTTTTAAAAAAGATACATGGTTCCTTCCATGTTCAAACATGACGACATTTCCTTGATCCCATCAATGACTCTATTATTCTGTATGTCAAGTAAAAATCATTTAAAAAATCTAATATGATCATAAATAGATCTTTAAGGGATACATAAATAGTAAAGACTATTATTCTTGAGAAGACAAGTAAACTGTGAATACTTTATCATAAAGTAATACATTCACCTTTAAAAGGTAGAAAAATCACATCACTATATATAAGCCCATTGCATACACATTTTTATGACAAAAATATTACCATAAATCCTATATAAAGGAACATATAAAACATATAAGGTAACTTGAGACATAATTATACGTAAATGGAATAACCATACAGTCTCCTTCCACACATATCACTAATTGAAATATCTATATTACTGATTTCCATTCCCAATTCATTAGTGACTATAATGTAACTATCCATCCTTAATTTATCATGCAGGAAACCATATTTTTTTTCATCAAACCATCCATATTTGGTTAATCAAATAACAACCATTCAAATTTCCTAGTACCATTATATAATAATAACACATAAAAGATTGAAATTATCAACACAACACCCATAAAATTTCATTTTCAATAAAAATAAATCATTTAAAGAAATAGAAATTTTAATTCCACTATTAAAATATTTTTCAATACCAAAACTCTGAAATATAGAATAAGATATTTCATTTCCCTTAGAAAAACATTAAGTCATAATGAGTAATCCAAATATCAAATAACATTTATGGTGGAGGAGAGGTCGTTGTCACTTTATACATTAAAAACATTCACTTTGTTCTTTATTAAAACACTTCATAGAAAAAATATTCCATTTGAATGATATTAAAAGTCAAAGTGGATTATAATAAACTATATACAAGAAGGATTTTTATATTATTAAAATATACATCAATCAAAGGATGTTGGGATAAAATCCCTTAAAAACAATGTACCCATATATTAAGGGTAAATTGATGAAACAATTATGTGTGACAAATATAAATACACACAATATAAGTGGACATTATGTGTAAAAAATCATCTATAATTCATACATATTCTTGGAAAAAATAAACCAATGCCATCGATATTTAACTCAATGAAATGGGATTTAGTTATGATTTCCCATACATAGTTTATATAAATGACGTAAGAACTTATCAACATGGTCATTAAGTGTAGAAATAGAATATCCACACAAAGAGAAGTAAACTTCGAAACATATATGAATAAACAGTGATTCCACACATTTTAAAGACTCGGAAATTTCAAAGAATTTATTTTGTTAATTTCTTTGGAATTTTAAAAAAACGCAGTTTTTGACGGCGCCTGATTTCGAGGCCCGGTGTGCCCGGAATCAATTTCCGAAGTTTAGCCTGGGTACATTCAGTTAGCGAACGAGTGGGTTTTTCTAACTTTTGAACCAGTGCTCGGAATCAAAATCTATGGGCACCGATGAAACCGCAACACTAGTAATTGCTTCGGAACACCCATTCTGGAGTTGCGTTTTTGCGAGTGGAGAAGTTAAATTTGTGGATTAAATGAGGAATGAATAAAATTGTAAAACAATATTATTTTTAAGTCGAAGGTTGTTTTATCCTACATGGGGAAGTTGGGGTGGCAATGAACTACCCATGTGAGGATAAATTTGAGGATAAATGTGATGTGGGGCCCACATGACCCCCAAGCTTCGAAATTCCCATAACTATCATAACCTTCCCCTTTAAACTTGTTAACTCCATTTAATTAAGTAACTCTTCCACTTCCTTATTTAATTTTCCAACCTACCTCTTAATTAATTAAACAAATCATGGTTTAATAAATTAAGTGAATTGGATTTTAGTTTTGTAAATTTAAATGCATGGCATGGGAAAATAAAATAAGGTGGAGCCTTATTTTGTTTAGGTTGGAATTGTTGTGTTAAGAGAAAGGGAGGGAGCTCTTGAGTTTTGAAGAACTTCTTCCTCCGAAGAAGAACACATCTTCTCCTTTGTTGAAGGACGCGATAAACACTGAAGCTTTGACGAAGAATTCCATCTCATCTTGCATCTTCTCTCCACGTCAAAGGAAGCGATAGGTCGCATTCTTCTTTGGGAGAACACCGACGATGCTTACAGAACCTCGTTCCGAGACGTCTTTTCCTGCAACAAACCTCGATCGATGACTCAATCGAGGTACGGGATTATTTGTTTTTGTTCGTGATTCTTCCATCGTCGATCTTTATCTCTGATTGAGCCGCTTAATATCACAATAACGGGAGGACGACGGACCGCACGAACACAGTTGACCCTCCTCCCCCCTTGATTGTTTGATTTGTTGGGGCACGTGTAAGGTGGTGCGATGTCGTTGCACCGCATGGAAACTATGGGAATAGGAGAAGAAGCGTGGCGCCGTCGCGATGCGCCAAAGAACCTCGAAGAGACCACGGCCGGAGTGGGTCCGCGGAGGAGCAGGGTACATCGGCCGGCTTCTGGCCGCCAGAGAAGGAGGCGGGACCGCGTCGGTGCCGTTGCGGCAACAATCGGCCGGCCGGAGCGAGCCTGCTATTTAGGGGTAAGGCCAAGGGTTTGTAACCCCCGGATGGAAGGAGGAGCGGCCCCCCACATGGGGGCCGCCTTTCATTAAACCGGGGGAATCACGCCCCCCCATCCGCTCATCTCGGCTAAGCCAAGCGGGCCAGAGGACCGCGTTGGCGCGCCGGCCGGGCCGGGCCGTGCCCAATAGGGCCAGACCCAAACACGGTTCGGGCCGACCCAGGGGGTCTTGGGCCGGGTCGGACCGGGCCCGAACCCCCTATTTTTTCGGGCATCATTCGGTCTTTTTCCTATAACTTTGGATAAGGACCTCCGATCGATGCACCGTCAGTTGAAATGCGACCATTTGATCTATATGGTCATTTTGGTATATTACACTCAAGGTTTCAGAAAACATTGAGTACGACCGGGTCGGTTCAATCATGAAAAAAACCGGGCCCTCGGAGCAGAAACACTAATATCTCGAGCTCTAGACGTCCAATTGATGCGCCCTCGACTTTGTTGGATTCCTCTTGATGAGACGGAATATTTGGAATACATAGCCTACGATTTGGATGCAGTTGGAGTATGGCCGGGTTGGATTGTACCCGAAATCCAACCGGGCCCCTAGAACGGAAAAACCAATAACTTTCAGACCAGACGTCCTTTTGACGTACCCTCAGCGGCCTTGGTGATCATGTTGAGAAATGGTCCCTATGAGTATACCCTATGAGAGTTCGGGGTAAGGTTGAGATACGGTCAGGTTGGTTCGTACATGAAACCAACCGGGCCACCGGGACTAAAAAGCTAATAACTCACAGACCGAGCGTCTGATTGATGGTCCGTCTATTGAGTTGTGACCCCTATGACGAGGCAGTCCTTTGAGATACTTCTTCGTGAGGCTTTGTGATACTTGGAGTGCCGACCAGTAGCTCATGGAGCGGACTCTCCCGGTGATGAGCTGGCAGAGTGGAGAGACCTAGTAGCTGGTTGAGACTTGACGAATGCTGATCGATCATCTCGGAGTGATTCATATAGCCCAGTGGGGTGCGCTTGGTTGTAGCAGCAGACCCATGGCGGAGGTGCACATGGTTGTAGCGGCAGACCCACGGTACTCGACAGAAGAAGTACCTCTATAGGCTATGAGGGGGTGTGCTTGGTTGTAGTGGCAGACCCATGGTGGGATGCACATGGATGTAGTGGCAGGCCCACAATACTCGACAGGTGGAGTACTTCAATAGTATAGGTTAGTGGGGCGTGCTTGGTTGTAGCGGTAGGCCCATATTACTCGACAGAAGAGGAGTTATCCAGCAGCCGTGGTTTCGACATCATAAATAAAATCCTGGTTTGAGCTGAGTCTATGACCTCTGTGTTAACCTCATGAATGAGATGGGTCATATGATAACCTAGGTATATATATGGGTATATTCCTAGGTAGTGGTTATCCGTTTATTTCATAACCATTGAGTTTCCTCATGATTGAGATGGGTTACATGATAACTTAGGTATAAGTGTGGGCTTATACCTAAGAAGGGGTTATCTGTTGAGATTCATCTTTGTGGTTATCCTTGTTGGATTTAGTGAGACCTTGAGGGTCTCAGGGTTCCTACTGAGTATCGTATACTCACCCCTGCACAGGTTATGCCCGCACCTTATTGTGTTGGTTGCAAACGACGGGTAGTGCTGACAGAGGCCGAGTGTTCGAGGACTGGACAGTACCCGGTGATGGACCTCACGCCGAGTCAGTATCCGGAGGTGGACTTCACTACGAGACGACACTCGGAGGAGGTTGATGGGAAATAGCGTTGTGGAGGCTATCTGTACCTACCCTTTAGCTAGGATCTGTGGTGGATGATCCAGGAGCTGTGCTATCTGTACATACCCTTCAGGTATGATCCGAGGAGGACAACCCAGAAGCTTCTTCCATTCCTCTTGCTATTTGTCTTTGTTCAGTTGTAGCTATACTTTCAATTAGTTTTGTATTCTAGAACATTTACTTTTCAGCACGTCATTTTTTTACTTAGTGTATTACTTACTCTTGTTCTTTGTGGTGTTTTGTTTACTTTTATAAAGGCAATTCCTTCCCAGTTATCGGGAATTACGCCTTTGGTGCTAGTCCCCAGCCCCTGGCCTATGGAAGGTGGGCTTGGGGTAGTCACGGCATGGGCCCCGAGGACGGGTCATGACAAATTGGAATCAGAGGAGTCGGTTCTACCGCATAACATAGGACTCTGATATTTTATTCCATTTTGTGAAGCAATAGTGTGAAGAGTACTAAGTGTGGTTTTCAGTTTAGGGAGTCCAGTGACGGTGCGAGCGGCCGAAGTATCCATACACCAGGACCCTTACAACTGATTTCCAACATTTTGCACGAAAACACTGATTGCGTGTGTGTTTCCAAAAGTTTTAAAAGTCAGCACAAACCATGTCATCTCACCAGGTATAAATCGTTTGACCGTGTTATGTTTGTTTCTTTCCAGATGCCACCCCGTGGACGACCAGTTAGCGCCCAGAGAGTGGTATGTACTGACAGCCCGCCGAGCGATGAGGCCTCAGTACAGGGCCCTATCCTAGTTGAGGCACCAGTAGTACTACCACCCGTTGGGCCACCGATGCCACCAGCCCTAGCAGCAGATAGTGCACATCGCTTGAGCGCACTGCATGAGTTCCAGCACCAGAGGCCACCCAGGTTCAGGGGAGAGATGGACCCGCAGGTGGCTGAGGATTGGATGGAGGCTATGGTGAGAGTTTTCATGCTAGTGGGGACACTAGCAGAATTCATGGTGATCCTTTCTGCCATCCTCCTTCAGGGAGCAGCAGGCAGATGGTGGAGCCTAATGCTCCCGATGCATGAAGACGCATCACTTCTATGGGCAGACTTTGAGAGCCTATTCCGGGCAGAGTATGTACCAGCCACCCTCTGAGAGGTGCATATACATGAGCTATTTCATCTTCAGTAGTGAATCATGAGTGTATCCTATTACTCAGCGAGGTTCACAGACCTCTCTCGCTACTCTACAGACATGGTACGAGACCCATTTTTCAGGGCCGGAACCTTCGAGCAGGGGCTCTGGCGAGAGAATAGAGCTTCTGTTGTTTCTCATAGCATCCCGACACAGACAGGGGTGTTGGAGTGATCCCTCTTAGTGGAGAGTTTCCTTGATGACAAGTCTCCAGCAGCATGACCCACCACTAGCCGATATGAGGTATAGTCTTCTGCAGTGGGCAGTAGAAAGATGACGCAGTGGTCTTTGAGGACCGGACGTACAGGTGGTCGACCGCATGACACAGGATCGTGTGTGCGAGGCACCCGGGGTAGAGTGTGACTTACCAGGAGCAGACATTGTTACTCCTGTGGCAGGGTTGGTCACATGGTACGTGACTGTCTGACCCGCCATACAGATGACCAGCAGATAAACGAAGGACCTCCCAGGCAGAGGTAGAGGTTCGATCGAGGAGGACCGCAAGGAACAGAAGACCAAGGCAGGGGAGATGGCCTTGCAGTTGGAGGTGGACGATGCTTCGAGGTGTTGCCACCACCACCACCAGGAGGTCCACCCCAACCACAGGGATTAGGCGGACATGGGAGACCTCAGCTTCAGGAAGCAGAAGTATTTTACTACGGAGCACCGAAAGCTGGTGGACAAGAGCGGAACTACTTCCAGGCATAGAGGCCTTTGATCTTTGTTCTTCTAGTTTCTGTGTTGTTGTGCTTGTTGTGTGTCTTTGTACTTGAGCTACAGTAATAAAATAAAATTTTCCTTATGATGTTTGATTAATTCATTTTTTTGTGTACTAAGAGGTTCTGGTTTAAACTGTTGACTTGACCCACACTTTTGAGATTCCTACTGGGGGAGACCCTGTGACCACACACTAATGCCGACAGTGTTATTCAACCCTTGGAGGCGAGAGTAATGATTGGATCTCTTGGTATTAACGTCTAGGCCTTACGACATCATCAATTTCAAGGATTAGTATCATTCATGTCAGGATTGACTGTATTATGAAAAAGAACGTGGTTCATCCAGGGGATGAGACATGGTTTCTCTTTTCGGAAAAGAAGAAATATTGGCGGCTCTTGTGGGACCAGAGATAGTCCAGGCCACAATAGAGAAGGTCCAGGTCACCTAGGAGCAGATGAGGACAACTCCATGCTGATATAAGTCTTATGTTGACAGTAGATAGAACCACTGGTATTTGAGGATGGCGACCATGTCTTCTTACAGGTCTCACCTAAATGAGGTCTATGTAATGTGGCCAATGTGGAATGCAATCTATGAGGTTCAGAAGACCTTTCACTACTAGAAAAACAGGTATTTGCGACGGGCTATTTGCGACGGGATCCCGTTACAAATAGACAGTTGCGACGGGGGCCCGTCGCAAATAGCCCGTTGCTGAAAACGCCGTTGCAACTACACTTATTTGCGATGGGCCCGTCGCTAAATCCTTTTTTGCGACAGCCATTCTCCCCGTCGCAAATAGTATTCCGTATTTTTGTAAAAAAACTTTTAAAATAGTTTTTCGACGGGACCCGTCACAAATACATTTTGCGACGGGACCCATCGCAATTTCTTTTGCGACGGGTCCCGTCACAAATACTATCATTCATGTCAGGATTGACTGTATTATGATAAAGAACGTGGTTCATCTAGGGGATGAGACATGGTTTCTCTTTTCGGCAAAGAAGAAATATTGGCGGCTCTTGTGGGACCAGAGATAGTCCAGGCCATGAAAGAGAAGGTCCAGGTCACCTAGGAGCAGATGAGGACAACTCCATGATGATATAAGTCTTATGTTGATAGTAGATAGAACCACTGGTATTTGAGGATGGCGACCACGTCTTCTTACAGGTATCACCTAAATGAGGTCTATGGAGATGTGGCCGATGTGGAAAGCAATCTACGAGGTTCAGAAGACCTTTCAGGTCCTCAGCAGGGTAGGCGAGGTGACATTCCATTTGACCCATCCACCTCAGTTGCACTAGATGCATGATGACTACCACGTATCTCAACTGGGGAGATACATTCCTGACCGACGCATATCATCGACCACGAGGAATTGGACTTTGGCGATGGGGTGAATTTTACGGGGTTCCAATAGAGTTTGAGGATCGACAAGAGAAGGTCCCATGGGGACGGTCGATTCCTCTTGTGCTCTTTCGTTGGCAGCACGGGAACCTCCAGGTGAGCACATGGGAGCGGAAGGATCAGATGCGTCCCAGTACCACTTTTGTTTCCCTAGGCTGTGTTAAAGCTTTATGGGGACGTAAATCCTTGAGGTGGGAGTAATTTAATGACCCATAAATTTCAATAAAATTTTTTTCATAATATTTTTGGAATTTTACAAGAATTCAGTTTCTAGTGGTGCCTGATTCCGAGACCCGGTGTGCCCGGAATCAATTTCCGAAGTTTAGGTCGGGTACGTTCAGTGAACGAACAAGCGGGTTTTTCTATCTTTTGAACCAGTGCTCAGAATCGAAATCTAAGGGAACTGATGAAACCGCAACGCTGGTAATTTCTTTGGAACACCTATTTCGGAGTTGCATTTATGTGGATGGAGTAGTTAAATTTGTTGATTAAATGAGGAGTGAATAAAATTGTAAAACAATTTTATTTTTATGTTTAATGTGGTTTTATCCTACATGTGGATGTTGGGGTGGAACCTAACCACCCATGTGAGGATAAATTTGAGGATAAATGTGAGGTGGGTCCCACACAAGCCCCAACCATTCACATTCCCATAACTCTCATAAAATTCCCCTTTAAACTTGTTAACTCCCTTTAATTAAGTAACTCTTCTACTTCCTTATTTAATTTTCCAACCTACCTCTTAATTAATTAAACAACTCATGGTTTAATTAATTAAGTGAATTGGGTTAAAATATTGTAAATTTGAATGCATAGTGTGGGTAAATAATATTAGGTGGAGCCTTGTTTATTTTGGTTGGAATTGTTGTGTTAAGATAAAGGGAAGAGAGCTCTTGAGTTTTGAAGAACTTCTTCCTATGAAGAAGAACACTTCTTCTCCTTTATTGAAAAATGCGAAGAACACCAAAGAATCAACGAAGAACGCCATCTCATCTTGCATCTTCTCTCCACATCGAAGGAAGCGAGACACCACATTCTTCTTTGGGAGAACACCGATGATTCTTACTGAACCTCGTTCTGTGATGTCTTTTCCCACGACAAACCTTGATAGATGACTCCATCGAGGTAAGGGATTATTTGTATTTGTTCATGATTCTTTCATCGTTGATCTTCTTCTCTGATTGCACCTCCTGATATCACAATAAAGGGAGGAGGATTGGCTGCACAAACACGACCGACCCTCCTCCCCCATTGATTGTTTGAATTTGTTGCGGCACGTGTAAGGTGGCGCGGTGTCGTTGAACCGTGAGGAAACTATGGGAATGGGCGAAGATCTGCGGCGCTGTCGTGACGCGCTGTTTGAGGACGAACAAGTCGTGGCACCGTCGTGCCGCGCCAGAAAACCTGGAAGAGACAGCGGCAGGAGCGGGGGTGCGGCGAAGGGGCGCGATGCCGTCGCGCCGCACCGAACAGACCAAGGCCGCGGCCTTTTGCCGCGGCGTAGCAGGGAACGGCGGACAGCTTTCGGCCACCGGAGTAGGAGGCGGACCGCGCCGGTCCCGTGGCGGCAGCAACCGGCCAGCCAGAGTGGGACGGCCATTACGGGGGAAGATGGGGGTTCGTAACCCCCCGACTGGAAGGAGGATCTCCCCCCCCCCACGTGGGGGCCACGTTTCTTTAAACACGGGGGCAGCACGCCCCCCCATCTACTCAGCTCGGCTACGCCGAGCTGGCTAGTGGACCGCGCCATCGCGCTAGGCCGGTCAAAGCCCTAGATGGCCGGACCTAGAACCGGGTCGGGTCGACCCGGTTCGGGCCGACCTAGGGGGTCTCAGGCTGGGTCGGACCGGGCTCGAACCCCCTATTTTTTCGGGCATCTTTCGGTCTTTTGCTCATAACATGGGCTACATACATCCGATCGATGCACCGTCAGTTACGATGAGAACATTGGATAAAGGAGGTCGTTTCGGTATATTACAGTCAAAGTTTTGGAGAAAATTGAGTATGGCCGTGTTGGTTTGATCACGAAACCAACCGAGCCCTCGGAGTAGAAACACTTATATCTCGAGCTCCGGACGTCCGATTGACGTGACCTCAACTTTGTTGGATTCATATTGTTGAGACAGAACTTTTGGCATAATTCTACTGAGATTTGGACACAGTTGGAGTATGGTCGGGTTGGATTGAACCTGAAATCCAACCGAGCCCCTAGAACGGAAAAGCCGATAACTTTTAGACCTAATGTCCATTTGACGTACCGTCAGCGGCATTGGTGATCATGTTGAGAAAAGGTCACTATGAGTATACCATATGATATTTCGGGGTACATTTGACATACGGTCGGGTTGGTTCATACATGAAACCAATCGGGCCCCCGGGACTAAAATGCTAATAACCCACAGACCGGACGTCTGATTGATGAAACATCTATTGTGTTTAGACCTCTATGATGACTCGGTCCTTTGAGATTCTTATTAGTGGGACTTTGTGATACTTTGAGTATCGACCAGTTGCTCGTGGAGCGGACTCTCCTGGAGACGAGCTGGCAAAGTGCAGAGACCTAGTAGCTGGATGAGACTTGATGACTGTTGATTGATCGTATCGGAGTGATTCGGATAGCCCAGTGGGGTGCACTTGGTTGTAGCAGCAGAACCATGACGGAGTTGCAATTGGTTGTAGCGGCAGACCCGCGGTACTAGACAGCAGGAGTACCTATGTAGGCTGTGAGAGGGTGTGCCTGGTTGTAGCGTCAGACCCATGGAGGGATGCACTTGGTTGCAGTAGTAGGCCCACGGTACTTGACAGGTGGACTACATCAGCAGTCCTGGTTAGTGGGATGCACTTGGTTTTAACGGCAGGCCCACTGTACTCGACAGAGGAGGAGTTCTCCAGCATCCGTGGGTTCGACATCATAAATAAAATCCTAGTTTGAGCTGAGTCTATGACCTTTGTGATTAACTCATGAATGATATGTGTCACTTGATAACATAGGTATATGTATGGGAATATACATAGGTACTGGTTATCTATTGAATTGATAAACTTTGTGTTTCCTCATGACTGAGATGGGTTAATTGATAACTTAGGTAGAAGTATGGACTTATACCTAAAAAGGGGTTATATATTGAGATTCTTCGTTGTGGTTATCCTTTTGGGATTTAGTGAGAACTTGAGTGTCTCGGGGTCCCTACTAAGTATCGTATACTCACCCCTTCATGGGCTATGCCGGAACCTCGTTGTGTTGGTTGCAGACGACGAGCAGTGCTGACAGAGGCCGAGTGTTCGAGGACTGGACGGTTCCCGGAGGTGGACCACATGATGAGTCAGTATCGAAAGGTGGACTTCACGATGAGACGACACTCAGAGGAGGCTGATGGTAGAGAGCGTTGTGGATGCTATCTGTACCTACCCATTAGGTAGGATCTGTGGTGGACGATCTAGGAGCTGCTCTATCTGTACCTACCCTTCAGGTAGGATTCGAGGAGGACGACCCATGAGCTACTTCCATTCTTCCAACTGTTTGTCTTTGTTCAGTTGTAGCTGTAATTTCGATTGGGTTTGTATTCTAGACCATTTTCTTTTCAGAACATCCTCTTGTACTTAGTTTATTACTTCCGCTTGTACTCTATGGTGTTTTGATTACTTTTATAAAGGCAATGCCTTCCTAGTGATCGGGAATTACGCCTTTGGTGCTAGTCGCCAGCCCCTGACCTATGGAAGGCAAGCTTGGGGTAGTCATGGAACGGGCCCCGAGGACAGGTCATGACACACATAATAATGGAATAATATAATCAATAATGTATGAGTAAAACACAATGAGTGGAAATTAAATAATCCTCATTTCATGAGGTTGTATTTCACCGTTCACAGAAATTGTATTTACATATCGATTTGGTAGAGGTGTTTTTATGTGTAGTTAGAATCATTATCATAATAAAATAATAGTATATTGAGGATACTGTAGTTTTTATGTAATAATATAATAATTAGAGCACTGGGAGTGGGGAAGGATAATTAAATAAAGTAACTTGAGAGAAGGAATTACCTCTAAATTGGGTAACTTTTTTTGATTTGAGCCAAAAAGATTTATTGAATTTCCTTATTCCCATTTTAAGGATTCTAAGAAGAAGGTAGGGATGTTTGGAGATATTTGAGAATAAATTGGATGATCCATGTGGCTTGAGAGGTGTGAGAAAGTGGGTAGAGTTTGTGTCCTTTTGTAATAGAGAGGAGGGGAACCTTAGAAAAGTGTTCAAATTTTATTTCATTAAAAATAAAATTTTGAATTATAATTGCACCAAATTCATATAATTAAATGATAATATTAGTATGGGTCAAAATAACCTCAACCAATAGGTTTTATAAAAGTTTATGTCATAAAAGTAAACTTATATTTTAGCTTGAACAATTTGTTAAAAACATTAACTCTTACCATGTCTTGTTGTATTTTCATAACATATGGTTACTATAGTTGATATAAAAGGATAATAGAATGAAAAATTGATAATTACTGTCACTTGTATAATTATAAAAGACAGTTGGAAGAATATTTTATTTTTCAGAATATTATATCATTTAATAAAATAGTATTTATTTTAAAAACTCATTTATTTCAATTTTGACAAAATTATGTAACTGATTTGTGTTAAATTCCTAACAAATTGATTCCTTCAAAAAAAGGCATTAACTCACCACTAAACTATCAATTACATAAATAAAATTCATGTATGGAATAAAAACTGTTTAAATTTTTTTATTGTAAAATTATTAATACCATTTATTTGAATCATTCATTAATAAGGAAATCACTGCATCATCATTGTGTCATCAATAAGTTTATTTATATAACATATAAAAATTATAAATAAAATACCAGGATGAGGGAAATATTTCTATATTTATAATTACTATTTATAGACTTAGTGATCAGTTTGATAACCCAATATTAAAATATATTTTTTAAAAGATACATGTTTATGTTATATTTTCCTTTTCATTAAATTAAACATAAAAAAAATCCCATTTTCACACCCAAGTTGCTCCCAAATTTCAAATGTTTGGCATATGGATTGTCTTTGTCAAAAAAATCTCATCCAATAGGATTATTACACGTTTTAGGGTAATTTAATATTATTATAAAATTATTTTTACCCTTATTCACTTGATTTACCCTTTTACGAGGGAAAATAAAAAAATTACTGATGTTATTATTCCTAATTCCAAAAATAAGTACCTATTTTAAAATATTTCGAATTTATGATTCAAAATATGGAAACAAGTTTTCTAAATTATAAAAAGAGAAGTTTCATAATTAAATTTAAAGATAATTTTCTTTGTCAAAACAAGAAAGTGAATTTTTAAGAAGTAAAAACTATCAAAATATAGACTTCTGTTTATATCCAATTTAAAGGTAAAATTACTTCCATTGACCATAATTGTATTAATTGATAAAAAAATATCTAGATACTATTTAAAAAAAATTAAAATGACAATTTAAATATATAAATATATTAGATAAAATGGCATTTTTAATTAAAATGCAGTATATTTCACTATTCATAAAAATATTGATTTTAACAGAAAAATACCAAAATTATAACCAAATTATATTTTTATGTCCTTCCACTAAATAAGAAGTTTATTTTAGCAAATAAAATACATAATGGTTTCAAAAACATAATTTAAAAACGGTTCACCAACAAATGGTGTTAAATCTACATTTATATAAAATATATCTTTTATCAGAAAAATTTAATTTTTTCATATATCATATATAAAAACATTTAACATGAATTTAAAACATTAATATTGAATATATAACATATATTTTTAGTTAAATAGAAATCCATAATGTTGTATAATATTTTATGAAAACAATTAACATCTTCTATGTAGTTTATATTAAAACACATCCTTTATATTCAATTGGTTTTTATTTCCAATTCAAAAAAAATTGGTAAAAAATAAATCATTATTTAAATGTGTGTAACACATATTTTCATGATTCAATTGATAATATTCATTCCAATTATTCTAATGGCTAGGATATAATGGTAACACTTAATAAATAATATTTACTTAATCATTCAAGTAATGATGTATCATTTCATGTATGCTATTGAACATAGAGTTTCTTTCTTAAAACATGTAATTTCACAATAATTCCATCCATGTAAGGAATTTGGAGAACACTAAATTGAGTTACCCAAAGAAGAGGTAACATCATTCCTCAAGTTGTTCAGTTTTATTTCATTCTCCACTCCCTCAACTCTCTTAATTCCATTATCACATAACAATGCCAGTATATTAAATATACTGAGACGTTTTTATGCTTTTTTTTCAAAATAAAATTTCACACACTTACATATAATGGGTATAAAACTTTTTATATATGTATAATGAAATACCACCTCACAAAATGATGTTGTATGTTTTTCTTTTTCAACCATAAACAAATGGTAATTATGCTGAACATGATTATTATATATAATTTATATGATATATATGATAAATAATATTTATTTATTATTATTTAGTTATTTTATAACACATACCCTTATTGATTCCATTTGGTGTAAATACGATTTCAATATTTTTGGAATTGTGGACCACCACCTCATAAAAGTGGCATAATCCGATCACACTATGCATGAAATTTATAAAATATATATTAATTAAAAATATGTGGCATAATATAAAATATATTATATTAATTACATAATTTATGTTATGTAAATATAATATATACCATGTTCTTTATTACCCTTTCACAAAGTAAAATGTGATAACGTCGTTCGTAGATATGTAGACTATTGCCTCCTCGACACAATGTAATTCATTTTACATCACACGAATTGTATATATAAGTATATATTGTTAAATTACATGGTATATATGATAAAATTATCATTATGTAAACATAAATTGTTGGTTTCCTTCTCTCCATAATGATCATTTAAAAAAAGTAAAATTACTCATGAATTCGTATGGCCTACAGTCTCTATGATAGTAATGTTAGTTCATTTTTCATAAAAAAATCAATGAATGGTATTAAAATAATAATTTATGTAATAATTTAATAATTATATCTTTGTTATTATTCAATAGATTTTTTATAATGGCCCTTTTGAACGTAGTTGACTTACAGAAGTTTATTTTGACATATAAAATGAATTTGGTCAAAACACTCAATGTATAATTAATTGAATACATAGTTGTATAAAATATGTCAATAATAGAATTATTATTTTTTGATAAACATGAAAAAGGATTAAATAAATTAAATAATAAAGGAAATTTTTTATTGTGGAATATAAAGACACATGAGGTATGATGGACGTATTGTAAGGGATATCATCTCAATTTACATTTCATTAAGACTTATTTTTAGTTATACACCAATTTACATTTATATGGTTTATATACAAAACTTTGAAATTTTATATCACGAATACCATTAGTCCTAATATATTATATTATTATTTTATTATCATAACATTAAAAGAATTATAATTTAAATGTTTCAATGTGGTATGGGACACATTGGAATGTTTAAAGATTTTTTTCCTCAAGATTGTTCTCAATGATTATCATTGAAATGTGTCTCCCTTTTATGATTGTTAATTTTATATTGGAAAAATAAAATTATTGTAATAGTTTTTCTTTGGAAATTTCTCACAATATAAATATACTCACAAAATGGATATTATTATTTTATAAACTGTATACCATTTTCTAATATGGTGTTTACTTTGATTGTTATATGATTATTTGGGGAAATATTGATACATATATATTATTATTCAATAGGGATATTTGATAATGAATATTATTTATTTCAGTTATTCGATATGAGTAATTATATTCACTGGCAATGGAAGGTGGGGACATAAATTTATATTGATCTTTGATGAATCATCATTTTCAAACATGATGAATAAGTTGGATGAATTTAATAGGTTTTTATCTATCATTTTAAACTACTTTGTCAAAGGTCTTTATGGTATATTATTTAATGTGCCTTAAAAATGATGTCAATTAATTTTTTATTTCCTTCATTTTGATTAGTTTATTATTTATCAATGATTGTTATTGTCGATATATATATGTTTTTATTTCATTTTGTTCTTATTGATTAAATGGCATGTGTTTTAATTTTCTTACCATGACATATTTATTTTTCTATATATATATTTATTTTAATGGAATCTGTCTCCATTTATTTTCATTGAATTTCGATTATTCTCATTGATTCATTATTTTTTTCTCAATACTTTAACCTTAATGAGAATTTTAACTCACCAATTTCTTTCTATCCCAAGGATTCCCTAAACTGTACAATGAATCATATGAATGGTTATACTATATGGAATAAATTTATTGTAAAAATAAAAAATTAATTATTTTATAATTATCATATTAATTTTTAATACAATCAAATTTTATGTATCTAGATTACAAATTCTACTAAATTGTTTATTCATTAAAGATTTGATTCCTTATAATCATGCCAATTTAATGGTAGCACCCCAACATCTCCATGCTTTCTGGGTTTGGGTCTCGATAGTTGGTCTCAATTGATGTTTTTTTGGAAACCATGAGAACTAGAATTAGAAAAACATAGACTATAGAACATAGCCTTAAGGTAGAATTTTGGGACAATTATATTTAACAGACTTAGGTTTTGGTTAGATATATTTTATGTAGTCTTATTAGAAATAAATCCTAGTTTGGATACATAAGTGGAACTGGTTTTGGTATAGATCTAGTAAGGATTAACATCTCTGACAAGGTGTATCGGGACATACTCAACAGAACCAGGAATAAGGAAATGGGCCTCACTACAGACCTAGTTAGACAATAAAAAGGGAAATTCGTAAGATAATTTTCATTATATTCAGAAACCATTATGAAGGATTTTAATATATAATAATAATGTATATCCATGTATAATCCTTAGACCAAGGATAGATCTGTGATAAAATAAAACATATGAAATATTTTTGTATTGAGGTTGTATTAAAAACATATGGTAAAAGGTTACTTATTGATTAACATTGTTTCAAATATTTACAACATATTTATTTCGAAAATTATATTAATGTGGTTTTAGAAAAGGAAAACATGTATTTCAGGTGACTACTAATCAAATATAGCAAGGCTGCAAGACATAAACCCATGACTGAATGATGATAAGGATTTAACTACAACCACTGACTTAGGTAATGTCTTGGTCAATATGACATTGTTTTAAGTTTAATAATTTAATGAATAAATATTATGAATTAACCATTATTGTTATTTTTTAGAGATTAATGTATCAACCTGATTGTCTTTAGAAAATAGTTAGTGAAAAATAGTTAGACATTTCACTCTTTATTGAGCCTTAAAAACCTTTCAAAGCATATTTTATTTATTCTGGCATCAAAAGATAATTTTTTTATATCCATTTCGTGAATTAATGTATGAATTATCATTTTATAAAACCATAACCAAAATATAGAATTTTTTCAAAAAATTAAAACATATCATTTTAATAAATTTCCTCATAATATTAGGCAGTCAATGAATTACTCATCATTATGAAAATGATCAAAAAAAGTTATCATATTACCTTATTTTTTGATGACATGATTGTCTTATAAATCATCATAGATTTATGGATTTTAGGACCTCAAATTTCTATTGATCATCCACTTGTTTGTGATTTATGACCTCAATCACTCCCATTGAAATTTATGTTTTCCTCCTTTGTATGTATCCCTACTTACTATTAATTATATCTTATGTAGAGACCTAGTTATATGTTATTCCATGTGACCTTTGTACATCTAATTCTATCTTTCTAGGAGATTTTTTATTATCCCATCTCATGATGTGGGATTTCAATATGGAAAAAATCATACAATCTATTACCATTCTAATTTTAAAATTGCGATAACATATTTTATTTAAGGTGAAGAGAATGTAACACCCCAGAATTATATAGTAGGAACATTCTATTAGATATGATGAATGACACACAGCACTAAGAATTAAAGGGAATATATTAACCCAACACTTTATAATATATTTTCTATATTAACTAAATTCTATATATTTTATATCTGGAAATTCATGTATCACTGATTTAGTGCACGACTCATGCAGAAATGAGTTGCTTTTGTGGATTGTGTTAAATTCAAGATAAAGTTTTTCTGAATAGTAAGAAATTATTTAAAAATTATCATTTAATATAATAGTACCTAAAGAAGTAATTATAAATAGTACTAACTAAATTATTAAAATATGTAGATAACATAAATAATTCATTGGTTACAAATTAATTTAAATGAATATAATATCGATTTTAATATAAAGGTATTATTTTATAGAAATATATTTTTATGCTCACAAAGGTGATACATAATAATATATTATATTAATTACAATTTTTGACTAATATTAATGGAACAAATATATTATATATTCAATATAATATATTTTATATTCACCCAAAATTTTTGATAGGCATAAGATACGAACAATCCCAATTTTACGAATATAATGCTATATTTTTATTAAGACACTTTTACCACCATTTAATAAAAAATCTATTTTAAATCCATTTTTTACAAAATTTATAAACATTATATATTACAAATAAATATAATAATTTAAATAGAAACATAAAAATTTGGTTTGGTTGAATTTTTGGTATTTTTCAATGAAGTGTCATTATTTAATGAGTAGAAAAAAATAAAGAATTTTAATATAAAAATACTTTTTCATCATAGTTATATACAAGTTTATAACATTTTATCAATTGTATTTAATGTTTAACTATATAAAATCTATTATTTCAATTTAGTTCATTTTAATCAATTTTATGTTAATATTTAAAATAAAAACATACCAAAATTTTGAATGTTTTTACTATAAAATTCTGTATTTTCGTCTCGTCTATGAGATTAAATTTAAATTTATTTATGAAACATATATGGTTGTAATTTGTTGAAATTAATTCCATATTTGGAATAATAATAATTTATAATGTATAATATTTTAAATATAGTTTTTTATGAAAAATATTAGTGACAGTGATTAAAAATAAATACAAAAGTTTGCATGAAATTAAGTTTACCAAGGGAATAAACCATAATCATAAGGGACCAAATGTCCTAAAAACTGATCTAAAATTTATTTGATGGTAATATATCAACCTTATAATTATTTTGATTTAATTGTTACCACTATTAGATCCACATTAAATGGGAAAACGTGTGTTGAATTCCCTTTTCCAAAATTTAAAAGTGACACTCCTCCTCCACTACAACATAGGAATCCACTTATCTCACTTCCTCACGCATCCAAAGCCACATTATGCCAACCAATATCTTTCGAATTAGCTCTTAAAAATCCCTACCCAAATCCTATAATTCTTTAATTGGGAAAAAAACCATCCAAGGAAGGCAATTGGTGAAATCTAAAAAAAGTTACCCAAATAAGAGGTATGATCTTTCCTTAAGACACATAGTTTTATTTCATTATCCACTCCCTCAACTCACCTTATTCGAGGATTATATAACAAAACAAGCATCCTAAATAAAATGAGTTTTTTTAATGTATGGATTTGTACATAAAATTATAAAAACTTCTATATAATTGGTATCAAACTTATCATTTAACTATAGAGTGAATTACCTCCACATACAACAAGGTTGTTCATTTTTCAATTACCACCTTTTCATGGAAGTGAATTAATATTAAAATAAATTTATAAATGATAGGTTTGATAAATATTTTTTATTTATTCTTCTATAATTATTTTATAACATATACCCATATAATTTCTAATTTTTTAAATATAATAACATCGTTTGTGGAAGCGTGGACTATCCCCACTTAATAGGGACGTGATTCGATCACACGATACAAGGAATGTATAAAGGATGGTTTTAATTAAAAATATGATACATAATATATATATATATATATATATATATATATCATTAAAAACATAGTTAATTTTATCTAAATATAATATTTATCATTTTCTTTACTATACTTTCACACACTAAAAAGTGATAACATCAGTCAAGGAAGTGTGGACTACTCTCTCATTAACACAATGTGCTTTATTTTTCATAATATTATATATATTTATATGTTTAAATGATTAAAGAAAAGTTTATTTATGATATAATGTTCATTTTAAAAGGATACAGTATTACTTACCTTCTTTTTATAAGGATCCTTGAAAATGTGAACATGACTCATGCTTAAATATGACCCACCATCTCACTGATTAAAATAATGGTTAATTTTTCATAACCATATTTACTTATTGCATTTAAAAGTATATTTTTTTTATTAATGTAATAATTACATAAATATTATTATTCTGTAGATGATATAAAATGAACCATTTTACCATATTTGACCTAAAAACTGATTTTGACACATGAAACAAATTTGGCCAAAAGACCCAACATATACTTCATTGATGAAGTAGTTGCATACAACATGGTAATAAATTGAAAAAAAGTTGTGAGAAAAAAGGAAAAGGATCACAAAAAAGTAAATAGTTAAAATTGGTTTTCTTATTCATAAATATAAAGTAACTTGAAACATGACCAACATAATGTAATGGATTTCATTACAATTTACACTACATTAAGACTTATTTGTTGTTATACACCAAATAACATATATATGGTGTATATACTACCCTTTAAAATTTTATATAATTAATATCCTTAATTACATGATATTATAATTTTCATTTAATTTCATTTCATTATGAGAATTGTGATTAAAATTTTCCTAAGTAGTATGGGACACTTTGGAATGTTTGAAGAATAATTTCATAAAAAATTATTTTAATGATTGTCTTTGCAATCACGCATGATTTTTTCATTGTTAACATTCTCCTGAAATAATTACATTATTGTAGTCATTTTTAATTATAAATTACCTTGAATATCTATATTCTCACATAATTTATATTATTATTTCCTAAACCATATATCATTTTTCCTAAGGAGTTATGTTGGAATGTAATTTGATTATTTGTGGAAATTTTGAAAAATATTGTTTCTTTATTCACTACATATATTTGATAAGGTATGTTTTTATTTATATTATTCAATACATGGAATGATTTTGAGTAGAAAATAATGTTTTCACACAAAAATTATATATCCCCTCGATTCATTGATTTTTTCCCATGAAATGAATCAATTGGCAAAATTAAACGGGTTTCTATCTATAGTTTTAACAATATTTTTAAAAGTATTAAAGGCATTCCTTTTTATGTTCCTTAGAAATGAAATCCAATAATTGATAATTTCTTTCATGTTGATTTAGTTATTATTTATCTAATAGATTTGGCATCGACATATCTAAGGTTTCATTTCATTCCAAACATATAGATTAAATGACATGTGTTTTCAATTTCATATATTTTAATATTAATTTTTCATTATGTAATTTTTTGAATTTGTTTCCATTTATTTTTATTTTTATTTGATTATTCTCATTAATTAAATATTTACTCCTCTATACTTTACCCATACTTGTCTTTTTATATAAACATTATTTTGTTTTCATTATCTAATAATCCATGAAGAGTACATTGAAAGATATGAATGGATATACTAAATTAAATAATGTTATCCTAAAAATAAAAATCAAATATTCTAATTAGTGTATTTGTATATAATACACTACTCATGTATGTATCTAGTTTACCAAAACTAATAAATTGATTGGTCCTTCGGGATTTGAGTCCTTTTAATCATTCCAATGTAATAGTTGCATGACCGCATATCTCGTATTTGTTTGGGCCAGGTTGCTATAGTTGGTAGCATTGGATGTTATTTAGAAACCCTGTGAAATATATTTTGGAAAGAATATATTATATAATATAACCCTGACGTAGAATATGAGGATATGTGTAGAAGAAAATCATAATGTTTTCATTTGATAGATATTATGTACTCTTACTATAAATAGGCCCCTTTATGGATACTATAAGTGGAAGTTGTTTTGGAATAGATGTAACTAGAAGTAAAAAATCCTACATGGTGGGTCGGGCCTAACATAGTGTAATCTAGTACACTAAAACGTGCCCTAGTTTGAACCTAGTTTTTCATTGTCTGGGGATATTCTAATGATAATTCAAATTTTCAGTACAAACCTTTAAGAAGGATTTAAATAGATGATGACAATGAGTATCCTATGACAAACCTTATACTAAGGAAGGACCTCTGTCGAAAAAAATAAATGAAAAAATTATGTATTGAGGATGTTTGGAAACCCATATTTAAATGGATATTTACTGAATATCCTTGTTTCAAGGTTTTCCATCATATTTAATTTCAAATTTATATTAATACAGTTTTAGAAATGAATAACATTTTTGTCTGGTGAAGCCCAATAAATTGCAGCATGTTCATAAGACCATAACACATTAGTCAAGAATGATAATGGTTTAACACCATCCATGAACCTACTAAATTTACTAGTTGATATTTCACTATTTTAGTTAAATTTTTATTTCATTAAATATTAATGATGAATCATTAGTTTTATTTATTAGTGTTAGATTTAAATGTTTTGACAAAATTAGCTTTGGAAAAAATTTAGAGTTAAATAAATCGACCTTCCACTCTTTTATGAGCCTTAAGATCTGTTAAATGTATATTTTAATGCTTCAGGCATAAAAATTAAATTGTTGGATATCCATCTCATGAATTAATGGATAAATAAGATTTTGATCGAATAAAAACTAAATTATAGAGTTGTTCATGTTGAATTTAAATGTAAAATGTGAATAACTTTTCTTATAATCATAGGTCGTAAAAGAGTGACTCAAAATTATAAAAATTATCAAATAAATTGTCTTCTTAATAGATTAATTTTTTATGAACCAATGGTCTTCTAAATTGTCACATATTTATGGATTTCAGGGCATAAAATTTATTTTTATCAATCACTTGTTCGTGACTTATTACTTCAATCACTCTAACTAAATATTTACTATTTTTTCCATCTATGTATCTTTACATTCCACGATTGTTCTTCTATTTAGATACCATGCTATATGTTATTTCATGTTAAATTTATACTTCACATTCTCTATTTTAAATTGCATTTCTTATGAACCCTTATCACAATGTGTGAAATTAACATTGGAAAAGTCCAAAAATATATTACAATTACAATGGTTAAATTGTAAGGACAAATTTATTTTTTATTTGGGTATAATGTAATACCCCAAAAATCTAAAGTATAACCATTTTATTTGATACCATGAGTAGCACGCAGCACAATGATCATAAGGGAATATAATATCTAGAGAATTTATAATCTATTTACTATTTTATACAAAATATGTATATTTTATATCTTTTAATGAACACACCACTGGGTTATTTTATGACGTATGCAACAATGAGTAACATTGGTGGCTTCCATAACACGCAAGAATGACAATCATGGAATAATAATATATTATTAAAATAATATTATTTAATATAAAATGAAATATAATAGATATAATGATATTATTAAATAACTTATAAAATTTTTTCTTACACAACTATTTTAATTTGTTAAAAAATATTTATAACTGAATATTAGATCTAATTAAAAATAAAGGAAATAATTTATTGAAATCAATTTTTATGCTCAAAAGAGGTTTTATCTAAAAAAATTAAATTAAACACATTTAATTAATTATTTAATATAATATATATATATATATATTATATTCAATAAATTATTTTATATAATCATACAATAGATTCTATAGACATAAGAAAAATACAAATTCAATTTTATGCATAAAATACTATGTTTTTATTAAGGAGCTTTTACAGCCTCTCAATGGAGAAATTATGTTATATCCAAATTTTTAACTTTTATAAATATTATATGTAAAAAAGTTCATATTTTAATTATAAACATAAAAATGTGTTTTTGGTGTGTTATTGGTATTTTTCTATAAAGTTTAATTTTTTAGTAAATAGTGAAATTTCATGAATTTTAATTCAATATTTCATTCCAATATAATTTATTTATAAGTTTGAATAAAATTTTAAATTGGTTTTACATTTTAATTAGTTAAAAATTTTATCAATTAATTCAATTTTGGTAATTTGTGTTATTTTCACATTACAATTGAGTGTAAAAACATAGAAAACTTTTGAACATTAATAACTTTGAAAACATACATTTTTATCCTGTCTGTAGAATTAAATTAATATAATTTCTTCTACTTATGGGGATGGAATAGTAAAAAATGGATTCCATATTTTGAATAAAAAATATTTATAATTTAAAATAACCTCAAAATCAATTTTGTCCAAAAATATTAGCGAAATTAATTTAAATTAATTACTTTGATTAAGCTAAAACTAAGCTTAACAAGGAAAAAACCATAAAAAGAATGGTAAAATGTCATAGAAACTTGTAAAAAGTCTATAAGATATTCCTATTTTTACCATATCGTCGATTTTATCGAATTTCAACCACTATTGGATCCAATTTAAATCATAATAACATGGTTGGAATTCCCTTTTCCATAATTTACAAGGGTGTCACTCCTACTCCATTAGAAAAAGTTATCCTCTCCACCCACTTCCTCACACTTATATTGACAATTTCGATCAAACAATATCTACCCAAATAGATCCTCTAAATATCTACCCTGATCATTGAATCCACCACTTTTCATAATGTGATCCAAGGAATACCATTAATGCTATGCAAAAGGATTTACCCAAGAAAGAGGTAATAATTTCCTCAAGATCTTTATATTTATTTCATTCTCCAATATCTCAAATATTATTATTAAATTTTTATATAAAATACTAAAAATAAAAATATACTAATATTTCTTAGGCGAATTTTTTTACCTATATATACACAGAATTGCATCTAATGGGTAATAAAACTTACCGTTTCATTGTACGGTGAATTACCGCCTCCCGAAATGATGTCCTTCATATTTCATTTACTACATTTCATGGTTGGGATTTATTATGAAAAAAATATTTATAAATGTTATATATGATACTTTTTTTATATTTATGAACATTTAATTGTTTTATTACACATACTCATATACATTCTATTTTGTTTAAATACGACAACATAGTTTCCGAAGCTGTGGACTACCACATTCTAAAATCGATGTAATTCGATCAAACAATACATGGAATGTATAATGGATAGTTCTAATTTGTCATATCTGACATATAAAAATATACATAATATTCCTGAACATATAAAATTTCTAAAAATATAATATGTATCATTATTTACTACCCATTCACACACTATAAAGTAATAACGTCTCTCGTGGACGTGTGGACCACCACCTCTTCGACACAATGTGATTATAATTACATCCCAAGATTTATATAGATAATTATATATTATTAGATAAAAATTTATTTATTATAAAATTATCATTATCGAATGATATAGGTTTACTTACCTTCTTTCTATAACAGTCTTTGAAAAATGGGAATGTTATGCATGCGTACATATGACACATTGTCTCCCAGAAAGCATTGTTGGTTAATTTTTTATAACAAAATTAAATTATTGGTTTTAAAAGTTTTATTTATGTGTGAATATAACAATTGTCTCATTATTATTATTATGGAAATTTAATATATTGACTCATTTGATAATTGTTGACATACGATTGTTTTTTTTGACACATGAAATGTACTTCGTCAAAACACCCATGGTAAACTTAATTTATTAAGTAGTTGTATATGACATTGTATTTAGTTAAAAAAAGTCATGATAAAAATTAAAAAATTTATTAGGGAATTAAATAATCAACATATGTTTGTTATTAATGTATATAAAGAAACATGAGACAATTCATACACAAGGTATGGGATTTGATCACATTTTTCATTCCATTGAGACTTATTTTTAGTCATGAACCAACTAAATTTTATATTGTGTATATACTATAATTTGAAATTTTATATCATGAATATTAACACTCTCATGAAATTATCTGTTTCATTTCATGTCATAACTTCATGGTAATTATATTAAATTTTATCAATGTGATATTGGAGACATTGGAATGTTTAAAGAATATTTTCCTCAAGAATTTTTTTAATGATTAGATTTTCATTTACACTTCATTTTGTGAATGTTACCTTTCTTGTGAAAAAAAGTTATTGTAATAATTTTTCCCTGGAAAGTAACTTTAATATACATATTCTGACACAATTTATATTATTATTACCTAAACTATATACTATTTTTCATTTGGTGTATATTTTGAATATTATTTGATTATTTGTGGAAATAGTGGTTAATATGTATTATTTATTCAATACATTTGTTTTATAATAAATATAATTTATTTTTATTATACTATATGAGGAATTATTTGGATTGGAAATTTTGAGTGGTCATAGAATATATATATATATATCCAATCAATGCATCGATATGTTCTCATGAGACAAATCAGTTGGCCATACTAAATGGGTTTCTATACATAGTTTTAAACCATATAACAAAAGATATTAAGAGTAAAGGATTTCATGCGACATAGACATAGACTCCAATAATTAATAATTTCATTCATATTTATTCAATTATTATTTATCCATATGATCGTTCATTGACATATCTAAGGTTGTATTTCATTCCAAGATCACTGATTAAACAACACATGTTTTCATATTCTAACATTTCCATATTTATTTTTCATTATATAATTATTTTAATGGCATGAGTTTCTATTTATTGAATTTTCCATTTCATTATTGTCATGGATTAATTATTACTTCCACTATACATTACACTAAATGACTATTTGATAAAGTCCTTATTTTGTTTCCATTTCTCAGTAATTCAAGAAGCGTACTTTGAAAGATATGAAGGGATATACAAGATGTAATAATGTTTTCCTGAAAACAAAAAATATATTTTTTAATTCATGTATTCTTTTGTAATACTAGATTTATGTATGCATATATTATAACAAGACTACTAAACTAATCAGTCCTTTCGAATTTGATTTCATGTAATCATGTCAATGTGATGTAGGAATGACAGTAACTCTGGGCATTCTGGGGTCGGGTCGCTATAGTTGGTATCAGAAAAAGTTTAGTATAAACCTCGATAACTAGATTTTGGAAAACATATATTATATAACATGTCCATTAGGTAAATTTTGAAGATAAGTATATAATAACGTTCTATTGCTTCATTTGTAAATAGATTATGCAGTATTTCCAGTTATACATCCCTCTATAGAACTACAAGTGGAAATCATTATGGAATAGATGTACCAATGAGTTACAACTCCGACAATGTGTGTTGATATTGACTCGAAAAAACCTGATACATGACAACATGAATTAATGCCCACAATGTTTGACACTCCCATGGGACATGCTTTGGAAAATTCACATTTTCATTACCAACAATTCTGATGGATTTTAATAGATATTCAAAACGAGTAACCTAGGATAAACATTAGACCATGGAAGGACCTTTGATGAAATATAATGGATAAAATATTTTTTTATTTAGGTGGTATTGAAAACCGTAGTTAAAATCATATTTAGTGACAAACAATGATTCAAGAACATCCAAAACAATTATTTCAGAAATTATGTGAATATGGTTTTAGAAATGTAAAATATGTATATTGGGTGATAACTAATAAAATCTTGAAATTCCATAGGAATTGAACCCCTGACTAATGGATGATGAGGTTTTAACACCATAAAATAATCAACACAATGTCTTGGTTAGAATGTCGTTGTTTTTAGTTAAACAATTTGAAAAATAAATATTTATGATAAACCATTAGTGTTGATTTTTAGGAATAGAGATTAATTTATTATCCAAATTGGGTTTGGAGATTAGTTAGAGACATATAGTTTGAATTGTAACTTTTTTATGATCCTTAAGAGATGATAAAAACACATTTCATGTGATTTAGGAATCAAAAGTTGATTTTTTAGATATCCATTTCATTAAATAATATATTAATTAGACATTATTTACGAAAAAAAATATGGTATTGGTCATATGGGATTAAAATTTATAATGTGTATAAAATTCATTATAATCTTTGGTAGTAAAACAATATGTCAACATTAGAAAAATGATAAAAAAAGACATGGTAATACACTAATTTTTATGAACAGATGGCCCAATAAATCATCATAGATTTATGGTTTTGAGACCCTCATCTTTATATTGTTAATTCACATGTTTATGATTGATGACCTCCATCAGTCCCTATAAATATTTACACTTTTCATCCAAGTATGTATCTCTAATTTTCACTATTGACCTCCTATATATAGTCATAGTTATATGATATTCCATGTGTCCTGTATACTTCCCATTCTCTCATTTATAGAATATTTCTTAAGAACCCTTCTCACTATGTGGGTTTTCAACATATGAAAAATTATACAATATATTACCAAGATAAAGTTTAAATTATGATGGTATAATTTATTTATGGTACAGATAATTTAACTCCTCGAAAATCGAATGTAGTATCAATGTATTTGATATCGTGTATGACATTAGAAAATAAGCTTGTAAGGGATTATAATATCCCAAAAATTTACAATATTTTTATGATTTTTAATAAATTCTATAAACTTTATGACATTAAATGCATACGCCATTGAGTTAGCAAATGATACATGAAACAACATTTTTATTTGTTGGCTTGCATTACACACAAAACCGAGTGTCACCGAAAAAAATATACTATTAATATATTATTATTTAAATTAATAAGATATAAAGCAATGGTTATGACTAGTAAAATATAACATATGAAAATTTATGGTTTTAACAACTAATTCAACAGTTACATGTTAAAAATAAATAAATATTAGAACTAATTACAAATAATGGAAATATTTTATATAAACCAAATTTTATGCTAAAAAAATTATTTTATCAAAATAAATTAAATTAATTAAAATTACAAAATTATATTAAGGAAATATATATATATTATACATTAAATAAAATAGTTTATATATTAATCCAGTAGATTTAATAGACATAAGATTAGAATAATCCCAATTTTATAATTAAAATACTATATTTTTATTAAAGCACTTTTACATCCATTTAATGGAGATCCTATTTTAGATGTAATTTTTTAAACTTTTATAATTATTATATACAAAATTAAACGTCGTAATTTAAATTTAAAGCTAAAAATAGTTTACGGTGAATTTTTGTATTTTTCTATGAAGATTCATTTTTAATGAATAGTGATGATTTATGAATTTTAATTCAAAAACACATTTTCATATAATTTATTTATATTTTAAATCATAATTAAAATTGGATATAATGGTTAATTAGATAAACTATTTAATAAAAAAATCCAATTTAGGACATGGAAATATATTTCACTTTGTAATTTAATATAAAAACATTGCAAACTTCTGTACATTTAAATTTAAAGACTCGTTTGTCGTCCTGTATGTGGGATTAAATTTAAATTAATTTATTCAACTTATGTGGTTGGAAATTAAAAAATTGATATAGTATTTCTAATAAGAATAATTTATAATTTATAATAAGGTAAAATTATTTTTTGGGAAAAAAATTAGTGAATGTAATTAAAAATATTTATAATGATTAAAGTGAAATTTATCTTAAAAAGGTACTAATCCTTAATCATAAGGGCCAAAATGACCTATAAACTTATGAAAAGTTAATTTATGGTAATATTTATATGCCATAAAATATTTTCTATAATGTGTAACATTATTATATATAGTTTATTTTTTAAAAATATGCATGGTATTCCCATTTTGAAAATATATAGGAGTGACACTCATCCTACACTATAAAATGGCCTCCCCTCCTCCCACATCCTTACACATATGAAGAAACTTTGGATCTATCTTAATATATCCAAATAACTCATCAAAATTTATACCATCATCCTAGATTCCTCTCCTATGGCAGCAATCCACCCAAGGAAGCCCTTTGGAGCAATGTAAATGGAGTTACCCAAAGAATATGTAACATATTTCGCAAATATCATTTGTTTTATTTCATTCAACACTCCCTATAATACCCCATATTCAATGATTATATAAAAAAACCAGTATCCTAAAAACAATTATATGTTTTATGCTATTTTTTATACCTACATATACACAGACTCCCATCTAATGGGTAACAAACATACAGATTCTGTCTATGGTTAATTACCACCTCAAGAAACAAAAGTGTTCATTTTTCATTTACCACCTTTCAATATTGGTAATTATGATGATCGTGATATTTATATTGGATATAAATGTAAAATATTATTTATTTGTGATTATTTAATTTTATTATAACACATACCTTTATACATTCCATTTTTTGTAAAGTTGGAAACATCATTTGTGGAACTCTGGACTTCCACCTCCTAAAAGTTATGTCATTCGAATAAAAGATTTGTGTAGTATATATAGTTTGGTTTTAATTATCCTTATGTAACATAAAAAACATCTCTATTATATTCATCAATTATTAACTTCCTAGAAATAAAACATATATCATTCTTTTGCGTCCCTTCCACACACTAAAATGTGATGGTGTCATTCATGGATTTGTAGACTACTACATCCTCAACATGATGTGATTCTATTTACATGAGAATAAATACATATATAAGTTTAAATTATTAAGTAATATTTTATTTATTACATTATTATCATAATATAATTATATTGTGTTACTAACCCTCTTTCTATAATGATCATTCAAAAAATTGAATGTTACTCAGACATGTGTTTTACCTACCCTCTTCATGACTGTAACATTTGTTCACTTTTCATTACCATATTTAATTATTTTTTTTATAAGTACAATTATTTTATTAATTTCCTAATTAAGTAATAATTATTATTTTTTAAATGTTATATAATGATCCCTTTGACTATAGTTGATAGAAAATGGTGTTTTCCCTGCATTAACAGAATTTTATTAAATCACCTGAAATGAACATAATTGGTTATGGAGTTGTATAGAACATGGTAATAAGTAAAATAAATGTTCTCATAAAAATGAAAAATTTTATCAATAAATTTAAAAATTAAAATAACTTTTCTATTTAGAAAAATAAAAACACATTGGAGAAGCAGGGCACAAGGTGAGGGATTTCATCTCAATTTACATTCCATTGAGGTTTATTTGTTGTTAGGAACCAATTCACATTTATATGGTGTATATAAATCCCATTTAAATGTTATATAATCAATATATTTATTCCCATGATATTATAAATTTCATTTAATATCATACCTTCCTAGGAATTATGATTCAAATGTTTTGAAGTGGTATTGGAAAATTTGGAATGTTTAAAGAATATTTCCCTCAAGAATGTTCTTAATGATTTTCTTTGAAATCTGTCATCATTATATGATTCTAAATATTCTTTGGAAATAATAAAATTATTGTAAACAAATTTCCTTATAAATTACCTTGAATATATGTATACTCACACAATAGATATTTTTATTTACTAAATAGTATACCATTTTGCGTAGGATGTTTAGTTTCAATTTTATTTTATTTTTTAGGGAAATATTGATAAATTTGTATTATTTAATATATCTAGATATCTTATAAGGAATATTAATTATTTTTTTTATTATATATTTGGAATTACATTAACTAGTATTTATGGGTGGGCCCTAAACTTTATATAACCCCTGGATGCATTGATATGTTCTCATGAGATGAATAAGATGTCGAAATTAAATGAGTTTATATAAGTATATTTAATCTATTTTGTGAAAGTAAATGATAGTATAGGTTCTCATTTTCCTTATACATGACATACAATAATTAATAACATCCATCATTTCTATTTAATTATTATTTATATGTGATATTTTTCATCGATATATCATTGGTTTCATTTCATTCCATTATTATTGATTAAACAGAGTGTGTTTTTATTTTATAACCATGCAATATTTATTTTTCCTTATCTAGTTATTTTAATGGATTATGTTTCCATTTATTTACCTTTTCATTTAATTATAATCAATGATTCATTATCAATTTTTCTATACATTACCCTTGCTGAGCATTTGATCTCACACTTATTTTTCCCCTTACCCAAGAATCAAAAAAAGTGATCTATGAAATAATTATTGGGATATAGTAGAAGTAATTACAGTATCCTCAAAAGAAAACAAAAATTATTTTTTAATATATATATCCATTCTTATTATACGACTCATGCATGTATTTGTTTTAACAAGACTACTAACTGATAGGCCCATCAAGATTTGATTCCTTGTAATCCGGTCAATGTAATGGTAGCATGACATAGTCTTCGGGCTTTATCGAGTCAGGTCACTACAGTCTAGTATTTTTATTCCATTATCAATATTTTTATTCTTAATTAGGGTGAGATTTTCTTTCTTTGAGTTTTTCATTTTATTCTTTTCTATAAAATGACAAATTGGGTGGTTAAATGACATGTTTGACCCCCCACATTCCACATGGGAGTCGTTGAGAATGATTATAATAGTCATATATTCCCCCATGTGGTGTTTCAATCCCTTTGATATGGTGAAATGTATTATTAAATTAATTTTTAAATGTTTTAGGGTATTGAACCATATAAATATTGTTGGGATTATTAGCATGGAAGAAGGGTTTATTTGGAATAATTGTAGAAATTAAATTATTTTGGAATATTAAAGGGTAAATGTGATAAATGGTTAAAGAGGCATGTCTATGTGGGTAAATGGTTTAAAAGGGGAACTAATTGAAGTAATTTTTCTTCAATGATAAAATGAGATATATTTGTAATTGAGAAGTGTATTGAATGTAATGAACCTTGGTAATCTGATAAATGAAAAAGGTCACCATGTTTTCTATTTTTTGGTTTAAAAATTCATTGATTATTAGTCTTGGAATAAATAATAAATGTAAATATTGGGATATTATATTGATTATATTAACCACCGGGATAGTTCATAATAATTATTTACTCCCCATTAATGTATCATATGGTTTAGGATGTTATACTGATGCTCCATGCTTCTACATTATGGGCATGATATGGATACCAGGACTAATGCTCCACTGTATATTATTAAATTGATTATATAAACGAATTGACCTCTCATGTAATGTGATTGAATCCATTTTTATATTTTTTTAGTTGATCAGAATTGTATGGGGTTGGTTTGATCTGTATGGTTTTCTCTTAGTGATAATAAGGAAAATGGTGAATTTAAATAATGTTTAACAATAAAACATGTTTGACTTCCATCCTTTTCCATTGTTTAATGTACAATGACATACAATGTTTTATATTGGATATTATTGTAGAAACCATTGGTGGTGTCCTACTATGTTGTACTCACACCCTACTAAAGATTCCAGAGGGTATCCTAATAGACTTCATGGTTGTGAATCTGTATAAGGGAAAAGGACCTATCATAGAAGGACGGTGCAGGATTTTCGGTGTATCATAGACGAGCATAATAGATCTAAAATTAGGAACCATTTTAAGTATTTTCATTATTGTTTTATTTTAATACATAAAACTATCATTACATACCGTGTTTACTACATTGGTCAGTTGGAACTTCTTTATTTTGAGAATATGGAATTTGAAAATTTTGTATTTATTATTAGTTCACGTTAATGTTTACCATGATTTTCAATATTATTTTACTTTGTTAAGATGATATAGTATCCACAAATTTTCCACTAGACCATCACTACTTGTCGTAATCCTTTGGAATATGGGGATGCACACTTTACTTCATGTGTCAGACTGGATTAGGGTACTGATTTAGAATAAAAAGGGTCATGATGTTACAAATGGTATAAAAGGGGTATTATTATCTATTGAAATGATATTTGGGAAGGGGAACATGATATTTGGAAGAGTCGGTACATGTTAATGATCTCATACAAGATAGTATCTGACCCATATATACAAGAAAACCCAAGTACCCAATGCCAATTTTTTTTTCTTTGATGGTTTCTTGTTATAGTTTTATATTATATATCCTTAGTTGATGAAAATGTAGTGTGAAGTTGTGTTTTCATGATCATTTATTCACGAACCATCATAGAATAAGTGTCATATATGCATGAATCATTATAGGAACTCTTGATATATTTAACATGCATTATCATAGGCCCTTATGGAAGACTAGTATTTGATAGGTTATGGTAAATGATTTTTTTTGTTTTCTTCTATTTTATGAAAATAGTTCTTAATAAAGAAGATGAAATTTTTTTATGGTGAAAATTATATTAATGAAAATGGTTGAAATGGAAAATAATTTTTATTTTTAATGATAATTTATTTTAATGATACAAAACTGGTTTCAAATACAGGATGGATTCTAAATATAATGTTGGATTACCATGAGATAGTCATGGCCTATGATAGGTAAGATGATGGTATTGATCATTTTAAAGTTATAACAATCAATTATAGTGTATGTGGATTATCATGTTATTGCTAGTGATACCCTCCTTTGTAATATTATAGAAAAATCATGTTATGTAACTCGAAATGTGTTCATTCCCTTCTTGAGATATGTCACCATGATGACACTTACCTGTTGGGTGATAGGAGGGTAACTTTGAGAAAGCTCCTCCATTATTGGTTTATGAACCCCCATTGGTTCTCTTAAATATTGGGAATAGTAGTTCCAAAATTACTTCACCCATATTTTGAAATTTGTGGACAGAGTCCCTAGATTGAAACATATGAGTATTATTTATTTTTATAGATAGTTTCATCCATATAATCCTCTAATGATTTATGAGGAGGGAGGAACAGAGGTAGAATAGTTATGAATAGAGTCTATGTAGATCGTTCTTGACCACATCTGGACTCCTCTAGAGAATATGGTTATGGATGTAGAATATATGAGGTGGGGACTAGTGAAATACTAAAGGGATATTCAGGTTCAGTCTAAGAATGAATATGATATGATGTGGAATGATTTATAGTAAAAATTATTGAAAAATTTCAATCCAGATACACTAAGATAGGATATAGCTACAAACTTTATAATTCTCTCACTAGTTACTATGTATGTCCTTTTTTATGGAGGCCTCTTCACAAATATTCAATTATTTGATAAGTAGTTGGTTTTGGATGAGCCAACAATGATGCGGCCTTTTCAAGAAAAACACTGATGTAAGATCAAACCACATGTGAATATCTTCCACATAAATTGGTTTTCTAATTTATTATATCTAGAGCTCATTTATGTTGGGAACGTCAAAGAGGATTCTAATTGCAGAAATGTGGCTTCACCTAAGTGGTTTACTGGTACATATTCTTATTTTTGGAAGAGTCATTTTGAGATAATTCAAACATGGGGTCTTGGAAAAATATCTAGGGTAATGGATTATCTTATAAGGGTACTGATGGGTTGTTCTACTATTTCTATAGAAGCCCACAACACATGCACATTTTCTGTCCCTAAAAACTAGTCATGTTCCAAGAATTATGCATGTTAGAATATCTATAGTGGTTCTTCATGAAACCTTTGTGGGCGGAGAGCGATGGAGGATCATGACTTTTGCAAAGTGAATGAATGGGGTCTACTTCCGAATAAAATGATGCAGGTTGGATTTCTACTCAATGTACTAGTTAGGGTGGCAGGCATGGTACTATTGTGTAATATAATCCATATCAGTAGAGTAGTATAGTTCATGGGGCCTAGAAAAGAGTATAGCGAAGAGGTGAAGGTTAACTTCAAACAGTTTAGCCTGCACCTGTTGGTCGATTGTTCTGACCATCAACTATTCATGGAAATATTCATAATGGTTCTACACTTTCTAACAATATATGTGATATGGTTACCTCATATTATTTCATATCAATTAATTTTTCAAGTGGTTTTGGTCTAGAAGTGGAGTATATTTATAGAGTTATGTCGATTGAAACACTATTGAGGGTGTGATCAGAGGGTATCCATCAATGAAATTAATTTTACCTCATGTTTTGTGTGTATCATATCCTTGGTGGATTTCTTGTGTTTGATATTATAAAATTCGACCTGATAATGGGTATGGAATTATTGATTACATACTAGGACAACATTGACTATTATGATTGCAAAGTGAGTTTCGCATCGCTAAAATGTGACACTTATGTCCATTATTTGAAATGGAATGTCTAGTAAATTCATACAAGGTAAACTAGTGTAAAATTAGGTAAGATCGTAGCTTAGGTGGTAGGTTATAAGTTTGATGATGTGGGAGTAGTGTATGATATCTTCCCTGTTGTATTTGATAAGTTCCAATATGTTTTTTCGATAATTTTTATGGTTTCGAAACGAGAGGGACTTTGAGTTCACAATTGAGTTGATTCCCATATATGAGTTAGATTCTATTTGTCCTCATATAATGGAGCCAATAGAGCATCAAAAGCATAAGACCTATCTAGATGAATTATAGGACATAATATTTTTCCATCACAGTACATCACCCTGGGGATCAATGGTTTTGTTTTCTAATAACTTTGAAGGAACGTTACATTTATTTATTGATTACCCAAAGATGATTCAAATGACGATTATGAACATGTGTCCCCTTGTGAGTATCGATTATATTTTTGTACACCTGAATAGTTTATGGGTGTTTTTGAAAATGTATATGTTGTTGGCGTATCATTAGTAAAGGGTTAGAACATCTAGAATAATATGAACTTGTTTTAGAAGAAGCCATGGATTATATGATATCATTATAATTATAGATGGTTTGAATAATTCTCTTATTTTGTACAATGATTTTATGAACCAAATCATTCACCATCAACTGGATCAACATGTAGTTGTTTTCTGTGGATTACATCTTGGTGTACTCCCATAATCATGATAATAATTTCCAACATCTTAAAATCATCTACAGTAAGCTGAGAGAGAATAAGATATGTACTAAGCTATCAATGTTTTTTTGATAAAAAAGATATATTTCAGGAGAAACATCATCTTAGATGAAGGTGTGTTAGTGGACCTTAAAATTATTCTTGCATTTGTATTCTGGGATAATTTTGATAATTTTTTATATTCAAAGCAACTTGGTTTTTTCAGGATAATACCAAATGACTATCAAATACTTTTCTCAAAAGGTATAACTTTTCTTGTGCTTAAACAAGATGTGTCTAAATATTATGTGGTCAAGATAATAAGAGAATACAATCAGGGTGCTGAAAAAACGTTTGACCATAGCAGTAATATTGATCTTAACAATGTCGGGTAAGGAGTGTAGCTTATTTTGTGAATAATCATAGATTATATATAGGGAAAATGGTGTAGGGAGATCGAGTCATAGAGTAAGAATTGCAATAGTTTTGGGAACATGAATTGAACCAACCTACATATAATCTTATGTTATCCATGGTGTTTTATGCCTTGAGATGTTGGTGGAATTTTCTTCAACGTGAAAAGTTTATCTCTTATACAAACCATTAGAGTTTTAAATACATCATTTCCCAATACGGAATGGATATTTGATAGTGGATATGGGTTTAGTACAAGGTTTCTTTTAACTATGTGCTTGATTATAGACCTAGTAAGGGAAACATGATGTGTTAAGTCAAAATAAATTGAATCATGCAGTTCAGTAGTATATTTTTGGAGTTGAATGTGATGGCATGGATTATTATGATGCATATAGTTTATCATGTAGGGCACGAAATGATGCCTTTAATTTATTCTTTTTTCAATCATAACTTATAAATTGGGTTTAGAGAAGTCAATATGGGGTCTCAAAATAATTATATCATAAAGATCATATTGAATGTTGGGATCCACCTTCCAAATGGACTATTGATGATTACATTATTCCCAATCTTGGATGAGTTGTTCTGCCTAGATATATTTGGGAATAAATGATGTGTGGGATTCATTCCTTTAAGTAGGTTATTTGAACTAGATTAACCATGATATACCCCCATCTTTAGAGACAATATTTGGTGATAGAAATTAAAAAGAAGAGTATATGGTTCATGAGATGATGTTACACATATCTGTAGATAAAGGCTAAACCGTAGAGGCCTACTATAATTTTAACTATATTTTAAATTCAGTAATGGAAGTGGGATGATGTGACCATGTATTTTGTGGTAGGTCATATGAAGAATACTTGGAATAATGATATGATTTCTTTTATTGTGGATCAGTTGATAAATGTTGCTTATTTCTAGCTTATTTAAGCGAATTTCATCATCAACCAGTTGGGTGAATTTTAATTTTAGAGATTGTAAATTTTCATGGTGTTCCACAATCTACTATTTTTAATTAGGATATATGTTTTACTTCATGATTTTTGAAATGTCAATATAATCCACATGGTACCTAGGTGTTTTTTAGTGTAGATGTAATGACCCGAAATTTTGAATGAATCTTGTTTCCTAATTTGGTGTGTTATTTTACTTTTATACTCAACAAAACTATTTCATTGGATAACATGAGTATAATTAAAATGAGACTGTTGGGTTTTTACTGTTATATACCCATTGGTCAATATGACTGCTGGAAACTAAACGTTTCATTTTATTTTGTCTCTAAATACAAGGGATCTTGGTAAATTAATATAGAAAGAATATTTGATGGCCTCACCCAGTAGTCTTGGACCGATCGAAGCCCATCTAACAAAACATGAGAAATAGGTAGCCCCACTGGGATTTTCTCTAGACCAAACCCAAGCCGAAATTCATCGTGTGATTCTAGAATGGAATCGCCTTCGCGAGAAGTTCAAACTGATATAAATTACTACACGTGCGATGTTGGTCGAACCTCACTCAGATTCTATCACCTTAGCACACCTTACACTTAGGTCCTATGCTTTTGTGATAAGGGGCTATGTAAGAAGACCGTAACATCCTTGTGTAATCCTTTTTTTTAAATAAAAAAATTTATTTTTACTTATGATGATGTTTATGAATTTTCAAATGCCTAGATAAATATAGTATTCATATTTTTTTTGAATTTTAGAGAAAGTATATTTTAAAAATGTTTATGTAAACCTTAAATAATTAAAAATGTGTAATGATTTTCAAAAAATGGTCTTCTACAAATATGTTCACTACAAAATTTAGAGTCTAATAAGATCAACTTGATTTTTGATGAATAATATATTATGAATAGTGATTTAATGCTTAGGATTAGTAATGTGACTAAATGGATTAGTAATCTCACTTAAATAAAGCATTAATATATTCTAGGCACCTTGATTAAGTAATGTGATTCAATAAAATGGTTAAATAACTGTTTCATAAATTATTAGCAAGTATTAGTTATTTCAGGTGAATAGTGTTTTTTTAAATAAAAATTTAATTAAAAATATTTAGATAATTATTTTTATAAAATGGATTTCATTTTTGAACTCAGAGCATCGATATTATGTTAAGGTAATTTTTGGGGATTTTTCTAAAGAAATGAATTTTCAGTGAGTAGTGTTTTTATTTAAAAATTAAATTAAAAATATATAGAAAATTATTTTTATAAAATGGAGTTCATTTTTGAAATAAGAGAATCGATATTTGGTTAAGGTGAAAATTTGGGATTTTTCTGAGAAAGTTGAATTTTCGATGAATAGTGAAAATACTGTTGTTAAGTTACGGGTGTTTAATGACATCATTAAATGATGTATTAAATATGTAATCAATATGGTCGACTTATGAATAGTAATATACTGTATGATGTGTCTTTAGTGGCCAATAACATGGGAAAATACCATGGGCAAGCCCATGGTTTTCCCAAAACCACCAATGAGGTGTCCCTTGGCCATTAATGCCTTGTCCCCTCACTTTCCCTATAAATACCAAGAAATCCTCCCATACATTCGACTCCCCACTCTCACCCAACGAATTTCTAGTCTCATTAACTCCCATGGTGTCCTCCCAAGGTTCCCCCAAGCCCTCAAGGTCCAAACATTTGAGTTTTAAGAGTTGCGTTTTAAGGTAAGGGATCCGAACTCTCTCTTTCTTTTCAAATAGTCTCTTTTAAGTCATTTCCTTTAATGCTCCATGTACTTATGTTGGATAATTTTCATTTATATTTATTATACATTCCTTTTTATGTTTATATGACGATTGAACCCCTCTTACTGTCATCATTTCATTGTATTAAAGTTTAAGTGGTGTTGTTAGGCTGCCGATGTTTTTTGTAACGGATTCTTTCACACTTCTCATTTTCAAGTTCTATTTTCTTTTCAAGTCTATCAAGATATTTTTTATTATGTTGGGGTATGATATCTATCTGTAATACTAATCTTTTATTATCATATTATTAGAGAAGACATTTTATCTCTTCAATTCAGTATTTTGAAGTTTTAAGTGGCGTCGTTAGGCTGCCGAATTTTTAAGGGATTATTTCACCCTTCTCGTTTTCAAGGTCTATTTTCATGTCAAGTATTTCAAGTTACTTTTTATTATGTTGGGGTATGATATCTATATCTATCAAACTGAACCCTTTTGTTCATATGATTATAGACCCTATTTTTATCTTGTCAATTCATTTTTGGTTGAAGTTTAAGTGACGTTGTTAGGCTGCTGAATTTTTAAGGGATTCATTCGCCTTTCTCATTTTTTCAATGATCTACGTTCATGTCAAGTATTTCAAGTTCCTTTTGTATTATTTTGGGGTATGATCTCTATATCTATCATACTTATCTTTTATGTTCATATGATGATAGACCCTATTTGATGTCGTCAATTAATTTTTTTTGCTGTTTAAGTGACGACGTTGGGATGTCGAATTTTAATAAGAGAAATCTTATTTTTGTCTTCCCTCCATGTTTTTCATTTCATATTTTATGTCATTAAAATATCATTACCATGTTCTTATATCCATTATATTCTGTCCCTATACTGTTCTATGGATCATTTATGAGTGGGTGACCTATGTACACTCTCTTTTCAATGTTTTCTAAAACCCCAAAACATAGCCGTTATGCTGTAGAATTTCCGTCTCAAAATGTCTCTCTCTTATTCTAATGTTCTTTTATTTTATTTAGTGAATTATAAAAGTTATATCTTCTATATGGGTATTCAAATATATACCAAAATGTTTTATTTTATATTCTGGGATTTACATACATGTGACCCGCTCTCCCCTTCTGTGGGTTTAAAGTGACGTAAAGATCATGTATTTAAAGCAGTTTTTAAAACGTTATGATTATGAAATGAAACCCAATTCTTTTAATCTATATGGGTTTTTTATGAAATTATTTAGAATGATATATGTGTCTCACATGATAATAAAGGAAAATTTAAGGGTGCGCCCTGATAGCGCTCCAATGCATTGGGTAATGATTTTACCACTAGAGATTACAATTTTCACGATATCTTGGTGAATAACCTTGGTAATTTTCAAATGATACCTTGGGGATGGACCTTGTGGATATGTTCGTGATTGTCTATGTTAAATGATGTATACACATCTTAATGTTATGAAAAATGTTATTTTTATTACTATATGCCTCATGATTTCTTTCTCATGCATTAAAGTTCTTTTTCATGACATTGTTGAAGTATCTCAAGTTCACATGTAAAATGTATCTCTTGATTCCCTTACTAGGGCTTCTGATCTCCCTTTATTTTGATGTATGTCCCCAGGTTATTAGATGCAGTAATGAACCTAGGATGAAAATAAGGAGAATACTTTCCAGTGTTTAAGAAGAATGTTTTTTTTGTTTCATGTATTATATTCCTGGTTTCCAAGACAGCAAACCTTAAAGATCCTCAGTTTTGTATAATGTAATGAAAGTTTATGTGATAAAAAGGCGGGATGATATAGTTGGTATCAATGGAAGGTTTAGTTATTTGTGGAAATTCGGATATGAAAACATTAGGAAGAACCCTATATAAAAGTTTAATTATAGGAAATATTCCTGGTATTTTGGTGAGTATTGAGTAAGGGGTTGCCATTAAAATACATCCCTGTCTGGATACAAGCAGGTAGAGGTGGCTCTGGCATAGATGTACATAGGGGTAAAACCTGAAAACACTGCATTGAGCTAGACTCGAATGGGAACTGGTCCACAACAACGGGCCTTGCTGCACTCTTGGTTACGACACTCTCGGGGGATATGCTTTGGTAAATTCCTAAGCTTAGTATGCACCACTATTAAAGGAACAAAGATAAAATAAAATAAATATTCATATATGTATATATGATCATGGATAACCTAGTTTTAAACCTAGGGGATAACAAGTTAGTGTATACTTTTCTTCTACAAGTTTATCCTTTTATGCTTAAGTTTCTTTTTCATGATTATTGGCTAAGTATTTAAGCCCCCTAATTATACGTTCTTTTCTTAGTTAATGGTGGGAAATGGAAGAGCATGTCCCAACAACCAATGTGATAGGAAATGTGACGATTTCCCTATTAATGTGACAGAGATGATGAGAGATCAAGTTGGCCATATTGTGATTATGCCAAACTAGCTATCAAAAATCACAATTAATAATCGGTACCTAGTTGAATGCCCAAATTCATCAAGGAAGAAGAAGAAAAGTATCGAGGATGTTCATCTGATAAAGTTGATAAGGGAAAGAAGACGCAATATCTTTTTTTCAAAAAGTGTGGGAAGAGGCACCAAGGTGAATGTCACAATGGAACCGGGAGTTGTTTTGAGTGTGGGAAGATAAGGCATAAAGTATCCAATTACTTTAAAAAAATGGATAATGTGGTGAATGTAGATAAGGTTCGATCTAATGTACCTTATACATTTCGATGTCATAAATGTGGAGAAGTTAGAGATTATCCAAGGAAGTTCTCTCATGGAATGGGTGAGAAGCATGATGAGCATCAACAATCTTAGAGGACAAGGGAACAATTCAAGTCCTATACAGAGATGTATCATGATGACTGAAGTACAAGTAACTTCTTCTCAATAATTGTCTATGTCATGTTGTATTTTAGTTCATGCTCTATGAGCATATCCTTTATGTTTTCTAAGGTCATCGAGTCACTACCTAAGATGATTTTATATCATTAAGGAAGACATCTATTGTTTTGTACCACATGTTTATGTGGTGAAGTTGTTCTTCTTAAAAAAAAGGTGATTAGGGGATTAAAAGATTATTACTATTTTGGAATACGTTCAATATTTTAGGAACCCTATTTGATCTAGGTAAATAGATTACTATGGTATTTTCTTTGAGGATTAATGGTTGACTTATATTTTGAAGAATTGATGATTTTAAGGTGAACTTATGGTATTATAGGTTACTTATGGAAATGATTGACCTATCTTGGGGAAAATATGTTTAGGTTATTTACTTTTTTTATAAGATGTTAGGAGTGGTTGATGTTATTTGGAGATGAATGATAAATTTTATCTTGGTAGCCTATGTTAATGATTCCTTCTTGTATTGGGTTTCAATCTTAGTTTGGGTTATTTGGAGGAATTATAAAGACAGTTATTTATAGAATGGTCTATGATGAACTCTGGGTAGTACCGTGGAACTTTGAAGATTTAAAAGTAGTTTCCATTCCTATGGGATTATTTCTTTTCGAAGAGTTGTTTTATCATAAACTTTTTGTTTTTTGGGACAATATTTAAAGATAGAAGAAATATATAGTTAATCTTTTGTGGATTACGTGACTCTCAAGAAGATGATTCTTGTGTTTTGATGAGACCAAGTGTTTTTGAATGCTCATCGTTTTGAGAAAATATTTCTTTTTGTAGAAACATATTAAAGGATTAAACTCTAGTTGAAGGTTGGAATATTTCCTTATGTTTTGTTCTAGGTTGTAAATGAATTCCTTAAAATTATGAAAAAGGAACGTAAAACAAAAAAGTTGTTGGTTTATGTTTCCTACTAGGTAATCAAAGACCATTTACACACACCATAAGTTTGGGATTTCCTCGTGGTTAACTTTCTCCTAATCATGTTTTCTATCACTCTCCCTTAGAAAGTGACCCTTGGTTTTTTTCCTCCATGTCCATGTAATCCTACATGGGATCCTAGTATGGGTTAACCCGGGTGACCTTTTTACATCCCTTCTTTCTTTTAAAGTACTAGTTTTAATGACTCCTTTTCTGGTGTGGGACTTTCAATGAAATTTCAAAACCTTGTATTAAAAATTGCGATGATTCAATTTATTAAGGGGGAAAGATTGTAACGACCCAAAATTTTGAATAAATCTTGTTTCCTAATTTTGTGTGTTATTTTATTTTTATACTCAACAAAACTGTTTCATTGGATAACATGAGTATAATTAAAATGAGACTGATGGGTTTTGACTGTTATATGCCCATTGGTCAATATGACCGCTGGAAACTAAACGTTTCGTTTTGTTTTATCTCTAAATACAAGTGATCTTGGTTAATTAATATAGAAAGGAGATTTGATGGCCTCACCCAGTTGTCTTGGACCGATCAAAGCCCATCTAACATAACATGGGAAAGAGGTAGCCTCACTGGGATTTGCTCTAGACCAAACCCATGCCGAACTTCATCGTGTAAAGCTAGAACGGAATCGCCTTCACGAGAAGTTCAAACAGATAGAAATTACTACACGTGCGATGTTGGCCGAGCCTCCCTCGGATTCTCTCATCTTAGCACACCTTACACATAGGTCATATGCTTGTGTGATAAGGGGCTATGTAAGAAGACTGTAACTGCCTTGGGTAATCCTTTGTTTTAAATAAAAATTCTGATTTCTTCTTATGATGAAGTTTATGAATTTTCAAATGTCTGGATAAATATAGTATGCATATTATTGGTGAATTTTAGAGAAAGGATATTTTAAAAATGTTTATGCAAACCTTAAATAATTAAAAATGTGTAATGATTTTAAAAAAATGGTCTTCTACAAATATGTTCAGTATAAAATTTAGAGTCTAAAAAGATCAACATGATTTTTGATGAATAGTAAATTATGAATAGTGATTTTATGCTTAGGATTAGTAATGTGACTAAATGGATTAGTAATATCACTTAAATAAAGCATTATTATAATCTGGGCACCTTGATTAAGTAATGTGATTCAATAAAATGGTTAAATAACGGTTTAATAAATTATTAGTCAAGTATTAGTTTTTTCGAGTGAATAGTGTTTTTAATTAAAAATTTTATTAAAAATATTTAGAAAATTATTTTTAAAAAATGGATTTTATTTTTGAACTCAGAGCATCGATATTATGTTACGGTAATTTTTGGGGTGTTTTCTGAAAAAAATGAATTTTCGGTGAATAGTGTATTTATTTAAAAATTAAATTAAAAATATTTAGAAAATTATTTTTATAAAATGGAGTTCATTTATGAAATCAGAGCATCGATATTTGGTTAAGCTAAAATTTTTGGAATTTTCTAAGAAAGTTGAATTTTCGATGAATAGTGAAAATATAGTTTTTAAGTTACGGGTGTTTAATGACATCATTAAATGATGTATTAATTATGTAATCAATATGGTAGACTTATGAATAGTAAGATAGGTATTATGTGTCCCTAGTGGCCAATACCATGGGAAAATACCATGGGAAAGACCATGGCTTTGCCAAAACCACCAATGGGGTGTCCCTTGGCCATTAATGCCTTGTCCCCTCACTTTCCCTATAAATACCAAACAATCCTCTGATCCATTAGACTCCCCACTCTCCCCAACGAATTTCGGGTCTCATTACCTCCCATGGAGTCATCCCAAGGTGCCTCCAAGCCCTCAAGGTCCAAACCTTTGTGTTTTCAGAGATACGTATTAAGGTAAGAGATCCAAACTATCTCTTTCTTTTCAAATACACTCTTTTAAGTCGTTTCCTTTTATGATCCATGTTCTTATGTTGGATGATGTTATTTTATATTAATTATTCTGTCCTTTTTATGTTCATATTACGAGAGACCCCCTATTACTCTCATCATTTCATTTTATGAAAGATTAAGTGGCACCGTTAGGCTACCGAAATTTTTGTAACAAATTCTTTCACCCTTCTCATTTTCAAGTTCTATTTTCTTGTCAAGTCATTCAAGTTCCTTTTTATTATGTTGGGGTATGATCTCTATATCTATAATACTGATCATTTATTATCATATGATGATAGACCCCATTTTATCTCTCTAATTCAGTATTTTGAAGTTTTAAGTGGTGTCGTTAGGCTGCCGAATTTTTAAGGGATTCTTTCACCCTTCTCATTTTCAAGATCTATTTTCATGTCAAGTCTTTCAAGTTCCTTTTTATTATGTTGGGGTATGATCCCTATATCTGTCATACTGAAACCTTATGTACATATGATTAGAGACCATATTTTTATCTTGTAAATTAATTTTTGGTTGAAGTTTAAGTGACGCCATTAGGCTGCCGAATTTTTAAGGGATTCATTCACCTTTCTCATTTTTTAAAAGATATACTTTCATGACAAGTATTTCAAGTTCCTTTTGTATTATGTTGGGGTATGATATCTATATCTATCATACTGATCTTTTATGTTCATATGATTAGAGACCCTATTTGATCTCGTCAATTCATTTTTGTTGATGTTTAAGTGACGTCGTTGGGCTGCCGAATTTTCATAAGAGAAATATTATTTTTGTCTTCCCTGCATGTTTTTTATTTCAAATGGTATGTCTTTAAAATATCATTACCATGTTCTTATATCCATTATATTCTGTCCCTCTACTTTTCTTTAGATCATTTATGAGTGGGTGACCTATGTACCCTCTCTTTTCAATGTTTTCTAAAACCCCAAAATATAGCCGTTATGCTGCAGAATTTCCGTCTCAAAATGACTCTCTCTTATTCTAATGGTCTTTTATTTTATTTAGTGAATTCTCAATGTTCTCTCTTCTATATGCGTATTCACATATTAACAAAAGTTTCTATTTTATATTCTGGGATTTACATACATGAGACCCACTCTCCCCTTTCGTGGGATTAAAGTGATGTAAAGATCATGTCTTTAAAGCAGTTTTTAAAACGTTATGATTATGAAATGAAACCCATTTACTTTATGCTATATGGGTTGTTTATGAAATTATTTATGATGATATAAGTGGCTCACATTATAATAAAGGAAAAATTAAGTTTTCCCCCTGATAGTGCTCCAATTAATTTGGTAATGAGGTAACCACTAGAGATTACAATTTTAATGATATCTTGGTGAATAACCTTGATAATTTTCAAATGACACCTTGGGGATGGACCTTGGTGATATGTTCATGATTGTCTATGTTAACTGATGTATCCAAGCCTTAAAGTTATGAAAAATGTTATTTTTGTTATGATATGCCTCATGTTTTCTTTTTCATGCCTTAAAATTCTTTTTCATGACATTGTTAAAGTATCTCAAGTTCATATGTAAAATGTTCCTCTTGTTTACCTTACTGGGCCTTCTGCTCACCCTTTCATTTAATATATGTCCCCAGGTTATGAGATGCAGTAATGAACCTAGGATGAACATAAGGAGAAGCCTTTCAAGTGTTTAAGAAAAATCATTTTTTGTTTCATGTATTAAGTTACTTGTTTCTAAGACACTAATCCTTAAAGATCCTCAGTTTTGTATAATGTAATGAAAGATTATGTGATAAAAATGCGGGATTCTATAGTAGATTTCTACTCAAAACTAGTTGAAAAATCAGAACATACTATTTAGGTGCTATATTAAATGATGAATGATTTCATCCATGGATTTTTTAGATCTTGGGATAAATAATTATTTCAGGATTTTTTCCTAAAAAATAGTCATCATTTTATTATAAACATTAATCCATATGGGTTTGTCTATTGCAAGAAATGTCGATATCCCTTATGTTGGATGGATGCTCTAGAATCAAAGTTGTAGGGATCTAGTCTCATATAAGAGATGTAATAATATGTTTTGTAAATTTTTAGGAATATAGATATAGCATAGAGTATTTTGAAGTCCTATGTTGATCAACCTCAATAACCTCTTGAGTCTGTGGTGAGTGATCATGTGTGCTTTCATGTGTCACCAAGGTTGGGTCACCATAAAATTTGGACATATGGAAATTTGGTGCCCAGAGACATGGGTCTAACTGATATTGTGGGGTGAATCATATTGGTGATGTACTGATTTGATCTTCCGTATTGGTATAGTATTATACATATTCTTTTTATGATTTTCAACATCAAAATTACCACCATCAACCATCTCATATGATAGATGTTAATGAGTTTGGATAAACTTTTATGTGTGCATTTAGGATAATCAGATTCACAATATGGATCATAGTTTAAATACTCTTTGAGATATGATCATTCCATTAGTTTGAGTGTTGTTGAATTGTGGGTGAGTTACAGAGGAAATTTGAGAGTTATTGTTTATATGCAGGCATGTTGGTCCAATATTTTAACCCAGTATACTTAGTCATTCATGGGACAACAATTCAAGGATCCAATGTTATAAGGTGCGGAGGTTGTAAGATCTCGACCCATTGTGAAATTTTTTTCATTATTAAATTTTGATTTAAATCCCATTAAATTGGATCATGAAATTATTACCAATAGTATAATAGGATTCAAGGGTGTTCCAGGGTTACAGAACATGAAAGAAGAAAAAACGAGAGTCTATATTATGATGGGTGCATGGTGATGACAAAACATGTATCTTAACAATGCATCATGTAGGGGGTGGTGCATGTTGGAAAATCATGTCCGGGAATCCAATAAACCATAAGACCATGAATATAGATATGTGAATGGAATCTACATGTTTTTTCAATCCATGGTGGTTCCCCATGTAACCGTGTGACCCATTCCCCCTCTCGGATAGAGGTTTTCAAATTTTTGGTGAATAGTTTGTCCAATCAAATAGAAAAAATGTGCACCATATTAATGATGGGTAAAGAACCCTTTATTTCCATTGGTTTTTTAAAATATTAACTAAATTTGTTCCCATATACACCACCAACACCATTATTGAATAAAAAATGCCTACCTCCACCTCTACGGGTGACTCTCCTTTAATATATTTTTCTGTAAGAATATTTGGTTGCAAATATATGCTTCATGGGAGCCTACCACTACTATTTAAACTACTTTCATTATGAACATTAAAGGGGATTCGCCTCTCATTCATAATATATAAAAACATTTTTCAAAATAGTATTATATAGGGTATTTTGGTTTGTTTGTGATTTAACCAGGGTCATTGTTTAAGAAAATGGTTATATAAGAAATTAATGTAGATCGTATAGAAATTATATCCCATAGTATTAATGTTTATTCATGTGTATGTGGCTTGGTTTTAAAAGTATTTGATCATCAAATTTAAAAATTTGCTGTGAAATGATATCTTGTTTTTTTAAATGATGTGTTAGACCCCTTATGTTTCTCATTTGATCAATTGAGAATTATTATACTAGGCCTATGGTCACCCATGGTGTATTCCACTACCTTTTATATGGTAAAGTGTATTGTCAAATCAAAATTTAAAGGGTGTACGACAATAAGCCAACTAAATTAATTTCAGATTCTTAGCATGGAATTAGTGGTTTTTTTTGTATAACTTCCATACAACAAAACTGAGTTTATATTCTCCTATTACATTAACAGTTTTAGCTAAAAGTGATGTCAAAGACCCCCCTTTCTGTTATAAAAAGGTGAAATTAATGTGGTGGGGGGGGGGGGTTATCTATGTTTTTTTAGAAGCACTGAAAAATACACCTATTTATCATTGCATTTTTAGTATCACTGATAACTTTTTTCCAAAAATAAAATTTATTTTATTATATATAATATATTAATAAGTAAATATATTTATATTTATATAAATATAACAATTATTTTTTATTGTATTATTTAGATAATGTAAATAGGCATTTACAAAAAATTTATATAATATATTTAGTGAAAATGCCTTATAAAATAATTAAAAAAATTAATTAATAATTTTCTTATTATGAACATGTAATAGTCATTTAATATAAATATGAATATTACAAAATCAAAAAATTATTACAATATCATAATTAAGTTGAAACTGTTACTCGAACAAAAAATGAGCATAACTTTTGATCAAAGTGTCTCTTTAGGCTCTACCACATATCAAATCAAAGCCTACAATGAGCTTTTCACACACAATGACACAGGTAAAACAGTTTCACATTATTCAAGTAAAAAAAGGCCAAGAATTACTCTGGAACAATGTTTTTAGTCGGGTTATCCAATTTTTTTAACATTCAATGGATTTTAGGCCTAGTTTAAGGGGGTTTTATTTTATTTTATTTGTTGAGACTGAATTTATTCCGTAGGAATAAATTCATATTGATATTATGGTTTGAAATATTATTGTTTTACACAACATAATTTTATTTATAATTAAATATATTCAAGCTATGTTATATTTTATTACAATAATGAACTCATATAAATACATAAAACAATATATTTATATTAAATTGTATATTCTAATATAGGAAAATCAATTCATCTTCTAAAAATGTTTCATAGGAAATATCCTACCATTTCTTTATATTATACAAAATTATTTATAATGCTAATATAGACTTATGTGTGTGTATTAATAAACTAATATATATATATATATATATTATAGTATATGTAGATGAATAAAATATATAATATATTTAAATAACTATAAGTACATATATCAAAAAAACACAAATATTGTGTAAATGTATTTGAAAATAAATACATAAATAATTGAATAAAAGATATATTAGTAAATAAATGTAAATATAAAAAATATCATTACACATAAAAAATAAAAATGGTGTAGTTGTAATGGTGGTCCATATATGTAAGAGTGGTGTAGGGTTTGAATCTAGGGGGCATGCATGAAGCTGGAAATTCTCAAAGTGCTCATAATAGTGTAGTTGGTTGAAAAACATTAAAAAAGGTGGTGTGATCAAAGTTAATGTTTTCATGGAAGTGTTGGTAAAGGGGTCAGGATCATGGAACTGTAAAAAAAATTACCCCCATTAACAATTCTCAAAAAATCAATGATAAATTACCCTTTTAACAATGCTTTTTTTAATGATGTTAAAGGGGGCCTTCAACAACACTTTTTTGAGATGATAAAAGATTTACGCCTTTAAGAATTCTCAAATTAGGATCACATTTTTGGCACCTATAATTTCTTATTCGAGTGTTGTCAAAGGCATGTTTTTTAGTTAATATATAATTTAAATGTGTTGTAGAATGTTAATAGGTAAATTGGATAAATGGTTAATGTGGCATGTCCATTTGGGTAAATGGTTTGCAATTGGAACTGGTGGTTATAGTTGTTATTAAATGATGAAATGGAATTGATATGGAATTGGGTGAAGCTTTGAATGTAATGAAGCTTGGAAATGTGACAAATTAAAAGGTACACAATTTTTGTGATTGTTGGTTAACAATGTCATTGATGATGAAATATAAAATAAATGAAAAATAGTATGATTTGGATATTTTTTCAAAAATTATATCCCTCATGCTAGTCCATAATGATTATATATAACCCAATGATGTATCAAATGGTTTAGGAAGTTAGAATGATGCACCCTGATCCAAATATGTGGAGATTAGAATGATACCTAGACCGATTCTCCAATGTAAATTGCTAAACTGATTTGATAATGAAATTACATTGTGATAAAATGTTCTTGAACCCAATGGAATATTTTTCAGATGACCAATATGAATTGTATCATTTTTGATGTCTATGGCTACCACTTGGAACTATGAAAAAAATTCAATATAAAAATTTGTTAACATTAAAACATGTTTCACATTCCACAAATTTCATTGTTTACAATACATAAACATACACTATTTTTTAAAATATATTATTGTATACACCGCTTTTGGTGGACTAATGAGTTGTACTTACACCCTACTCAGTTTTTCATTGATTACATGAATATATTTCATGGTTATAGTCCAGGATAATGGAAAAGGACCTATGTCAGATGAAAGATATGGTAGTTACGATAGATAATGGATAATAGGAACATGCATGGTGTTAGGACTTGTTTTGGAGTATTCCTTAGTGTCATATACTGGTTTTATTTTTGTATATTTTAATATTATTATTTGAAATATTAACTAGATTTTTTAGTTGATACTTCATCATTTTGGGAATGAAATATCTGGAATTTTTTTATTTATTATTATTAGATTTTGATATTTATCTATTTTTACACTATTGATTTAGTATTATAAGAATTTATCCCCCACCCCCCATTTTCCATTATACCCTCTCTTCCAGAAAAAAGGTTCTATAATATGCGGAGGTGCAATTGAGGTCATGTGGTGTTTCGGATTGGGGAACCAATTCAGTGGAACCCATGCTGAATCATCACAAGATCTCACTCGAAGCCCTTTTGGATATTAATTTTTGTGATACCAGAAGATCTATGTTATGTGCATGGGTATTGATGTGTGATTCTAATAGATATTGGTCAAGATAATGTTTTAAAAGTGTGGTGATATATTAAGAGAAGATGGTTCCTTTAAAAATTATATGGTTGGAAATTTTTTAAATACTCTTATCATTAAAATAATTCAAATTTATTTATCAGTCCATGTGTCACCACAGAAACCTAAATTTAAATACATTAAAATATATCTCTAAATAAAATCATTCAATAAAATATGATATTGTACATTTCAGTGATATATTATATTCCCAACCCATTTTCCTTCTTGGTGTCTGGTGATTTGGAATACTTCTACTTGTTTTTTTATGCTGTTTTAATTTCATTTAGAAAACCATCTTCGTAGTTTCAATGTTTTATGAAGGGTTCAATTAAAATTTAATGTGGTATTTTTAAAAGTTATTATAATATTTATAATTATTTGAGGGATTTTTTATGTGATAATATAGCCATATCTTAATTATTAATAATTTTTTAATATGGAAATTTAGTATTTTTAATTCTATTATTACCCTTATACATGAACATGAATCTGAGTAGGTGTAAAACCTAATTTTAAAATTATTCATAAGGGTAATGTTTTTCCCTTGCCTATGAATGTGTATGAAACCCTTTTTAAACCTACGATATGGGTCAGCCCTCAATTTATTAAATTGCATAAAATAATTACCATCTTCTTCTATATGTTTATTGGTGAAAAGTAGCCTAAAAGTGTTGTGTAAAGGACCCCTCCATCCCATTAAAGGGTAATCTCTTGTTATTAATTTTATTTTAAAGGTAATAATTACCTCCAATTTGTGTTTTGGTGAGTTTTTTTGATTTATGTAATGGTAAGTTCCTCTTTTCCATACCTATGTAATGGTCAATCAAAATTTCTAGAGGTTCTATAATGGTATTTCTACCATATCATAAGAAAATTTTATTGTTTTGAAATCTCCTCTAAGAGTAGTTCCCATATTTCATTAATATAATTCTTTTATCCTTAATCGTATGGAAAAGTAACTATGTATATATGGGTAAAAGCATGAAAAACTCAGTATGGAATACTACATATGTAAGAGAAAAATATTAAATACAGAAAGTCCATTTTTCCATCTATAACACATTTTAATACTATTTCAGGATTTTAATGGTTTAAATTTTTTAAAATGAAATATTTAATTATAATTTCATTGATTTTACTTAAAAAATTAATAATTTCTAAATTTATCAAGGGGTGTTTAGAAAATTTAGAAATCAAAATAAGCTCAAGTTCACTGAACTATTTTTTGAAAAATCAAAAAACATGATCAGTTATTATTAAAAAATTCCTAAACATATCTCTTAAATTACATTTGAATCTCTCTCATCCAAAAAACACAAAACACCATTAATCAAACATGCAGAGTTTTTTTTAATGTTTATTGAAACCTCCTACTTATGGATTCTAATACTTTGTGACTTTCCTCCTCCATCTCATAATCATGACTAGAAATCATTTTTATATTCTCTTCTCTATGTTAGGGATTTGCAACATCGCTTTAATTTAGGTTCATGTGTGTTTCGACTTTTTATTAGTTTCCTTTTTTTAATGGGTTTGAATATCATTAATCAAGTGATAATATGAAAATCCAAAGATTAATATTTACTGAACTACCTATATAATTTATGGGAAAGTATTAATATTTAATTATATGTAAAAAATAGATTAAATATTATTATTTATTAATATAAATATTATCATGTTCTATAAAATGATTTAGGTAACCTGATCATCACATGAAACATAGAAATATTTGGTTTCTTAAAATATTTCATAACCATGAAAATTTTTTTTTCCTTAGAAATAGATGCATTATGTGAATCAATTTTATTAAATAAAATGTATAAATTTCTTCTTAGAGTATATATAATCCCACGCCTATTCTTGTGTAATTATATAGGATAGAGTATAAAATTACTTATATTTTTGAAAAAAATATTCTTCATTATATAGTTACAATATAATATACAGAGCATTTATAATCATCCTATCTCATTATCTATTTTTTTATAATCTAATGATTTTAAAGGAGGTATAAAGTTATGATCATATGAAGAAAATTATTTTTCTTAATATTTTGAAATCAAAACTGACTGATTTTTTTATAAAATGATTATCCTGAAATTAAAGTATTGAATTAAAATATTGGTATCATGATAAATATATTACAATCCTTATAGAGGATTTATCTCTTATCAAATAATATATATTTTAATTATATGAGAATGAATAATCAAAAATAGTTGTTTTTTTATCATATGAAGATAACGTTATTTCATTTATATATTTAAAACAAGATTTCATTATTGGATTGTTCTAGAGAGATAATGTTTTATCACATGTTGCAAATGTTTACTCTTATGATAATTATTATATCTTGTAATATTACAATTGTTATTCAAGAAATATTTATTAGCTCATGTTAGGTATTAATTTCATAATTTTAAAGATAATCCAAGAAAGCTAAATTATATATGACACAAGATATTTTTAATATTAATTTATTAAATATTTTTATTTTATATATCAACTTATTCTTATTATTTAAGAATATTTTTACATTTTTCAACTTAATTAAATTCAAGAAATCATAAATATTATCATGTGTGGATGTTTTAATATTTATAATTTAAATATTTGGTACATGAGGACACCTGGATTTTATTAATATATATTTTTTCAACTTGATAATTACTAAAGAGTGTGTAATATATTTTTATAGTTTTTAATAATAGTTTACAATCATAGAAATTTAATAAAATCATAATTTTGTTAATTATTTGATTGTAATAAAAGGTTCATGTGAAATTACCATTGAGTTTGTTGATATATGATACTGTATCTTTTGGTGAAATAGAAAATTAAATAGATAAAATTTTTCGATGAAAATTTCTATGGATTTTGTTTCTTGGATAAATTTATTATTAATAAACTAATTAAATATATAAATTAAATTTTAATGACTAATAAAATCATTTCATTTTGGATGAGTTAGCCCATTATTATTTAATAATTGATAATATCATTTTTTTCTAGCATATTTTCATTGGAAATTTTTTGATGAAAAATCCACTAATTATTAATTTATGATCTATGAATTTAGATTCCTAACATGATTGAATGATTGTGTAGTGTGGTTGTAATATTAGTTGAGTAAAGAGGTAATGGTTGTGCTTGTGACGCTAGAAAGGGGTATTTATTATAATGCATTTTGTGGTATGCAGTGTCACATAAACTAATGATGGTGGAACATGGTGTTGATTATGATGATGACGAAATCAAGGGGTTTTGGTTAAAACTATGTTGTTGGAATGTGTTTCTTGATGTGATATAATACCTTATTATATGAGACACTAGGGTAGTCAATATGTGTTTAGAGTTGGATTTTCTCATTTATTCTTACTTCTATCTTGATTCGTACTAGATATTCGATGGATATTTATTATTTATGTCATTAATTTCAAACCAAGGGACATAGATTGAGGTTTTTAAATACGAGTGTATATTTATAGTGAATGTTAAGGCTAATTCCTATAGTACCCAAATAATTATGGAATTATACTGAATTTATTAAAGATTAATATTGGTTCTGGATGATCACTTATGATGATGTAATTATTGAGAATCCAAGAAAACATTTAATAGTGTCATCATAAGTTGGATTAGAGGATTATTGTGTTACTAGACAAAATGTAAATTTAAAAGTATTAATTAATGGATACTAAATATATTAAAATTTTACTTGATTCTTGTATCTTTGTTTTATATATATATCTTAGTAGTGGAAACCAGTTGTCCAGTGAGAGGATATTGGTAGATGAACCTAAGGCTATAAATTTTCCCTAGATATTGTTATGATATATATCTACATGGTATGTTTCGTTATTTCCTATGAACCCCACCTATATAAGATGGGAATCTGACAACCATAGGTCTTATGGTGTTTTCCACATCATCTAGTTTGTTGAGGACATTGATGGTTGACTTAAACCTCTCTCCCACTCTTACATTGAATTTTGTTTTCTGTGTGGGCACAAACAATGGTGATTTGCCAAACATTTTTTTGATGGTATATGATGGTTTGAGGTTATAGTTCATATAGGTATCTGGTCACAGTAGCTCCAGAATCCCATGTGTGTACATTCATGGATTTATAGGAATTAAAGTATAATTATTTTACATTGTATGTTGTTATTTCTGAACATTGAATAATTTATTTGTTACATTGTGATGATAATGAGGTGAAAATGTGGAAAAATTATAAAATGAGATTTTGGGATCTATATGGGATTGAGGTAGGTGGGTTCATGTCATAACTCACATCATGGATGCCTCGATTAATTGTTGGTAAGGGAGATTATGTTTTATTGAATTGTGAATGATGGATACAAACTAGTGGTAAAGTTTTTCTCGCAAACCCATTTTTATATATATGTTCACAATATTGTCATTATTATCCTATGTGTTAATTAGTGATTGAAACATGGTGATATCGGGAATATATTATTTTACTCATATAGGTGGTGATTTTGGTTAATTTTTTTACTTATCGTGATTTACTACGATTCTTTCTCATTTTACATGAGTGGTTTCTAGGAGGATCAAAATTTTATACAAGTTATTTTCATCATATGAATATAAATATTTTTTTGGTTTACATGAGATTATTTTTATTTATTTATAAATTACCAGTTCAAGGAGTTATTCAATTGATATTTGATCGTTGTGGTTTCCACTGATGATTATTTCATTGTATCTCATTTTCAATTTACCCAGTTATGTATAAAACAACATCATTTAAATTTATTTCATATCATTTAATTATTACTATGAATTTATTTGTGGTTAATCTCATATTTTCTGTTACTTCTCAAATATTTATGTTGGAAATGCCCCAAAATTGTATAATTATATAAACTTAGTGTTAATCACCAATACATTGCCTATTGGAGGAAACCATTGGGATTAATTATCTCTCATTATACATTGTTGATCCAAGAGGGTTATATTGGAGGTAGGGGCCATGTTGCATTGTTATTAAGGTTGATATTTGATAGAAAATATGGAAATTAGAGATAGGAACCAATTAAGTATCATTGGTTTTTAGGGTAATAGTAACATCTTGGAATTGTTTGGCTATAAACAAGAGAGACCATCTAGAAATTGGGATTTTAGGTTACCCTATGATCTAATGTGGGGGACATTAACTATACTGGATAGGATAAGTGAAATGATGATGTATGATACATAGACACATAATAAAGGATCATGAATCATGGTTGAATGTACCTATACCTGAAATCAGAATGCAATGGGAAATAATTTGAAAATTAATTAGCTAATTAAATAGTGAAATAATTTGTGTCCCTAGATAAGAGTCCCCAATGTTTGTTCTTTTTAAAGAATGAATCTAGGTAAATTTCCCTATTATGTTTATACTAATGATATTAAACAATATGTGTTAGAATTTATAATTTAGTTAAATTTGATGGCCATAATTATTAGAGGAGGAAACTCCACGAGGTCTAGAGCCATATTATACATAATTATGAGGGATCCATTTTGAACTAAGGATATAATGACCTTCCCAAAAACAATCTATAATTTTTTTTCCTTATCATGGAATTCATTTTATTTCATTCTTGAAAATATTTCAGGTTTATATTTTTTCAGAGTTATGTTAATACCCTTTTAAATTAAAATATTATATCAAAAGTATTAAATTTCCACACAGTATCCATTACCCAACAGAAAAAAACATTAAAGATATAATTAGATTTATTTTCATGACATATCTTTACAAATAGTATCTTCAACTCATCCTTTTCCCTAGTCATCCTTAAAACCATTATATTTTTTTTTCTAAAACATGGGTTTAGCTTAAAAATATTATTACGATAAGTATTAAATAAATCAATGGAAATTATCATTATTATGGGAAGAATAATTTTAAAAATATTCTATTTTCATAATAGACATTGAACTAAAAAACATTTTATTTCTCAATACAACAACATAACTATTCAAATATTTCCATAAAGATATTCATAATAAATTATAGAACTAAAAAACTCATAAATAATTCCTTATCATCATGGAATCTTATGGAAATTTTTTACATTGATATAAATTTTTAATTTTTGAAATGTATAAACATTCCATTAAAAATAAAATAATAAGAATAACCTGTAAAATACTAATATATCCCTGAAAAAAATCAAATGTATTGGAAAATTATTTAGGTAACCTGGGAAATTATTTTCAAATAAATCCTAAAATTCCAGTTAAAAATGGAATAACCAAGCTGGTAATTTCAAAAATCTCTTAGGATAAACTGAACTGGTTAACGTTTCCCCTTTTCCTAATGCATTAGAGAGAAATAATGGGCTCACCCATCATCATGATCTATGTCATGGTTAGTAGTACTTATGGACTATATTTGGCTCATCCGTCATTATGAATAATTCTAAAAAAACATACAATATTCCTAAAGAAAAAATTCATTTATTTCCATCAGCCCACACATAATAATATTATTTTTACCCCAATGAAAATAATTCTAGATATTTAAATATCCATTTAATTTAAACCCGTTTTGGATAAAAACAAAAAACATTAAATACAGTATATTTTTAAGAAAAAATGAATGATATTAAATAAATCATAACATGAAATAATAGTTCCATTGGTGGGTAAGTCAATTTATATTGTATACGTTAATATTGAGCATTTATTCAATGTAATTTTTATATGTTCCTTATAAAAAACATAAAAATATTCCTTTTGAAACCCATTGATATGAAGTCAAAAGAGACATAAAATCTCATTCATAATTTTTTTATTTTCAGATAAATTCTTATGAAAAGAATATTTTATGATATAGTCATCGAATAAAAAGAAATATAAATAATTCTCCTAATGAATTTAAATGGGGTTTTGAAGGTAATATGACCCATAGAAAGAATATTAATTGTCATATTCATTCATTATCATCCAAAATAAAAAATATATATTTTAATTAAAAAATGACTTAGGAAACATTTTTCATGTTTTTTATTCCTCATATTTTTATTCACTACCATATTAAATATAATTACATAATAAATTGATTCCACATTGGATTTTTTTATGATATTCAACTGATATATTGAAAATGTATTTGTTTAGTTGACAATGGTCAAATAGGTAATTATTACATCATATTCTGAATAAAAACAATGGAAAAATTATCATTTTTTACATTAATTAAACAATTAAAAAAAACCATTAATCATGGATATGAAAAATTAATTATGTTAAAACATGGAGATGATAGTACATACACAATTATGTAATGTTTCCATTTTTCAAAATATGAATATTAAAGAAAGTAGAATATATATTATTATTATAAAATGATAAAAAAATGTATGATCGTCATGTAGATACATTAATAAATTTCATTAGTTTGTGAGGTGGTAATCCATAGTAGACAAAAATGATGTTTTCATTTCATGTTTGATGGAAGAAGTATATCAATATATCATATTAAATTATCTAAAAACATATATGTTTATATAAGATACTTTTTTTTATTAATTCATCGTGTTTGAATAATATTTCAAGTAGGTGCAAGTATTAACGAAATAAAAATGCTATATTAATAACTATATAAATTCCTGAACAACGACTTTTGTTTTATACATAACACTTTCATAGGATAGTTTTTTTAACCTTGGAAACCTATGACATTTGTAGGGATGTATGGAATGAATATAGGTTTATATTTTCTAAACTATAGTTCTTGAAATGTGTGAGGAAAAGAGGGTATGAAGAACCCGTTTATATGTTAGGGGTGGTGAAATCCTTTAATTTTATAGAGTATTAAATTAAATAATTATAATTTCTAAGAAAAATGGAAATAAATTAATATATTCTAAATATTGGGTGGGTATTACTTTCATTCATATCATATAATAAAAAGTTTACAATATTTTATGATGTTTCACAATTATTTATTAGATTTAATCCATGGATTGTTTTTTTGACAATTATCACAATATCAATTTTCTTTACTATTTAGTGGTCAAAAAAGATACTAATTGAAGATAATTGTCTCATAAATAGACCATGGATTACACATTAAGAATTATTCAATTTAAATTGATGAAGATATGATTTTTATTAATTTAATACCATTTAATAAAATATTGTGTATTTTAAAATATCATTAATGTCATTTTTGGAACAATTAATTTACATTAACTTTAAAGACATAAATTTGATAATGGAATTAGGATTTGTATATTTAAAAATTACCAATCTACCATATATATCTATAAGTTTTTTTTTACATTTTAAATCAACCAAAATAATTTATTTAGATTTTTTAAAATCATTTACATGAATTTTCCACAGCTTGCACAAGCACTGTGACAAGGCTATATTAACATTTAAGGTAAATATTTCATCACAAAAAATTTAAAATTAATTAAAATCATAATAATAAATTTCATTAGTTAAATATAAATTTATATGTTTAATATTTTATTATATTTAATCACATCATTTCCATCACAACCTATTTAATATTTTATTTTAACTTTTTCTTCATTTTTCTTGAATTACACAAAAACATTGATATGTAACATGTTATATATCTACAATATTAAAATATAAGATTTAAAATATTTAATAATAATTCATATTTGTTAAAAATGAATATATAATACTTCTTCCTTCTCAAATAAAATATCATTTTGGAAACCAAAATTGACTTCTCGTTTGTTGTGCAAGCACTGTGTTGACACCAAAAAGGATTTTCATATTCATGGTTAAATAAATTTTTATTTATATTTATTTAATTATTTTATATTATTATTTTAGTATATTAACATAAAATATTTATTTATAATACTATTAAAAAATTTAAACATATTAAAGTCATATAAATATAATAAAAGATATATTATTTCACAAAAACAATGTTTTACTATTCATTTAAAATTTAATAGTTTTAGAAAAATACAATAAATGAACTAAAAGGTAAATTTTATATATTGGTTTACAAAATTCCTTTAATTTTTTCAATTATAATTCTATAATTTATAAATTAATCATTTATATAAAAAAATTATACTACATGATAAAGAATTAAATAATTATAAAAATATTTACATTAAGATTGAAAATTTAATTAATGTACTTACAATAAATATAACATTATAAAATATAATTAGTGAATGTTAATTTTCTAAAAATATATTTACTATTAACATTTACTATGTTATTATATTCCCCCCAATTTTTTAAATTTCATCATTGAAATTTTATTAATTACTCAAAAATGGGGGGATATTTTTCCATTATAGATTTTTCAGATTCCAATGTGGCATTTTCAATCATATGGTTTTTACAAAAAAATAATAGCATAATGAATTATCTTATTCTATAAAACATTATCAATTTATTCTATAATCTATACATTTTTTCCGTCATTATAAATTTTTTCTTCCTAATGACCTAAATGAGGGTTCAAAATATTAGATTCACCATACACATATTTTCTTAAGAATGAATTATGAAAAACTCCATGTACCTTAGAAAGACGTGTAGGATCAAAATATAGATATGAGATGCCAAACTACAAAAGGGGTCAAATTTAGGTATAAAAACACAAATTTTTATCCTTATGGAAATATATGTTTAACAAAGTTAAAAAAAATGGATTCAAAAAACCTATTTAGTTCATAACAAATAAACTATCATTATTAGGATAATGAAACATACAAAAACATTACTTAGGGAAAGATTCAACTTTAAGTCATATATAATCTCATCTATATAAATGTATACAAATATAAGAAAGTGTAAGAAATTACACTTCCTATCTTTTAAAAAATACTGTGGAATTTATAACATATAACAAAACACGACAGGTGTAAGAAATTGTTTGTCCCAAGGTGAAGGTTATCCAAAGACCTTGGGTAAAAGTCCCCTGATTTAGAGTTTTATAAATTCTACCTTACCCATGCTAGGGTATTCTATCGATACAGAGATCGATATCTGTCTTTCTGTCCCAGCAATCCCTCGGTCTATAAGGTGATCTGCACCACAATCTTCATATCCCTAGAATCCCTAGATTATATATCAAAAATTGAAATCAAAATAAGAAGGCAGAAAAATATGTCACATGTTGAAAAGTTATTCACACCATTCTCACTAAGTAGGTAGAGTATTGCTTTCAGATATTCCATATAGAGCTATATGAAATCAACTCCTCGTTTTCATCTCAAAATAAAACTCAAGCATTGTGTATTTTTCTCATTTATATGGGTGTGTATTTATTGGAGAAAACCCAAACTGTCGAGTTCCCGTCCAAAGCTTATATTATTGAATAAATTTCAGAGGGACCAATACATGGGTTACTATTCCAATGGTTTATTAAATACATATTATACGAAATCGTTTCATGTATGAAAACATGGGAATCATTATCATGTGTAAAAATCAATAATATGTATGAAAATAAATTTATGAAACATAAGCATAATAGAATCCCATAAAATTGGAACAAAATATTAAGGAAGAAATATGTCTTTATCAAAAATGAATAATAATATTCTAAGTATAATGAGAAATTAGAGTCTAAATTCATATGGAAATAGAGAATAAAAATATGAGAAATCAGAGTCTGAAAATATATAGAAATAGAGTCTGAAAAAATATTGAAACAGAGTATGAAAACACGTGAAAATGGAGTCTGAAAATATGTGAAATCAGAGTATGAAAATATGGAGGAATGGAGTATGAAAATATTCATAATTGGAGTCTATAATTATGAGTAATTGGAGCCTAGAACTCGATAAAATTGGAGTATCAGTTACTATGAAATCAGGGAATAGATTTCGGTGAAATTGTATTCTATATTTCAATGAAATCAAAATCTGGATTTCAATGAATTCGGAGTCCATATTTCTTTTAAATTGGAGTCTATATTTTTAATGAAATATTATTCAATAATTTGATAGAATAAAAGTCTAAAATTTGATAAAATTAGAGTCATATATCTGGGAAAATTAGAGTACAATTCTAGAATGATTCGGAGTCTAAAGATAGAGAGAATCAGATTCCAAAAATATGGAGAATATGATTCTAAAGAACTATATGGTTCCTTGATTTATATAATGATCTAATTAATATTAAGGGTATTTGGTATTAAATAAAATATCGTTAATCTTAGATAAATAACATTATGAATAACATATAAATTCATTATAATGGTTAAGAATATAAATGTTATCAGAGAAGGAAAATAATATTTTTGAACTTTTGTTTTGATTTTTAAAACATAATGAATGGAAAATTTATGAGGAACTTATTAAATTAACAATATCCCACTTTTTGGAAACCAGAAACCGCTTATTGAAAAAAATAAGGTTAGGATACTTGAAATAAAAAGGTATCTCCCTTATATTTAAGACTTGTGGTAAAAATAACTAATCCCCCATAGCTTATGTCACCATAAGGATCTCATTCATTGGATAAAGAAGTTTCCTAGAAATAAAATTTATTATCTTAGTGATGTATTTTTAAGTTAATATCCCCATTTCATAAGAAATTTATTCTTTAAGAAATCTACCCATTAATATAAAATTCTATTGGAATAATCATTTCTCCACCTTTTTGATTTTCAAAAAAACAATATAAGGGTGTGTTTTTGTACCTAAAAGGTTAGGAAATATTAATATGATACAAACTAATGTAAATAAATTTCATTAACTATGAATAAATAAGTTTCGATAAAAAATATGTTTTTTAAGAAAATGAATCATCCTTTTTCTTAAAAGGAAGCATTTTCATGATAATTGATTTCTGCTTCTTTATCTTCTGATAATCATCTTGGTATTTCATGAGTAAGCCCTAATGATCTTGGTTAATATTATCATGGATATGAATCCATTCTTCTTGAGTCTTTATCACATCTTCTTAGTACTTAACATTCTCTTCAAGTTGTTCTCTTGTTTCGCTTTCTCTCTTTAGGCTAAGTGAAACAAAATCAAGCCTTTCATTAAGATATGTATCCAATTGGATCTGGGATGCTTTTTATTGATTCAGATTCTCTATAGAATTCTTGATCTTTTTATCAGATTTGATAAAATAATCTTTACCTATGTCCATCTATTCATCAGCTATTTTACAATCATTAATAACTGGCTTTAATGAGATTGTTATCCTCTTGCAGGAATTCCTATGTTGTTGTAACTGATCGTGAAATTTTTTATGTTAGCTTCTAACATTATGAGCTTCTCCCTCAAATGATTTAAAGATTGTGTTTTTGGTTTAACTAACTATTTAATTATCTATCCCCATGATTCAATGTTTGGGAAAATTGGAATAGAATCTACAAGACTCTTTCGAGGACAATTCAATAAAATCTTGTCCCATGGATTAGGATGAATCAGAGACCAAGGCATCATTCCTTCCAGAATTCTCTTTGTCTTCATCAACATTTTTTTGACATAGATGTTCCAGATATATCTTTCCGAGGAGTATCAAGATTGACTATCTATCCTCTAGCATCATGTTTTTCAAAAACATTGGCTCCTCAAGTTCTTATTCTCCAACGTTGACCTCTTCTTCTTCATCCGGAACAATTTTATCATTATCTTCTCATTTATCATTGGAATAGATTTTATTATCATTATGTTCTCTAGAATTGTTTTCCTTCTACTCAAATGAAATTTTAGTGGAAAATTCTTGGGAAGATCATATAGAAATTTTGTTAGAGGCTCTCTCTTTTTCATGATATTATGCAACGATTCTTATCACATCAACGCTTTCTTGTTATTATTGTTCTTTCTAATGAATTTATTCTTCTTCGTCAAACTATTTATGAAGTGAATGTTCTTTCATTTAGGTTTCTGATATCTTAATCTACTGCGAATCTTCCTCATCATCATTCTATAAATATTGAACTACCTGATATTGGGACTATTTTCCTTTAGATTCTTACTATTAGCTTCTTTCTGAATCCTTTCTTATTGAATTATGTTCATGTCCTTATCATAATTTGGGTAAATTCAAAAAACTAAATCTCCCAATTTTTCTTCCTCTTCTCCTCTCTCCATTTTTCTACTACCTCATCAGCAAATTTCTTCTTCTTCTTATGTTTTGGGCATACTGATTGAGATTCTAAGAGTGGTCTGGGTAACTGAGGTTCAGGTTCTTTGTCTTCTCTTTTCCTGGGGTTAGGTTTTAAAGTCTATTAAACTTTACATTTATTAGCATGTTCATCTTCTCTGAATGATATATGAATTAACTAGTATTCTTACTGAAAGAACTCATCATTCCCCTCATGGTTTAATCTTTGAGGAACATAACCACAAATTTATTGGCCTTTAATGTGAATGGAATTTTTATAGAGTCTAAGAATTATATTATGATCTTAGAAAACATCCCAAGATACATAAGAATTTATATTTGATATTTTCTTTCATAATATTACTAAATGTCTAATAAATATACTTGATGAGATTTATCATCCATACATTCACGATGAAATCCATCATAAATATATCACATATCATTAAATAATCCATGTCTCTCCAAAAAAAACTCTTTATCTGGAAATCTCCGAGATAAAAGGATTTCTTGCCCATTATAATATATTTCTAAAATATTTTCTATTTGTTGAAATATAAGGAGAAATACTTTCCATAACTTATTAACATGAACATTTATTTTCCACCATGATCATATAATTGAACAAAATCCTAAAATATTATAACAAGATCAGCATAAATTGGGTCCATATTTTTTTCCTTAGCAACACATAATATTTCCCATCTCTTTAACATGATGATATTTGAAATCAAATAATCATACATGAAAAATATGTTCTGATCAACTAATATTTCTCTGATCATTATCCAATCCTTTGGTTCCTTCCATTACTGAGACTACATCAGTTTCTGAGAGGTTGTCTCAAGATACATGCAGATGATATGTAAGCGACAAAAAAACATTGAACGACACACTTGAAGAAGGGCATAGAATTTGTGAAAAAATACAGAGAGAACTGATGTGGGACTCCAACACAGGGTCCCTTTAAATTATATTTGCGATGACATTTTATATTCTCAATTCAATCTGATGGTTGATATTAGCTTAATCTGATCGGAAAATTGAGACGAATGATGGAGAAAGATTTTATGGGATCTGGTGTTTTAAGTTTTTATAGAATACTCAGATTTAAGTAAAGTGAATTAGATGAGGTTTTCTTAAAAGTAGATTTTAAAATACCAAAAAACATAAGTATATTTTTGAAAATTAAGAATATTTGGATCACAAAAAAATATGATTCATGTAATATTTAGGTTTTGAGAACTTTTATGTCTTGAGACCTTTTAGGTTTTTGATATTTTTGTGTTCTAAAAACATTCGTTAGGAAACGAAATTTATGTTCCCAAAATTTTAGGTACTGAAAAAATAGAAAAGGCAATATAAACATATGTACTCCTAATATGAAAAAGTGTATCTTAATGTTATGAGATATTTTTTATCAAAATGTTAATATGTAAGATTAACTTATGTTAATAATTCCTAACTTTTCATTAATGTGTTGAAATCTATCATAGGGTAAAGGATTTGTAAATATAACAGTATGTTGATCTTGTGTTCTGATAAATTGAATAATGATAACTCTTTAATGTGTGTGATCCCTATAAAAGTGATGAATAACATCAATGTGCATTGAAAAAAATTTATTTTTTGGGTTTTTACTTAAGGAAATTTTCCTAGTATTATCACACATTATATTTGTTTTGCTAAAACTCTTTTCATAGTTTTTGAGTGTGTGTTACATCTGCAATAGTTGAGCACCACAGCTTCCAGATACTACATATTCAAATTATAAAGTGGAAAGTTCTACTGTGTTTTGTTTCGTACATGACAACGAAACTAATAAATATCCTACTAAATGGCAGGTTCTTGATATACTTTTCCTATCCATTCTATATCCACAAAATTCAGCATCAAATAATAATTTAAAAAATCATTTTCTGATGAATAGAAAATTCATAAATCCATGGTTCCATTTAAATATAGAAATTTTTTAACTACTTTTAAAAAGTATTTCATTGGATTAGATTTATATCTTGCGCATAAAAATACTAAAAACATTTCATCTTGATGGAAGCCTCGTAATTATAAAAATTTTATATCACACCTCAAAAAATGATTGATATAATCGCTTCCCAACCTCATCAATATGAAGAGTATTTGATGTATCGATTTGTTTAATTATACATTTAGTGTTTTAATACCTATATAAATTAAAATGATATTTAATATACTAATATTTAGATATATAAGTTCCATCTTGTTTTTGAAAAAAATTTAAAACCAAAAAAATGTTAACTCACCCATCATACTCATTTCAAGCTCAAATTTCATGAGATTCTCAATTAAATCAATTTATGATCACTAAGTTGATCCAAGTATAATATCATCCACATAAATATGAACAATCCAAAAAAAATTCATATCATTCATTATAAAAAGGGTTGGATCAGCAGTTCCCCTAACATAATTGTTTTGTAACAATAATCATTGAAGTCCATCATACCAGGCCTTAGGGGTTTGTTTAAGTCCATGTATGGCTTTGGTAAGTTTATAAACATGGTCAGCATGTCTTGTGTCTTCAAAACCAAGAGGTTATTCAATATAAAATTCCACATGAACATATATGTAATGAAAATCAGACTTCACATACATTTGAATATGTATGAAATTGAAAAATTCTATAAAGACTAGTACAATATGAATAAATTGAAGTCTATCTAATAGGGTGTAGGATTCCTCATAGTATATTCCATCTTTTTTATAACAGATGTTTTCCACTAATATTTATTTTTTACTTACAATGAATCCATTTTCTTCACACTTATTTCTGAAGAACCGTTTTACACCAATAACTGAAGATTCTTTAGTCATTTCAACCAATGTCCGGACTTTTTTTCTTTCGATTTCATTTAGTTCACCTTTAATATCTTTAATCCCATAATAGTCACCTAATGATTAATCATTGATTTTACGTTCTTGTTGGGAAGGAAATTATATTTGATATAATTCATTTATTAATTACCTTCTATTCCTTATAGGTTAATTTACATCACCAATTATATTATTACCATGATGATTCTTAAGAAACAACATATTTGGGTTTTGTAAAACAAGTTCATCAACATAAGGTAAAATATATTCTGGGGTAAATACATGAGACACATTTTCTTGAGTATTTTTATTATTAGAAGAATATTTTATCAATTATTGAAGATCATTTTCTGAAAACACATTTGAATATAGAGTTAACGGTTTTTTAAAAACAAAAGTACCAGTTTCATAATATTAAACAAGTTTTATTTATTCAACAGTACATGAATAATTGTTAAAAACTATATAATCCTTAGAAGTAGTGGAATAGCCTAGGAAAATACCTTCATCATATTTTGGAGTGAATTTATATAAGTTATCATCAGTATTCAAGATAAATACAATCCATCCAAATACATAGATGTAAGAAACATTAGGTTTTCGACTAGTCCATAATTAATAAGGTGTATTATTAAGAAATTTTCTAATTAAAACACGATTTATAAAATAGAAATCTATACTTTTATATTAAGGCCAAAACTGTTTACTAGTAGAATATTAACTCAACATGGTTCTTGTTATCTCTTAAAGTATTAATTTTCTTCTTTCTATAACACCATTTTGTTGAGGAATTCTTGGAGCTGAGAAGTTATGAGTAAAGATTTTTTTAATAATTTTTTTTTCAAAATATGAATTTTCAAATTCTCCACCATGGTCACTATAAATAGTTACCAGTTGACGATTTTTCTCATTTTTTGCATTGGATGAGATTTATTTTAAATAATAAAAGGCTTCATATATCGTTTCTTTAAAATTGACCTTTGTAAATCGAGTATAATCATCAACTAAAAAAATATAAAGTACTTTCCTGAAACCCTTCATGATTTTATAGGACTAAAAATATCTCCATAAACTAGCTATAATCCATATGAATTTTAGACGTCACTGATTTATTTAATACTTGACTTCTGTTTCTTTCCATATTGACAATGATTACAAACTTTTGAATAATAATATCTATAATCTGGTAGATCATAAAAAAGTATTTTCTTTTAATGTTTGCATAGTTCTCTAAGGTTAAAGTGTCCTAGAGTTCTATTCCATAACAATGATTGATCTTTTATCAAACTAATTAAATGAATGTATTAGGATTTATGTTCATCAATGTTATGTGTATAATCATTCTCATTGCTCTCGGCAGACAGAATAAAATCTTCCTTAGAATGGTGTACTACACATATATCATTCCTAAAATTCACAAGGTAACCTTAATCACATAATTCACATATTATTGTAATGTTTTTCATAAGACCATTAACAAATAAAACATTAGAAATTACTGATTTTCCAAGAAGAACAATGTCACTTATACCAACAATTCCTCCTAGAGCATTGTATCTGAAAGTTACATTTCCTCCTTTCAACTTAATAATATTTTCACCAATGTTATTTTACCTTTCATGTCCTCGTAACATCCACCATCTACGTATAATGTCTTATTGTTTGCACTTCATTTGTTTTTCTGAAAATAAAATAGTTAAACATTCAGAATCTATGGTTTCATGGATAAAAAAATGTAACAAATTAAACACTTAGGAATCCACATTTTCACATAAAAATGAGATTTATGAAATCCTAAGGATTGTATTTTTTTAAAAGAATAATTTTTTCCAATGTACACCATGTTAACACTTAGTGAAAAATGAAGCACGTTAGGGAACAAAACAAATGTGTCTAAAAACAAGTTTATAGTGAGAATAAACAAATCTTGATTTATTCCGAAGAGGATGAAGTTTGTAATACATTTTCTAAAAACCATCCATTACATGGTTAAATTTTGAAAAAGTGTTCTTTAAGAAAAATATTTCATATTTTAATGTGATAAATAAATTCTTATCCTCATCGTCATTATCATAGAATTTGAGTTAGTTTCTAAAACATTTTTCTTATAAATAAAATTTTGATTATCATTAGAATGTTTATACTTTTCATCATTTTCATTCATAAGGTTTTGGGAAACATTATCAAAATCAATTATTTTATGATCATGATCTTTGGAAATATATGATAATTCTTTTGTTAAAAAAAGAAATTCTTGAATTTATCTTAACAAGTGTTTTATTGATGTTACTATATTCATTCTCATATAACATAGAAAACCCAGAAACTTTTTTAAATGAAGGTAAAGTGTTATCTTCAGATGAGGATGATTCATAATCTAAATATTCATAATATTCATCATCAGGATAAATATAATTTAAAGAAATATTGGTTGTGGATTTAGTTGTTTGTACCTTAGCCATGCAACATTGATTTTTAGTTATAGTTTTGGCTATAATACCAATATTCTTCTGTCCAAAATATTGAACATTTAAAGAGTCATCTGAAGTGTCTCCACCACTAGAAATACTTATGGCACAAGCATTTAGTACTTTCATCAAATTAGACTTTTAATACTTTTTCTTGTTTCTTTCTAAATGCATATCCTTACTTTCTTTCATTTTAAACAGAAGATAGACTGGCCGGATATGACCTAACCTCTTTACATCATAATAAGTCATTTATAAATCTTTCTTATCCTTTATATCATTCTTCTAAAAGTTTTATTGAAAATATGTCTTTTCTAAAATCTTGTACATCCTTTGACAATTATTTTTATGTTCATTATCAGAATCATCCCTATAACTTAATTAAGATATATGAATATATTTCCTGACTTTTGTACTAGTAACTCTTTCTAGAGTCTTCTCCTTCAATATGATTTTATACAGTAGTGAATGAAACACATCAATTAATATTATTTTCTTTATGGATCTCTACATGTCTCTTTAAACCAGTTCCATGCTATAGAAGAGTCCCGAACAACTCATCATGAGTGATGTTTAAAACATTCTTATTCTAATCAATCGTTGTTAATTTAGAATCCAAATCATTTTTAATAATATCTATTATATTGTCCCCAATAATCTCATTATCATTTCCTTTATAACCCATAGAATAAAGTAAGTTGACAATAATGATAAACCTTTGTTGAACGTTTCAGACATGTTCTCTATAAGGGAACACAAATCCATGGAATTCTTCTTGAATCATAGAACTTCCTAATTCAAATACCGTAGTTATGCCAAAATGTGTAACTTATAATATCTTCAAAATTCTTTTAGTAGATTCACAAGATGAAATTTGGCTATTGATATGTCTAGGCATGTAATATAATAAATTATTGTGTATCTTAAATTTAATCTGATACTCTTTCTTGTCTTGGTTGGAGAAGTATCTAATTTATTGGTCTGTAATCTTGTAGTCTCTTGTTATCTTAACAATGTTATTATCACTGGTTTTGACAATTACATTCATTATCTTATCTCTGTAGTATTCATAGTAATTTCCATAAAAAAATTGGTGTCTTTTAAAATTTATATTTTTTATTGATCCAACATTCATTCCTATAATTCTATAAGGGATTTCAAAAGATATTTTAATAAAAAATATTATTAGTCAATGTTTATAAACAAATATTTTACAAAAAATATATTAATAAAATAATGAACAAGTCAGGTTAAGAAATAAAAGTTTAGCAAGAAATTCATTTATGTATGTATAATTATTTCAGAGTGCTCCTCTGATACCAAATGTAGGATCCAAATATAGACATGAGATGCTCAATTACAAGAGGTGGTTGAATTGTAGGTTTAAATACATTAATTTTTATCCTTAATGAAATCTATATTTATCAAAGTTAAAAATGAAATATTCACAAACCCTCTTTAGTTCTTAACAAAGAAAATATATTTATTAGGATAATGAGTCCTAATACATGTTTACTTAGGGAAATATTATACATTAAATAATACAAAATATTGTGTATATCAGAGTATATAAGTATGATAAAGTGTAATAATGTTACATTTCTTATATTTAACAAAATTTTGTGGAATTTAAAACATATAACAAAACAGGATAAGTATATTAAATATTTTGTCCCAAATAGAAGGTTATCCAACAACCTTGGATAAAAATCCCATGATTTATACTTTCATGAAAGTCTGTCATACCCACACATGGGTGAGGCATTGATATAAATATCCATATCTATATCGCTATCCCCACAATCCTACATTCTCTAAGGTGATCGGCACATTTGTCTTTCGATCACCTGAATTCCTCGATTGTATAACAAAAATCATAATCACACTAAGTAGTTTAATCAAGATGTTCTTAGGTTGAACAAGTTGTTATCTACATTCACAAAAATCATATTGATCAGTTTATTCGCAGCTTCAACACATATTTCCAAGAAATCAACTCTTGATACGAAGCTCTCTACAAAAATGCTATCTTCATCTATTTGGATCATTCAAAGAGACTGGTATTTATATGTAAAAATACTAATGGTCGGATCCCCCTCTCATGATCATATTTTTTCCTTAAATTTTAAAGGGACAAATACTCGTGTGACTTAGCCAACAATTAGTTAAAAACAAATTATATGACATCGTTTCATGTAATAATACATGGGAAACATTATCAAGTGTAATAAACAATAATATATAAGGAAATAATTTTAAGAAACTTACACATAATATGATCCGATAAAATAGGAACAATATATTACGGAATAAATGTAACATTAGCATATATACATAATTTGATTCATAGGATAATGAAAAATCAGAGTCTAAATTAATATGGAAATAAAGTCTAAAATACTAAAATCAGAGTCTAGAAATATGTGGAAGCGAATTCTGAAAAAATAAAGAAACATATTCGTAAAATATGAGAAATTAGAGTATGGAAATATGAGAAATCAGAGTATAAAAAATATATAAATATATTTTATAAATATAAAAAATCATCGTCTAGAATTATAAGGAATCCGATTACAAAATTCTATGTAATTGATGTATATAATTTGATAAAACCAAATTCAAGATTTCGATGATATCATAGTATAGATTGCGATGAAATCATATTTTATATTTTGATAAAACATGTGTCTATATTTCAATGAGATAAGAGTGTAAATTTTGAAGAAATTTGAGTATTATTTTTGTAAAAATTAGAGTCAAATTCCCTAATGAATGGGTGTCTAAAAATACAGAGAATCTGATTCTTCAAACATGGAGAATAAAATTATAATGAGCTATATGGTTCTATGATTTGAATAAGGATCTGATTAATCTTAATGGAATTTGGTCTTTAAGAAAATATAATTAATATTAGATAAATAACATTATTTATAACATATAAAAACATGATAGAGGTTAGCCATATAAATTTTTTAAAAGAAAGAAAATAATATTTAAGGAAATAGTGTTTGTGATTTTCAATGTATAAGGAATGGAAAAGTCATAATGAACTTATTAACATAACAAAACACGGTGGTAAGGAGAGTTGGTACTTATTTATCAAACATTATTTAAGATTTTATGTGTTCTAATGAAGCATGGACTTACCTTTCCTTTTTTTACCGAAGTAGATAACACTTTCTTATTGAATGCAATTAAGAAAAAAATGAACTCATACCTTCAATGAAGGATCATTCCTCTTATTTTTGACATAAATTTTCTTCCTATATTGAATCATCCTCCTTTATTTATAAATAATCATCCCCTTATTGACAAATTATTTTAGAAACTATGATCCCAACAATTTCTATTTCCCTACATTATCACAATAATCTGGAGTGCAACATTTCATTCTATAGAATTCCTCAAAAAAAATTATCAGTATAATAGATTGAAAATTATTATTTAACAAACAATCAACTAAAAAAATATTGATCCCATCATTCCTTATAATATATTAAACTATCAAAAATCTTTTTTGCATATTAAGAATCATTCCCAATGACTCTCTATCATATTGAGGATGAAAATACATATTAACATTTCATTATGGATCCAACAACATCATAAGAATTTTATAGAAATTAGAGATGAATATTTCATCTTGATCAGATATAATATAGATACAAACTCCATTCATCTTAATTATCACCTTGATATATTTATTGAGACAAATGATATAAATGTATAGAATCTAAAATATGAAATAAATTCAATGATTTACTTAAGTGATCAATAATAACCAAAATCACATTATCACCTTGATATTTCATTGGAAATACCACTATAACATTCAAGGAAATATTTTTCCATTTCAACTTTGACACTAGAAAAATACTATTCGATAATTTTAATTATTCTTTAACTTATTTTAAAGTCAGTCATTTCATGGTAATATCAACAATATTTGTGTTCAATCCATTTCACCAGTAATACCCCTAAAGATCTATATATATTTTGTGTGATGTTAAGTTGAATAAAAAATAGAGATTTATGAGATTCACTAAAAGATTATTTATTCAAAGGGAAATCACATGGCACACACAACCTCTTTCCAAATCTGATATTACATTTTTCATCAACATTAAATTCTGTCAATTTAAACTTCTTAATTGATTATAAATTTTCCTGAAAATCATGATACTCCTTTTGAGCTTGTTCATTATATATTTTAGAGTCAATTATACTGAAAAATGAATCAAAACCATGGGGGTTATTTCATGAAAATTTTTTATTCCAAAATTAATCAAATAATTAACCAAATGGTTATGTTCCAAACATAACACGATTATGTTAGATGTACATTTTTTAGTGAAATAATAATTTTCTTTTTTTACCAATATTGTAATGAGTTGTGAAATCGTAATCCATTGTGAATTCAAGTACTTTGAAATTTGTCATGTTTTACTCTTTGTAATTAAATATTTTCTCAAAAATCTTATGATATGTATATATTTCAAAACTTACTCCATTTAAATTATGTCACTACATTTTTCTGTAAAAACTACAGTTTCTTGTTCAAGGTCAAATGAATTAAAATAATTATCAAGTGGTTTGAATTTACATGATGAAAAAGAAATTACCCAATAATTATATATTTAAACACAACCCATACCCATTAAAGTAGAATCACTCCAGATTACAAATACACATTTTTTGATAGCCGGGCCCAAACTGGAGCATTCAAAAATCATCCATTAAATTCATGGAGATATTCATCATATTTCATTTTCTAGATGATCCAAACTCCTTTTCATGTTAACTTGGTTAGTGGGATTGATAATAATTAAATATGTTCAACAAATCATAATACTCATATGATTTACAACATTTTTAGCAAGATCAACCATTTTTCCATCATTATTTAAGATATATAAATGGAATTAAATTAGTTGTAACCAAAAATCAATTTGGATCAACATTTCACATATATTTTTTCATTTCTGAGTGTGAAGAATAATCCTTAGACGTATTTCATAATACTCATATGATTTAGAATAAATTAAAATATCATCACTAAAACCCACTGTAAATTTATCGAAATATTATAAGAAAACAATCTAAATAAGACACATGATTATTCTTAGAGCATTATTAATCCCAAAAAGACTTACCTAAAATTTATAATTTTAATACCTTGTAAATACCATTATCATAAGCATGTCATCTTCCACAACATTCATTTGATGGTACCCGATCCTAATAGAGTAGTGGTTTTGATGAATCTCCCTTATTAAAATGAAGAGATGCTTAAGAACTCGTTCGATATTAACATATCTAAGGAGGATTCCCATAGAAATTTTGAAATATTTCTTCAGGATGATCGAAATGAAGATTAATAATCCTCAAATGAAAAACTGAATAGAATCTTGATTTGTGGCTTTAATTAAGGGAATACATGCTTCGAATAACATGTATGTTCATTGGAACAAACAACCTTATATTTTTAGGATCTAATCAAGGAAAATAAATACATGAATATTAGTTCCATGAAGGCCATTTATGTATAATTAGTCACTTAAATTCCATCTATTTAATTGGGAATTCCCATGATTACCCCTTTGAGGTTTGAAGCTACCTTTTTTTCATGTACTTTGTTTCCAACATATACTTAGATTTAAATTATTGATATAATAAAAAATTAAATTTGGAATTTGGATAATAGTGGTTGTATTGTTGTCTATATTAAATTAATGGACTCCAAGGCCAGTAGAAGAACTAGTTAGTTGGCTATGACACAGTATAAATAGGTGGCACTGAGAAAATTGTACATGTAACTTATTGTTTTGTAATATTGACTGACTAAGATGATTGTGGATAAAAAAACATAAAGCCCCAAGGAACCATCCTTCCATTTAAAAAATAAAATAAGACCACCCCATGGTGATGTACAGGTATAAATGGAACCTTTTAAATTAATTAAATTAACAACAGTTTTAATTATGTAAGATCAACATGATTCATTTAATTACAAGGGTTTTCATATTTTATTTGAATAAGCCACAATTTAAATAGTAAATTCAATATCCTAATCTAGAATATTATAGGAAAAATATAATAAATATTATCCATATATTATTTTACTAAAATTACATCATTAATAAGAAAAAATTTACTATTTTCAAAAATATGAACAAGATAAATTTCATTTCCATATTTTTATTGATTTATAGCTTCAAGAAATTTTATCAATGGTATGAATTGGTATTATATAAAAATAGAAACTCTTTTCAAAAAATATATTTATTAGATGTAAAATCTATCTTAGCATCATAAACGATAATATAATCCATAACATGAGAACATCAAATTCTCCAATGGGAAAGACAACATGGTTTGTTGGGGAAACCCTTACACGGATAATAACATTGAGATCACTATAAATTCATAATACATTAATAAAACCCCCATGTATTCTAACCAAATTTCAATACTCCATTTGATTTGGTGAAATTTTAATTTTGAAAGAGCATTTATAATAAGAGAAAAAATGTATAGACCCTGAATCAAACTAGTCATTAGGATAATATGTATAAACAAGTAATACACATGTTTCTGATTTTTTCAATGGACCAAAATCTTCCAAGGGAGTTTAATATTATTTTTCCAACCCCTTATACTTTTCGTATTTTCATATCTCCTCATTTATGCTATTATTTGTGCATGTGTTAACATATTCAACCATTTAATTACCTTTAAAACTCCTTACTACATATTAAAAAAATATTATACAACTAATAGGTTCTTTTTCTTTTAAATTACGAAACATATGCCAAAACAAACCACAGTAAAATTACTTCCCATGTTTTATAAGACATTTTACATAGCTTTTTTACAAAACATATCACAAATTGGAATCATTATTTTCGAAAATCAATATTTATTTGATGGATTTCTTCCCATTTAATGTATCATGGAACTGTTTTCTTATTATTTTCATCAAATACATAAATATTTTAAAACAAAATGTCTACCCTCTTTCCCCAACAATAATTTTTTATTACCTTTGAATTCTTGTAAAACTAATTCCATTTGATATTTTGGATCTAATACTGTGTAAATATAATTAATTTTACTATCATGATCAATGATAAAACTTACTCAATACCTTCTATTCTAGTGATGTTTTCTTCATACGCAACCCCTGAATCTCATACTTCTACCTCAAATACAGGATATTAAATCATATCCCATGTAAAATAATCATTCAAAAAAATTTCCCATGATTAAAATTTTTAAATGTGTCACTTCCCATGGCGTCAATATCATCTCATTACCTATTATTCTTTACCAATAACCACCATTGATTAGATCCACCTTCAAAATGATAAATATAAATAGGTTTGATGGGATGATATAATTAACCCATGACTTCATATATAATTCTCAAAACATTATTCCATCCCTCAACTACCACTAAATCAAATGATCAAGTAAATTTTGGATGGTGTTGTCTTATAAAATGTTTTAATATAGACTTGTTCTCATGTGGTATGTCTTGTTTCTCTCTAACATGGATGTAAACTTAATTTATATCCTACTTAAACTAATCCATTATAGAAACAATGTTCCATGTTACAATTCCAACCATTTTAGATTTATGATTCATAAGGACATTCACCTATTTTTTATTCATCCTTCCACTTCTATGTTTCCTCTATGAAAAACTATTTTGAATAGGCATATTTTAGATAAGGTGACTCGAAAATATTATAAATATTTTTCATGATAGAAATAAACTATAATATATTAATGGTATTTATTGACATTATACTAACCTCTAAAATTATCTAATACATTTATTTAATGCCTTCTATAAGGAATTAGCCATAAAAAATATGTAAAAATTGATGGTTTGGAAAATAATTCATTTTCAATATCTCTTAATTATCTTTTAGGATTAGATTTTTAGATAATTAGGTGATGAATCTTATAAAATAAAATATTACATCATAAACTGTAATCATACACTCAATATATTTAATTCCTACAATAAAAATATTTTTTGATATAAAACATTTCTTTTCATGAAAAATCATCAAAATTTTCATCTTAACCATATCATTATTCCTAGTAATACTTAAAACCTTATAAAAACATTTGAAATATCTATAATGATATCAAAAATATTATTAAGGTATATATACAATTAATAAAGGAAGAAACCCATTAGTCCATGAATACTCATTATAAATAAAGATGTAATTCATAATACAAATTAAGCATAAAATAAAAAATTTCATACCCAAGAATGAATACCCAATGAAAAAATTATTTCATAAAACATTTCATAAGAAATTTTAAATTCAATATAATACTCCAAATGGTTACTTTAATATCATGAAAAATAATGAAAACGATTTCAAAATGTTATGCAATTAAAATATTAGAAGTAGAATAAATATTTCAATAAACATAATCTCATTAGTTTAACTTTTAAATTTTTATATTTTATATGAAAATCTATAGAAAGAATAGATAGATCATTTAAGTAACTTAGGAAATCCTTTTAATATCAATGTTATAATGAATTATATTTATAGTATAACCTACCCAATAAAATCCCAATATCTCTTAGGTGAAATATAATCAGTTAAAATTATTCATTTACTCAAATAATTGAATATGTATAGCGGGCTCACCAATCATCATGATCTATATTAGAAAAAATCATCATAATGAGATATATCTGGATTACACTTCATCATAAATAATTCCCATGAAATATTACATTATCATAAGACATTAAAACATTCATTTTCATCATCATACCCATAAAATTATTCATTCCACAGAAAAGAAAACATTTCTGGATATCAAAATATTCATTTCATTTAAAAAAATTAAAAAACGTTCATAAAAAATAGAAATAGGGTTATTATATTATGAAAATATAAGATATTGTATCATAATCCAGACTAAGAATAACTACTATGATATAGAGAAACAATATTCATTTCTTATTCGTTTAAAAAGAACATCCATTTTAATTTTTCTTAATATGTTTTGTATAAAATATGTAGAAACATTATATCAAAAAAATTAATTACAGTAAGTGGAGACATAAAATTTCCAATAAAAATATTTTATGTCCATATAGATAAATTAAAAAATTATTGAATGAATATAGTCATAAAAAAAATTATTATTATAATAAATATCTAAAACATTTACTATGAGGTTTTTGAGGTCAGGGGTCGCTTACCATGAATCTAACATTTCATACGAATTCATTATATTCGAGAATAAAACACATTTTTAATTAATTCATTCATTAGAAAAATATTCCATTATGTTTTTTTATGATTTGAAATCAAAATAACAAATCAATTAAGTTTAAGTTTGTTGTTTTGATGATATTCATCTCATATGTCAAAAAATATCTTTGGTCAGTTAATTATGGTAAAAGAGGATATTATATAATCATACCTAGAAAAATAATCATGGAATAATTATCATTTGTAATCATTGATTATAATTTTAAAACAAACCATGAAAATTTGATATGTAAAATGAAATATGTTACAACTTGGACATGGTGGTACTAAGTACCCATAATTCAATGGATGGAAATTTTTAAGGAATATGGTATATTATCTTTAAATAATAATACATTTTCTATGTTTACTATGTACATTAATTAAATCTATCATGATACCTAGGCATGAGTGGTAATAATGTAAAATCATTTACATCTGTTTGTGAATGATTATTCCCCCACACATAAAATTGTTGAGTTCACTTCCAATTTGATGGAAGATAGAGATAGATATAATATATAACATTACATAAAAACATCCCAATATATTAAATAAAGTTGTATAATTATTTAAACATTTTTTAATAATATTTTAATGTTATGTAAGAATATATAAAACGAAAATTATTAGTTAAGAACTATGCCTCTTATTCTATAAACCACTTTAGGTTTATATATAATGCCATTTACGGATGGTTTTATGCTCCAATTGGGGCCTCTATGAAACAAATATGGATGTATGGAAGGTAATTGTGTTTGTATTATCTAAAATAATGTGCTAATATGTGTTATTAATATAATATATGTGGATCTATTTTATAATTATTGGAAGGATGACTTCTTGAATTACATAAAGTATTAAATTCATATAAATTAATTATAATTAAAAATGGATTAAAATTGATATATTTGTAAGATAGGAATACTTTGAGCAGAAATACTCTAAAAAATAAAATTTGGAAACGTTTAGGTGACTTTTTATACTTATCCCTTAGATTTAACGCCAAGATAACCTATTTGACAATTGCTGAGATATAATGTTCTTTATATTGTATGGGTCAAGAAATATAATATATGTGTAATATTGACCCATTCATAGACCGTGGAAGAAATTATCAACCATTTTAAATTCAAATTTATGATTATAGGATTTTTTTTTGAATTTTAAATCATTTAATTAAAAAATATTTATTTAAAAATATCATTGCATTAATTTTTGGAACATTTAATTTACTTTGAATTTAAATTCTTCATAGAAAAATTGGAATTTGAATATAGACTTTATAAAAATCACTAATATTTCATATATATAAATATAATTTGAGGGAAACTATAAATCAACCCGAAAATCACGTTTATGTTTTTGAAAATCTTTTACATGGTTTTTCTACTACTTACACAAACACTATGTCATAATTTTAAAATAATTTATTGTAATTATATCATTACTAAAAAGTAAAAATAAATAACCAAAATGAAAAATAATAGATAATTTTATAATAACCATTAATATTCATGAAATCTATCTGTTTAATCACACACACAGACACATATATATAATGAAAACGTATTTAATTAGATATTTTTACATTTCTAGAAATGCACAAGAATTGCACAAATATTTCGACAAGTCATTTTCTATAAAATAATATTATTAATATATATCCATTAATTCTTAACTAATAATTCAAATTTGTAAAAATAGTCTAGAAAAGTCATCTTACATATCAAATAGAAAATTATTTTCTTTTCCAATGATAGGAATGCACTACGTCATCACTAAAAATAACTTTCATATTTAGGAATAAATAAATTATAATTTATATGTTTTCTATTATTTTTGTTTAATAGTTTTAGTATAAAATCATAAATTATTCTTTAATAAGTTTTAATGACTGTTTATATAATATTATTGTCATCTATATATCATAAAATGTCAAATTTCATAAAAACTCTAGATTTTTATTATATAATGAAAATTCAATCTAATGGAAAATCCAAAAAAAATACACTATTATAAATATGATATGTTTTTTTCTAAAAAGAATTACATTATGTAAAATTTTAATTATAGAATTTAGAAATTAATTTTTTAAACAAATCATTAAAATAATTGTAAATAAAAAATATTAGTATAAAATTGTTTCCTTTCTGATTGAAAAATTACATAATATTCCTATAATGATGATAGCTAAATAAAATAGAATTAATTAATATTAATATATCAATATATTTATTTACTATTAACATAACATGGGTAGTTAAAATGGGACTGTGGAATTATTAGTAGAGGGGGATATAGACATTAATTTAAATTGTTATTTTTGGAAACACTGGGATTTAATGGCTATGACAATAATGTGAAGTATTGCATGTCAATGATTATTATCATTAAATAAATATTGAATGGAGTTGGTGGATTTGTGGGAGATTTTTTGAGATCGATCTACATGCTATGTTTATTTTTTTCTTCTCACATAAGAATTTCAGAGTTCTCCTCTTAATGTGTGGTGATACATTTGATTTTATTTTTTGATCCTATAACTCATTAATTATTAGTCCCTTTAAGTGAATGACCATCATATTTTTATTATTTAATTTCAATCCAATCAGAATCAGTGTATGGAAACATTGTAGTTTTCTCAGTTGAAACTCACCTATTAGATTGTTGAACAAATATTTTCATTAATGATTAAACATTATGTTTATAATCCACACATAATTTCCATAAAATACAATATTTATAGATAATTCATTACGATTGGTGTCTAGATAGAGATGACATCTATGAAAAGGGTTTATCTAAAAAATTTAATACCATTATATAACTCTACCCTCAGGCGTGCTAATGTGATGATATAGTCTGGGGAATGAAATTATATCATTATATGCATCATATACACTTCTCTCAATCCCAGTGTGGCAGTGATTTGGTCCTGGGTAAGGGGTTCATGTATGTATTCCATTATTTTAACCAATATACTCTTCACTCATTCCTAGTGACATGGGAACTAGTTTTGGAAAGGCAATGTTATGTTTATTATATTCATTTACATTCTACCTAGTGTTAAATTAATTTATCTCTCTATTGTTAATTAAATTTAAATATGATGAATGTTATTCTTATTAACATCTGTATAATGTTGTTTTGGAATTGTTTGATTACATCCATAGAATGGATATACCTTTCACTCATAATGTTTGAATTGGCCTCGAGCGTATAATGATATGGGACACATCAGCATCCAGGATGCATTACTTTTTTTTATTCATTTTAAAACCATGTAGTCGATTTATTGGTGCCCAAAGAAAAAAATTTCATGGTGTGGTGGATGTTTACTATTGGTTTTTATTGTTGTAGAAGATATTTTAATATTGATGTAAGAACTTATATTGTTTATGGAATTTTAATGTGATTATTTAAAAATATTGAAATGCACCTTTGGTAAATTTATATTGGTACGTTAAATCTATTATTGTTTTTTAATACATGTACAACTGGTAAATAATTTTTCGTAAAAAATGGAAAAATTTACTTGTGGATAAATTGGATTATTCCATCTTATGGTTGTTTTTTTGATTAATGTGATATGTCAAATTGGTTTCTTCTATTTTTAAAATGTGTTTATTGATAATTACTTTTTAATTAGCCTTGTAGGGTTTATTTTGTTAAAAAAAAAACTGATTAGATTAGTGAGTCTACTATTTTTTTGTATGTTATTCATGAAACCATATTTATTATTGAAGTAAAAAATTTCCTTCACAGATTTTTATTCTTATAATTATAATAAAATTAACAATAAACATGTTATATATTAAAATTAAAACATTGGGAGTATAAATTAAATTATAAAAATCATGATAAACTAATTTGAATAAATTATATACTATTTTTATTTTAATTAAAAATATTTTTTTTGAAATTGAAAAACCACTTTGATTGTGTTATAATTGGAAGTTGTTATCCGTGGAATTTTTCATCAGGTAGTGTGATAATATATGTAATAATATAAAGTATCACCCACAAGGAAAATTTTATTTCAATGATAACATTTATTGATAAAACAAACAATGTTCTTCCATGAAACATTCATTTATATTAAAAGTATTAAAAAATTATTTTGTTTATTTTCAGAAAAATGATTTGATAAATATCTTGTAATTTAGAATGATGAAAAGGATTTCATTAATAGGTTCTATATCATTTTTATTTTTAAATACATGATTATTGGTGAAAAAAATTATTGACACACTTTTAATTTGTTATGTTTTTAAATGAAATTTTATAATACACGCATCGAAAGAAAACAATCATTTAAAAAAACATTTCAATTTTTGAACTTCATAACCTATTAGAATTATTGAATTTTTTTATATAACCTATGTATAATAACAATTATTTTATTTTTCAAGAACGATTTTATACTTTTCGAATTACATATTTAGAATGATACGTTTTTAATGTTCTAAGTTAATGTTTATTGGGTAATAAATGAAAATAAAAAATGTATAGATTTTTATTTTATATATTCAGTAAGTAAATTTTTTAATTTTCTATATGTAAATATGATTTATTCTAAATAAATAATTTTTCATTTGGAATTAATCCAATGTTATGTGATTATTGTTTAAGGGTTTTCCTTATGTATTTTTTTGATCTATATTATTGTTTATAATTTTTTATCAATTTGGGTGGCCATGTATGATATTATGTGATAATACATGGCAATGAGAGTAATTTATTCCTACACAATGTTCTAATTTTTTTTAATAATATATATTATTCGGATGAATTATCTAATAAATTGATAATATTTGAGACTAATTAACTTACACTATGCAATGTTTTTATTAATCCATGTATTCTGGTATGAGAGATATATCCCCAAAAAGATAGTTTTGAGGGTGATTTAATGTGATGTGTATCATTACACTTTCTTCCTATATAGTTGATGATGTATTCCAAATATATTAATTTCTTAAGTAGTTATCTCATGGGATGGTTAAATTCTCACGCTTCCTTTTTCTCACCTTCCTGGTTTTGTATTAATTATTAATGATGAGCATTGTTTAAGTGGTAACTAACATAATGGTCCAAATTAAATTGTGGCCTTCCTTTTTCGTTCTGGGCATCTGATAATTTAGAAATTGTTTTAATGTCTTAATAATTTTTTCAGAATGGTTTTTTAATATATTTAGTTACTTTTCATCTTCTTCAAAACGGTTTTTTAAATAAAATACGGGTTTATTTTCAAATTTTATTCTAATATTTTATAGTGTTTTTAGTATTTTAGAAATTTAGTAAGTCATTAACTTAATTAAGTATATATTTTTGTAAAAGAAAATTAATTATTATAATTGAAATTTTGACCCTTATCAATGACCATTCTTATTTTTAAGGTTAACATTTGTTTTTAAAACGTTATATAATGGAAATGGTGGAGCTTTTAATTTATTTGTAAGGGTAGGAATTACTTTTTAAACCCAATGTATAGGTTACCAATTTGGTTTTTGAGTTTTATAATTGTAATTACATTCTACTTCTATTTTAATAAATGTAAAGATGAACATAAATATTCTAAATTATGACCCTTTCCATCACCCATAAGGGTAATTTTATGTTTTGAGTTGTTTCATAATGGTAATCCCTACCTAAGATATGGGTGTTGGTGAGTTTCAGATGATTGTATAAAATTAATTTCGCCCTTTTGTACCCCTTTAATGGAAGGTTCAGATATTTAGAGGCTATTTAGGGGTATCACCACCATTGTGTAAGGGGATTTGTGTTATTATAAATCTCATGTAAGGGATGTTTCCAAATTTTATAATGATAGATCATATATTCATAAATCATAATAAGGATAACCATCCATATAAGGTTAAAACCATGTTACTATTATACAAAAAATAATCCATCTACAAGGGTAACGTTGTAAATCTATAAATTATTTTTTGTTCTTTGATTAAATATATTTAAAATTATTTTATTATTTAAATGGTTTTAAATACAAAAAATTAAGGATTTAATTATCCTTTGATTGATTTTAATTAAAATAAATATTCATAATGTTTAAATAATATACAATCAATTTTATAAAATGTGTAAACTGTAATGAATGGATGTTAACAATATTAATTTTTTGATATTTAAAGTGTGATCATATATTATTTAAAAAATTCACAAACATTTCTCTCAAATTTCTATCGACTCTATCTCACTAGAATGACCCAAAACACCTTAAATCAAGCCTAGAATGATTTTTTATGCTTGTTGAACCCTGATTCCTATGTATTTCAGATATGTTCGTGGTACCTTCAATGTCATTTTCTCAAGTACCGGTCATTTAAAGATTCTATTTTCTAAGTAAGTGATTAGTTACTTATCCCTAATTCATGAAAAAATGGGATCATAACATGATTTAGATTCTTCTTTTGAAATTGGTTTGATTAACCTTAATAAGATAATAATCTAGAAATTATATGATGAAAATATATTAAAATAAATGGAATTTTTTTGGGACGAATATGATGATTTAATGTAATGTAATACATATTTTAATTATTATTATTTTAGAATAGAATGATTATCATGTGTGGATTAAATTCTTGAGGTAATCCAATGATTACATGATTCATAGAAATATTTTCCCTAAAATATTTAAATTCCATAGATATTATAATTCCTTTCAAACAGATGCATGTGATTAATTTATTTATTAATAGAAATGTCGAAATTTCATTTAGTAACATAATGAATTACACTTAATTTATTATTCAATTGTCCTGGATAGTGGAATAAATAAAAACTTATTGTTGAATATATTATTCATTTTTAGTTAATAATTATCGCATTCATTGAGTAATGGTAATTTTATTATCTCATGATCTATTAATTTTTTTTTACTCTTGGGAGTATCCAATAGATATGAAGTTATTATCACATGATGTTAAAAAATATTTTTCGTATATTGAAATCATAATTTTCATGATTTGTTATAATCTAATAGTAATGAAATTAAATTATTACACAATAACTATATAAGAATGATAAAAATATTACTTTCCTTAAGGTTTTCATATCTTATAAAATTTAAATTAATTTCATTATATGATAATAATGAATTTAAACGAGTTTATTCTGATCAAATGAATATAATTATTTTCAAGGAATGAATTTATTTACTTGAATTATTATATTATTATAAAAACATAAATATTTATCGTATGTTATTAATTTATAATTTCATGAAAATTATAATTTCTGGTTGAAAATATTATTTCTCCTCAACAAATAATTGGTTTTACATGCTATTCCATAAATTGGAAATTTAAAAGATCATCTAGAAAATACATATTATTTATATTAGGTGTTATTATGATTTGTATTATTTATGGATTTTATTGAATGCATAGAATTATTATTCTTTTATAAGAATATTATATCAATTATTTAATTAATAAAATACTAGAAACTATAATATTATCAAATGTTGATATTATAAAATTTATAAATGAAATATTTGGGATGCATGATCTCATGAGTTTTATTGATATTTACAAGTTGCCTCTTGATATTTACCAGATAATGTGTCGTATATTTGTATAGTAGATTTTAATTTTTGATATAATTGATAATTGCTTAAAAACCTAAATATGGTAATGCATAAATGATAATATAAGAAGCATGTTGACTTACAATAGTGTTTTTTGATATATAAAAAATCAACAAAATGAAGAATGATGGATTAAATAAATTATATTCATCCTTTAAAATTTTTATGGATTGTGATGATTTCATGAATTCATTATTATTAATTAATTATTGTAGTGAAAATTTAGTTATTACATAAATGATTTATCTGAGGTTTAGCGATATCATCTATTTTTTATAAATAATAGAATTTATTTTTGATTTGGCATGGTTTCTTATGAAATTATGTGTGGTGGGAAACATGTTAAATTTTTTTCTATATGGATTTATATTTAATACATGATTGATTGATAGTATGATGTTATGATTATAATATTAATAGCGGCATAGGGTACTGGTTAGGATGATGCTGGTGGACCGAGGTGGTGATTAGGATATGATTTTAGCATTATATATCATATGTGATGTATTACGAAATGGTGTAGGAACATGGGGTGGTTGGCATGAGTTTACACTGGTGGATTCTAATCATTTATTACATATATAAAAATTATTTTGTTATGGGGGATGAATGGATATTTATTATAATACTAGATTCAAATTGCGGTATGTAATCGTACCCTATTCAAAAAGAGTGTATATATTTAGTGGTAGATTACGCGGATTCCTAGAGTACACATATGTCTATGAAATGATAATGAATTAATAAATGATTAGTTTTGGTTCTCAATAACAACTTATGATGATAAAATACATTAAAATACAAGAAAATAGTTAATAGTGAAATATTTACATAGTATAAGAGACTAAAAGGTTAATCATATAAATGGAAATTGAATAATATTAATCAATGGATAATGAATTAACAAAAATTGAACATCGTGATTATATTTTCATTTTATTTATAGACCATAAATGTTGTAGCTGAGTGTCTTGTGTAACAAATGTGGATAATCAGACTAATTCTTGGTGTTTTTCTTTAGTGTGGTTTGGACAATGAAAACCAATGTCTTTTGGGGTGTTTTTTCCCCAGTATCAAGGTTAGTGAGGATACTGATGGTTGACTACACCCCCACCCTAATCACTCTTTGTCTCTAGTATTACATACGATCTTGAATGTGGGTGATTTCCCATACATGTGTGTAATAGGTTGTGATGGATTGTTGTTATGGAATATACATGTATCAGATTGTAGTGGATTCATCTTCCTATGAGTGTACAAGTAAGTGTTCTGATGGATGGATGTATAATACATTTCCATGGGTTGTGTAGGATTATACAATACACAAGGATAGGGATTGGATAGTGATTATAATGAGATATTTAGGTGGAATGATGTCACCATGAGATATTGGGACCTACGCAAGATTAAGGTAGGTGGGTTTGAGACCCGACTCACATTGGGGATGTCTATATTAATTTAATTGATTGGAGCTCATGATGTGTGACATTGGGGAATTGTATAGAAACCCAATGGGGAATAGGTTCTTGGTTACCCATTTCCATAGATATATATGTTCATAGTATTATATTTATTTTTCTTTATGTTATTTATGTAGTGATCCATCCTTATATGGGAAAATAATAATATACTTGTTTAGGTTATGAGTTTTCTATCTTTATTATTCACTAGTCTTTAATGTTCTTATATTACATTAGTTCAAAGAGGTTTTTGTGAGGATTAAAAATTGTACACATGCCATTCTCAACAAATGTATATAAAAATTTTCAGCTCATCAAAATCATGTTGGTGATAGATCTAGACATTTCTAGTTCAAGGAGTTGTTTAGAAGATTTTGGAGCTTTGTCGTCACTATCGAGGATTGTGTCTTTGTATTTACCTTTTAGGTGTATCTAGATAAGTATTTAATAACATAAATTATTTGTATTTCACCATTATTTATTACTAGTTGGGTTTTTTGGTTTGTAATCACATCTTATCTCTTACTTATCAAATCTTTATAATGGAATTTCCTCCTCTATGTGATTATATAACCACAGTTCTAGTCATCATTTGTGGTCTACCATGTGGGAACTTTGGGAATAATTATCTTCTACTCTATTATTATCCCAATAGGGGTATCTTTAGAGGGTGTCGGTCAAGTTATATTTGGGAATATTTTTAAATTTATCACAGCATTTTAACCCTTTTAACCAATTTAATTATTACCATATTCACTAACATTTACTATTGTTACTTAATTTTACAAATACAATTGAAACAAAACTCATTATATGATTTGAACATTTTGATTCCAAATATGGGTTCCAAATTTTATGATTAAATTTTCATAGGTGGTAAGAAACATGTTTAATATGGGTACATAAAATGTAATGAAAAAAACGTTTTAAAAAATATCAATTTTAGCATAAAAATGATTTTACAAAAAAAATAATGGACGTAAAATATCCTAATGAAATTTTATATTACTAAAAAGTACATTTATATGAATCTATAAAATCTACAAAACAATATTTAACCTTATAAATACTTAATTAAATAAAATGATCAAAAATTGTTCTTTAATTAGTATAAAATAACACATAGGTTTTAAAATGACAAACATAGGTTTCTAATTCAAAAAATGGAACTTATAAATGTTTTTTAGTAATAACTAATTCCATATTTGGTCTATAAAAAATATTTCATAAATTTTATTTTCATTATTATACCACATTGATGTTATAAAAGTGACAACATTTAACGAAACAACATTTTTTATTATTCACACAAAAACCACCATTTCATAAAATCCCAAAAAATTTACAAAATCTAATTTTAATTTATGATTTTGAAATATTGATCATTTCACTAAAAAATAATTATAAAAATCATTAAAAAAATTACAAAATAAACATCATAATGAAGAACATCATTTCAATAAAAGGTACGCTTAAGCTTGATGTATTGATAATATTATTTCATATCATTTAATAATTAAATGAATATTAATATATTAACTTACAAATTGAAATATTTAATATTATAATAATCATATTGTAAAGTTTATATTTTGAATTTATTAGGATTAAATACAAAACACTAAACAACTAGTTCTTTGAAAACAAACTCTTTTTAAAATTAAATGATATTAATAATTTGTCCTCTAAAAGTAAGAATTGTTAATTTAATAATATTCTTTAATTTACTAGAGGATTTAATTTTATTATAATGTTTATGATAGATTTAATTATATATATATCTGATCGTTTTAGTTCGATGTTACGTGTGAAGCAAGCTATTTAACACCATGTTCATTTGAAGGTTAATTACATATAAAAGTCGTAGTTTGTTCTGATCGACAAGTTTTATGTTTTATTTAGATATTATTCCCTATAATAAATGACATATATAATCTAAATATATAAAAATATTATTCCAACATTCACTAGACTAAACCCCAACCTCCAATGATGACAAAAATAACATATAAACCATCTTATTTTTTCCTTTTGTTGCATCATAGTAAGATATAGCTCCTTTCAACATTTCCAAAATACATATCATTCTTTGAGTATATTTTTTGGTTATATCTTATTTCTAATACTTACATACACCCTTTGTGTAATGGAGGTTATGTTTTAAATTTTGTAATCAAGACTTTCCATGATTCTTAATTTTAACCATTACTATCATGTGATACAATATTAATACAAATGAAATTTTTTATGACATGGGATACCTTATACTAGCATATTGCTGTGTATTTTTCCAATATGATTATAATATATTTATTACCACTTGGATTATTCCATTAATATATGTGTAGTATTATCATAATTTTTTAGGGTAGTTATTTTTTAATTAGCTGTTATGGATGTCTCATCATGTGTTGATTCCAAATTTCACAGTTTAACTTCCAATTTAAAAAATTTCATATTTAGAATAGAATTATCATATTATACTTATTTTAGGAATTATTACCACTTACGTTTCATTATGTAAACATGATATTCATGTATCTTTGTTACCTCTTATTTTGAATTATCATGGTTCATTATTCTCTTTTCTTTTAATTAATAACATTTAATCTTTGAAAATAAAACTAGTTTTTTATACGCATTATAATTCATGGATATTCATTTCTATGATAAAATTAATATCATCTTTCACATAAATTTGTTTTTTAAAAACTTATGTATCAACATCATAATTTTATTTTGAGTTTTAAATGATTGTTCTAGGGATTCAACAAGGTGACTGAGATTTTTTTCACTATTGTGACGACTTAGTTAATGGTTTATCTATTTATTATACTTCCAAAACAATATTTTCTTTCACATTAAGTAGTTCTTCGGTAAAACCTAAATATATGGGAAAATTTACATATTAAATTTCTTCAAATTATTCATAACATCTAAGCATAGGTATTCAAAAATATCAATAGACACACAACACTCATACTATTCTGAACTCCTAGATTAGTTTTTATGAGGATTATTATTAAAAATTATAAAAGTTGAATTACAAATTTTATTAAAATTAGGAAATTGTGATTATTATTTATTTTTTTAACCCTTGGTTAGATTATTTTAGTCATACTTCTTCTTGTTCTTTTATGTTTTGGATAAAATATCTAATTTGGTTTTGACAGAGTTTGGAATTAAACTTTACATTTGAAGATATTCTAAAGCATATTTAAGTATTACCTTTTCGAATATCTAAAAATATATATAAATAAATTATATCCAACTATGTTAAATTGGTTTATCTCAATTACTAATTAATGAGCCAAGTGGGCCATGCAGGAACACAATGTGGGGTTGATTCATTATTAATGTATTCTATATAATTTTACTTACTCATTTCATTATCCCGCCATAATATTGAAACCAAATTTTTTGTTAAGATGTATGGGTCAATTAATGAACCCTAAACATTCACCACCACATGTAATGCGGAAAACATATAATTGACAGTAGTGCATATGATTTTTACAAGGTTTTCCCCCAATGTGAATATCATCTTCATTCCATGTTCATTTTCAAATTGAAATGTATATATCCAATATATTAAATAGGTTAATACAATGATACTTTCCAAAATAAATACTATAACCTAATATGTTATTTATAATAATTTATTCTAATTTAATGTATCATGACTGGTTATTTATATTGGCCCCAAATAGTGTATAACTGTTTCTCCCAATAACACTAGAACAAGATCAACAAGATTCTCCATATATAACTGTATAAATAATGGTGTGATATTCTTCCACATGAACAGGTCTTTGACTACTAACCTAAATTTTTGGCCCAATAATCACATTAACGGTATTATTGATGTAACCAATTTTCAAGATTTTTCAATAAATTTGCATCACTATTCATCATAAAATTAAAAATGATGAGTGGGTAAAAAACATGTTCCATTCTTCCTTGGTCTTCTTGTTTTTTATCTATCAAACAATTATTCCACATGTTTGGTCTTTGATACTATTATTTCTTCAATCATTCATCCTTCTCAATGAACATGCTCCACACTCATGAATGACACCATCTTCAAACTTATCTATATGTTATAGAGATATGATTGAACTATTTATTCTTGAACATACCCATAAATGAATATTTTCATCTTTTCTTCAATGTCAAGAATTCACTTATTGTTACTTATTAAAATATTCATAATATCATCTTCATGTTAACATCACCAGTAAATTCTCTCTTTATAAGGAAATATCTTTAAACTAATACAAAAATTCACACATATATTTTTCATATTTACATATAAAACCATATTCATTTTATGAAAGAATATATCATCTATAATTATCATTAAATAAAATCCAAACATTTGCCCATTTAATCAGTGAAAAGAATCATGATAATGATTCTTTTAAAATAACCACAACGTATATATGAAATCAATATGTCCACGTAAAATGTGTCTTTATATTTAAAACAATCATTGATGAGATGAATGGATTCTAATTTTACCCTGATAAATATTATTGTAGAATCATTCCCCAATTCATCCTGAGAAAATATTATGTTATTCACATTCTACAATATCCTACGACATGGTATTCTCCTCACATTATGGTTACCTCTCAAAATAGAGAATCAACTTTTCTTTGATTGTTAATCATCAAACTATTTTAATTTTGTGATATTATTCTACATGGAATGAACGTCACATTCTATATACTCGTTTTTAAAAACAATTCTCAATTAATAATTTCAATTTTATTCATGAAATAACCTCTTCATAATCATAAGGATTAACTTTGGAATCTATCTTCAAGAACGCTTAAAAATAAAGTTTCATCAACTAATATAAATTTTATTAATAAATGTTTTTATTATAATTGCATAAATTTTTTACATTTTCCTCAAGGAAGATAAATATTTTTCTATGAAATTTCTAAATTCCATTTTCATTCCATTTCTTTTAGATATTTCAAATTTTCTTTTAAAACTACTTTTAATAATTCCCTTATTTACTCTTCTATATTCTACACCTTTTTCAATTCACACTATGTATATTCTATATTAATCTTATGCTTGCATCAATGTTAAAAACATATATTATATTATTTATCCAATTATTTTTTTCTTTTCCAATGTCACCCTCACATATGGAATTTTCATTTTTCATATTTTAAATAAAAAACCTACAACTTCGAAATATTATTTATAGAAATCCCAATTAAAATCCTAAATTTTTCGTGTATTTTGAAAATACTAGAAAACAACTCAAAACACATTAAATGAATTTATAAAATATCATAATGTTTTTAAATATCTTTAACAAAATTTGTAAATTATTTAATAGAAATAAGAATTCTTCTTTTATTCTATAATGAGTTATCATTTCCTTCATACACACCACATCAAATTCATCCATCAATAAAATTAAAATAGTTTATATTTTTTTCTGACGCTTTCGAAGGGGTGGCCACGTTCTTCTGATTCGGGGATGATGGCGTTGTTTGTTTCCCCACATTCTTGCTTTCTAAAAGCGGTCAACATCCGTTCCTTGTTCAGGGATGTTTTCTACATGATCGAAACAAGGTTATTGGATGTTGTTTTTTCCTTCAGTGGATTCCTCGTAGAAACTCATCACCTTGTCTGTGTATACCTTATAGATTTAATACATTGTTCATGAAACTCTTACCAGTGCCATATCTCTATGGACATCGGTGGATTATGCTTCTTCTGTCGGGACATTCCAAAGGGTCCAACCAGGGCAGCTACCTTCGGTTGGGGGAGTAGTCATGTTGAGAAATCAATGTAGTGTCTAGACACTAGAACACTGATACATCTGGGTTTCTTCCCCTTATCATAGTGCTTCTCGAGGGTGTGCAATCTCGATGAGTCCCATGTCAAATGCGGGGAACTATATGCCATAATCTTTTATTTGATGTTTTCATCACGTTTTTATGCTTAACACACGGTATGTTGTGAGTTTAACATCCAGTAGAGACAGATCAGACTGATTGGAAAAATTATTAGAGTAGATCAGGTGGGTGTAACCTCTGGAGGGAACACTGATGTGGGGGATAATGCTTGGTTAGTTACCCGATTGCTACTATGAGTGGTGAAAATTGAATTGGCATGATCTCACTGGGATGTGGCGGCCCAGATATGAATCCGGACGGATGCTGGAGATTTGAATGAAGTGGGGCGAGAAAGAGATGGATCTTACGTGAGGACGAGGGTGATGTTGGGCATGAGCCTCGAAAAGCCTTCCTATGTATCCACGTGGCAGGGAATCAATGTAAAGGTAGTTCATCAGACGATAGATTACCGCTTAATGTGATTGAAAATGGCATTACCGCTGAATGGGATTGACAATGGCTTACCGTTAAATGGGGTTGAACCTCAGGGAGGCTTCCTACATACCCTATCTAGGAGATAGGGATCAAAGCCCTTGTAGATTGAGTGCGTGGGAACCAATGTGAAGGAGGACCTAGGGGCCCATGGATGATAGGCTTGAAGATTAGGGAGTCTTCATGTGTACCATTTCGTGGAAGCGATCAAAGTCCCATGTAGTTCAGGATTAGAGTGGGGCTTACACTCTAGGCTTCCCATGATCGGTCTGACTCCACTAGGGTGGACCAAGTGTGTAGATCCCATCTAGGGGTATGACAATATATTAACGATGGGTGATGTTTTCAATGGTTTATAGCTGGATAGGGATCACAATGGCTTACTTCTAGTTGGGGGAAAAAAGGGGGCAAACAGTTTAATGTCATACAGGACAGGGGTGAACCAACGTGAAAGGGGGTCGAAACCGATGGTTGTTGGGCTTGATGCTCCGGGAGGTTTCCTATGTACCATGCCTTGGAAATGATCAAATTCCATTTAGTTCGGAATTTGGGTCAGAGAACTGATGTGAATAAGGACCTAGTGTCCAGATGGATGGTGGGCATGAACCTTAGGGGGGCTCCCTACGTACCTTGGCTTGGCTAGGATCAATGTACCTGTAGCTCAGGAGTGGTGTCGGAGAACCGTTGCGAATAAGGACTTGAGGTCCAGATGGATGGTGGTCTTGAACCTCAGAGAGGCTTCTTATGTATCATGCATTGGCAAGGATCATTTCCCCATCGTTCCGGAGTGGGGTCGGAGAACTGACGTGATTAAGGACCTACGGTCCAGATGGATGGTGGGATTGACACTCAAGGACGCTTCCTATGTACCATGCCTTGGCACGAATCAAAGTCCATGTATTTTGTGAGTGTTGTCGAAGAATCAACGTGAATAAGGACATGGGGTCTAAACGGATGGTGGGATTTAAACTCTGAGAGGAATACTACGTAACTTATCATGGTAGTGATCAAAGTCCCTATAGTTCAGGAGTGGGGTTAGAGAAAAGACGTGAATAAGGACCTGGGGTCCAGATTGATGGTAGGCTAGAACCTCAGGGAGGCTTCCTACGTACGTTGCATTGGCAAGGATCAAAGTCCTAGTAATTTGAGAGTGTGTGGTGCTTAAACTCTAGGATTCCCAGAGAGGATTCCATGTTCGATGATTACTCTAATCCCACATGAGTCATGCCCAGAATGAGATACAAGAGGTGGAAACACTAGACGATCATGGCACAAAGGTGCGTCCATGGGAATTGGAATGGGGATTAGGCTCTATGCAGCCCAGGGAGTAGAATATTGGGACCTACGCATGGTTAGTGGACCAGGGAGATGGAGAATGGGACATACTCTAGGGTGGAGGCCCAGGCGGTGATAACACCCCGCAGGAGGTAGATCTGGATTAGAAGAGAGTAGGGGCAGCGAGGCCACCTCCCTCAAGAAAGACAAGGGAGTTATACCATGATGGTTTCCCATTCCCCACAGACAAACGCCACTCTGATAATGATGAAATCATCCCTTGTGAGGGATGATCTCACTCTGGTGGAGAATAGTGGGAATGGAGAATGCCTGAGCCGGGGGACCCCGCATAGGATGCATGGGGGAAGGTCACAGTTTTTTTTCATGTGTTGAGGATAATGGCGCTTAGAATTTTAACGTCCTATAGCATGGATGACGTGGATTCACTCCACACCCCTAGGACATACATAAATGGTACCTGCTACACCTTGGTGAAGGGAAGGTACCATCAATGTCGTGATTGTGGGGCATCGTGAGGTGATCTCACTGGGGGTCCGCGTTAGCGTGGCTATGTGATGAAGCAATAGTCGTTAGAATGCCTATGAAAAAAAGAATGAGTCAATGCAGCGCAACGGTAATTAATATCCAAGGAACTTTGAAATCACATCGTTCAATCCTAGAGGATCTCACGAGAAAATAAATTGCAAAGAAGATGGGTTCATAGGGAGGGGCCTTGTGAATCTCTAGTGCTCTATATAGTGGAGGGTGCTTGCGAAGGGGTGTGTTTCACGAAGTGGAGTGTCCCAGCCTAAGAATAGGGAATATGTACATATAAGAGGTGCATTGAGAAGTGGAATGGAATTTTTAGAGCACTTCCTCACAAAGAAAATGGTGCCTCGCAAATCAAGGAGTTGTGAAGAATTGTGCTTCGTGAAGTACATTGAACCTACCTTGGAATGTGGATCACGTGTACATGAAGGGTGATTCGTGAAGCATAAAGAATATATGATAACCCAGGTCCCCTTGGGGATCCCCTTCCTTTGCGAAGGCCTATGGGCTTCACTATAGGCATCCCTCTCTAAAGAGAGGGTGAATTAAAGTATGGGAGGAGGCATTTCACGATTCAAAAATACCTCACATAGCTCATGGTTTACAGAGTAGAGGGTGCTTCGTGATTCGGGAGCTATGAATTTGAATGGTTGGATTGTCCCTCTTTTGGGCTCAGGGGATGCTCAGTATTTATAGGCAAAAAGTGTCGTGAAGCAGATCATGCTTGGTGCGAAGATGGAAGTTGTTCCGCAGAGGGCTCGTAGAGCGGACTACCGCATTGCTCCGCGGAGGGTGCAAGGCTATTGGGGCTCTGAGAACGGTCTTCACGAGGAAATCCCTTTAGACGTTCTATTTATTCTTCTTCATCCCATACTTTACATCCAACAAATGGACTATTTAGACTTAGAACCACAGATAAATCAAGGGTTGAACTCTGAGGGTCAATCGCCGAAATCTTCAGTCATTTGCAAAGTTGTATCATGAATATGGCTCACAAGGAGGATAGGAAATGCTTAAGCCGAGTGCACCGCAATTCTCAGCACGATATGTACGTGCCACGAAGCTCCTAAGGCCGTCACCTATAAATAGGGTAGTTGACCTCTCTTTTTCCATTTCCCTTCTCCATGAATTTTCCTTTTTGCACTCTCGATTTGCGCCTCTCCGTGCACTCTGCAATTTACCTCTACAAATCGTGTCATTATGGCACACAACGAGTCTTTTACTCTTCAATAGTGATTTGCGATCTTGCGCTTGAAGGCCTAGGCAGGACTCCGCGAAGAAGCTTCATGAACGAGCTCCGTGAATGACCTCCATGAACCAATCATGAAAATCATCCAAATTTTAAAACTGAATGGCTCATCAAGAAGATTCCCAGGGGGTCCTTACGGATGCCACCCAGAGGGATGATATGGAAAAGAGTCTGAGTCTTGGGGAGTTAATTTGATGCCACTCTGAATATGGTCTGTTAGTGGAGATGCTGTTAGAGAGCTAGAAGAACCACCCGCTGTGTAAGAGGTTTCCTTTGTATAGATTCGGTCTGAGGGATGACATCTTCATCCCTAAATTCGGAGTGGATGAACCATCTTACTAGTTTAAGAGCACATCATTCCATCGCCAATGGTTCAGGGTGGCTGATGGTCATGCCCTAGAAGACTTCACACCTGTTGTTGTTGACTGCATATACAATCACCTAAATAATGTGGATGGGAAGGTATTCTAGCCGGAGACGTCTACCCCCTATGCTAGACGATATTGAAGGAATCTTTGAGGAACCCGGGGAAGGGTTGGTCTGAGGGGTGGGACCTATTCCAGGTCAGAAATTTCATAGATTATTAGGCAGTGGCCTATTGGGTTGGTGCCTTGCATGAGGAGTATGGGGCAGAGATAAGGAGAGTGGGTTTGTATGAGACGGCTTGGGCCTCCCAAATCCACATCTATCAACTGAAACAGATAATGTGAGAGTTATTTACTAGATGGTCATCAAGGACCAATACCTTCCATTTAAACCATGGGATTGTTGATATCAGCTTGTGGGATTTCCACCAGATTTCTTGTGTCCGGATACTGGGTTGTATGTATGATGAATTTCTCCACGTCATGAGTGTGTGGGATGATCTAGAGTAAATTATATGGATGGTGATGGCATTGATGGAGCTGGTGTCGGGGGAGGACAAGGAAGAAGTTAGAGATGTCCATTTCAGGCGGTGGTTCAAGAAGTTTCTTAATTTCACGGTAGACAGACAGTTTCTGGAGAGGCATTAAACTTGCCCGAAGGGGGATCAATTGGGCAAGGAGCACTCATACTAGCGGCTCTTGGAGGACAACCAGTGGAAGTCCTAGGGATTCAGTGTCAGCACTGAGCAGTAGCCAATAGTTAGGCTGGTAGTATTCATCGTAGTTCTCATCTGTGGTAGGATCCTTCCGGTGAGGGATGCAAACATGGGCGTGCGACCAAGAACATTTATCATGTCATCCATGTTGGTGACGGGAGGGTGATTCAACATTGGGATCCCGATGCTGCCAAATTATACGTAATGTTGTGGCACATCAGTCAGGGGAAGAGGCCAGAGAGGATATGTGGACCATTCCACCTTCTGTATATATGGATTGCGGTGCACATCTGGGGGGTCTATGGGTACCCGAACACCGTCTCGCCTCCAGGATTGATCTTCCACCCATTGATCCCGAATGCCATGGGAATCTTTCCAGCCATGTAGACCACACTTTTTTTATTTAACCTATTTATGGAAGATGGAGGAATTCAATTTTCACACATCTCCATTGACAATGAGTGCTTTTTCGGATAACGTTAAAGGAATAGAAAATAACCGGTCCTATATTCTAGCCTTCCGAGGTGGATTCCTGGTGGAAAGGGTTGATCGTGAGCCCGTATGTGAGCCGTACACCCCACACCGGTTTGCAAGTCAATTCTGGTGCATGCAGCAGCTGCCCCCCGTGGGTCTATTTGGAGTTGCACCATGAATAACACCCATGTTTGATGAGGAAGATGTGGATCATGTTCACATAGGAAGATGGGAGGATTCAGAACGAACTTCCTCCGCATGCCAATTTATTCGGGCTAGTGAAAACATTATTACATAATCTGGGAAGCATCTTATCCGTGGGAGATGTTGAAGCAGCCAACCATTCGGGTCGGTGATGGAGAGAATTCCCAACCTCAGGGTCGGGGCAGGAAGGTGGCAAGGGAATGTCATGATGGCTGGGCTACCATGATGGTGAGACCAGCACCGGTTGAGGGTGAGGCAGCGGGGGTGGATCCAACAACGGCAGCTGACCTGGTGGTCCCAGAAGAACAGAGTCATCCCTAGGGGAGGACACCAAGGGGATTCCGTAGAATACCTACTTAGTATCTAGGGAAGCAGCTTCACCACATTGACATTCTAGAACATGTTGTCTTCCTATAGGCCGGGGAAATTTAGGAAGTCAACAGGCAATTCCTCGACCCTTCCGAGTTGTGGCAGATCCTGAAATGTCTTGGGATGGACATTCCAGGAATTGGCCCTATTAGAGATGGCTTTGCGGTGTCCTAGGTTGAGGCAGAGCAATACCTGGACGAGATGGATGAATTTATCTACTCCTAGGGTACCATGTGTCTAATGAAAGACCAGATCATGGTGCTTCTGGATCATATGGTCCCTCTACAATTGTCTACTGCTGATACGAGAGAGTGTTTCCCATTGCCAAAAGAATCAAACGAGTCCTCCTGGGGGGACAAGGCCGGTAGAGGGTGCCCGTTGGAGGTGGTCGAATTTGGGGATCAAGACTCAGATCATGAAGAGTTTGCAGAGGCCCTTGAGGTAAAAATCTAAAACCACTTCTTCAGGCATTGCATCCAGGTCATTCTGGACTCATTACTAACAACTAAAGTGTGTAGGATGACCTCATACATAAGAACCCAATATCATCCCTCGACGAATGCTGATGTAGGGCCTTCAGGATTTACACCAACGGTTGCAACAATTGTCACATCCAGTGGGGCCAGGACACCTGTGGTTGATCCTTCAGAGCTTTCAAACCTCCTGACCATATATGCGGCACTCCCTATCACTGGTGTGATTGTCAGCAGGATTGTGCCTGAGATTATTAAGGTGATATCAGATGATCAGGATCAATCAGATATCCCATGTCCCGCCACACCTGATTAAACACTAGATGCAGATCCTGCTGATGAGTTCCGGAGGGAATTCCCCACATATGAGCCTACCAACCACACTGACTGGGAGGAAATGGCCTCTAATGAAGAGGATAGAAAAATATTCTATCATCGATCATGGAATCTGATCACGCACTTCATTAATAACACCCCCAAGCACAATGGCTGGATGAGATGGATATACTTCTCTCACGATTGTGCAAACTATGTGCTGGGGGAGTGGATGTCAATTGTCCTTACATTCTCATCGGAGATCGTATGGAAGAGAGGATTTGGGAATATGACCGTGGCCTCAGTGTGGACTGGCAGCGGAGGAAAGCACTGAACATCAAGAGACTATCAGAGGCTGAAAACAAATTTCAGTGACTACATGTCCGGGTGGATGAGAAATCATCCTCCCTACATTCATAATCAGAGATAATATTGTGATTGAAGTCCCAGCTGTTAGAGGCTGAAGAGGGCATGAACTGATCCTCCGAGAAAATGGTTTTCATTCATACTGAAGTGGAGAGGGCCCAGATTGTGGCCGATGAATTGCTCCCCACTTCTGGCAAGGATGAGTGGGAGCTGAACAGGTGGAAGAAAGACATGAATTCCTCCTACTAGAGGGTGGCAGAGCTGCAACTTTCTTTTGACGTGATTGATCTATCCAATGGAGGGGTAAACCCTCAGGTGCTTTAATGAACGCGACTTTTGACCGTACATTCATGATTTAGTTATTCCATTATAGTTTCATGCATGAGTTCCATTATTTTTGTTGGTTTATTTCATTCTTTTGAAATTTGTAGATTGTTCAGAGGTCATTCCCTAAACCCACATGGGTTGAGACTGATGTGAGAAACAAGGGGTGGCCACCTTTTTACTCCACTCAAATGTTGGAGTGCAAACCAAACATCAGGCATCCAGGGGCTTCGAAAACTGATTTGGATTTCTGGAAAGAAATGGGAGTGGCCCCATTGGAGAAATATGATCTTAGAAAAATCAATGATCCATTCTTCCAATGTGCTCTAGCGTATGAGCGGGATAACTCCAGGGGCGTTGGGGATCAATCCGAACATAATGGAGTGGAACGTATGAATCAAGATACCCAAAATTCGGAACACTGTGGGGGTGGCATGATAATAAAGGAAAACTATTGACCATGTTCGAAACATAGTATCCTAATTGCATTAACCTGAAATGGGGATAACAAATGAGGGCCTACCACTGACCATGTTCGAAATATGGGTCCTGACTCGAAATGTAATCCACCAGTGTTACAGAACGTTATCCCAGGACAGTAGGCGAGCCATAGGCTGAGCATCCATACATTTAGGGGGTTCCATCGGGCCTAAAAGGGGACAAGGCTCCAAATAAGGGGCACAAAAAAATTTTAGGGTGGAGTGATGGGTTGATAAAATAGAGTACAACACTCTCAAAATTACATAGCTGTGGTGAAAACACATTGTGTGGGAACATCGGTTTAATTAGAGATCAAACACAATTATGAAATGGACCTCTCTGGTAAGGACCTGCAATGATTTGTAGTTTTATGTCGTACTAATAAGGATGATGGACCCATATTTTAACATCATATGGTGAGGAAATTGAACGCAGTTTAAAGGTCCTACTTACTGGACCAAGATCAGGGCCAAGGGGCCACAATGGTTAACAACCCAGGTCTGGGCCCATGATTAAATTCCTGGGCACTGCTACGTATCCCATAAGGATGATAATAAAGACGAATGTTGTTCTTGTAGTTCCATTTAATGTTCTATGGGACGATATGTAAAAGGTAAGATCCCAGGAAGATTGTATATAGTATGGTAGGTATAAAACTAACAACAATGAGGACTTGGAGTCTAAATCACACCATGCATCCCCAAAAGAGGATTTTTAGGTCAAGGGGCCTAATGCAGAGATTAATCTAGGTTCTAATAAGGGATCTTGGACATTTCTACGTATCCCATTTGGATGGGGATCAATCATCATGTTGGTCTGTGAGCGTAGTTTAACGTCATGTGGGACGAAGGGAATGGTTGTGCCGGTATGCATCCTACCAGAACTACTAATCCCACATGATTGATGCTTGATGTGGGAAACAAGAAGTAGTGGTGAGACCTTCCCGACACATGAAGGAACATGTTAGGGGCGAGGGGATGCTCGGTGAATGTCATCTCAATTTTGATGACCCATCCACGTAACTCACCAAAATGCGCAAAGAAGTAAAGCTAATTATGTCGGAATTCCACTTGAACATAAGTGGAAATATGTGAATCATGATGCTCGAGATCTGGACCACAACTATGGTGGAATGAAGATATGGTATAACCCTTGACTTTGTTAAAAACATAATATCCATATCGTGTTATCCTGGTATGGGGACAGACATATGAGGTTTGACCGCTGACCATGTTTGAAACACGGGACCTGTAGCAAATGTCATTCAAGATCTTTATGGACGTAAGCCGAGAAGGTGGGTGAGCCAAGGCGGCATGAGACCAGGTCGTGAAGGGGGTCCCATATGATATGGAATAGTCCGAGGATCAAAATAACGGGTTCATGATGCTTGGACATGGCATGAGCGGAATGTCCCCGTGAAAACACTAAACATCGGGCTCTGTCAAAACGCATCTGATTACGACAACGAGACACTTCAAAGTTATGGAGTCGAGTCTCATCCCAAGGACAAGGGTCCTGGGATTGCATTCTTTCAAACAATGTTCCTAGAGTAAACAATTAAGAATTTCTTGATTTAGTGGATTGTGCGCAGGGTTGCGAAATAGCCAAACATGATGCGCAGTTCCCATAAGGCGATCTTAGATTAGCGTCGTAGAACTCGAACCATGCTGGGAAAAGATATGGGAAGCACATGGTGGGGATATTAAGAAGCCTTACATGAATGAGGACTTGGTCCACATCACGTGTTCCTATATATGTTCAGTACAATGGGATGAAAAATAAGGGACATGGTTATAGATTCTTGGGTCTGGACCCAGAGACAAGATGCATGGGCATTCCTATGTATCCCATGAGGACGGTAATCAAGAAAAACGTTTTTATGGATGGTGTCGTGATGTTTAACATCTTGTGGAAAGAAAAATGGGCTGGTCTTAGATTATGGTGATAGACCTCAGACCATGGATGGCAGGAAATGATGGAGAGACACTGTGATGTAATTACACAGTAGGTTGTGAATGGAATCCTGGGGTTCCTACCACCGCGCGTTCCATGGGGAGGTTTTAGGTCGATGGAACAAAACCAAAGGTTAGTATTGGCCATAGGCAAGATGCATGGACTTTCATACATACCCAATGAGTATGGGGATCAATCCATACATAGTACTAGATGTTGGCATGGAAAGACACCATTGACAAGGATAATAAGGTTGCACGGGTCTGGCACTCGCACTGAAAGAGTGGTATTTGATAGATCTTGTTTGTCCTTTAGGGTAGATGTGTTGTTTTTTTTAACTGATAAAACCAGGGACCTGGGGATCCCGATGTCACCTATGAAATCAATCCAGATGCTGGCATAGACAAATGGTCTGGTGGATGACCAATACCCAACATGATATCCCCTATGGTGAGGTCATCACAATGTAGTGTTGTTCTTTTTCATGCATCCAGGACGATAATATCATAGTTCATTGTCATGTGATGGGACCGACTATGAATTTTAACATTTTTCAATAATGACGCAATTGTTTAAAGTCTTGTGGGACCAAGAAACATTGTTTGAAGTCATATGGCTTGGATATGAAGGAATGTGCATGACGTGATAATGCATACCCGATGTGAATGAGGTCGAGGTACACATCACACCATGCGCCATTCCGGGAAAGGTGCCTCGGGACAATGGGCCAGAAAAAATTAGTTAATAGGAGAGGTTATCACTCAATTGATCTGGACCAATAGCCGAGATGTCTGGGTGTTCCTACATATCCCATGAGGATGGGAATCAATCCTTACATTGTTCTGAAAGGGCGCCGTGCAGTTTAACATCTTGCAGCAAGGACGCAGGGCGGTCGTAGTTTATGGTCATAGATCTTGGACCATATAAACCTAGTATAATGTCATATACATGGGAAAACTATGTGGAGTGGGCGGATCATCGTGCCTATGGAAGACCACTAAGCAGCAATGATGATATGGGACAACTGTTTAACAGATTCGCAACACAGTGTCCGCCCTTATGTGACCAGAATTCAGGGGAAATTAATTGAGTGTTGATCGTCTACCGTAATCACAACATGGGACTTGCATCAATTCATTTCTCAAGATCCTTGATGATGTGGGCCCGAGATGGTAGGATAGCCCTTAGGCTAAGTATCTATGCCATTCAGAAGTCCTTTTGGTTATGAAAGATAATGAATACCCAAATTTTGGGGCTTGCAAAACATGGCAGGGCCAATGTCCATGGAAGGGATGATAAATGGTGGGAGGAATGTCTCATGGGGACAAGTGGGGTGTGAAAAAATAGCCCGATGTGAATGAGGACATGAGTCATCACCACACCGCACATCTCCTGAATGACGATTATGACCAAGGGCCATGAAGGGTGAGGGGAAAAAACGGTCGTGGGACCCAAGGGGAGATTCTGAAGTATGGGCTGGGCCAATAGACAAAATGTCTAGGTGGTCCTACGTATCACATGATGATGGAAATCAAGACAAAAATAGTTCTGTAAATCCATGAAGTTTAGTATTGTGTGGTGAGGATGTGGGAGAGTAGACGAATGAGAATCGAGAACATGGTGTGACCCTCATACTACTGACATGAGTTGGAGATAAAGGAGAATGTATTACACCATGGTCCTCTGGGAGAAATATACCAAGGAAAATAGTCAAAGAAAAGAGTTTGGAGGCTGGACTCAAGATGTAACATCTGAGCATTCATACGTATCCCATGTGAATGGGAATCAAGACATACATATTTCTAAAAGGTGAAGTTTAACGTATTGCAGGACGATATACAATTTAATGTCACGTAGGACATTTCAATGTTTAGGGTAATGTTGGACCGTTCCATTTAAAGTCATGTTGGACTATTCTGTTTAATGTCATGCTAGACTCTATGTCTCTAGAAATGTATTTTTTTAGGAACTTGGCATTGGTGGGAGGAGTTATACATTCAACATCCATGGGTAACCAGTGAGTATGCGTCATTAGAGTAAGCCTTGTGAACAGTGTAAGGTCCTTCCCATTTGGGTTCCAACATGGGTGGTTTCCAGCCGGGTATCATTAGTTACCTGAGGGCCGATACCATGTCACTTTTCCAAAACAAGTAGAGGTGAAATTTCTTACTGAAATCTATAGCCATCTAGTTATGGTGCCTTTCCAAATTATGTCGGGCACGAATCCTTTCTCGTCAAGTCTTTACAATTCATCCAGATGAATTTCAGCTACCTTATCTAGCGCTTGATGTTCATAGACCATGTTTAATAATGAAGGAAACTAAATATCAATGGTCTGGATGACCTCAGTTCCATACAGTAGGGAATATGGAGTAATCTGGGGGGAATTACGGGTCGTTGCTTGATAATACAAGTGGGTGTTGGGGATCTTGTTGGTCCCACTCTTCTTGTTTTGACCAACCATTTTATAAAAAATGTTAGAGAGGGTTTTTTAAGTGCCTTAATATATACTTTTTCTTGTGAATGATAGCGGGAGGTATGGTTAGAACATATATTGTACTTGGCATACAATTTTTTCATCCCAGGTGCCCAGAAGTTGGTGATGTTATCGGTGAGGATGGTGTGAGGGACTGTAAACTGGTAGATGATATTGGATCTCACAAATTCTATGATAGTGCAGTGATTCACATCCGTAAGTGGAACATACTCTGTCCACTTGGAGAAGAAATCCGTAGCGGTCAGGATGAACTGATATTGGCGAGCTGTCGCCGGCAGATATGGTCGTATGACATCCAGTCCCCAGACTGTGATGGGCCAAGAGTACATGGTTGTGTGGAGAGGCTATGGTGGCCGATTCATAAAGTTAGTATGAAATTGGCATGCATGGAACCCCTTGGCATACTCAATGCAGTCATGGATTATTGAGGGAAAAAAATTCCCTAGTCTCTGGATCTAAAAGTGATAGCTTCGGCCCGGTCTGATGAGCCCCGCAGGAATCAGCATGGAACTCTTTCCTGACATGAGAAATCTCATCTATTTGGATGAAACAAAGGAGAACACAATTAAACCTACATTTTTTTGGAGGATTCACTCATGGCCAGGGCCATCCTAGAGGGTGAACTGCAACCCGCGGTGCTGAGTTCACTCTTGTTCTGCATGGTCTAACAGGAGGTTACCATGATATAGATATTCAACCAAGGGTACCCTCCAATCGGAAGTCACTAAAATCACTACATTGGGGGGATCTTGGGGTCATGATGTGGTTGTACCGGTGGTAAGGTTTCTTACCTACTGGATGTCATCGTCCTCTAGGGTAACGAGGGAAATGAATCTTTGGTGCTTCACATGGATAATCAGATCATTCTGTTCAGGCTCTCCAAGTGATGCAGCTAGACCATCCAAGGAGTTTTCTCTACCATTCTGTGACCGAGGGACATGGTTAACCTCCGGTCGAGATGGGAACTAGGCCAATATCTGGATAGTGTGCTCCAAAGATGGTATGAGATCTAGCTTTATAATGATATATTCACCATTTATTTACTTAATGACTAATCTGTAGTTCCCTTTCACATGAAAATAGGGCAAATCAATCTCTAGGGCCGACTCGAGACCAGTGATATGAGCATTATACTCAGATTCATTGTTGGTGCAGCCTTCAGACAATAGGAATGAATTTGGCATAATGGCATATGCCAGGGTAATGAAGACCATACCCTGGCCTACTCTGTTGAGTCTAGATTCATTGAGCCTTCAACCAGTGGGGCATTGGGAGGCACCATCTAAGTGCATTTTCCAACATGGGATTTTATGATCTATCGAGAGGATTGCCTCCTTAGGAAATTTGAGGTCTAGTGATTGGTCAGAAGGAGCCGAATGGGAAGCGAGTAAATCCTCTAATGCTTGTCCCTTGATATCCTTTTATGGCACGGACCTATTGTCGAACATTTATAGGATTACCGACCACAATGCTAGCTGGCCTGTCAACATGGGGCGATTCAAGATGTACATCAGTGGATCTACACGAGATACCAGCTTTACCTCGTGGTGCTTCATGTAATGTCACAACTTCTTTACTGTGAATACCAGCACGAGACAGCTCTTCTCGATAGAGGGTCTCTAGTCTCCGTATTGAGGAATATACGGATGTGTTAGTAAATGATGTTCTCTATCCCCTTGTAGTTTTTCTGGGTGAGAAGGGCACCGAGGGTTCATTCCAAGGTAGTCACATAAAGGAACAGCGGCTTTCATAAGACAGCTAGCATTAAAACTAGAGGCTTAAGTAGACACTGCTTGATTTCCTCAAATGTAGTCTGTCATTCTTCATCCCACTCATAGAGTGAATTTCTTCATAATCCTATAAATGCGCTTACACATGCCGTCTAGAGTAGAAATGAATCAGTGTATGTAGGCTAAGTGGCCTTGAAAACATTGAAGATCAGTGATATTACTCAGGGGAGACATTTTTCTAATGGACTTGATCTTCTCCAGATCAATCTCCATGCCCCAGTATCTGAAAACGTAGCCGAGACACTTTCCATATGTTACTTCAAAATCACACTTTAATGGGTTCAACATCAGGTGATGAGAATGGGGGAAGCCCTACACATTCTCAAGATCCATGATATGCTCCTAGCGCTGGAGGAATTTCACCACCAGATCTTCCACATAACATTCCACCAATGTCCTGAGGATTGTATTAAATATGCGATGCATGTCCCACTGATAGGTGGAACCATCATTTTTTAAACCTAACCTTGTGGTGCCTTGAAGGCTGTAGATTCATTATCCTGGGGGCTATTCAGATTTGGTTATACCCAAAGAAACCATCCATGAAGGAGAGGTCTTGGAACAAAGACGTGGCGTCAATCAAGAGTTTCGTCAAAGGAAGGGGAAAATCATCCTTAGGACAATGGAAGTTGAGATCCTGGAAGTAGATGAAGACTCTGGTCTATCTGTTCTTCTTCCTCACTAGTATGATATTGGCCATCCAGTTGGGTTACTGGACGTCCCTAAAAAAATTGGCTCTGATGAGATTATTGACTTCGGCCTAGTCCATGGCACTGTAATAAGGGTGCATCTTTCTGGGGGGCTACTTGAACCCGTGGTGATTTTCCGGAAGACCAAGTTGGTGGATGGCTACATGAAAATATAGTCATGGAATCTCGTCGTAACTCCTGGAAAACACGTCACAATGTTTTTTAAGGAAGTACATGTACCACTATTGCTCCTCATTGGGCATGGAGGCATTGATCAACATGGGTCTCAGGTCTGCATCGCTACCGAGATTAACACATAACAATTCATCGCCCATGGAGTATATAACCTCTTAAAAGGTAGGGGTATTTCCTCTAAATCCTCTTCTCCACTTATAGAGGTGGGAACTCTTGAACGACAGGGGCGGATCCCGATGGGAGGCGGGTTCCAGCCTGAGCGGCAGTGGACGCCGCATCAGGGGACTGTTGCGTTGTCTCAACCATAGCGATGAAGGATCTCGATCCAATAACATCTGGTTTTCCGCCCAATGTGCCACACTAGACGATGTCAATGAAGTAGTGGTGCATTATCTTGATCTGTTTCATCCCATCCTTGAGAAACAAACAAGTATGACGTACTGTCGTTTCCATAGGGCAGACATCCCGATACTTGATGGGAGTTGGGAGCTCCATGATCACCAGAACCTGATCCGTGTAGGAATACGAGGTGATTTTCTAATGTCTCTTGATCTTGGGAATGTGTTTCCTCCTCGTTCCAATCACCACAAAGAATTTTCCCATATCTGGTGTTGTATCCTCCAATCGGTGGATTGGAATGATGTAGGCATCTTCTATATCTATACACGGGTTTGTTGTCGTGGTGGCATGATCAACCTCGTTGGTCTGGATTTTTTTGTCCTTTATCTTGTAATAGTCAGAATCTAGATAGCAAGAATCACAAGATGTGAAGGGATATGCGTCACCCTAAAGAACACCCACTCAACCATTAATGGTGTACATGAGGCACTAGTCATATGATGAGGGAACCGCCGCATGCAGGTGGAGCCACAGCCTGCCCATCAACGCATTGTAGGCGGTATCCTGAGAGGCAACCACAAATTTAGTGCTGGCAACTAGGCCACCAAACTAGGACTTAAGGAAGATCTTACTAACCGGGTCATGTTCTTTCATATTGTAACCTTGGATTCTTAGGTCAGAGAGAGTTAAATCAGCCTCAAATAACCCCAGTTTTCATAGAATTCGAGTCAAGATTAGGTTAATCCTAGAACCTATGTTGACAGGATAGTGGCTAACCTCCATGCCATTAAACTGGATGGTGATGTACAGTGGGTGAATGTGACCATGTATAGAAGATCCTTCATCTTCTCCAAATAATGAGATAATTTCCAGGCATTCATCATTCTGAATTTCCTCAGCATGGACGGCTTCTACAGCTGCTACATCCATTTGGAACTCGAGGGGGATTCTTAAAGCCTCGCTGTGGGCCTCACACATATCTGGTGACATGCGAAGAGCCTCGAGGATGGAGAGTCTTTCTAGGATGCTGGAACAATGTTTGAGGACATCATAATTCCTTTATAGGCATGATCTTCTACTTACAAGAGGTCACCCTATTACAGGATGTATGATGGGCCCTCCCTACTAGATTAATAGCTGACTAGTTCTAGGAATGCCATGTTTCTCAATAGTCAAAGCATGTAATGTGACTACTAGAGGGGAACCCGATGACATTAATCTGTCCATGGGGAAGCGTGCCTGATTGCAGCAAGGTCTGGGCGACTTTTCCTGATCTAGTAGCACGAATTGATGTGAAGGCGGGCTTGATGTCACCAGTAGCATGTACCACCTGTCTAGATGTGATGGTTTATGGACATCGACGACCTATTCATCCATGGCTCCGCCGATGCTAACGATGGATGGGGACGTTGGGAAGGTCTGTCTGACGCTGCCCATCACCAGGCGTCATGTAGAAGATTACCACCTCTATAGTGTTAACTGAGATGTACCATTGAATATCAAGTGAATATTCATCCACTACTGGGATGAATCTAGGATGAATTTCCATCTCTGGGTGCGTGAAGTAGCCGAGAGTATGGGATGACGATGGTATCAGTGGGGGAATTGTTTTCCCTTGCATCAGAGACACCTGCTCTTCTAGGAAGAGGACAGTCAAGAAGACGATGTAGAGGTAGTGGCTCCAGCCTCTGAAGGCTCTGACTGATTGAGGCCTACACAGACGACACCATGGGAACGAGAAACCATTTTGTGAGCCACCCAGTCATCATACTTCTCGTACCCATGTTTAGAAACATGTTACCACTTTCCCTCGCTATTGATATTGCTACCTGGCCTCACGAAGATTCTCACCACCTGTGTCGAGGTTGGGCCCAACCAGACTATGTTTTTATCTACTTGGTTGTGGAGCCTGTCTATAAACACATAACACTATTTGAGAGTGTTCCATTGGATCCGGTGATAAGGGTGGTAGTTAGGGAGATCAGTGAGGTTCGCCTCTTCTGACCTTCTGCACTCAGGCAATCTTACAATCCCCTTCTCTAAGGAACTACAGAAGAAATCGGGGACATGAGCCTCATTGAACGAGTAGGTCTGGTTTCTTCTATTTGGAAAGTGGGGCCTTGGAACCTGACCCTGATGAGGATTTAGAGGAGCCAGTTGAGGTGGTGCAGCCTGGTTATCTTTCCTAGGTGGTGGTGGCGCATTACCCAGGAGTACTTTCCGATTCTGTAGTAGGTGATGTTGGGCTAGAGGTTGTGCCTGAGATGGAGGGCCTCTGCAAGGCTATAGAACCAGATCATCTAGTAACAAATCTAGTTACCTGGGTTCCCCTATTTTAGCCGCATCAGCTATCTCGGCTCTGGCGGACCTTCTTGCAGGAATTAATGGAGGTAATGGACGTGCCTCGCTAGCCTGTTGTTGGGAATCCTCTAGGCAGTGGGCCTTATCATAGATGTTTTGGAATCTCCCAGGGTAGTTCTGGGTGACCAATGATGGGTCCATTTCATTTTTGACATTCCATATGCTCGTCCTCAGTAGTTTCTCTTGAGTCAATGGCACATCAAGGGAGTATGTGAGCCTATTCCACCTGGTGATAAAGTCCGCAACACTATCTTATGGCCTCTGTTTTCACTTGAAGAGGTATACGATACTCGTCTCCCAGGTGGTAGAACTAAATTGATAGAGGAATTGTCTCTGGAGGTATTCCCAAATGGCTACTAATCTAATGGGGATCTGGTTGTACCAGACGAATTTCGGTCTCTCCATTGTTTTTACAAAACACTGGATCTTGGCGGATTCCTTTTGAGTTGAGTCGCTAACATGGGCCCTCACATTGAGATGAAGTGGGCCAGGTGCTACGGTGGGTCCCCTATTCTGTTGATGGTTGAAAAGGTGGGGTTCCCAAAACCTGGGAGTGTTGGAATATCATCAACCCATGCTGGATATTGCTTTCCATCATGTGGGAGTGTCACCTGTCATGTTTCCAACGCCTCAAGGCGGACAATGAGCACCGCCATTAGATCGTATGGGTGGGGGTTCCTATCTTGAGAAGGATCCCTAACCACCAGTGGATTATCGGGTACTTCAACAGGGTATGCAGGCTCAGCGGATCATGGAGCGACTGGCAGAATGACATGTGGGGATGCTGGTGAAATGACCCATGGAGTGACTACGGGTACTTGAGCAAGGCCCTGTGGATTGTTACACCATTCAAGAGAATTTGGAATAACATAATGCACCCTCTTTTTATAGGATCGTTCCTCAACCATGTCTGCATGGGCAGGATGGTCCAGGATGCCCGGGGGTAGTTCGCCAAGAGGAATCTGTGCTTGACCCTACTATCTAGGTTTAGTATCACAGAAGTCAGGTTGTCGGTCTGCATCACGTTCAGTGAGGAGGTCATCAACCATATTCTTCTATTCAGTGAGTTTTTGACACAACGTGTCCTTTTCATAGTCTTTATCTATCTTATTGACTGATTTGGATGGTTCTGTGGGATTGGGGGCTCGAAGGTTCTCCTTACCCTTATCGAGAATCTGGATGAGGACTAATGTCTCAGTGGGTGTAAGGAGACCCAATAGATTTCTCAGTTGGTGGGTAACCATTACCAATGGGTCCAATAGTGGTGTCGCACCCTCATAGGAGAGGTCCTCGTCAAGGGGTTCTATCTCATTATCCGCTTCTCACAGGCTGGCGATGTTGACCATGACTCTTCTCGGGGGAATTTCCTCAATATCACATGGTAGGTCAGGCTCCTTCCAGATAGGACTGAAGCGGAGGGAAGAATAATTCCCCCAGCCATTGATCTGCATGTGGGAAGAAGCCTCCTTGATAATCTTGAGGACGAACTTGAAACACTAGATGCATCATTGTTGGAGGTTTTTAGGGCGACCTGGTGACTTAGGGTGCAGGGACACCGGGAGTGTGGCCAGATCAAGATGTCGACATTGTTCGCTGATGTCCTAAAATTTCACTTGGATCCTCGGATAATCCACTCGCTGGTGGCGAAGGTAGAAGTGTGTCTCCCCTTGGGTTTTAAGAAAACACTTATCCTCCTCTGGGATGAGGGCTTCAGGCGCACAAAAATTTGTTACCACAACCGGCCAAAACTTCTCAGGGAAGCGTTCATCGCATGGATGTTTCATAAGCTCCTTGGTTATGATTTAGGTTATGGGCCCTCATTGCCCCACTTTTCGACCGGAGGTGGCTAAGGAACTAGCAACAGTTCTGAGGCGGACTGCTAGACTGATAGGCTGGCCGATGGAGAATATGATGAGAAAACTAAAAAACCACTGCATCATGGGATGCCTTCTGAAGAGTGTAGTGACTTAGTCACCATATTTCTTTAGGAAGGTCTTACATCCATTGTTCCTACTGCAAGGACATGGTCTACTAGCGATGAACCACTCTGCTAATCATCCACCATTGGTCCCCAAAATAGCTCTCAGTGATCTCTAGTCGAGGTAACGAGTTCTTCTAGTAATGATGGAGGTGATTTCATGGCCGTAACTTGCAATATTTCAAAGAATCTCTTCCTCATGGATATATATCTGTAGGGATGTGGGAACATGATGGACTTAGCTTTCTGGGAGTATGAGTCTGATGCACCTGGTTCTTTCCCCGCCCCTTGACAGAGAGGGCCAAGGAAGGGTTCCATCGTGGAGTCGTAATCTGCTTTGGAATTTTAAAAGAATACTGGTTTAATCACAGTTTGTATCTTTTTAGTGAACTTTTTATAGTGGATATGACCTGCCCTCTAGCCCTAGGATGGGTCTTCAGGATAGGGTAGGTTCCTGGAACGAGGAGGACCATGGTCCGTAATGGTTCTGGGGCGGAGAGGATTTCTTCCGGAGTATGCTGGGGTGCGAGGAGCACTAAGGAAAATATCGAGGGGGACAGGGGGAGGACCTCGGTGGGATGTTCTAGACTGGTTACGACCTCCTCTGGAGCTGACAAGAGAATACGTAGTACCTCCATGCTAACATCCCCTGTTGAAATCTGTGTGTGGAAGGTCCTCATACTTTTAGAGCTGAACACGGGTTGGACCTCCATGTCTGGCGCTTATGAAACAAAACTGACCTTCACCCCTATTATTTTTATGGAGCGGAGGACATTCACCTGTTGCTACAAGGACAAGGGGAGGGCCCCCTTTTTAGAGAGTAACCAGATGTGCAACGTCCTCAGCCCTATGGTCTATGGTTGGTGGAATGAATCCATACCAGGTATAGTGAGCACGAGAGTGGCTCCCGTATGGAGTGTCGATACCATGGAGAAAACCCTCATTCGGTTTGAAGATAGAATGAGAAATTCATCCATGTCGGTATTGGAAGCGGGGAGGATCCACATTCACCACAGTGATGGTGCAAGGAGGACCTCCATACAGGGAGTTTCTTCCACGGGTTGGTCCATGGTGGGGGCTCCCCGCGCTGGCGGCCAACAGAGTCGACCCAGCATGCTCGTTGGGCAGTTGAGGCCTCTATACGGGCTGAGAATATGAGTTCCCCTCCTCAGTGTACACATGGGGTTGATGATACACGTCGGCGGTGGTCGGTGACACAGTAGTCACTGACGTTGATGCCCCTTGGCAGGAATCCTCCTTAGTCTATGCCCGACAGTAGCGTTGGGTCAGCGAGACCGGTGCAGGTTGTGTACATAGGTGGCTTACATGCTCTTAAATTTAGGTAACAAGGTGGTGGTGTTGCACAACCAAGTGGGGGCCCTCCACAGGGTGCCCTGAAATGGGATTCCGGATAGGCCGACCCCAACATCCCCTTCCTCATTGGCCTCGGGGAGAGAGTCGTTGAGGCATTTTGAAGAAAGGATCGCAAAACAATTTTAGATTGGGGTGGGGAGATGTGTCTCCATGCACGGACCTTGGGTGCGGTGGTGGCGATGAGGCACAGACTCCTCTAGATCCTAGCAAGCCGTATCCCTTGTATTAATAATTTCATCCTCCTCGTACTGGCATACATGGTCATTAATCCCCCTCTGCTGAATGGCTTCAGAGGGGGGTATGGGGCGTGGGTTCCCATGATCTATGGTTGTGGAGGTCGTCGCAGAAGTAGTGATTCCATGCAGGGTTTCTACATAGGTGGTTCTCATGCCCCTGCATCGATGGAAGGGTGGTGATTGTGCTCCTGGTGCAGCAACATGATTCATGGGAAGCAGGGGGATTGAACCATTACTGTTGAAACAATGAAATAGATGTCTAGTGACCTAATTCCATTCCATATTCCATGGCTGGTAAGAGGGATCCTTGCTAAGAATGTCACAGACTGAGATGCCCATCATTTTGATTGCCCCAACTTCTGGTGAGTTTCACACCAATCCCACTATTTTATTGAGAGGACCCAGTGCCAGATAACTAGATCTGATGACACGTTATTATACTGATTCCTCGTATGCCACTAATCTCCATATTGAGGTGAAGAACTTCATGTTGGGTTCACCATTTCAGCTTCTGACACATTCAACGAGGCACGCACGTTCATCTGATTCGGGGACGACGACACTGTTTGTTGCCCCAGATTCCTGTTTTCCAAAGGCTGGTGACATCCCTTCCCTGTTCAGGGATGTTTTCTCCTTGATCAAAATTGGATGAGAGGATGTTGATATATCCTTCCCTGGATTTCTCCTCAAAACATAACACATGGTCCATCTCTCCTTTATAGATTTAATACGTTTTTCCTGAAACTATTCCCAGTTCCATATCATCATGGATGCCGGTTTATTATGCTCCTTCTGATAGGAAATTTCGAAGGGTCCAGCCAGGCCAACAACCATTGGTTGGGGGAGTAGTCATGTTGAGACATCACTGGCATGTCTAGATGCTGGAACACCTTCGCGTCTGGGTTTCTTCTTCTTATCATTGAGATTATTGAGGGCACGGAAGCCCGAGGAATCCCACTTTAAATGTGGGGAATTATATACCATAGGTATGTATATGAGGTTTTCCTATTCTTCCTATGCTTAACACAGGGTATGTCGTGAGTTTAACTTCCTGTGGATACAGATCGGACTGGTCGGAACACTGAATAGAGTGTATCCGGTGGTTGTAACCCCGGGAGGGAACACTTTTGTCGGGGATAACTCTTGGTTAGTTACCCGATTTCTGCTACACGCAGAGAAAATGTGAATTAGAATTATCTCATAGGGATGTGGTGGCCCAGATAAGAATCATGATGGATGGTGGAGAGTTGAATGAAGTGGAAAATGAATGAGATGGAGCCGATGTGAGGACGATAGTGATGTTGGGCTTCATCCTAAAAGAGACTTCCTACGTATCCCCGTGGCAGGGAATCAAATTCTATGTAGGTCATCTAATGGCAGCTTACCACCTAATGAGATTGAAATCCACATACCGCTTATTGGAACTGAAAAAGTCTTACCGCTATATGGGGTTGATCCTCAGGGATGCTTCCTACATACCCTATCATGGGGACAAGGATCAAAGCACATGTATTTCGAGTGGGTGGGAACTAACGTGAATGAGGACCTGGGGTCCTGTGGATGATAGGATTGAACCACAGAGAGATTTCCTACATACCATGCCTTGGCATGGATCAAAGTCTGCATAGTTCAGGATTATTGTGGGGCTTACACTCTTGGTTGCCCAAGATCAGTCTGACGCCACTAGGATGGACCAAGTGTTTAGATCCTAATAATGGGGATGACAATGGCTTACCACTGCGTGAAGTTGGAAAAGGCTTACAGCAGGATAGGGATCACAATGGCTTACCGCGGGTTGGGGGACAAAAAGGGGTCAAACTGTTTAACATCATGCAGGATGGGGGTTAACCGATTTAAAAGGGGGTTAGAACTGATGGTTGTTGCGCTTGAACCATGGAGAGGAATCCTACGTAATTTTCCATGGAAAAGATAAAAGTCCACATAGTTTGTAATTGGGGTCAGAGAACCAACATGAAAAAGGACATGAGGTCAATATGGATGGTGGTCTTGAACCTCAGAGAGTCTTCCTACGTACCTTGCATTGGAAAGGATCAATGTACATGTAGTTCGGGAGTGGTGTCCGAGAACCAATGTGAATAAGGACATGGGCTCTAGATGGATGGTGGGCTTGAACCTCATGGATGATTCCTACGTTCCTTGCCTTGGAAAGGAACAATGTCCTCGTAGTTCCAGAGTGGGGTCAGAGAACCGACGTGAATAGGGACTTAGGGTATCGATGGATGGTGGGATTGAACCTCAAGGAGGCTTCCTATGTACCTTGCTTTGGAATGGATCAAAGTCCCCTTAGTTTGGTAGTGGTTTCAGAGAACTGACGTGAATAAGGACTTGGTGACCAGATGGATGGTGGGATTGATCCTCAGGGAGGTTTCCTACATACCTTTCCTTGGCAAGGATCAAAGACCACTTAGTTCGAGAGTGTGGTCAGAGAACCGACGAGAATAAGGACATGGGGTCCAGATTGATGGATGGGTTGAACCTCAAGGGGGATTCCTACGTACATTTCCATGGCAAGGGTCAAAGTCCCTATAGTTCGATATTGTGTCGGGCTTAAACTCTAGGCCGCCCAGAGAGTATGTCATGGTCGATGCTTACTCTAAGCCCACATGATTTATTCTCGGTGTGAGAAACAAGAGACGACAGAGACCTAACGATCATGGAGCAAAGATTAATCCATGGTAAGTGGAATGGGTCTTTGTCTCTAGGCGGCCCAGGGAGATGGAGAGTGGTACTTACTATAGTGTGGAGGCCCGAGTAGAGACAAAGCCCTGTGGGAGGTAGTTCTGGAATAGAACAGAGGAGGGGCCGCGATGCTACCTCCTTAAAGAAAGACTAGGGGATTACACCAGGATGGTTTCCCATTACACACGGATAAACGCCACTCCAATAAAGAGGATATCATCCCATGTGAGGGATGATCTCACTCCCATGGAGAGCAGTAGGCATTGAGAATTCCCGAGCCGGGGGGAACCTGCGTAGGATGCATGGGGGGGAGGTCATAGATTAACAACATGTGTTTAGGATGATGGCGCTTGGATGTTTAATGGCTTGAAGATCCGACGAGGTAGATTCACTCCACACCCCTAGGACATACATAACTGGTACCCGCTACACCTTGGTGAGGGGAACCAACCGACAATGTCATTGATGGGGGATGTCTTTAGGTGATCCCATTGGGGGTCCACGTTAGCGTGGCAATGCAATGAAGAAATAACTGTCAGTATGCCTATGTGAAATAGAATGAGTCGAAGCAGTGCAAGGGGAAGTAATATCCATTCGATATTGAAATCACTTCTTGCAAACTAGGATGGTCGCACGAGAAAAGAAATTTCAATGCATAGTGGTTCATAGTTTGGGGCTTCGTGAAGCTCTGGTTCTCCATGTAGTGGAGGGTGCTTGTGAAGGTGTGTGCTTAAGGAAGTGGAGTGTCCCAGCCTATGCATAGGGAATAAGTGCACATTGGTGGTTCTTTTTTAAGTGGTAAGGATCTCGTGGAGCCCTGCCTCGTGAAGCAAAGGTGCCTCGTGAGGCAAGTTGTTGTGAAGTAATGTTCTTCATGAAGTACAGTAAACCTGCCTTAGCATGTCGATAACATGTACATGAGGGATGTTTCATGAAGTATAAATTCTCTATGATGACCTGTGTCCCCTTGGGGATCCCCTTCTGCCGTGAAGGCTTTAAAGGCATTCCTCTCTAAAGAGTGATATAATTAAAACAAGAGCAGATGTATTTCGCGTTGCAAAAATACATCAAATTGGTCATGGTTCACAGAGTAGAGAGTGTTTCTTGATTTGGGAGCTAGGAAGTCGAAAGGTCTGATTTCCCCTTTTTTGGGCTCCGGGGGGGGGGGGGGGGGGCTGTATTTATAGGCAAGAAGCGGTGCAATGCATAGTTCAGTCGGTGAGAAGATAGAGAATGCTCCGCGGCGGGCTCACGAACATCAAAGGGGCTCACAGAGCAGCCCGCCTCCTTGCTCCGTAGTGGGAGCGAGGCTATATGGCCTCTATGAACGGTCTTCGAGAGGCATCCCCTTGAGGCTCCTTATTTATTCTTCTTCATCCATTATTTTGGTGCCAACATTATTTTACATTAATTATAGAAAATAAATCTCTTAATAAAATGTAGATATGAACCCAATATTTCATACACTTTTAAAAAGAATCTATTGTAAAAAAACTTCTCAACTACCATAGAACATGTTAGTAAATTAGATGTAGTCTATATAAATAACAATAAAGGTAAATAATATTTTCCTGAATCTATGTATATGATAATTACCAAAAAAATTACATCTCCATATCTATTTTTGATTGACTCATAAGGTTAATATCACTGTTTCATTCGTTTCATCTATATTTTATGGTCATTATATTCCTCTTAATTTGGTTGTTAAATAACACATTACTCAGCCATATAATTACATTGATTCAAACTAATATATTAAAAAAACAAAAAACCATAATATCTCATTATTGAATTTTTAGATATTCAAAAAATATACAACATTAAAAAAATTACAACGCATTTTCCAAAACACTCAGAGGTCATTTATTTTATAATTTTATATACTCAAGATGAATAAAATGCTTTAATTTATAAATAGTATAGATGTAAATTTTATGAAAATCATATTCTCAAAATTCTTGTCTCAACGTATTGATAATAAATTATAATAAATTTTTCTTAATTGATGAGATTAGGGATATAGTGGGTCATGGGGATGAATAAGGGTAGAAACATGTTTCGAAGAGAGTTTGAGTAGAGGAATAATTCAATTTATAAATTTTAAAATAAATAAATAATGGTATTTTTTGATAGCCTCATTATAAGTTCTTACATATGATTACTATATTGAAATATATATATATATATATATAAACATGTATAAACACACAAATATATATTTATATAATTAAAAAATTAATAATTCCTAAAATGAGGTACATGAAATAATTTTTTTTTTAAAATATACATGAAGTGATAAAATGGAAAAATAAAAAACAAAAAAATAAAGACACAGATAAGAAAAAATATTAAAATCTGAGCTTCATAAACACCCTTAATCATCCCATAAATTGTATTTGTTTATTCTCGGAATCCATGCATTGATCCCAATATAAGTCATCATAATCTATCCTTGTATTAGTCAATGGAATATCCCCAAAGTATTCAATAATTTTTTTCACATCCCCATAAACATTGATTTTTTATTATTCTTTTTACATAGAAACATTTTACAAGAAGATATCATTGCCTATGGTACCACGAATTATGTTATTTTGACTCCCTCCATGAAATTTATTTATAATTATCACAAAATTATTTATCATAATATTTTTATGAAAAGAAAAAAGTTATTGAACATCCTTTTCATATTTCTAATAACACTATAAAATTAATAAGGTGGGAGGAATCCTCGAATGAATTTTAAATCATTGAGCGAACCCAAATTAATAGACATTTGAAATAAATTAGTTGGTTGTAGCCCCAAATATGGAAGTATATTTCATGGTAGATCTATTAACCATGGTATGTTGTATATCTATTTATTTTTTATAGGAACCATATTATATTGAGTGAAAATAGTTAATCCAGTATAGTCAATAATTGGTTTTTTACAAAAAAAATCCATTAATGATAAAAATGATATAGGTTTTCTTTAGTGGGAAATAATATTATTATATTATCAAATTCAACCCCATTTACAACTTCTTATGAAATCCCTATCTTTCATAGAACATCATTATAAAGGGGTTTTGTTTCTGAATCATCAGAAAAAGATTCAAAATTATTATTCCCCTCCTATATAGCCTCAATGTAAAAATTTGTGGATATTGTTATCCACCAATAAGAATATGTGGTATTGTATTATTAATTTCTTTCTTCCATGAAAAGGTGAGTATTTTTGATGTATTTCTTCTTCACTATATTAATAATTTTTTGAGGTGTTGTATTTCCCATTGGAGGTAATGTCAACATCCGATATGAGAATTGATTCTACTATATTGATTGACTGGAAAGGGAGTTTTCATGAAGACTGTTGAATCATATTGAGAGACTGATATGCCCATCATGATAATTATATATAGAATAGATATGAATATATATAAAGGTTGTTTAGGGAGTAACAAACAAAAATTATTTAATGGTGTAATACAAAAATACTAGTTCATGGAAAAGGTCAAGTCACTAACATTACCTGAATACTTTCCCACTTTAGACAAGTGTCAATACACATATGTACCATTAAAATTCCATGATTAATCTATAAGATCATGAATACCATAATTTATTCAAAATGGGTTGATCTAGAAGGGTTTGAAAATTTATGGGAATTTTATATACGAAATAAAAAAAACATTCCAGAAATATGCTTGATGAGAATCATGAAAATGTGATGTTATGTGATTGTGATGAGATTAGTGAGAGGTGGTATTATGAAATAATAGAGTTACATGAATCAACCATCAATTAATTAGGATCCATGTAATGGAAATTTACATATGTGGATATTGTATGAAATAATATTTTTTAAACGATAAAAGGGTTGGTATTTTCTTGGAAAATACCTCAAAGCTGAAGAATAAATGATGGATATAATTGGCTCAGGAAGATTAATTAAATAGATAAACAATATTATATTTAAATAGATGATTTCTTATGATAGGTTCAGTAAAACCAATATTTTTCATGATTGAATTGTACTAACCATAGTGTTTTGGGTACATAAAACATTCACACAAAAATGTTTTTTATGAATGGCTATCATTCATTAAAGTAATATCTTCAAAAATGTCTTGTCTATGTAAATATAAGGGCACACTTACATGAACATAAGTTTTTTTAATGAATGTATTATAAATTCACACAAATTTAATATTAAGTGTAACAATTTTTTTCATAATATACATAAAATAAAGAAATTAGAGATCTAGTGATCCAACTGTGGCCCTTATTTCCAACAGTCATTATTTAATTTATTATCAAAGGAATAAGGGATTGAGAAAGATAATTTTCTTGAAATACAATTCAAATATAATGATATTCTCCAAAAATTGAAATTTTCTTGACATAATGTACCTAAAATTCATATATAATTTAGGCTTTGTGTGCACACATGTTATTCTCTTAAACATCATAGAAAATCTATCGTGGAATAATTTATATAATGGGTGAAAAGTAAAAGAGTACCTTCGATCTTTTTACAAATAAAAACATCACGTGGATCATTTTTTATTTATACAAAAAACCTACATTATAATGTAACTCCTCTAGCTGTGGAGTGAGCCAAAGTTCTAGAATATAAGGAAGGATATATCCTAATGATCTCATAATATTTTGGACTAGATTTACGATATTACTTATGGATTAATGCAAGGAATGTTAAATATATCCATGAAAAATTAAACAACCTAACATAAATAGTTAGACTCATTATAGTATAAAATAAACACTATGGTAGGGCATGCACAAAACATGAACACGTAGAAAAACTGTTAACCATTAAAACTTAATTCAGTGTTGGTTTTTTCTTTAATTATGATATAGAATTGATCACTACACTAGAAAAAAAAAATCTTTCTTATATTACAGAGTGACACCAATTAGATATCATCACAATATAAAATAAGTGCCTCCCCAGTTAGTCTTAATTGTGTTGTGTAATTCTCATAATTCATAGACGACTCCACATAATAAGGACAATTCATTTGTGGTTTCAATATTCTCATGTTATAATAAATTCTTTCTGAAATAAGAACAAACCAGTAGTGAAACCCTCATATGTATTATTATGTTTTTCATTTTCTTAGAATCATCATAAATTAATTGATATTCTCTAGAATGATCCTTTTAGGTAGATAAAACATTACTATATATGTGTAACTTCTGAATGTTTTAAAAAAATGGTATAAAACCCCTTTTCTATTGAAGATAAACATATGAATGCCTTTATGCGAAAAATAACATTCACACAATGATTTTATCATTTCCACCAAAATGTAATTCTATTCGATTTGATATATATTAAATTAAATCTAAATAGAATAAAAATCATCCATGATTATTTTCATCAATAAATAAGACAGGAAAATATCTCAAACACATGAATAAATTTCCTCACTTAAAATCCATAAAATTCATCCAATATAAATTTTATATAAGCACAACACTAATATGGTGTTTGGGAGGCTACTCTAAATCTCTGTGTAATATTGATTCCTAATTTACATTTTCTTAATTTAGATAATCTTAACCCATATCCTCATTTTTTTAATCAACATCACAAGGATTCTCCAATCTTCCAAAGCAACCTTCAATATCCCCCTTTGTACTTAAAGTCATTATGAAAATCATCACTTTTGATTCTATTTACACTCAAACTGGAAATTCTTCAAGATCACCCTTTTTGATCACCCTCAAAATAAACTAGAATATTTATACCATTATAAAATTAAATCAATTTTTATTATCCGCATATTTAAATAAATTTGATGAATTGAAAGAGGTAAAATAACCAATAAAAACAGGCAGTTATTTTTGGGAAGAATTTGAAGATCCTTGGTTAGTAGTTATGAATCACTGAGAAGGTGGGGAAATGAATTACATATACTCTTTTTATACTTTAAACCTTGAAATTAACCTCTATGACTAGAAAAATGCTTGATCCACTAACTTTTACACCTTAATCCCACCAATATGGATCTTAAATTAAAGAAATAGATGGAATATATTTCTTTTTATGTGATTATTCCCCAATTTGAGTGGATAATAATTATTTTTTGGGTTGATACCAATCCATATAATTATTACTAAAATCTATGTGATTAAAAGATAAAGAATGAATGAATCCCTTAATATTGTGAATCTATCTCTTGAAAATTGTTATCTCTTAATGATTTCATTATACTAGATCCCTCTAATTAAAAATGTTGTAAATTTTTAAAAATAAGAATCCCATTATAGAACCTCTAGGTTCTTCCACAGTTCTATAATGATATTCTCCTAGAGACATTATAATATTATTTATGTTTTTATGGTACTTGTCCTCAAGAAATTTGATACCTACATTATATAAAAATCTACATAAATTGAATATTTTAATAAATTGAATATGTAAAATTTACCTTTAATTATGAAAATATTATACTCCATTTTAAAATAGTTAAAATAAAATATATCAATATCATACATGTGATATTTTCATTATCCTTCTTTCTATTCTCATTCAAACTGGTCAAAGATATAACTTTATATTCCATTAGATTGTGGAATTATCTTCTCCAAAATAAACCACAAGATCTACTATCATTTAATCCACACTAGAATGTCACATTGTATGTAAGAAGATCCTTAGACCATATTGTATCTATTCATGTTGTGTGTTAAAATTCTTCTTCTCTATTTCTTTCGTGTGTGTGATGTGACACTCATTTGTAGTTTTATATATTCATTCATTAAAAATCATCATAAAATATAACATTCATCGGCTATTACTATGAAAAAATTCATCCCCATAAAATTTTGTATCATGAATTTATCCTTTAGATGAAATTGTCTACAATCTTTCAAATATATTTCCAAACATATAAAAATTATCTATAAAATGATGAAAAATGTTTTTATACTTGAAATGTAATTGTGTATGAATTTTCAAACACAGTTCCAACTATATCAAAATAATTAATCCTCAAAAATTTTATTTTATGTGTGATCATTGTACCCATATTGTGAAGATCAACTTCAAATAAATAATCTTGAATCACAATGATACATGGAAAAAATGTAACATATAACTTATAAAATTCAAATCTTAGAACTATTATGATTTATTCATTATTATTTTATATTCCAAGAAACTAACTTAATATAAATAATATCTGCCTCGAAATCATAGTCATAAGTGTCCAAAAGTCAGAAGATAATATCCATCGAATTATGTCACTTATGATATAGTCATCATAAGTTACAGAGTGATCATACGTGGAGCTGAATTTCCCAATATCATTATCAACTGACATAGAAAATATTCCACTGAATTATTTTAATACAATTAAAAATTCCAATGTTAGTACTTATGATTCATATGTATTACATTACAACTCCATTCAGTCACTCAATAAATTGGATATAATATCACACAATTCTATAGTTAATATCATATAGAATTAGATTTATATTTTTAATTATATAGGACTCAATGTAAATATTTTGCATGAAATGATCAATAAATTTACTCTTTAGTAGGTTCTAAAAAAGTAATATAATCACATAGAAGATATTTTTAATCTAACAAATGCATGACATTACCAAATTTTCCTTACTTTAAAATCTGAAACCAAATTATAATCTCTTTAACTCAAATAAAAATAACCTTAGTCAACATTATTAACCCAAAAATATTCTAAAGAACTCTAAATGATTATATATAATATGTAATGATCCACATTCTTAGTTAATAAAAAATTCATCACTTCTCAAACAATGACATGGGTTTTTCCAATCTCCCCAACTGGATTTGTTGTCATCATTAATAACACACACTAAATTTCATCAAATGAAACCCTTTATAAAAAATTATTGTGTCTCATTACTAAATAAAATATTTTTTGTAGATAATTATATCCCATAGTGAAAATAAATTTATGTTCAGTGATCTTTATTCACTCCAACTCAATCAATTTACCCATCAATCCCCCTTTATTTCAAGAAACCCATCATTAAATTCAAAATAATATGTCATTATATTTTTTCACGATAAACAATAATTTAAAGCATAATTAATACATCATTTATGATTAATATTTAACAAATCTTCTAATAATACACTCCCCAAAACCATAAATGTTTAGAGTTTTTAAAGACCATATACAAAATAATAGTTTTTAAGAATAATATTCAACATCCCCCACTATGTTCTTCAATCAATCTACTCTTTTTTAGATTTAACATAATTAATATAATTCATTATATAATGAAAACACATAATCAAATTAATGGGAGAGTTCAAATGCATAGAAAAGAAAAATATGGGAGATTAGTTATTAATAATGATTAATTCGAAGATAATTATAAGGGTTTTAAAACATGATCTCAAAAATAGAGAAACATACCAAAAAATAATAGATCATATTCATGAGTTATGGAATAAAACAGTACAGTTCATAAGAGATGAATCAAAAGGAATTTAGGAGCTATGAGAATGTAAAAGTGGTATATAAACATTATATATGTGTGTGGAATAAAATATGAAAAAATCATATAAATAATATTTCGTGTATACCCACCTAGTAGTCAATTGCATAATAGGTTTAGTCAAACTAACACTGTGCCTTCTTTTGTGATTGAGATAACCACACATTCACCTTATTTTGGCTTGGGATAACCGACTTTGTGCCCTTTTATCTCATAAAAAAGTTTATAATTAACCAATACATTGGATTTATCTAATGGAACCACCAGTTATATAAACATAATTTATTCATATGTATGTAATATGTTTGTGAAACAATTTATCATTTCACCGTAATTTTACTCATAAAAAATAAAACTGGTTTTATCAAGATTTCATTAACATAACAAATAACCATAAAAAGAATGAATAAGGAGTATATCATTGGATTGGGTCCCCAGTCAATCGTATATATCTTCAAAGTATTTTTCCAAAGATGAAAATTCCTTTAAAATATCACTATAACATTTCTTGTGGAAAATACCATTTTTATTTTAAAATCACTTATTTAAAACTGAAACAATTATAGAATATTTGGAATACATTTTCAACTAAAATAACCATGAATTCAAGTAATATAATCATTAAATTAAATATTAGTCATGGTAGTAGAAAAATTTATTTGGGTGGTATACGTCAAAACAAATATTACTTTTAAACCTGCAGAAAAAATTCTAAAGTACTTAATTTGGAAAACCACAAAATAATTATTTTTTAAAATATATATATATATATTGAATATAGAACACTGGTAAAAATTATATTTAACAATAACAATATAATATTAAAAAATTAAATTATTTTTATAAAACAAGGATATAAAATAGAAAATAATCTCTACTGGAGAGAGAAATAATGATGGATTTCTATTAAAAAATATTTTGAACTTCTGATTACATATAGAGAGATAAATGAATGGAAATCATGAAATATAAAAAAATTATATTAGAAGATATTAATTTATAGTTATTATGGAGATATAATATAATTTAATCAATAAAATTTATATGTAAATACTCTAGATAAGTAGTGATATTGGAACATAAAACCCTTACTTTAATCCTGACTTTCAATGTATGTTATCTAACCTTCTATAAAATAAATATTAATTTATTAAAATTATATGTTCAAAAATATTAAAACATAAAATTAAATATAAATTTTAATAATAACATATGATCACCCATTCAATAATAATTTTTTTAAATCATGATTTTTAGTGATACAAGTTTCATCATTCATAGATATTTTAGATTCATAGCTCAAATCCTTGAAAATTGATCATGGATCCATCAAAACCATAATGTAAATAATGACATGAATATTTTATTATTTCATAATATAGTAATTATATATCATTAATTAATAATTCTTGCCATAAAAAATTGACATCACTCATGTAGGTGGTAAAACAGACCCATATAAGAGGACATTATAAAGAATAAATGATAAAGAACATGAAATTTTACAAATATAATATTACATTTAAAGAATATTATTAATTTAATAAGTATAATATAGTATCATTATATATAATTTTAGAAACATATTTAAAATTTTGATATATTAAATTAAATATATCACTCATGGAGATGGTTGTATATATATACGCATGAACGATATTTCCCTTTTTTAATAATAAAAAGAAAAAGGAAAATGATATTTTTTTATCATTATAAAATTATAATTACATAATAAGTATAATATAAATTAACTAATATAACTTTATTATTATCCAACAGTGTTTTTGATCAAAAATGCATCACATCGCTATATGGAGGTGGTGCATGAGTGATACATTTATTTCCCATTTGATGGAAAGAAGGATGAAAAATAATGTAAAATAATAATAATAACATTTTATTATAGTAATAACATAGAATTCAATATGTTATGATGGATACAATATAGTTAGAGGATATATAAGAATAAATTTTTTTTTTTTATGGATTCAGGTATGATGATTACCTCTTCTTTGAGAGACCTCCTTTTTCATGTACCATAATCCATCTTAACATCATTGAAGGAGAATAACCTAATTTCAAAGATAAATGTAATGAATAAAATGTGGAGGTAAAAGATTTTAAAATATATAGTGATCAATATTTTTAAAATAATTTAGTAGATGAAGTTTCCATTTATAAGTGAGTGGAGGGACATTAATGGAGTTACAAGAAATATTTAAATAATATAATTCCATTTTCATGTGAAAGTGGCAAAAAATAGAAAATCATTAAATGGAAAGATAATATAATGTCAAATTATATTCAACCAATAGTATTTATATATTTTTAATTACAATTTTTAGTATTATCTCTTATGTTTAAAACCTTGTTAACTCATTCTATCCTTTACTGAAGTAATAAATCATTACATCAGTTACAATTCATAATAAGAAAAAAAAATGAAATTTACATACTTAACTAATTTTGAAATTCTTAATCAAGATATACAAACTATTTTATCATGTTCACTTTAATTAATTTTCAAAAAATACTATTAATATAATCCCTAAAAAATTAAACAAAAATATTCATTTATGCATTTCTAAGCATTAAACTAAATTTATTCTCATTCTTTTCCAAGTAAAATCCATTACATGATGTTTCAAAATTATGATTAAATAAATGTCCAATAATTTTCATTTAAATTATTAATTAATACTTATTATTTTTATATGTTATGTCAAAAAAATTTCATATATAAAATTTTTTTACATAAAAACATCCATTTCTAGAATTGAATGATTTTTTATTTCTAATCAATTTATAACTAATTAATTAATTTTCTACATGTGTAAAATATGATTTTTATTTGTTTATTATTATGAATTTATTTTTAAATTAATTTAAAAATTTTTCAAAAAAATATACATTATAAAAAAAATCATTAAATAATATATTCCAATATAGTTCTTCAAGCTCATTAGTACATCAAATGTTAATTATAAATTAATTTTTGATTAATATATTTCTTTTAAATACCATATAATCTTCTTAATTATATAATTTATATATATTATTAATACAAGTTTATTGCTTCATGTAAATCACACTATTGAACACTTAAAATTTATTTAATGATAAAATATGATAAAATCTATATGTGTTAAATTCAACACTCGTACAAAAAATTTACCTATATTTTTTTACTCATATAGAAACCACTAAGGATAATTCAAACTCATAAAATCATTTTTTCCAAATTTCAAAATAAAACGTTCTGTTTCACCACAATACATTGACCAATTGAGTGTTTTATTTCGCAGCACATTCTCTCTATCATTTAGAATCTCCACTAGTTGTTCCAAAGAAGAAATATCATGCACTAGTAGTACACATTTTAAATTCAATACATGTTATGAATTAGGTATGTACTTCCTCAAAAGTTCTAAATGAAACACATCATGAAAAATATAGGGATTAGTTATATTTGTTGAGTGATAATGAACTATCCCAATATGATTATGAATCATTAAAGGGATAAAAAATATATGAATACAAATTCACATCTTTATAAATTTTATAACCTTATTCTATGGATATCTATGTAGGAACACATTATCACTATCATTTAATTGAAAATCTAAAAAACATTGAGAATAACATTTCATCCAACAATGATCTTCCCTAAAGTTGTGTGGAATGGTTATAACCTAATCATTCATTTCCTAATCCATCTTAGGTACTCATAGATTTATTTCACCATCTTCATACTGATACATTATATTTATTCAATTAATTTCATAGAGTGAATCATAAGGATCCATAAGAAATCCTGATTTCAATTTATTGTATTAAAAAAACACTATATGGTAATGTTTTGGTCCCTAGAACCGTTGAAATTCATAGAAAATTAATTATTCAAATCCTATAAGTTTTGAATGGTCTTAATGTAATAACCCTATTTTGAAGGTTCATAAGATGAACTAAAATGAAATATGAATCTATTTATTTTTAAATACTTTTCTATAACATCAATGTTAACCACATATGTCGATGAAGTACATTAGAATGTGGTACTCCATGAAATCCAACCACTTACTTGATGAAAATCCAAGAATGTTAACCAAGAGATAAATATTCTCTAATAGAAATAAAATTTTCTGATTTAACAATGTAATTGAAAACACCCAGATATTATTATTTAACTTTCATGTTTTGGAGATTCTAATGATGAAATCCATGGTGATGTTTTATAATTTATATTATTGTATGAGTAATGGTTGTGAAGGAAGACTTATAATTTTCTCTCTCTGAACCATAAATATTTGATAAACCTTGCACTAAGATACATAGTGTACTCTATCTCTCCCCAGGTTTTCAATAAAGAAATACTCTATTAGATCTCCAAACATCTTCATACTTCATGGATGAATAGAGTATGATTAACTATGTGATTCATTCAAAAGCTCTTTATTTATGTATATTATATTTGGGAGTCATACTCAGTTCCTAAAACATATAAATTCTGGATCATTTTCATTCCTTATTATGAAAACGTTATCATGTTCCTTTAAACTCAAAGAACCAGTCACATTATTTTCCTTTCAAGGCTAGTAATGTATCGATTAGTCTTAATATTTAATCCATTATGAACATATAATTTGGTGAATATTCAAAACATTCTATGTGAATATGTACTTAAATATTTATTGTTCAATATATATATCAAACATGTCACCATATAAATAACTCCTCCATATCATAAATGATAACATTTCCATTACTTATTCTAAACCATGAGTTGGTAACTTTTATCATCTACCATCAATTGACATAAAGAATAATCATTCACCATATTTGTCTTTTTAATTGCATATATCATGTCATTTTTGAGGAATTCGAGTAATGAAAAACCTTCTATACTATAGTGTATTGTGATCATAGATACATTGATCAATCATCGCATTTGTTCCTTGATACTTTCTTCACGTTCATCAGAGAAAAAGGAACATAACTCCGATCAAATATAACATGGTATGTGGATTATATTGTCTTGAGAAATAATTCACAATTAATTGATAAAATCTATCTATGAAAATAAAACAATGTATCATTGTCATTAAAGATGGTCAGGTATAATGTTTAATAACATTTTTTCTGTGATGGATCCACTGATATACCCTAACATGAGATTATATATCCCAATAATTAAGTGGTATATTTCCAAAATTATCTTGTGATAATTTATTTATACATTTTATCCTTCTATAGAGTTTTTAGTAAAATCCTCATGTTATATTCATTCTCTTCATTTATTTTTAAATATATAATAACATCTTATATAAACACTTGAACAAACTGATCAAATTAATCTAAGAGGCTCTGTTCATGAGATCCTTAAAGATAGTGAGTTGATTAGTAAAACAAAATGGAATCACTGAAAAATAATAGTGTTCATAACTTATATTGAAGAATTTATTAAGATTATCCTCTAATTGTACCCTTATATAATGATATCCTGATCAAATATCAATCATGGGAAAATATTGATCTCTTCATTTTTATCAAAGAGATCATTAATATGGGATATATGATTCTTATTATTGATCATTATATTTTTATATCTTTCAAAATTAATTAAGAGAAACATTTATGTAGTGTTCCCCATAGTGAAGTAGTTAGATTGTTGGATACCTTATCCAGATCCTTCTAAGTTTTCTGTTTTAATTTGTACAACTCAATTGTGATCATTCTATAAGATTCCATACAAATAGTTGTTTCATCGTGTCTGATTTTTATTGAAAACAAAACATCAGGTTTCAGAGGAAGGCTTGGTAACTTTTTACGAATGTCATCAGTATACTACGACATAGTTAGAAAATCATTAATTTTTAATTTCTACAAAATCATTTCAAATATATACCACTCAGGAATATTAATCAAGACCAATAGAATTTCCATTGGAATTTATTTTTATTCCTTCTGCAGATAGATAATCCTATGATGATTCAGAATATCAATTTGGATTTCCTTTATTTTATAAATCCTTATAGAATCCACATATAAATATGCAATTAATGTTCAAGTCCCATTAAACTCCATTATAGCAGTATTAATATGATTTTCATAGTGAGTTTCATTACAAACATCAATATGATATACCCAACACTATAATAGATGATCACAATGAATTAATTATCATGATCCACTTCACTGATTAACAAAGAGTATGCACTTAATTTTTCTAAGAGTTAGCCCATATAAAAAGGAATTGTCTTGGATAATGAACTTGTTCCCAAAATATCCGATATCAAATTATAAATGGTACTGTAGGATATAATTTAATTCACTCCATCAAAAAACTTATTTTAATGAAAAATTATTTGATTTATTAACTTATTTTCCATATAGAAACTTATTCCCTTTCCATTGAGAAATTTACCTGGGAGCATCTTCCCACATTATTGCCATTTTGGAAGGTAAATATTCTTCCCTCTATTTCCTTTATCACATAAACATTTTTGAACCTCCATTTTTCTCTTATTTTGTGAGTTTTTAAAATATTCTATATTTTGACTATAAATCATAATTTGAGATAACTAATTCATCATAATTAAAATTTTCAATATTCCAACACCCAGTTAATTTTGTTTATCATTGGGAAAACTGTTTTATATTCATAGATTCTATTATCTTCATTGATCATAATGGTTTATATAGATATTTTTAATTAACCAAAGAATATCCCTCAAGCGTTTTTGGAGATGTTTCCAACATTAGGATGACTCGTCATTCCCCAAGTAGAGATCAAGTTTATAATAATCTAGCATTTTTCTCTAATATTTACCGCTAGATTAATTTCATGCATATATACATAAATTATCCAGTATCCATATACATATTTCATTTCATAGAAACCAAAAAAATATATACCTTAATAATACATTATTAGTTAGTCCTACAATTATAATCATCCCCATGGTTTTCACTAAATTTTTCGAATCGTAACCTATAACAAATAACAAAACCTTAATATGATACCATGAGGTTCCCTATGTATTTCAGAAAACAATATTAAATAATTTGATATAAATATTAAACACATCTCATAATAATAAACACCCTAAAACCATAAAGTTATACAAACATAAATAATCTACTTATTCATTAAAAAAATCAACATATCCCAGTAAATTCTTCACACATGGTAATATTATTAGATATATAATAATTTATTCCATTCTTCATATCATTGGAAAAAGAATAGATTCAAATGGGTGTTCTTAGATGCTCATTATAGGCAAACATGGGAGATATAAGATGATAATCCTTAGTGAACATAAGAAAAAAATGGTATGATATAATGATATTAACAATATAAAATCTTACCTAATAATTTATAGGCATAATCAGATGTCATGGATTGATGAATTTGTAGTTCAAAAGGCATGAGTCGTAAGGAAATAATGATATATGAGGATATAACATTGGCATAAGAACATGTATAAGATAGTAGAATAAAATGATCCATAATCATAGAAATATTTCATCAAGGATACCAACCAAGACATTCATCACAAAATAGTATTTTTATTACCTCCCATGTTCCTTATTTTCAATTTTCTAAACACCCTTGTACCCTCATTAGGCTTGTGCTGACTGCACATGTTCCCACTTTCAGATTGGGGTACCCTCTCTGGTATCCAATGAAATCATAAAACATAAATCAGTACACGCTGAATTGGAAGTCTATGATAGCCCAACACATCTCATAAACACAATAAATTCATATGTATGACAAAAAATCATGAAATTAATTATCATTTCATCATAGAATTACCCATGGAAAATAAAATGGGTTTCATCAATATTCCATCATAATAATTAATAAACATCTAGTAAAATAATATAGATGGAATCACTATATAATTTACCATGTGATGTATAAGTAAAATCAAATTATGATCTAATATAAGAACATTTCGCTGATAGATTATAAAAACATTTCTTATGGAAAATATCCATTATCTTTTGAAATCACTTATTGAAAATCAATAAAAAATATAAATAATATAAAAAAAATTCCTTCAAGAGTTTCATGGTAACTTATAAAGGAATCCCTAAATAAAATAGTTTTCATGATGAAGTTAAAAGTAATTCATTGGGTATATGTTAAGAAAATGTTTCTTTTGACACCATCAGAACAAGTCAACGATTCCATGTTTGGAAAATTATAATTGGATTCCTTGTAAACATTTTTTTACAATGTATGACACGCTTAAAAATGAAATTAACCAACCAATTTGGAATAGTAAAAATAATAGTTATTTGATTTATAAAACATGGATGGGGATGTTAAAAATATTCACAGACATAGAGGGATATAGATTGGGTTTTCCATAAAAACATTACTTTACACATTTGTGTACATGGATATAAAAAAATGAATGTAAAACCTATAAAATCTAAAAAATAATAAATGATAACAATAGATAACATATATGTAATAGATATGTCTTATAATTTCATCATCTTAAATTTAGGAATAATCAATCCTGATAAACGGTAACAATGTAACATAAGACCCATGACTCATGTATGAGTTAATTCCTAAGCTCTCTCAAATTATTCATAATATATTTAAATGTTTTATTATTATATAAAAACTATATTAATACATAATATACCATACATGGTATACTTATACCATCCTATCACATATTCATTAACAATTATTTATTAAAATCATTGTTCCATGTGATAACTATTTCATTTATCAGGCTTGTTTTAGTTCTGTGACACATATCCATAAACAGTTATTATGGTTAGATAATCTACAAAATTTTTATAATTATATGTATATCACATTACATCATAATATCATTTTTATTTATCATTTTATAATCACTCATTTTGTGAATATTATATCATAACACATGTTGGTGGTAAAACCAATATAAAAAATAATCAGTTATAAAGATTGTATGAGTAAGATCATGCTATATAATATTTATAATATAAAATTTAAAGAAGATTATTAATATCATATGTACTATATATATTTACTGTATATAAATTTATAAAAAACAATAAAATAATGATTTTGAAAATTAAATATATCGCTCATAGGGATTGTTGTTCATACGTACGCGTGAACTATACTTCCATTTCATAATGAGAAAAAGGAATATAAAATAGATAAAATTTTATCATTCTAGAATAATTATTACATTATAAATAACATATATATTCCTTCAATCCATCATCATTACCATTCTTGAGATGTGCTGAGGAAAATTGAATCATATTGATGCATAGAGGTGGTAGTCCATAAATGTGCATGAGAAATACAATGATTTTTGATTTTATGGAAATGATTTTCTGACATTCAAAATAAAATTTCAGTATTTTTATTGTAATAAAGGATTTATTAGGATGGATAAAAATATTTTTATAAGAATAATAATATGAAATCATCTTTCAAATAGTGGGGTAATAACATTACATATTCATTTAATGAAGACCATTAGCTTACACCTATAACCTTGTTAGCATGATCTTCAGAGGATAAAAAAGGCCCATGAATGATGTTTAGAAAACGATAGAGGTTTTTTGGTGGGTCTTGGATGAAATATAAAGCACATGGTCTGAAAATAAATAAGGAACAGAGGATCCATTAATATGTGAGGGGTGGTTACGTGAATTGATCCATGCATTCTATCTAACCCTACACCTGATCTGGACCATAACATGGAAAAATTAGAATTAGCAATCCATGCGGATGGAAATTAGTGCCTCTGTATGAGAACAATGCCTTGGGAATGATTTCACCCATTCAGATTTACATAAATACTGAAAAGAAGTAATATTAACAATGGTAAATTACAAAATCCAAAAAAGGAAAAAAAAAATTTAGATTTAATATTTTACATCATTATCCCAAAACCAAACGTGCTACAACAAATAGGAAAAAAAATACTATCCAAAATACCTCCACACCAAAATAGGTACATCACCCTATATCCACCATCACCAACACCTATATAAAGTGGAACTCTATCATCTGGATCCAACATCTCCATACATTTTTCCTTTACGAGAGTCAAGCATAACCGAGTCAACATACAACCAAAGCTGTATTCAGGGTGTGAGCCAAATCATAGTAGGAATCCACCCAAAATAAGAGATTACATTCCAAGAAATTATAATTCAATTAAAATTAAAGTTTTAAAATTGGACAAGACCCATTTTCATAGAAAACATTTTTAAAGGGTAACATGATTAACCATTAAATAACTATAAAGGAGAAATATATACTAAATTTAAGTGTGATATCCAAAAATATCACTATGTCATGGGAAATTATAATTATATCTAGCTCTAGTAGGATACAAGGTACATCATATCTCGGTTAAATTTGGTATAGAATCCAAAAACCACAGTGTCCTCTTACACTATATATTAGAGATGAATCCATCAGAAGTTATTATATAATCCAATCATCATAATTATTTTAGTTATTATTGTCAAAATAAATCATGGTAGAGGAAAATGGTCCAATCCACTTCTTAGTCAACTAGCATACTAGTCCATGTATTTACATCAAGAAACAATGAATTCCCTTCGTGCTCAGTTTCCAATTCAAAAATCACATAGATCGCCATAATCACATCCATACACAAGAAATTTTAATACACATATGAATCCATTGATTCTCAATAGAAAACGTCTTCCAAATTCACATGCACACCAGATCCATATAAAAACATTTTTCACACCACTTGAAAAATCTATAAATCCACTTGCACAATTTATAAAATACATGTAAAAAACACAATGTGAGATCACAAATGAAATACAACCCATTTTCATTGGAAAACCATCTTTCATCATGTACACACATCTAATCCTTTTGAGAACAAATTTAAAAGAAAAAAATATTCCATATAACATTCTTAAATATTCAAGAAATCATATAAAGATCAACTAAAATTCCTAAATCATTTAATCACCAACCACAGTCTTGGAAACTTATGGAAATTGGTGTGAAACCACAATCACACCTCAATAGAATCCTACAATTGAAATATTGAACCATAAATGTAAACATTGGACCCTAATGATTAATATTCAAGCTTAAATGGGTCCCCCAGCCCACTGGTGAAAAACATTATGAAGAATAAGGAAGATATCCCCTTGAATATAAGAGAAATCAAGGAATAAAGGTACTAACTTAGTGATTTAAGGAGAAATAACACCAAATATACAATAGATAATAAGATCCAAGGGACAAACGATGGAGAATGGAGGATCCTAGGGTAGGGAATCCTAAATGGGGCTGACTATGGGTGTTTATTGTTAAAAATAATGGTGGTAAAAGGTAACGCCGCCAATATTAATGAATGGACCAGTCAACGGATTTTCCAACATGGTTAACCAACCAGTTTTGAAACTATATGTTCCTAAATATCCAAGAAGGGTGTGCTTCATTGTTATCCCAAACAGTCTCTGACCCATGTGCCAACCTTGTTGTTCACCTCTGTCCGAAAATGACACTACGTTGCACGATTTCTCGGGAAAGGGCCCGTGTTTTTGATAAACTGTGTGCACACCATGTGACACTAGATTCCATGAAAAAATTCTATATTATTCAAAAATATTATCAAGGAAAAACTAAGAGATAAAATCCCATCTAAAAATAAATTTAAAGTTAGCTCAAAAAAAGAAACATATGTTACAATTCCCCCCACCGTTAAAATTTTATATACCCAAAAAGTAAACTCGAAGCTTAATCAGAGAATTAAAATTGATACTCCTTATCAACCAATGACTTAAGATCTCAAGTATTACGCACATCATTTCAATGTCACCAAAAAATTCATACCAATGGAATAGGGTTTCCATGAATAACCATCTCTTGAGAATTCAAAATCTGTATCCGTCATTCGAACACAAACAAATCAAGTTCCAACTTCATCTCTTCCCAATTCGATGCATGAGATGGGTATGGATTATATTTCTTCAGTTGAGAAACATGTAACATGTCATGAATTGATGTCAACTAGTAGGAAAAATCTAACATGTTTTCACCATTCCAATCGACATGGTATTCTGAATGGTTCTGACATAATGGGGTGTTAGATTCCCTTTCTTACCCAGATGACAATGTCCCAAGCGATCTACCACATTTAGTAACACCTGGTCACAAAAATAAAAATAATAAAGTCCGAGCCTCCAATTGACATAATAATTTTGATGAATCTGAGTTTTCAGCAACAACTGCTTAATCGTCCTAACCTTCCGTGATGTTTCTTGTACAAGGCTCGATGCCAACAATAATCAATCACCCACCTCATCCCAAAATAAAGGAGACTAACACGACCGATCATAAAGAACCTCAAAATAATCCATTAGAATAAAGGATTTAAAATTATTGTTATATGAAAACTCAACCAATAAAAAATGGATATCCCACGAAACTCTGAGATCCTAGACATTTTCTCGGATCATATCTTTTATGATTTGATTCACCAGCTTGGTCTAACCGTCTATTTGGGATGGAATAATGTACTCAACTTGACCAGTGACCCCCTTTACTTCTAAATAACATCCAGAACCCGTTAGATAAAATGGTATTACCTAACAGATATAGTTTTTAAAGGCACACCATGAATCCTAACAAGTTCTTGAACAGAAAACTGGCCCAACTTACCTTAATTAACTGAATATTAGGTCAGAATAAAAAGAAATGAATCTATTAGACGGTCAATATCCACTTTTATGGAATTCTTTCACAAGGGTGTATGAATACATTCGATAATAATGTCCAAGGAGATCTCATCCTACTTCCAGGTAGGAATATATAGTGGTTGAAATATAATTGATGGGCATTGGTTCTCTACCTTAAATTACGGACATGTATAATGCTGCTATACAAAGTCATCCACATCTCTCCTCATACCTTGCCACCAGAATTGTCAACAAACATCATAGTAAATATTGGTATCACAAGGATGAATTACCCACTAAAGACTAATGGAAATCCTACAAAACCACCTTTTTATAGAAATTTTCCCCACAAATCGATCCAAACAGAAAAAAAACTCCCATATGAGAAAATAACCAATCATCAAGTGTCTCGCCACCACGAAAAATCTATATAGGCTTCTCACAAAACCCATCATCAGAATAATCAGACTGAATCAGTTACAGAATAGAATGATATAGCTTAATAAAGTATATGAACATACCTCCATTGTTCTATATGGTCTCTATGTGAATATGAGCTAACAGTCACATCAAAGTCCTCTTATCATTTCACTCTTTCGACCCCAAGGTTGGTACTTTTCTACTCGAAGCATCCAACACAACATTAAATTTTCCTAGGGTATATAATATATCAAAATCATACCCATAAAGGTACTCAACTCAATGACGATTCATTATATTTAGATCACTATGGGATAAAATATAGGCTAATCTCTTGTGATCTGAATAAACCTCAAATTTATCCCTAAAAAATATTTGATCCACATCCTCAAAGCATGTATCACCACTGCCAACTCAGCGTCAGGGGTTGGGTAATTCTTTTAATGATTTTAGAAATAGAGAGAACCAAAAGGCACTACATGGTCACCCGATAAAAGCACACACTTGGACCCATACCCGAGGCATCATAATTAACTACATTACCCTCTTCTTATTCCAGAATGATCCAAATATGATCTATGATCAACCACATTTTAAGCTCCTCAATGGAATCATGATACTCTGGGTTCCATTCATACATTACCCCTTCTTAGGTGAGCACCACAATAGGGGAATAATTCCAAGAGAAATATCGAATGAACCACCTATAATACAATCCCAGACCTAAAAAGCTTCTGATCTCAAACACATTCATTGAATTGTCCAAATAAATAACTTCAATAATATTCTCTAGGTCCAAGGAGGCACCATGCTAGAAGATTACATAGCCTAGAAAAATTACTTCCCTAATCTATAAGGTGAATTCAGAATACATATCATAGAGAATATGATAAAAAAGAGGGCCCAACACAATTCTCAAATGATTCTCATGCTCCTCCTCGGTTCATGAATATACCTGCATTTCATCTAAGAACAACATGTTGAAAGAAACAAGATTCTGATGGAACACCTTGGTCACAAGCTTCATAAAGACTACTAGATAATTTTTCAACCCAAAAGGCAATAAAAATAACTCTAAATGGTCATACCTACATTAGAATACTATTTTTAAGACATATGCCTCTCTAAATATGACCTAGAAGTAACCACAAAACATTTCAATATTATAAAACCAATTTTACCCCTTAATGTGAAAAAAGGACATAAATACAGGGAAAATATACTTTTCTATGGTCACCTTATTCAACTTTCGATAATCAATGGATAACTGGGGAGATCTATCAGCCTTTTTCACTAATAGAAGTGGGGAGACCTAAGGTGAGATGTTTGGCTGAATGAATTCTTTTGATACTAAATCATCCAGTTGTGCATTTAATTCCTTCAAATCAGTGGGGGTTATATGGTAATAGGGATGAAATATCTATTGTGTTCCTAGAACCAAATGAATGGTGAACTCCAAACCCCGCTCTAGAGGTGAAAAAGAAATCCCCTAGAAAAACATATGAAATCTTGTCCACCATGGTAGTTAATACACCCAATAGAGAACCATCATCATATTCCAATGAATGTGATGATATTCTAAGAATGAGATTTCTCAATTCCAATGGTGGACGTCCAACATGTTACGAATGAGGATCCCATTCCACAAGAATGAACAATGTACTTCCATAAGGGTCTACAAAGCGCTCTCGCTACCTATAACAAATGATGTTTTCCTGAAAGTGCACCATTCATTACATACCAAGGATCATATTAATGAGTAATACCCCTAAAATAAGGAAATATCATTCCAATTTGACCCCTGAATCATTGAGTTCACAAGATGGACACCGAAAACCCTGCTCTTGCTTCTTACTATGTGGGGTTACAAACTCACTCAGATAAGGCATATGATTAGTTGGAACTTTTAACACATTAATAAGGAGGGAATAAATAAAAGATAACGAAACACCAGGATCAAAGGTAGAAATATCTATGGACGATGCAATAAGAATGGTACCTCGAACAGTTTCTTGACCTCAAATTTATTCCACTAGTGTTGGATCCACTACATGATATTGTCTCATCTTAATCTAATATTGATAATTACCAATATAATTCAGATGTACCCTTAACTGAATCATCACAGAATTATATCCATCCCCAATACCACAAAATCAGAACAGAGAACCCACTATCATGTACAACACTTACTCAGGTAATATTCCACTAGAAGATACAAACCCTGAAACACTATGATAAGGACAATTGCCCCTGTAAAATTGTTGTAAGTGTCCCATAGCTCCATATAAGTGAAAATGATAGGGAGAAGATGTTCATAAAGGTCTTATGTGTCCTATCATCCCACTCATATTGCACACAATTGACCTAGAATCAGAATCCCTAGAAGAAGGCATCGATGATGGATTTCCAAAACTAACACCTCCCATCTTCCCCTACTCATCACGCTTCCCCTACATTTCTGATGAACAACCACTGCCCATAGCTGACAATAAACCATGGAACCCATGGCAGAAACTGCTATCAATCGCCACCATCATGGAATGACCAATCTCTTTGGAATAAGTATTTATCTTAATCAAGAATACATGAGATACAATTTCTATCAACAACCCCCACTCAAGGATTTGAACCTTCATTTTCTCATTCATTTTGAGGTCGGGTGCATACGTAACCAACTCAAGAAAAGTAGTTATCATATTCCATCACAGACTGACCTCCCTAGCTAAGCTCCATATACTTCTAGAATCTATCATTGTACAAGACCTCAGTATAATACATCTCATTTAAAACGAACTTCATGTACTTCCATATGATCTTCTATACTTTCCATCTTACACCACTAAGTCCCACCACTTCTACATTGTTTCCAGGGAAATTGTTCACTTTTTTACAAATCATTTTAAAACCATGTTCTACCAACTACCATGCCTAAATTAAATATTTTTCACCAAAATCTCAATTGGAAACTAAATGATAAAATACTAAATTAAGATAAATTGAAAACTACTCCAAAATAGAGACATGCATGTGACATGATGGACAGATAAAATTTCAAAAAATGAATAAATAATATAGATTCATTTTCAGGTATAGGTAGAACTAAATTGCCAACAATTAAAATTTGAAATAATAAATGGTCAAAATACCTTTATCCAATAAGATTTATACATGTTTATCAAGATTTTTTACCCTTATCACTTTATTTTATCAACTATTCAACTCATTTTAACCATTAACAGAGTAATAAATTTTTTATTTGGTAACAATTAATAATGACCAAAAATGATTTTCACCTACATAGAAATTTTGTACATATTAATTTCAAATATGGAAACAATTTTATCAAATTGATTTTTTTTTCAATTCTAGGAATTGTTTTTAAAATTAATATTTAAAATGAAACAAAAATCATTTAATGAAAATTTTATATTAAGAGTTTAACTGAATTTAATATCATTTAATGTATTTTAAAAACACACAGATAAATGTTTAAAAAAATTATTGAATATATAATATAGACTTTTCATTAAAAAAATTTATCCATAGTGACTAATAAAATTTACTAGGATTAAAAACTCAAGTTCCTAAAATAAATTTTCTAGAAAAAAATCTCTTTTTCCCTTAAAATGATTTTATTTTAATTTCTAATCAATTGAAAAGGGATAAATTCATTTTATTCATGTGTGAAAAATATTTTTATTAATTATAAAATTATGATTAAATTTAAATAAAGGAAAAATATCCCCATAATTAAACCCACGTGATTAACCAAGGCTTATAAAAAACATAATTAAAAACAGTTCTTTAGGTGAATAATATTTCTAATGTGAATTAAAAAATATATTCCCATAATTATATTTCAAATAAATACCCTATAATGTGATTTATTTTATGTTCGGTAGGAATTATTCACATAAGTTTAGTTTCATGAGTAAACAAGAAATTTAATACATTAAATTTATTTGAAGATAAATATATTACAAAATCATTGGGTGTTACAGTTGTGTACCTTTTTCCTTTTTTGATAATAGAATTCAATGGAATTTGGATCATGATTAAAATTTTCTAGTAAGATCGAAAATTCAAACAGGAATATTCATCCTCATGTATGCTAATATATCCCATGGCATGACCTCATTGAAAAAATAAATAATTTGATCCCTTATATGAATATATTCTAACCTCACATATCCATTTTCAAACTTTTATTTGATAAAATGATATCTAATATCAATATGATTATGATTATATTTGTTGTGTTTCATAGGATTCTGGGATAGATCAATTTCACATTCATTATCATATTAAATTCTAATTGGATTATCAATTATCACTTAATGTTTTATCATTTCTATTTTATCAATATTATTTGTGTAGAATAATGTTTAAAATCCACATATGAATCCCCAGTTATTCTCAAAATAAATGAATTTTTTGTTTTACAATTACAACTCACACATCCTTATCCCAAAAAGAATGTACTTGTAGATGTGTATTTTCTATCATGACAATTTCTAGACCAACCAATATTATTGTACTGAGAAAAGAAATCATTTCTTCTTTGATAGAATAAAACAAGTATTTAATTACTCATAATGAATGTAAGAGTGATCGTAGGATATTTTATATTTGAATTCATTGGATCACTTTGATATCACATACATAATATCGTGACATATAAAATATCAGGTATTAATGATGAGAGATAAATTAAACTACGAATCTATCTTTTTAAATACTTATCGTTAATCTTCCTTTCTTGTCTTCGTAGAAACTATCATGGGTGTATCATCACTTAAGAATATTCCATGCCAAATTTTGTCAATAATTCCCGTGCATATTTTTGATGATATAAAAATAAAAATATTCTTTTTTCATAATTAGAATTTAAAAAATGGTCATTTCTCTATGCATAGTCATTTTAGAAACTCCTCAATATTATATAATTTCAAACAATTTAAATGATTAATTTAATATAATCAATGCAAATAAGAGTATATGTGTCATTTTTAATATAAAAACTAATTTTTCATATTCAATTTGATAAAAGTTATTCCCAAGAAGTAGTTTTCCATCTTAGAATACTCATATATTAGAGGCATTGTTATCCTATATAATTATTTCCTCACACATCACATTATAACATCATCACAATCTATAAAAAAACATCCAGTTTAAACTATATAATCTCCTTCTATATGTTTTCATTTTATGAAAATAGAATTCACAACCATTAAAATTTCTTTTAATTAATGTAAGATAAAATGGATAAAAAAATTCATATGGGTTCATGTCTTGAAACATGTGAAATTTTTTCGCAACATTATACTTATTCAGCAAAATAATATCCATGGATAAATAATTTGTCTTTTTTTAAAACATTGTAAATATTATCAAGTATGTTCATAAAAATAATCTTAGTTAAAATAACATTCTTTCCTTATTGTCTTAAAAATATATTCCATGTGGAAATCCATTTTACCCTACAAATATCCTCATTAATTGAATTTATCCACTATTTATGATCTATATCATTATTAATGAATTATGTGTTAATTTGAGAAATGATATTTGTTTGGTTTTTATGTATCATAATTCTTCTTGTATGAACTACTGAATTATGATTTCAAATTATATTATTATTTTCCACATATTTTTCTTCATTTGATGTTTTATTTTTTCACACTTTGTGACATCCCAATCATCAATGGTTTATGTTTCCTAGTTGAATTTATACATATTATTCAATAAATATTTCCAAAAAACTGCATATTTGCTTTGTCATAAATTTAAAAATACCCTTTATTTTTATCACCAATTAATTATTGACATTAAATCATCCATAAATATATAAAATATATTTTATTTTGAATCTGTTTGTTCCATTACATTAATTCCCTTCTATTTGGGATAATACTCTTGAATACTCATTCACCACCCTTTTCATCCAATTTTTCCGTATTTGAATATTTTGGTCATTTTTGTTTATCCTAGTTCTGACTTCCCATATCATGAAATTTCCAATAACAAGGGGGATTATTATTATTAGATATATATATACATTGCACATGAAGTCATCACATCTCTCCATGTGGGACTCAAAACATAATAATATAGTGTGACCTATTTGGGTCATAGTGTGATGACTTGAAGCTTTAAATTAAGGATGTTTACCCCATATCATAATCTTCAAGGAGAACAAGATTATTATCCAATAATAATTCACATAGTATTTTCAATGTGGTCTAAACACATTCCCCCATCAATGATTATATTCTACATGTCCTACCATCAATTAATAAAAGTTATTTCTATATATGACTCATTGTCTCATAGTTTTGTTTTTCTTAGGGGAAAGTACCCATAACTAAAAAATCACTCTTACATTATGAGGATTCCCAATATGATATTTATACTAAAAATGAAATCCCCCCTCCATTTCTCATGTGATACTTAGGATGTGGCCTCATAATTTTACATTTTAGGGTCATCATGTTATTCCAGGAAGAAACAAGTGAGGGTTTTTAGTCTCGTGTTATGAACCATATGGATCACTGGAGTTTGGTTCCGAAATAACGTGCCTCCAATAATAATCTCATGTGCTTGAATGAATCCTTTGATAGGGGTGTCTCATTATATCCATGAATTTATCTAAGGTTGAAAAAATATTCCCATGAAATGTTTCCATTCTACACCTTCTCTTTAATGAGGTTGTACTTGTGGTCCATATTATTTGATCTTGAATGTCTCATCAGATTATTTGAAAAGATTATTTTCCTTTGATTTTAATGACCACTGACTATTGTTTATGAAACATCAACATGAATGTATTCATTTTTTATCCATCCACATCATTTGGTATGGAGCTTTTGATAACAAAATATACATTGATTTCATAATACTGAGAGTGAAAAAAATCTTCTTAGAGTTCCATGAAACACATATTTCTATAATAAAGAAAGAATTTATATAAGTAATGTATTTTATTAAACTTATCTTTCCCAATATGCATAGGTAAATCCATAAATTGTAACTTTTTCATACCTAAATATATAGTCATTAGTTCCTCTGATTTTTAATAAGAACTTTTTTGCTTCCATAAGATACAACTCCTTTGGTTTTCTTGTAAATCAAGCATAGAGCGTTATTACAAACCCAATATCTGATCAAGAAATCATTAAATAGAGTAAGCCACTAATGATCCTTAAGAACACATTTAATTCACTTAATGTAACTTTTAGTCATATTTTTTGTTTTGAGATATAAATAAAATAATCAATATGAGAAACGTATAGACCAAAGATGAAAGTCATGCCATCGATCATTAAAATTTCAAAATTTCTCTTTATTTGGGTATAAAATTCCTTAAAAGCTTCATATTTTTTTCTAGTAAGAATAATTTAATTAATATACATAATTAAAATGAGAGGGTTTTTATCTTCCAAATTGATATTAAGATTTTGATCCAAATTCACTTTTACAAAGTGGATATTATTTATGCTACTATATAGCTTTCAATACCTTGATTTTGGTTCTTGTTTGGGCCTATATAATTATTTCCATAAATTCCATATTCAGTATCCATCACCATCATAGATAAACCCCACATGTTGGACAATGTTGACTACATTTAAAAGTTCATCATTATGAAATGTAGTGTATATGTCTATTTGAAAAAATTTGTAGTTTTGTTGAATATAAATCATAATAATGATTTAAATTATTTCAACATTTGTTCCTGAAGAAAACATATCATCAAACTCATTATTCTTACATTAATATTATCCTTTGAAAACAAGGTGATATTTATTTCATGATACTTATCCATTCTCAATAATATTGTTCTAAAAACGAAATATTGGTTAACCACATTTTTTCTTTTATAGATGTTATTCCAATTCCTAAGTTGCACTCTTCTAAATTTACTTCATATATTCATTCATAATAATAACTGAATACTCATTTTATAATATGTAATTAAAACCCTTACAAATAGTTTTTAAATTTAAGATAATATTAATAAGAAATATTATGATTCTTATGGATTTTACCAACATTATACTATCATTAAGAATATTTTTGTGCTTAATATGTTTCCTACGTCTTTATAAGCTACAATATCATTTCTAACAACATTACGCATCACTAGAAATATTTTAAACCATCAGGGGAGTTACAAAAATTAGATCAACCATTTGAGATAATCACATGTTGTCTTGAATAACTATCTTATTAGTATCATCCTCAATGGGAAATGATTCTTATAAAGGATTTCAATTCCAAAAATATTATGACATATTGATAAAAAATAATTCTAGTATTCTTTTTATTAATCCATCGACTAACATCACTATGTTTTTATCTATGAAATTTTTCTTCTTTCGATTTATCATTGATAATGGAAAAATTTAAAAATTATATAATGATATAGCATTTAAAATTAGACACCTTTAAAATATTTAGAACTGGATTCATCCAAAATCATAACACATATGGTATTTGGACATAATTTGGATCAAATATTGACTATTTCATAATATATACACTCAATAATGTATCATGTATCTAAAAGACTTTTAATATTTTTTTCCTTTGATATCATTGCTATTCCCATATCCACCAAACCCTGATTCACCAAATCAATGGACCCATTTTATTTGATTGTGTGTTAAAAAATATTTGGTTCTAATATTATGTTTCAAATGTTATTCCTAAAACTCTTTATTATTTTATTTATATATATATTTGGATTAATAAATTGGGTTACATACTCTATTTGATTATAATAGATCCTCAAAAATATTTTTATTTTATCAATAATTTGTAATTTAACTGACATGAAATAAAAATAATTTAAATAAATAAAATACTTTAAAAATCGTGAAATTATTTTCTATATTAATTGTTTTCAACCATATTGGTACACACATATGGGTACACTAACTCCATATGTTTTATAATTTTTTCCTCAACCGACTTGCGGCCCTTGTTAAACATCATTCCATTATAACATGTAACAAATATATCGAGTCCTTCATATTATTGATTTGGTATATTTCTAATAGCTTATTTTTTTTAAATATCATCCTTATTGTTGTTCCTAAATTTACATATTCATATATTCCAATTATTTTCCCCTCCATTATCACATAACAGAAAAAAACATTATAAATCATGAAAAAGTTGATATTTTCTTACTAACCCATTGATGTAATCATTACTCACTTGAAACTCTTTATAATACATTATTGTTTCCAAAACATCAGAACATTACCAATATAAAAATTATTAGAAATAATAAATAGATTGTTCCTCAACCCATAAACAATTGTATTATGATTATTTTCATCTAAATAATCTGGTCGTATCAAACTCTATATAAACCTAGTAATCTACCATTTCTGATATTGTCAATGCCTCCATCATAAGAAATTATTTATTTCAACATATTTAAGTTATCATTCATGTGGGATTATCATCCATAATAAGGTATCCATGAATTCAAAAAAATTTGTACATTATAAGAAATTTTATCTACTATTTGAAGCTCTAAATTATTTATCCTCTTGATAAATTTGGAATTATTCTTTTTTTATAACTATTCAAATGTTATGGTAATAAATTTCATGGTGTTGTGTTTAAGTTTATATGACCTCTTACAACCCCCCCCCCCAATAGAATCAATTTTTTTTTGTTTTACCTTCTACATTGGATATTTCATTGAAGGCCCCTAAAGGATTCAAATTTACCCCCACAGGATTATAATCCCCTATTCAATTGAGGGATTGAGAGATTTCACCGTAAAACATAATCTTTCTACCCATTAAATACAAAACTACAACATCTTTTATGAAAGAATAAACTCTTCTAGTATAATATAGATTAATAAAAATATTCAGATCTGGTTTCCTTGGAATACAATACCCACCACTCCTTTTATACTCCTTATTTATATGATAATATTCCCTTGTCAAGACCCCTTACATTATGATTATATTTTTTATTCTTCTTTATCAGAAACCACTTTTCCTTTAAAATTTATGACACCATCAATAAACATGGAAATGGTTGTGTTCTATTTTTTAGGTAATGTAGCAACCAATATATTTCCCTAGTTGTTACAATCACCTATTTAATGAGAACATTATGTATCAAAACAATTATTAATAGAATTTTAGGACAATGACCTCATTTCCTAGTGGTATTAACAATTTCCAATTTTATTTTTTAGAATTTACCAACATCAATCACTAAATTTCTAAAATCCATAGAGTTGGATTTTATCATTTAATTTAAATATTTTACTAGACATTAAATAAGAGTATTTACTTCCATATTCATGAAAATTAATATTTTCACTGTTAATCTGAATTATTTTATCTCTCACATAAATAATTGAATTAAGATTACACATCTATGATTTGAACACAATTTTTATCTGTAAAATATCATTATATTTTAAATCATAATGGTATTTCCTTATACAATCATTATATATCATCATTTTTTTTATGTTTCATCTCTTTTGTTTTTTATCAAGAACACAATGATATCCACTCTATGTTAAAATACATTCAGTGTAACCTTATCACTCCTTTCTTATTCACTACATGGTTCTTCATCTTTTATATTAAAAGAAGTTTTGGGTAGATTATTTTTATGAACAATATTTTTCATCGTTCTTTACATAGTATTTATCTCTTTATCTTTATTCACTATAATGTATGGAATCATATTTTGGGAAATTAGTTTTTTCTCCATTGTATTTTTCATTCCTTTACCATTGAAGAAACTTCATCTAGTGTGACCACTAGACATTTTTGTTATTATAGAAGATATTTTTGGTCATCCATTCTTATCATATTCTTATTATCTTTTAAGGAAAAATTCTATGAAAATACCCAACATTTCCATAATTAATGTATTTAAATTTTATATTTCCTTTGGATTTAACTTTTCCTCTATGTACATATTTTGAGAATAAATAAATTAATTCTTTAAAATCTATCTCATCATCGTCAATATTAGATTTTTCCTTATGATAGATTGTTGAATCAACATGATTCGTGAATTTTATAGTGTAAAATATAGAATCCTTCCCTAATTTTCCATTTATCCTTAGGGATGGACCCCTTATTATCTAATAGTCAATCAACAAATTTTTTAGTATTTATGGTCTTCTTATCCAATTATTGGTCCTCAAGGTCTGAAATATTCATGTGGAATTATATAAGAGGATTCTTAATACATTCTTTATAATCGTAGTTCAGCACCATGAGATTCAAAAATAATTAAAAAAAAGAATGATATATAATTCTATATGAATTACCAATCTTAAATGACCAGTGAAATATATTGAATTAAATTTAATCTCTTCTAAGTCTTACGATACACACATCCTTAGATTCAAATGAACCGTATAATTGTTTCTCATTATAACCAAAACATTAAATTGAAATATATGAATTGGGATGAAAAACTTTATGATCATTATATTGTTTAAAAATGTATAATATAATTTCAATTTTTTTTATTTATTATAAATTTTAAATGAATCCATTTCAAGAAAAGATAAATAATTTCTTAAAATCTGTTTTTATAAAAGGTGAATTTATCGTGATTTTGACACATATTTCACAATAAATTTTTAAATATGTGAGAAAATTAATTTTGAAATATTTATTTTATGTTGGAAATCATCATTTTAAAATTATATTATTTATAATTTCTAATATGTTTCTGAAAATAAAAATATTTCAATGAGTAGTCTAAAATACTAGTTATTATTGAAAGTTGTCTTTCTAATATGTTTCTGAAAAACTAAATGTAATTTAGTTTATTTTAATAAAAAATATTATTTTTGATAATAAATCATTCAATACTTATGAGAATTTTGTCTTTTGAAATCTTGTTTTTCGCCACATCTATTAGATTAATTTTAAATTGATTTCATCAACTAATATAACATGAATTTGGAAAATTTGATTCCATATTTTTATTTTAAATAATTAATATTATATAATAATTTAAACTTAATTTTTTCCATACTAAATAATAAAAAAATATAATTTAATTACAATGATTAAAATTATAATGGGTTTACCGGTAGTTAAAATTAAAAGGTAATGGTTTAAATGACATTATAGACTTATAAAAATAATATATTATGGAAATATTTAGATATTATCACATACATAGTTATGTAATGAATAATTTTAATCCTTTTATTGTGTTAAAAGTTTGGGGATGCCTCTTTCTTTTCAAAAATATCAAGTGTTTCCCCTCCCCCACATATAAAAGGACAACCCCTCTTTCATCCCCTATACAATACCAAATCCTATGTTTTAAAATTCATTAAAAATACATTCCTCACATCTATACCCACATAATATAGTAATTTTTCTACCATAAAATCAATCCTTGACCGCTTTAGTTATAATACTGAAGAGGATTCCGGAATAAGAGGTAACGTCCTTAACCATGCATTTTTATTTTACTTCTTCTTCTTTTAAATCCTCAAAATATTATCCATATATTATAAAATAATAAAACAAGAATATAATATATATTTATATTTTTTTATATTTATTTATTAACATATACCCATCTCGTATTCAATCAATTGGTAATGGAAATCGTCAATCGTGTATACAGCGGACCACCGCCTCCTGAACCAATATAGTTCATTTTCCATTATCCCCTCTATTTTCTAGATATAATGATGGATTTTACATATTGATATTATATTTAAGAAATTAATATATTTTTTGGATTATAAGTTCATATATTATTTACTAATTCTAATCAATTGGAATAAATATTGTCTCACATGCTTATGTGTGGACTAATACCTCCACATAGCGCTGTAAAAAAAATTTCATTTAATTTTTATATTAATTGTTATAAGAATATATTTAAGGAATATAAATGACATATTTTACATATTAGTTTTTATGTAATGGTTAAATATTGTTTACCATTCTCATGTTTCATATTTTATAAAAATAGAAACATTATTAATGAATATGTATTGCCAACCATCTCTATAAAAGGTTTCACTCATTTTCTGATGTCCGACTATTAGGGAATATTTTAAATACTTATATAATTGTAATATATTATATTTATACAATTTTTTACATTATTTAATTTATTTATCCATGATCTATATAAATGGACTGATATTATTGAACCAAAACATACAAGACACTGGTGCAATTATCACATGATATTTTTTTTTAACAAATCATTATTAATAAATGGGTCATAAAATACTATATATAAAAAATATTTGATATAAAAAATATTATTATGGTTCATTAATATATTTTAAATAAATTTATATTTATTATATAGGTGTTACAGAAAAGTATGAAGTAATTAATACCCTAGGTAATGGATTCTAGTGTCACTTTTCCTTCTGTGAGACGTCTGAAATATTAACCACATAATTATTTTATGTGAAGTATATAAAAACCCTTTGATATGTAATATGGACAATAAATATAAATTCATTTTATTTAATGTTTCATTTGAATTAATTTCATTCACGGGGCGTATGATTCATAAGTTACCATAGTGGTAAAGGTTTATGTTTGAGTCCCATTGTTTATCAATATTGTTCATGATTATGTTTACGATGATGAAAAATTATGATATAAATTTCAATAAACTCATGAATGTTATTCTCCTCTGATTATTTTTTTGATACAAATTTTCCTTTCATTTACCTTTCATTATGGAAAAAATAGTTTAGATGAAATTTTTTAAATAAAATCAACTTTTTTTCTCTCTTTGGTCAAAGATCCATTTCTTCAAAATCATTTTTTTCTAATGAAAATTCATGAATTATTTTAATGTCATCATATTATTGATTAAATTCATTTTTAGGAACGGTTTTATTTTAACTTATTTTTTTAAAGTGAATACTTCTACCATTCTCCAAAAACGTACATTTTGACATTTCTTTGAGTAATGCGAAATAAATCATTTCATTAATATACTCAGCATGAATGGAATTTCCTAGTTTCAATACCACTCATTGTTTTGAATATTACATTAAAACTATATAAGGTTATATTCAACTAAAGGATTTTACTAATATTCTAGAATATAATTGTTTTAAAAAGTGTATATAAATGTAAAAGATATATTTTATTATAGAATATTATTAATTGAATTTTTATGGTATTTCTATTTATAAAAAACTATATCAATAATTTTACCTTATGATACATTGGTAATATGTTTTAATGATACCGACCATCATATTTTTATGGATTTTTTATGATCATTTTGACTAGTATGTAAAATTTTTATATCAATTTAAATATTATTGGAGATAGGCTAAGATTGTTAATATTAATTAGATAAATTATTAACAATTAATATCATAGGTTTTCAATAATAATTTGTATATTGATTGCGTTTTTACCGTTAATATGATTAATGAATTAGACTTGGTATGTGATGGGAGGGGCTCAATATGGCTCCATTATTTATTCGATGGTTTTATGAGTAAAAATAGATTCTGTATTTGTATAAGGCCATACCAATTTATGTAATATGTCTTAGAATGAGGCCTTGAAGGTATATTTATGATGTCCAACATTTGATGTTTCCTCATTTGAATAATATATATTAATTTTCATGTGATTATTAGATTAGTTAAAATAACCATGTATATGTTTCCATCCCATTTGATTATATATATTTCATTTTATTATCATCATTTATTCCTACATTATTATTATTTAGGTTCAAGTTACTGATTAAAGGGAATGTATTACAGTTATTTTAGATTTCATATTTATTATTCCTTATGTAGTCATGATAGTTTCCACTGTATGCATACCCGTCTTGAGTATTATATATATATTGTTTATTAATTTTCAATTCCTAAGGATGATAGGATGGGTATCATGATTGATATGAAGGGATATTAATAACTGAACGATGGTTCTCCTAAAGAAAATTTAATTTTTTATTTTATGTTTTCAATTTTAATGTGAATTTCAAGTATGTATCTAGTTTTCAAATATAACTAAACTATTTATTTATATTGGATGTGATATGTTTTCTCTTGTAATAATATAATAATGTAACCACCAACTTTGTCTGTCCAGGGTTGGGGTCGTTATAGTTAGTATCAGAATATATTTTATAAAAACCTTTGGATATATATTTAGGACATAAAGATTAAAGAAGATAAACATGTGATAGAATTTGAGAATTAGTTTATAATATCATCCTATAAATTATAATGGATGAGATTATGTGGGGTTTCTCAGAAATAAATCCATGTCTAGATACTAAAAGTATATTTTTTTTCATGAACAGTTATACCAACAGGTAATAACTCAGAAAAGTGAGAAATGGGATTTGCAATGATCATCAACTAGTGCACAAAAAAAGAATTACTACAAATTAATTTTGACACTCCCTGGGGGTTATTCTTAGGATAATTCAAAATTTCATTACAAACCATTAAAAAGGATTTGAAAATTAATTTTTTTTCATTTGAAAACATTCCAAAGGAATCGATGATTATGATTATGATATTAGCTATTTAAGAAATTTTCCATTTATTTTATTTATTTCAAAAATTCTGAGATTTCACATTGTAGTTCATAAATATGTAATTTAATATAGTATGTGTTATTGCTTATAAATAGATCCTAGTGGATGGAATGAGAGTCTTATTAATGCACAATATCTTTTTAGTCATTTCCATTCCATGAAATATAATAATGAAAGAGATAGAGATGCATATAGAACAAATAACATTATAACCATATTAGGGAAGCTAACTTAGGTTATTAACAATAACATTTCTTTTATGAAACAACCTTTTGATCCACCCCATAGTGTAATATTTTCAGATTACTCAGTGCATTGAATACCTCAATCATTTAATGGGACTAAAAATATATTTTCAGCTGATAAATGGATAATTTACTTTTAGAAATTTTTTCTCTCATTTAGAGCTAATGAATGGGATAATGTTTTAAAGGATGTTTTTGTCTCTCATGAAATACATATCTATGATGATCATTGATTCTAAAAAAATTAAAGAAGAAATAAAAAAACATAGGGTGGAAGGATTTTAGTGAACTCTTATTACAAAAATATTTTCCTCATAGCCAATGACCATACATGGAGAGAAAGTTCTAGAGTAAAACGAAAAAGGAAGAGGAAAATTTTGATAAGTATCACTCAAACTATAAAAATTTATCATGCCATACAACAAACTCTATATATAATCCAAGAGATATATTAACCATTTCATTGATTGGATTAATAGAAACCTTTAAATGGAAATGATATTCATAAATTTCATAACATATCAAGACCTATCATCATGTGATTTCAAGATACTAAAATAATTATTTAAGTATTATGTCTTCCAAGGGAATCAAAACAAGATTATAACGAAAGTGAAAAAAGGATAATGTGACGAAGGTAATTAACAATATTCCCATATGTGATAATGGGGGAATGAAACTCCTTTGTACTTTGTTGAAGGGAATGGGATTTTTATTCAAATGTATAAAGAATGGTCATAAGGAACATGAATAAAATGGTATGCAATAAACCTCCAATATTCAATCATCCAACTATAAGGATATATTGTACCTTCCAAACTAATTTCCCAAGCTTCAAGGTAATATATCTCTGAATAAGATAATGGATCAAGGTCAATCATGTGATACTAATATAGGATAATTGGAATGATTAAACTTATTTTGTGTTTGGATTCAAGAATTATATTTTAGAAGTATTATTATCAATGCTAAGTTCATTAAATGAATCATTAAATATATAAGGATTTGGATAATTATGTACGAATTTATGTCTTCATTAAATACTAAATTATGTTTTATGTATTACATCATGGTATTATGATTTTAATATTGATCACATGTTCAATTTCATAAATATATATTTTTAGGATTTAATGTGATGAGAATTCATGAATATTCAGGATATTTTTGGAAGCATTTGTGGTAATAAAACCCATTGGTTTATAATAAATTTTAGTGAAAATTTAATTTAAGATAGAAATAATTAAAAAAAAATTACCCAAAATTATAATTATTGATAGCATTTAGGGTTTATATAATCATTGATGTTAAGGTAATAATATTCAATTATTAATTTTTGATTTCATGAAAAAAATATGTCATATATAAAACCATATTGGTTAAATAATTTATTTTTTTAACAATTTTTTTAGAATATATATAATAAATTTTTGTAATATTATAGGAATTATATTAAGATGTTTTTTGATAAATTAAAACTTTCATGTCATGTGAAAACCCATTGAATCTGGAAAGGACACGAGGATTGAACCCACAACAAAAGGCTGATAACGGTTCATCACCTATAACGGGTATATATGATTTTCTGGATGATATGAATTTTTTTTACATAAAATATTTGTTTTATAAAAACTAATGGAATGTATTGAGTTGACTTAGGATGTTTTTATTGTTTAGATATTCAATTTTTATATTGGGTACCTCTTTCTAATAAATTTGGTTTTAGTAAATATTCATAGACCTACTAAAGGGATTGTTACAATTTTATTCATGATATGATCCATTAAATGTTAATTTATATACTTAATTAATAGATAAAATATCTTATGTTCATTTTATAATATAATAATTTATGTGTATATTGATCAAATCATTAAAAAGGATAATATTGTTCTTATGAAATAAGTATATATCAAGTTTGTATATTTTCTGGTTTTAACATACATTATAGTAAATAAAACCCCAAAAAATTATAAAATTATCATGAAATGAAATTTATTTCCTATTAAATTTATTTCTATCATAACTTTATGCATTAGTGGTCATTAACATTCTCTTATTCAATCACTTTCTTTTGACCAACGCTCATTATCACTCTATATAATTATTTATAGTTTTCTTCCACATCCTACCAATGATTTACTTTTTTGAAAAAAAATTAGGTTTTATTCCATTTGTCATTTTTATTTGTAGTTCTATACTAGAAGTGGAAATTTTATTGACCCTTTTTATGATTTGGGTTTCCAATAATGGTATTTTCATATGGAAAACACTTGATTTTTTAGAATAAGTTCATATTTTAAGGACACATTTTTTTGATGGTGTAGAAAATGTTACACCATAAAATTATAAAATAAGAACAATTTTTTGATACATTATTCTGAAAGAAACACCAAGAATATACGACATATAAAATAAATTTCATTAAATTTAATCTATTCAATATATTTTGAAACATGAAACCCTAAATCTATAAGAGTTGTAACTCATTAAAATGTTATATACTAGTTTCTAAATTGGTTGGTTTTAGTATATCTAACTAAATTATGAAAAAAATTATTTATTTACATGTATAATTATTTTAAATAAAATTAGAATCATTGGGAAAAAAGAATTTTTTGGTGAAAAAATATATTTTTTTCAAAAAGATGGTTGCGTCATTCTTTTCCCATGTTATTTAAATTAATTATTACTTATTTAATGAAATTTATATTAAAAAATGTAACTTATTTTCCTAATTAAAATTCAGAAATTATCTTCAAAATAATTTTATAAATTTGGAATATGTAATTTCTTATGATTACAGAACAATTCTAATTTTTATTTATATCTATATTTTTAATGAATTTAAATGTCATATCATGATATAAATTTTTTACAAAGAAATATTAGTTTATTTAGGTTATAATAAATATAATTTATCTCATTGTTATAAAAATTAAATTGTAATTTTATATTAATACTTTCTTTGCTTATGATAATTTTCTCTTTGGAAAACCACTTTTTCATTTCATATACTGAATTAAGTTTAAATTAAATTCTGATACTTATATAATTTTAATTTTGAAAAAATTATTCATTATTATAAATCATAATACTTAATATCATATAATATGTGAAACAAATTTTTTTTTTCATGATGAATAGTCAAAATATTGAAAATGAATTACAATTGTTATTGTTAATATGGGTTTACAGGGAGGATAAACTGAAATTATAAGCGTTAAAATCAACAATATACTTGTTAAATTGATATTTTATATAAATATTTCATAATTATTTCATATATGTTTTGATAATAATCCATTTTTATCCTTATTTCATGAGAAAAAATGTTTGTATCACTTTTTATTTTAAAAAATTTCAAGTGTGTCCCTTCTCCACTTATAAAGTATCACTTCCTCTTATATCTTATTCACACTACAAAATCATTTTTTTTATTCAATGAACTGATAAAATATCTTACTCAAATATCCCAAAATATCATAGATTCCATTATTTAGTCATAAATTTAATCTCGGGAGGTTTAGTTATAATCCTAAAGAAGTTGTCTGAGGAATTGTTAAAGCTCTAAACCATGCGTTTTCATTTTAATTATTCATATAAGTCTTTAAAATATTATCATACATAGATAAATGAATAAAAAAATTATATAAAATATAATTAGATCTTATTATTTCAATTTAATACTCTATATCCACATCCCCTTCCATCAAATGGGAAACAAATACACCACTCATGTGTACAGAGCACTACTACCTCACGAATCAATTTATTCATTTTCCATCACCTCCTGCCTCAGTTGAATATATGGATGGGTTTAGAATATGTATAATATATTTATTATATTAATATACCTTTGGACTTATAATATCACATATCTTCTTTCCATTCAATAAAATGGGAAACAATAACGTTGCTCGTGCATACGTGTGGACCACTTCCTCCACATAGCATTGTGAAATGTTTTTCATTTATTTTTGAAATAATGGTAATAAGGATATAATTAAATAAAATAAATTTTTTTTATAATAATTTATATTTAATGTTGAAATATTATTTTCCATTATTAAATTACATATATTGGGATAATTGAAATAGTGTCTTTGCGTACACATGACCTATTGTCTCCATGAATGATGTAACAAATTTTCTCATATCTAAATTTTATGGCCTATTATAAAGACATATATAATTATTATATATGATATTTATATATTTTATATGAGAATATAAATTATGTAACCATTATAAAAGTAAAAGGGATGAAATCAAAAGACCTTAAAAATTTTGAATAAAGAAGAAATACTCAAATTAAATAGATATTTTAATGAACAATTGTTAATAAATTACCAATAAAAGACTCTAAATAAATCAAAGATATTGTGAAATATTTCATTATAGTGATTTAATTTTTTTATAATAAGTTAATATTTATTTTATATGAGGTTCATTGTTGCGTGAAGGAAATCAGACCAGATGATTGGGGTTTCTTGACTCAAATTTACTTCCATGAGACTTATGTCATATTAACCAATTTGTTAATTTATGTGATGTATATAATACCCAATTTATATGTTATATAATGAATGCATTTATATTAATGGTCTTTAAATTTACATTTGAATTTAAATTTCTCATGTGGTTAGTGAGTCAAGGTTAAACAAAGAGGTAAATGAATATGTTACAATCTCATTGTTTATTCAGATTATACATAATTAAATTTAGGATGATGAAATATTATTATCTATATTTCAAGAAACTCCTGAATTTTATTCTCTAGTTCCTATTTATAGATAATAAATATTTTCCTCCCATTTAACTCCCTTTATGAAAAAAATATATCAAATGACATTTTTTAATGAAAACCAACATAATATATCTCTTCGGTCGAAAATAATTTTTCATCCAAATCCATGTTCTCTAAATTTTATTAGACGAAATAATTTCATTTTATCCATTTATTTTTTCAATTCATTATTAACCATTACTTTATGTTAACAAATTTATTTAAATATATTATATGTAATTTTTTATAAGAAAGGTAGTTTTTGAATTTTATTATAAAAATGTGAAAAGAATCATTACATTAATGTACTCGGCATAAATGAAAATTTGATCTACCATGGCCACTTATTCGATTGAATATTTTCTTACATGTTTATAAGTTTATTTTGAAGGAAAATTTATTCCCTTCTATTGTGGAAAATTTTAGTAATAATAATTTATTTTCTAATTAAAAATGGATATTTTCAACTAGAATATATTAATATAAATTTAAATTTATATTCATCAATGAAAATAAAACCCATTTTACCTAATGCTCCATTGGAAATATAATGTAATGATGTCATACTTATTATTTCTCTCGAAGGTTTATGGCCAGTTTGATTTGGATATACTATTTTGATACTCTTTTATATAATAACCTACAACCTACACGCCTAAATCCGGTGATAAAATCAAAAAAATTACATTCCCACCATTAAGATAATAAATTGGGACCCGATTTTAACTATCCATAACATAAAACGTGAAATAGAAATACTAGAATCCCTTGATTCTCAAGGAGAATTTATGTTAATTGCTTTTAAGAATAATGAAGTCCTCCTATATTAAAAATACATGTTTCATTACATAATAATTCATATAACATAACCAATTTTTCTTATTTTACATTAATTCATCATCAATATGAAATTTCATCGAAACATAAACTCCTCAATATCATTTCTAGATAAACTTGGGAAAATGACATAGAATAAGGGTGAGCCCAAATTCTCCGTGAGGATAAATATAATCATTAAAAAGTGATTTTTGTTAATGATAACAATAACATCATTGTTTCATGATGAAGTAATCATAGTACATGAGATAATCATAAACTAACATGTACCCAACAATGCCTAAATAATCAATATAAAACCTCAAATAAATATTTAATAAAATAATGACTCATAAGAATTAATAATCATGAACCATGTGGTATTAATCTAGATCCAATAAAACACTAAAAACCCATATCTACCATATATAAAACGTACTGTTATCTCAAAACATCATCTTCATTGAAAAATTATAGGACCCTTATATTACCCTTAATAATGGAAAAAGCATCTGTTTAAATTCCAATAAAATTATCTAGAGAACAAAATCATTACCCAATGAATCTGAGTGCTATCTAGTAACAACTGTCATTTAAGCTCTATTGTACTCACTCGATTATATATAGGTGAACCTATTATAGAATATATAATAGGATCACCTAACACTCTCTAGATGAACCCATAATATAAGTTATAATGGGATCATATTGTGATATCTGGGAACACCAATAATTTAATTAAAGTCTAAGAACCATAATATGAATAATATAACAAGATCATTCAATTCCTCATAAAACTCATAAAAACAATCATTATTCAATTCATAACATGGTTAACTCTTTTTAAATAAACAAGCTCCGTGAAAAACCTTTTGAAACATTATTAACATAAGATGAAATTTTTTTTTCAATGATAATATCTTCAAAAAAAGATTAAAATGTGGAAAAGATATAGCTTCCAGGAGAGTTTCATTGACACATTATTTACCTATGGAAAAGAGATGAGTTCCATGAAAATATAATTCAATCATGATTAATCACTGAAAAAAGGGTCTCATGAAAATCTCTTTTAAACAAGATAATCACTTTTAAAATAATTATGTTCCATAAGAATCACTTTTAATGATGATTAACCTTTGTAAAAGAAATGGATTCCATGATAATCTCATAGAAACAATATTTACACATGGAAAATAAATAAGTATTATAAAAATACATTTGAAATAATTTTAATCCATCTAGAGAAAACAGAAGGATAGTTTCTAAATAAAATATTACCATTATATTAAAAATAATTTTTTTACTGAAAAATAGAAATACCATAAAAATTTCATTGAAAACATTCTAAATGAAAAAAATCAATTTGATTTAAAAATATAATTTCAAAAATAAAATTTTACAAAAAAGCATGAAAGTAATTTTAATGCTTTATAATATTATATACTTATAAATGATGTTTTATAAAATATTATTTGTAATGAATTATAGAAATTTATTTCATGTTGTACATGTTAATATAAGGATTCCTTTCAAATTTATCATTAAATCCAAAAATTCATTTTCTAGAAGAAGATATAAATTCCTTTTAAAATTTTAATTGGAAGTAAAATATAGTTAATGATTCATTAAATAAATCACTTTAATAAATCTAAAAAAATAAATTATTTTTATAAAAAAAGATTTTGGATGCAAATGTATTTTTAACCAAATAGAGAAATAAAGATGATATTTATTTAAAAAATATCAATTATTTTATTTACCAACGATTGTAAAATATGGGATTATTTCTTGAAAAAATAATTAATAAATATTTTACATTAAAAATAATGATAATCATTGAGATATATATCATAATTTATCAACATTGGAGACATAATCATAGAGAAAACAATTAAATTATGAGATTGTAAAATAAAACTCTTACCACATTGGTAACATAAAATGGTAGCCCCCATGAAAGAATAACATTATATTAAACATAAATAAATCATGAGAATATATAAATTTGTGATATTTAATGTCAAAAGGGATGTATATACTCCTCATAAAAGAAGATAGGGTCAAAACATGACATAAATCTCAAATAAGAAAAATTGAGAATAAAACCTCATACAGAGATCATATTATTGAAGTAGGGATTATTCAATGAACATATTATGTGTATCAAATTTAAATACACATAAAACAATAGAATATGAAAAATAAAATAATCTGGGTTTGTTATATATATATTATTAACATGACATAATCAGTGAAGTTGATGTTTAACCTTATAAATGGAAATTGTGTTAAGAAATCACTTACCTTACGCTTTATTTTTGTTGAACATTATTTAACCTCATTTATAGTGGTTTTAAATATGTTAATAAATTATTTAAAAACCATATGAATTTTTATAATATCATATAGTACCCTTTTATAACATCTTATCACTTTTACATTAATAATATTTCACTGTTTTCATTATTTTTTGGTGATAATTTCCTTGTTTTCTCATTAATGGTTTTGTTATGAAAGTAATGTTTATTATACATATAATATAGTTAAAAAATAACTGTAAAAAATATCATGATATAATGATCATATTTTCACATAAATATTTCTTTGTGATACAAATTATGGAATATGGTTTTACAAAATATTGTATGTTAGATCATGGATAGGATAGGTCGTACGTACACATTGGTAACATTAAATTTATCAATGACCATTGGATAGATGAGGTAATTGATATTATATATTTAATAATTATAATAATGTCATAAAAAATTTATTAATTTAGATATACTTATATATATTCTCCAAGATGTGTGGTGATAAAATAGAGGGTTGCGTCGTTTCATGAAGGCAGTTGTCTACTCATACATGAATAATGTTATTATATTTCAATGAGTGATGACGTAAAAATAAAATAATGTACATAAATATCTCTTATATAATAGATAAAAAATAAAATTTTTACATAAATATCTTTTATATTCTTTTGACACATCATCACACCCAACTGTGAGAGGTGGTTGTTGAAAAATGAATGACATCAGTTCAGGACACGAGAGTCCTCCATACACATGAATGTTAATTGCATAACCAATAAGATTGAAGAAGAGAATGATTTAGGTTTTTATATTTATATAATTGCATATAAGTATATATAATATATTTAAGATAATATATAATAAATTTTTAAAAATAAATTTAGGAGTTGGAGGAAAAAATAAAACAAAAAGACTATTCAAAGAATGTTGCCTCTACTTCATGTATCTTCTATTAGTTTCCATCAATGGATTTCTTTGGTTGGATTTTTTTCACAAAATAAAAAATTTATGATTATGATATTAAAATATATAAGATATTTGTTTATTTACTGTCCAAACCAATGGGTTTTTAAGGAGTGAACATAGGATGAGGGCAGGTGGCCTTTTATATGTGAGGCAAGTGGAAAACATGTACTTTTTGAAAAGAATGATTTACACCCACATGTTTTCATATATAAAGGATTCAATAATAGAACATTATCTATAATATAAGGTATAAGGTTTAAATATTACCATAAAATAAATTTTGTACAAGTTATTAGGTCATTTTTATCATTTTTCCATTTAGTTTAACCCTGATAAACCCATTTTAACATTAATAGCGTTAATAAATTTTTATAGTTTCAACTATTAATTTCGGTAAATAATTATGTTTACCATATTATATAATATATGTAATGATATAAAAAATATTTAATCTATTTTTACAAATTAAATTAATATAATATGACATCATTATTTTAAAATTCATCTCACAGGCACGAAAGGAAAACTTGTATTCAAAGAGAAATGTTCAAATCATGACAATGTTTTTATATCCAATTTCAATATAAAATATACTAAGATTAAATAAATTGTATTAATGGATATATAATTGAACTAATTTTACTTTAAAACAAGTTTAAAATATAATTTACCTTTACAAGTATTTTAAACAAAATGGCAGTTTTGAATTAAAATTTTGTATTTTCCATTATTCATAAAAAATAGTCATTCTAGAAAATTTAAAAAAATAACCCAAATATAGATTATAATTTTTTATTTATAATCCTAATTTTATTTTTTCATATATATTTTCTATAAGTGGAAAATAATGAATTTTAAACAAAACCCGCAAATGCAAGAAAAAAGTGGTGTTTTGAGAAGTGTTTTTTTTCAAGTAGAAGAAGAATTTACATTATCTATATGTCTAATAACAATTTTTGTCTGAATATAAAAAAATTTATACTGATATATAATATATAAATATCATTTAAAACAATCATAATGAATGATTTTTTTAATTAATTATAATGGAGATACATTATTCAATTTAAATTTGTTTTCAGAAAAAAAAACATTTTGAAACCCAAAAAAACGTGAAATAAATTAAAATATTATTATTATTAAAAAATAATTAAGTTGATTAAATATATAAAATAAAAAATTAAATTAAATTAATTAAAATAAAATATAAATTTAATCTATTGTTACTAAATTTATTGAAATGAAATGACATTTCTAAAAAATAGTACTTGTTTAGTGTTCATTGAAAATAAATATTTTCCAATAAAAATTCCACAATTTCACCCAAGATAAATATATATATTCTGGTTTAAAATTGTATTTAATTTTTTCATATAAATTATCTAAATATTAAGAAAATTAATTATAAAATTTCTTCATATTGAAATAAAAAAATTTTGAAAAATAAATTAACAAGAAAATTACATTACAAAAAATGATTGATCATTTACTAAATATTCATCACTAACTTATATTGAATATGATATATATATGATAATTTTTTTTAAAATAGTAAATACCCTCCAATATAATGGCTATTTTATAATGGTTAAATATATCGTGGTAGTTTAAGCTCAGTGTTGCGTGTGGAATACACTATCAAACATAAAAATCTCAGGGTTTTGTATACCTAAATCCATAGAAGATAATGAATTAATATAAAAATAAATATATCATATAGAACATAAATGTCACATTATTATCTAAACACATTTATTTGTGTGGTTTACACTATCGAGTATAACTTATTATTTTAAAAATTTTGGATGTTAAACCAAGATTCAGTGAAGAAATCATAAACATTTCATTTCCAATATTGATAATGATAACTATGACCCACTTTTTTTCTACTCAAACCTTATTACATCAGAAGGAAAAATTGAATCACTTATATTCTCAATTAAATTTTATTATAATAGTTTTATAATATTAGGACAATCTCCTACATAAAAATGCCCATATTGATAAATTAGAGTTTCTCCCACTTAATATAACTTTTCTTATTTCACATTAAGTCAGCATCATCATCCATTTTAAATCACTTATAGACATAATTCATTAAACATAATTTTTTAATAACACAGGTAAAAGGAAACATAATAATGGGGATATTAAATGCTTGGCAAGGTTAAACATTAGCATTAACATGTTATTGTCATCTATAATCATAATAAGTGAATATGTGTGTGATGACATAATCAGGGGGCATGTGTTGATCATAAAAGAACACATACCCATCAATTCATTAGTCATTAATCAAGAAACATATCATAATGATTTAACAAACATAATAGTCATCATTATCAATATTCAGAGTCCATGTGATAATAACATATAACAAAGTAAACACTAGAAACCCATAGAGATCATAGATAATGTTTGTTGTTATCATATAAAATCTTCTTCACAGAACACTTTTGGAACCCTTACAAAACCCTTAAAAATAGAATAACCATACAATCTACATCTTATATAATTCCCCAGAGAACATAATAATTACCCAATTCATTGGAGCTCTATCTCAGTGCACCGATTATTTAATCTATAATATGCTCACCTAGTGCAATATCTTTGCACCCATACTTTAATTAAATTCCAAGACCAAAACATGAATAATTTACAAAGAGATTTCATAAAATCATATATCTCCAAAAATTCTAATTCCTTTAATAAATTGGTTAAATCCTATAAATGAAATGGGTTCTATGAAACTTTATTTTAAACATTATTATAATATTTAAAATGAATGGGTTTTATGAAAATCACTTCGAAACATGGTTATCCCATGGAAAAGAAATATGTTCTTAGACAATATCTTTCGAACATGATTAATCGTTTAAAAAAATGGGTTCCATGATAATAACATTGAAAAAATATTTAGCTATAGAAAATATATGGGTTCCATAAAAATAACATTTTAATATGATTAACATATGAGGAAAACCGGTTCCAAACATTCTCTCTCAAACATGATTAACCCATGGAAATTAAGTGGCTTCCCTAACATTTTCTATAAATCTTGATTAACTTGTTGAAGAGAAATGGGATCTATAAAAATATAATTGAAAAATATTAATACATCCAAATAAAAAATAACGATGTTAAAACTACAACATATACTATTAGAGTAAAAATAAATGATTTTTGTCATTGATGATTATAAATAGATTTTTAAAAATCATGATAAAAATTACCTTTTCATTTTTAATTTTAAGTTTTTAAAACTAATAGTTCAAAAAATTGATAATACTTTAATTTGGAAATAATATTTGAAACTTATAATTGAAATTTTTAAATATAGGGGTCTTCATGGAGGCTATAAATTCCATTAAATATGTACTCATTAAAGAAATGATTCATTTCTCATTTTTGATAAAATCCAAATATAAATTTTGTGGAAACTTACGTGAATACTTCTTCCAAAAAAATGAAAAAATGAAAAATGTCTATTTTTTTTAATATATCATTTTAAGAATACTAAAAAAATTTGAATATTGCTTTAGAAAACATATTTTTGGACGAAAATTGGGTTTTCAACTGAAGATCAAAATATAGAAGAATTTTCATAAAAATATTTTCTCAATTATTTTTAGTTAAAAAGATTTCAAAAATTATAATTTTTTTTTTAAAATTTCATGAATAATAATATTATAATAAAAATCACGAGCGTCCTTGATAGGTAGATCAAAATATTTCAACATTGGAGACTTAATCATATATAATAATGATAAATAATGATATTATTACATATAACTCTTAAAAAATTGGTAACATTAAATAATAATCCCCATAAAATGAAAAAAGTAAATTAAAATTAAAATATAATTAAAATAAATAAATTCATGATATTTCAAGTCAAAACGTTGTATATGCACCTCATAAAATAAGACATGTTCATAACATGGAAAAAGTCTCAAAGAAGGAAAAGAGAGACTAAAATCCCTTAGAAAGATCATTTCATTGAATTTTAGACTAATAAAAAAATTATTATCTATATAAAATGTAAATCCAAATAAAATAATCCGCATTTATTATACACATAATCTTATAATGACATAATCAGTGATTTATAAGTTTAACCCAATGAATTGAAATTGAATTAAGAAATCTATTACATCATGATTTCATTTGGTTTAACATTCATTAACCTCGTACGTAGTGTTTCTAAACATGTTATAAACTTATTAAAGATACCTATTAATATTTATAACAATATATTTGATCCTTTTATAACTTATCATCATCTGTTGGTTAATAATATTTCATTATTTTCATTGTATTGGGGGTTAATTTCTTTGTTTTCTCATTCATTCATTGTTATGAATGTTTTGATTATTATGAATATAATATATTTATATCATCTATAAAATAATAATTACTAAATATTTGTCATATTAAATAACAAGTTATATTTTTTATTACCAATTATGAAAAATGGTTTTGAAAAATGATGTATTTTATGATTGTGGATATAGTAGGTCATACGTATGCAAGACTAAATTTTCCATTTTTGAATGATCATTATGGAGAGGAGGTATGTAATATTATAACCCTCTATAATGATCATAATTTCATTAATAATAAATTATTTAGATAAATATACTTATATATATCATCCATGTGATGTTGTAACAAAAGGGAGTGTCGCATCTCTATGTGAAGCCAGTAGTCCACACATACTCTGTCATGACCCGTCCCCTGGGGCCCATGTCGTGGCTAACCCATGCCCACCTTCCAAAGGCCATGGTTTGGCAACTAGAACCAGAATGTGTGTCCATAAAAATGGGAATTCATTGCCTTAAAACCTATATACTCACAAACAGGGCACACTGCCCATAGTATAACACAACGAATGATGAAAGGTACCCACACAACTAAAATCCAAAAGTTAGTATAAAAGTAAATATTGAAAGTAAGGGGCAAGATTACAAGACCAACTAAAATGGAAGTACAGGTAAAAAAAAGAAACATCTCCTGAGGTCTACAGCCACGAATCCTACCTAAAGGGGAGGTACAGCTCATCACTGTGGATCTCCACGTCAACTGTCCACCTCCGTACACTATCATGTCATGGATCCCCGAGTCTCAGTCAAAGATGCCCTTTGTCTGCACATGACACAACAATGTGTGGGGGAATCCCATGAAGGGTGAGTATAACAATACTCTGTAGGGACCCCGAGACCCCAAAATGGCTCTTATAATTCCACAAATTAATGACCAAAACCACGATTTCAATTAAAAAGAACAATGAAACAGATAGCTCACACAAAGTATAACTTAATTACAGAAGTAAATATGATTCATCATAATGGTAGATCATCTTATGATGTCAAGTGGCTCTACTGCTAACCGAAAAATGATTGGTATGCACTAACCCACACAGAATCGTTGAGCACTGACCCACACAAGATCTAACCCACATCAGTTCTATAGGAACTAACCCACACAGGACCGCTGAGTGCTAACCCACATAGGATCTGACCCTCATAGGATTGGTATTCACTGACCCTCATAGGATCACTGAGCGCTAACCCACACAAGATCTGACCCACATAGGATCGGTATACACTGACCCACATAGGATCGTTGAGAATAGACCCACACATGATAGATAGGTACTAACCCCCACAAGATCACCCTTCATTCTCCATGTCACATCCAGCCACTGGATTCCCGCACATAACGCGGTTGATTCCGGGAGGATATTCTCATCAAAACATCGGTCTTATTTCATATTTAATAAAGTCCCATGATTACGTAACCAAATTAACTGCCATATCATAAGGGTCCCAATGCTATAGACGGTACATCAATTGGACGCGCTGTTTGTAAGTTAGAGGCATTTTAGTGCTGACGGCCTAGATGGATTTGAGTTCGATCCAACCTGGTTATACTCCAACATTCCCCAAAACTCTAGTGGAGTATCACAAAAGGACCTCTATGTCTTAAGGGTTCCATCGTAGCAGACGGTTCATCAAACGAACGCTCGGTTTAGGAGGAATTATCATTTAATGGTAACTAGGACGAAAATGGTCCAAGTCTGATATGACACGACACGAAGGGGCTGGGCACTGCCCGGTTTGGCTGGGCCATGTCTGGCCCACTAGACTGAGGTCCTGGTCCACTAGACTATGGGAACAGACCACGAGATTTCGAGCTTAGTTCATTGACCCTGTGCTCGGACTGCTGGCCTCGGGCGACGACCCATGCACCCCGGGTTCAGCCCGTCCCACCTGACTGGGTGCGACCCACCACGCTGCAGAACTACCCGACGTGCAAACCAGGTGTGTGAGTCCTCTCCCATCCCGAATAGCTCGGATGTTCGGGCCTTCAAAGCAGTAGTGCTAGTTGCTGCTGCGCCGCCTGGCCGGTCCCGTTTTGCGATCAACTGCGGAACTCACGGACCGTGGGTCCACCCTCCGCCACGGTGCGAAGATGCGGTCCTCCTTTATGGAGTGCCACCTATATCCAACATGGATGACACTATAAATCCACCCACTTTTTCCTCCAAGGAACCATCAAGATCTGTAACCTTGTCAGGAACGGCGGTTTCCAGCCGCCACCTACTTCGGTCACTTGCGATGCTTTTGTGGTCCACCAGTGAAGCTTTGATAGTCCACATTCTATCCTGTCTATACCCACATGCCTCTCGATATGGAACCTACACTAAACGTCCCTCAGTTTCACCTCACCGCCATATTTTATGGTCCCCCATGAAGAACACAAACAATACCGAGATCGGCGGAGGGTCCGAGCCTTGTTCGTTTGGCACATTCCCTCCATATTAGCATTTTAACATGAAATTATTTCAATCATCAACAAGAGTAGAATTATTATAATACTCTTTGAATAAAACACCTACATCAAATAGGTTTTTAGAAGGTGCAACTAAGGAAAATAGGTTCGCATTTGTAGCATGTTCATTGGTGTTCGCTGAACTATGGATTAAATCCTCTAAGCCATCGAAGATCCATTCGACGTTCAAGGATGTCGTCACTAGTACATCCTTGGAGGTTCATCTCATGAGTGCACAAGAACTATGCCCAATCATGGTTTAAATAGATGAAGGGAAGATTTTAACCCACAGAAAAATTAATGAGGTTCATTACTGAATCCCATTAATGAGCCCATTAATATAATGACGGTGCAGTTACACAAGAATGTTTAATGGACCATTAAATGGTCTGACTACCCAGATTTACTACCACCATTTCTCATCGGTTACAAATAATGAAATAAAATAACTTGTTGTGTTATTTTTTTATTTGATTATAATGTCCGAAAAATTCCTTTTTTGCCCGACCCATTTCGGACAAAGTTATGCTTTTCTTAAGTGAATCATGGCACTATTAATTCAACTGTGCCCTCAGATTTTAAATCTCCGCACTGGTTGAAAAGATAGAAATCACCACCTGCACGATTACTAAATGTTCCCAAAAAGATGCAAAATTTCATTTCAGGCTCTCTCGGCTTCGGAATCACGTGCCGTCAATTTTCACAGACTCGTAAAAATACCAAATTATTTAAAAATATATATATATAAATTATAGAACATTAGATTCTCCCCAAATTAGTTATTTTAGTCCCCAAAACCATTCAAAGGTTAAGTAAACAGATTGGTGTATTGAATACGAATATGAGCTTCCCACTCCCATGTGCTCTCTTAGATATTAATGTCCTACCATCGAACACACATTAGAGGAATAGACAACCTACTAAAGACCCACTCATGTCCAACCTCTATCTCCACTGGAATCTCTGCGGACGTCACCCCATCATCAATGTCTAGATCTCCACAGTCCATAACATATGATGGATTATGGACGTATCTCTTCAAATGTGACACAATAAAAGTATTATACACCCATTTCATATGAGGGGGAAGAGCTTGACGGTACATCACCTCGTCCACTCTATTGAGAATCTGGAATGGTCTGATGAACCTTGAAGATAGCTTTCCACCCCGACCAAATCTCACAACTAGAAAGGGGGTCTTTCCCACACATACATCCCCATAGTTTATGAAAATCATGGGAACATCTCTTTTTATTATTATTTACTCCCGTAGTTTTATTAAAATTGTGGGTAACCAATCCGCAATTCCTTAATTCCATCATGCTTCTTCTCCCTCTTCCATCGCATTTCTCCTTGAACTCTCTCTTCCATCACACTTCTTCTCTCTTCCATTTCAATCCTCCATGAACCCTCGCTTCCCCCACTCCCATCCCTATCCTCCCCTCCCAAACCACCGTCTCCCGACCATTCGACCTCTACCTCCTGACCCTCTCATCCCCTTGCCGACCTCCGCCTCTCATCCATCTAACTTTCGCATCCGGATGATCTGCTCCCATCCCCGGACACCTCATCCACTCCCAACCTCAACCTCCTGGCCTTCTCCTTAGCCATAACGTCCCAGCCACCACCGCCCTACGCCTAGAACCAATGACGTCCATCCTCTCATCTCCCTCACTTTTGTCAACTTTTCCTCTCACCATCCTCTCCTCTCGTCCTTCTCCTCGCCTCAACTTCCCCCATTTCCAAAAACATCCTATCCCGGCCTCTGGCTCCTTACCCCCAACTCTAGAATCTATGTATGAATGTTCTCCTTTATTTTTTGTTCTTTTTAAACTAATCACTTATTCTTATATCAATAACCTCAATAAATTAACTACACAATTTCTCTTTTCTATTGTTTATTAAATCAATACGAATTCATCTTAGAGGTAAATTCTACTTCCTCCCTTTGTTATTGCAACATCGTTTTTCATTTATAATGTCTTATACAACTCTATTTTGTTCATTGGATATAACCGAAAACAATAATAATTTAGGATCATGTTAACAACGTCAACAATTTGACTACACAATTACTCTTTTCCATTTATTATTTAATAAATAAGCATTCATCTTAGAGGTAAATTCTATATCCTCACATTTTTATTACATCATCCTTTTTCATTTTCAATTTTTTTCACCAATGCATTTTATTCATTGGATATAATCTAATACCCGACCAATTTAGGATCATGTTGTTGAGGTCCTTTATAATATTACCTTACCACATAAACATTCCAGGAAGATTCCCATATGTTACTCCATTTTTTACGACCCATATGTTATTTCATTGTTGGTGATTATTCGTAGTACTTCAAGTAAAATTTTTCATGGATTTCATAGCTGCTTGAACCCTATCATTGAATATAGGTAATTATGACTATAATTTTTATTTCCCATTGGTAGAAATATTCTCTATCTAGGTCTCCTATATTCTTTGTTTAAATTGTCTCTCACATAATGTCAACCATATTCATTTCCAATTATGAATTTAACTCTAGCGTCTTGTAATCACAAACTTCACCCGATCACTCATGAGACTGCTCTATAATCAAGTAGGACCCTTTATTGACAATTTGCAGTTTATCCTCGAAGAACCGAGAAACTCCAGTGAAATTACTGTAAAATTACACCATCTCTTCCACATCCTTTTTCGAGTTCTAGTGTCTATGCATGAAGTTCTCAACCAGTAAGGAAATCTTCTTTTCTGAGACATTCAATTCTTCTAGAATTGTGACAACATAGTCTAGGATATTTTCAATTCCCCCGAGATAGAAATCATAACTCATATATATATTTTATTTAGTTTTACCCCAATTAATTTATCACTAAATCTCCCTTGTGGTTATTTTCTTTTCACTATATAGGATATATTATACTGAAAAGAAAAATATTTGGGTCCATACCTTCCACAAAACCAATTAAACCCTTGAAATATATAACTTTCAGGTTAATTCAAGATCAATTCAGCTTCATGTTCTAGTTTTCATGATGTAGTTTAAGCCTACTCCACAATTGAAATAATATATTGTATCTCCAAACATGGGTGGCTCCACGATTACATAAAAAATCAGTGGCTACATGCTCATTCACAAACATATCATGAAGACTATATCCATGATCCAATGACCCAAATTTAATCTATACTATCCCCACACATCCCAGAAATTATACATTCCTATTATATATTCCAATCCCATCAAGCATAGATCACCCTTATTGATTCTTGAAACCATAGGTGCATCACCATGTCAAACAATGTAAATGAAAACTCATAATTTTATCATAATTTTATAATTCAACTAGATTACATTCATAGTCTCAAAACAGTTATAAAAGATTGTCCTTAGTTTATAGGGCCACACACATAATCACTTATCCAATGAAAACTATAAACTCTATTCAAACACTAACTCACAGAGTATAGTCATCTCAAGATCACCAGGTATCTCCATCTTCCTGAACCCAAACTCCACCAAAAGTGTTATTACCCATGGGCACCAGACCTTCTATCCAACCTGAATGCAGTTGTAATACCTGACATGTACTAATATCACCTAGTCTAGGAATCATAATGAGACATCCATTCGCGAAACCATCTATAAGGATGAATGAACTAGAACATAAGTACTTATCATAGATAACCAAACTCACCTAACAAACCTATCATAAATACATTTTAAACATTATTAAATTGATATCATAAACCGAAGTTTTTTTTATGAATCACACACCTAAATGTTCTTAAAAAATATCCAACCAGTCTGATGGGTTACCTTAAAAGGTCAGAATGTACTAAATTCCCATCTTGGAGACATTCTAAATGAGGTAACCACTCTCTCAACCTTACTCCACAAATTATGACGAATAGTGTTAATAACTATGGGTTGCACATATCACTATCTCTAGGTAACATGGAATTTAACATTCCAAATACTAAATTTTATGTTTCAACCACCCATTGAAATTAATTTCGGCCTACCCACTCCCAGGCCAAGAATAAACCAATAGTTTCACACGTAATCACTAAACATCTCAAAACAAGAACACTCACATAGTGACCTACATAAAAATTCACTACAGTTTTAGAGCCTCCTTATCATAGTGCGACCACATAATTCTTGAACTCTTTATATCCCCAACCACCCAAACATTGGTTCCTCTTCTACTACCCACCATATCACCAATATATATATATATATATATATATATATATATCACAATTATTTTCATTACACTTCAAAATTTTGAATTAACCCAAAAATTACACACTAAGGGCTTAGGTAAATGAATTTTCAATTAAATTAGATCATTTATATAATCGAATAGTATAAATAGAAATTTAGTCCTAGATAACGTGGACTTTCCTCATATATGGGTTAGCTAGTCCTAGGAAAAACCTCCATACCATGTCTCGACACATTCATAATATATTTTGTACATTTCCAAAATTGTACGACTAAAAGAACCTCTAATAACATTTTACTAGGTACAACCGTCCATCGGTGCTTGCACCATTTGTAGATATAATATCCCAAGAATACTGCCCCATATAATAAAGGATGCTGATTAATTGTGAGGGTTTCAAGTAGTATGGTGGGAGAATATACCCGCATGGTCAATTAAAAAACATTAGAAATAAACATAATCATATAAGCATATATAAAAAATACATTTAATGACACAATGAAATGTTTCAATAATAATCAAAATATCCCATGCAATAAAAAATTAATTTTATTCAATACATTCATCATTATATTCAACCAGCAGCATGGGTCGTAGTAGTTATGTGGGAGGTGGTGGTTCTAGATCATATTATTAGAGGTTATTCATTGTCATTTAAAAATTTTAAGTGATTCTCATTGCATAAATGTTTTTCTATGCTTCCTTGGTTTCTTATTTGGGGGTGGGGTGTTATTTTTGAAATCATACTACTTGTTGGGTCACGGTTTTTGGTGTGGATGGCACTGTAGTTTGGGCATCCATGAATTTATTTGGCATAGATCTGATTTGGTTAAGATGTTGTTATAGGTACTACATTGATGTTTTAAGGTCAGGAAATTGGATTATTACAACTCTTTGAAGGAAGGATTGAAGTAATAATAGTCGATGTCTGAGGGGGTGATTGGAGTCGATTCTGAAAATGGATTAGGGACCATGGATTTGCATCTCTGTTTAAATTTGAGTAAGGAAACAACTGGGTTATTTATGGCTTGAAAGATGTTGTTATCATGTGATACATAATGCACTGCATCTTTTATTTCTCCCTATTTATACTCTGTTAATGGACAATGAAGGTTGCTGCATCTCTCTATTATGGTTCAGAGCTTGAGGTTTTGGTGGAATTTGGATATGCGGTACCATATTTTTTATACATAAATGTGCCAATTTTTTTGCAAAACCCATGAAGGTTATGGGAAAGAATGTTTGGTGCATGTTAAGGTTTTTATTCATTGAAGACTGAAAAATATTTGGTGCATGAAGCTAATTTTGGAGGGTTCCCAGAAATTAACATGTAGGAGCATGAAATGTTAAAATATTTTGGCACATTAGCACTTCATTCCTTTGATTTATGTGGACTAGAATTGAACATCAAAAACTGATTCTTTTTTGAATTGAGACTTATTAAAGGATCGGTTGGCTATATTTTCATTTCACAGATCTAATAATGGATTGTTTCATTTAAATCATGACAACTTTCTCTCTTTTAGGAGCTTTTAGGGGAGTTCCCAGAGCATTGTTGGAAGCTGGTTTGACAATCCGAAATGAGTTTCATGGTTTGATGTAATTATCATCAGGATCAATAGTAGTATACACCATTTTATTCTTACCAACATGAAAATATACACAAATGGTTGAAACCTTAATCCCCTTGCAGAACCCGGAGTGTTTTTTTGCATTCATGTTTCAATCTGCAAGCACGCTTGGTGTTAGTTGTTTAGGGGCATAATAGTTTGAGTAGTAGATTTGGTAGTTGGGGTTTAACAGGGCTTTGGTAACTTGAGTTATTTTTTCAGGACTTAATAGTTGTAATTTTGGCCTTTGTTAATTGGGGTTTGTTGTTAACTGGGCTTTGGTAGCTGGGGTTTGTTGTTTTTTTACACTATCCAATAAACCCAACCATTTTCGGGCTGTAATTTTCATACTCCATGAATGTGGAATGAGGATGTAGCAAGCATGGATCTGGTTGTACTAGTGATGATTTTTTGGAAATTCTTTGGGTTTGTAAGACATCAACTATTCTTTTATTTATTTTTGAGAAACCATTTTGTTGGGCTAGGTTCGGAAAAGCTGTACAATGAATTTCCTCGATTCTGGTTGCTATTTTCCTCTTATTTTTGGAATCATGTCCTATGTATTCCATTTATTGTTTCATTAGGGAAGAAAATATCCATTGTAATTAAAAAAAATATTTATATATGGAATATCAGAAGATAAAACTGTGAAAAATATGACAAATGGTATTGAGTATACACTCGGACCCAACACCCATTCTTAGTCTTAGAAATCATGAAATCAAAAACATGAGGTGCTTTCCCACATCTAAAAAAATATAATATTAATAACAACTCATATGCCCAACATCCATGGTTGAAAGTGTAGTGTTTTATTATAACTCGGTAAGACTCAAAATAATATATACCTAAAATTAAAATTCAATTAATTTTTCATTGAGATTTGATTTAATAATAAATTATTGATTGTTGTATTAATATTAAAAAAATTTATAATTGAAGATAAAGTGTAATAAAAATACTACTGGAGCTTGATCTATATCATGGAACTAAACATCATTTTGTATCAAATTTTACCAACATCGGCGTGTTTATAATCGTGGTACATGTCAAATAATATTATGTAACCATGTACAAATCCATGGAAACCAAGGGAATAATAATCTGAGATAACCTAGATGGCTCAATATAGCATTCTACCTCAATAAAAATCATAAAAAATACAATGGGGTGAGACTTTCCATTCATCCTAATCCATTTATCTAGTTAAACTCAAGGAACCATCCATGACATTTATAAAAATAGTAGTATTATAACTCATAGCTTACGATGGAGGTATTCCAACCAAATAGATTAATTCTATTCCAGTTAACTCATCATTCAAAATTAAATGAGGGTGCACCATAAGAATCCGAAAAAGTAATCGATGACATTTGATACATAACACATTACCTAAATCCCAATTGAGATTTCCCTAGTCATTTCACTTGAATTTCCCTCATTTCCAATTCTTATGATAACCCTAATCACGGTGTGTGTGAAATTTATAATTTCAAATTAATTTAATAACATGTATTTGATTTTTCATTTGATTTTATATTCATATATTTTTACCAGAATGAACTTTTTATTTTTTAAGAGTCTTGTTGTGACTTGTTCCAATTTGTATGCAGTAGGTGTTTCTAGGTAGTTATTTTATTAAAACAATTCATGATGTTATTTAGTTTATTAAATTCATCTTCTAGAATATTTATACCATTATTTTATACCAATGATTTTTTTATATAAATTATCTAAATGATTTTCATTCTTGGAGATGAATTGGTTTTCTTTAAATTTTGTTTCCCTGTTTGAGTTAAAAATTTACGCAAGGAAAATATTAAATTATATAAATTTGGGGATCATTTAAATTATTTTTAATGATGGGTGGCTGTTTTTATCTCTACCTTATTTCTTAAAAGAAATAACTGGTGTTTAAGGGTCTTTTTTAATGTTAAAAGGTAATTTTTTCTGTTACACCTAATGGAGGAAAAACATTTTTATCTCTCCCTTAGTTCAACTATAATGACACATACCGCTCTATCATAGAAATAAATCCTTTATAGGCCCATTATGGACTAACTTGATGATCATCCCTCTATAGGATCATAGAAATAAATCCTTTATAGGCCCATTATGGATTAACTTGTTGAACATCCCTCTATAGGATAAGGGAAATAATTTTATATCGAAATACTAAATGGGTTGAAATTGGTTATTAAAATAAAGGCACTTTCAATAAAAATGTGAATAAACAATTATATTTTTATGGTATAATAGTTTTATTTTATACATCACATATCCTCTTTTTAATTATGTTTTACTCTGTTAATTGAAATATAACTTTTTTCCTTGTTATAGAATTGATAGAAGTTTGATGTATCATACCAATAGGATATCAACTTCGTTTCAAAATAATTTGGAGATGTTTTTTAAATTTTTCATTTTACAATGCTTTAGATGGAGGTTGTATACAGTGTCCATGCTATAAATTTGTTCGAAGACCATGGTTAATCCTAGATGATGTTTGCTACCATATAACGAAATTTTGATTTCAAACAAACTATTATGTTTGGTATTCCCATGGATAGATGATTCAATGTTCTACTGGTCATGAAAAAAATGAAAGAAGTGGCATGGAGAATTTGATATTTTATTGGTTTCCATTTCTCAATCATACTGATATAGATATTGTGCACATGGAATAATATAATTATATCAATACACATGATGTAAATACTGAAGATGATGATGAGAGAGTGAAATTTTTATTGGTTGATGGGAGAACTCAAGTATGTTAATAATGTACTAAAATTACCATGTCAGAATTTTTAACGTGGTTATGTCATGGGAAAACCAAGTATGGAATTATGAATACCATTATTGATTTTATTCTTCCATTTTTTAAAGGACTTTCTTCCTGATCGTGTAGATATTCCCTCAAAACATTACAATTCATGTAAGCTAATTAAGTAGCATGGATTTGATACTAATAAAGTTCATTATTGTCCGAAAGATTGCAGTTTATTTTTGGAGGAAACAGTTGACCATAATGACTGTAAGGAATTTGGTACATCTCAAGGGAATACAAATGTAGATGGAACACCATTCTATGTGGCACAAAAAGTATTTGGAATCATTTTATTGATTAAAAGACTTTAAAATCTATTCATGTCTATAAGAAATCTCATCCAACTGACAATGGCATGATACTAATATAATTAAAGGTAATGATGAGTTGTTTCATCCTGCAGATGGATTAGCACGATGTACATTTGATGCACAACATCCTAATTTTGTAGCTCATGTGTGTAATATCAGGTTGGGTCTATCATGTGATGGTTTAAATCGGTTTGGTTAGATGCTTACTTCTCACAGAACATGGACAATTTTTAGTCATGTTTATAATTGTAATTCCTTCATGTGTATTAAAAAAAATTCACTATCTTGAGTATACTGATATATATACCTTCTGATCCTGGTACTGATATAGATTTCTACTTTCATCCTTTAATAAGAGAGTTGAAACAACTTTAGTATTTGGGCGTGCATACATTCGATGCTTCTTCAAAGAATACTTTTTAGATGGGTGTTGTCCTTATATGGGCCATAAATGATTTCCCTGCTTATGCAATGATATTTGGGTAGTGAAAAAAGGAAAAACATCCATTTCTAGTTTGTATGAAGAATACATGATCAAGACGGCCTAAATATCATCGTTATATCAGTTTCATGTGGCATCGACAATTCTTTCCAATGGATCATCAATACAGGATGAATATTCAAAGGTTTGATAATACTGTTGAGACTAAACAACAACATAAACATATGTCAGAAAGTGATGTGCTTAAATAATAAAATTATTTCAGTTTTTCATTAGGTAATGGTCATTTGAAATCTAAAAAGTGGAAGAATGTTGGCACTACAACCACTTACAATTAGAAAAAGAGAAGTATTTTTTTTAATTTCCATATTAGTCTACCAATTTATTATTTCATTGTATAGAAATAATGAATAAAGAGAAAAATATATGTGAAATGTTTCTTTCAAGTCTTCAGAATATCAAGGAAAAGACCAATGATGACTTCTAATCTAATTAGGACATGTTGTATCGGGGTATTCGACTAGAACTGCATCATGTGTGTATGAGTAAAACAAATGAAAAGTACCTTGTTATTCTTATGTGATGAGACTATGAGAGAAAGATCAATTTGTGATAGTATTGGAGAATATCAAGTATCCTGATGGCTATTCCAACAACATGTCTAAACGAGTCAACAGAAGAGATGTGAAACTAAACTCTCTGAAAACTCATTATTATCACATCCATCTTCATGAATTGATTCCAATAGAAATTCAGAATTTTCTATCCAATAATGAAAGGGTGACAGTGATTCACTTGTGACATTATTTTATAGACCTTTGATCCAAAACTATATCCAAGTCATTCTTCAAAAAAATGTAGCAAGAGGCACCATTAATTTTATTTGAGATGGAAAATATTTTTCCTCCATCCTTTTTCACTTGCATGTTGCATTTAACAATTCATCTTCCAAATAAAACACTTCTTGGGGGAACTGTTTCATTTCGGTGGATGTATCTTACTAAAAGAAATATGTGCACAATGAAATCCTTTGTTAAAAAGAATAGTTATACTAAAATTTTGATTGTGAGGGGTTATCTGGGTCATGAATGTATGGTTTTTTGTTCAATGTATTTGTCTGATGTCACCACAAGATATAATCAACCAATGGGAAATGAATATGACCAGTATGGGAAAATTGATAACTTGTTTTCATCTCTTCCCCAAAATGAAGGAATTGTTTGGTCTTATACATTGGATACATAGAGACTTGAAGAGCTGAAGATGGAAGATCGCACAATCTTGTATAACTATAGTTTGTTCAATGACTATATCAAGTAAGTAATATGGATATTTATATGTTATCTCATAATATGAAATTTCACATATACCTGACCATTTTATTATCCTTTTAGGAAGTTAATATAAACAAATCATAAGTATAGTTCATCGATCATTGTATTTGAAAAGGAGAGAGGATTTGCATAGACTCGAGTTTCCTACTTGGATGAAATAGAATATATTACCATTACATTAATTAGTTTTAAAAATAGATATCCATCAAATTGTATTATTTGTATCTACTTTAGTTGATGAGTTTACCTACTAGCTCCATTTCAAAATAAATGAGAGGTTTTTCTTTTGGTCATAATTCTTGGGTTCTTGAATGTAAATCTTTAATAACGAATAGGTATAAATTTGTTACAACAGATCGAGCGGTGAAAATTAGAACACATCATGGTGGAATTATGTTAACTACTATAACGGATTTTTATGACATTGTGTCAGATTGTCTGCCATGATATGAAAATGTGTATTATTATGGACTAGTAGATAAAATATTTTTATTTGATTACTATTCTCAAGGTAGAGTCACTATTATGAAATGAAAATGGTTTGATTAAATGAGATGACATGGTATATTTATTGATGACAGTGGATTCAGGGTTATTGATATGAGTCAATTCCAATGTACCGATGAACCATACATTTTGGCATCAATGGCTAAACAATATATTTAGGAGACAGATCATCTGAGACCTGATTATTGTGTCATTAATGACATAATCCCAAGACATATTTTTCATGATGTTGGTGAAGAAATTTCCACCATTGACATCCCCGTTAGTGTTGGCCAAAATATTGCATTTGATGAATCAAATTATCCCATTGTGAGATTTTATGTTAATCCTGAAGTAGTGGCTGGTAATATATAGAATGAACCATATATGTTCATGGTTCATTTAGTTTACATTGACATGAGTTTTTCAGGTTAGTGTTATGTAATAACTTTAATTATTATTTATTTTGGAATGAAATCTTTGTTATTTATATTTTCTAGTGTAGTTTCATTAAATCAGATTTATTTCAATGTATAAAACTTGGATTAAATATTTCATTAAATATAATGTATAACATGGTAATGTAATTTTAAAAATTGTGCAAGGCATTTCCATGTAATTAGTTGTACAATTAGTAATTATGAGAATTCAAATTGGTTCCTCTCATGAATTGCTTATAGATGTAAGTTGTATGCATGATTTGTAAAAACGATTTCTACAACCATTAAATTTCATTCTTATGTAGATTATGTCAAATACTACAGAAGGTCGAAGGAAGTGACAATTTGATCCCGATCGACTGGGGTGTGGGCATTTGATGCCTTTTCTTCCATCAGTGAGTATTATAATTAGAATGTTATTTCTGTATTACATATAATTTCCTATTAATATTCATTAACAGTTTTTAGGGACCTTCGGTTCCAATGAATTTGACTCATAATTCGGTTCGAAAGGGTAAGAGTGGGGATGATCCTAGATATAGATGGAGCACCCATCATACCAGTTTCCACACTAAACTACCATCAAACACCCCATTAACCACACCTTTTTGTCCTCCTCTTGAGTCTTCAGGGTTTTTTTATCCATGCCTCAATCATCATCTCAGCTACCCTCTTATTCACATGCCGTGTCTTTTCCTCTATCAGGAATGATCCCACTAATGCCTCCATTATCTCATTTTTGCTCTTATTCCCATACGATGACTAAACTATATCTACATATGTTTCCACATTTACTATATCCATATCTGATAATGTATCCCCCATCCTACTACCCATATGATTCCATGTCTATATTGCCTCTAATTCATACCCTCCAGCCATCACCTGAGGAGTCTATTCCATTAGCATCCACTCCAGTGCATGAAGGTCACCCAGATCATGATCGGGAAGGGAAACATCCTATAGAGGGTGCTGAGTCAGGACAACCCACAGATCCATCAGAGCTTATTAATCATATACAGATGGTTTTTTAATTATATCTGTATCAATTTATATCACTTTATTTTGATGTTGTTGTACCGCGACTTAATTATTCTTTTCCTCCTATTTTTCTTATTCAGTGGGATCCTCTGCTAGGAGACATGGGCACACTCGGATGACGGAAGTTTGGAATCTCTAGACATAGCTAATGGTGGATTACAATTGACAAAATCAAATGGTAGGTCCAACTGCAACGTAGTATAGAAGTTTCATGGCCACTTTGGCCAGGTATCATGATATCATTCTGGTGGATCCAATGTCATGGAAATATATCAGAAAAGAGATTAATGACAAATCATGGGAGCCAACATCGGTACGAAAATTTTAAAATGTCATATCTTGATTATGGGTGTATTTAAATGAAATAACAAGTTCATTGCAGATTCGGTTTAACATTCCCAATGGAGAAGCTACTAAGACTGCAAGGTGGATGGATATTGGGGAGTTATGGTGCTCTTACAAGTATGTGTTTTATGTCGTTTATAAGGGCAAGGTTGGTACTAACTTAGAGAGGGTTCCCATATTCCCCGACTCTCCAAAAATTCAACATGAAAAAATAATTGCACATTGGATGACTGATATGTTTATATTTATCTCAATATTTAATGGTTAACATATAAAATTTAATTATTTTTAATTTTATTGTAAATTTTTATGGATGTTTCAGAGAAAAACATAATGAATAAGGATTCAATGACCAATTTGCACACATTGGGGTACACTACAATGCTCGATCATGAAAAGAAACTGGTACTTTAACTGGGTATTGTGATGTTATACAGGATGTTATACTGAAAATATTATTGAATAGAAATATTCCTGATTTGTGAATTTCTCATATATGGTTCTAATCTAGATTTATGCATTTCTCATTTGCAGCAAGCTACATTAGGCATCAATAGTCAAGTTCCTCGAGCCAAATTATTGTGCTCTAGTAGAATGAAAAATGATGGAAGTGCGGTAAATGCACAAACACAAGATTAAATTATATGGGTTTTTATTTATTTTTTAAATATTTATATGAAATTTAAAATTTAATATTTTTATAATTCCAACATTCTACCGTGGTGGCCCACGATGGTAAAGAAGATGAAAATTTCGGGCCACATGATCATTTAAGTAAGGTATTAGGTGAGGAGCACTCTGGGAGTGTATGATGTCGTCTAAGGAAAAAAAATATTCTCCTCTAGGTATTGGTTGTCATCAGGCTCCTCTCAAGTCTCATATACCTCTGAGCTGGAAATCGCCCGTGCTGAAGTAGTTGAGGCCATGAAAATAGCTTTAGAGGAGAGTGAAAGAAGTAAGCAGATGACTGAACATTTCATGAAAGTTATGGAAGTTTTGTGTCTGTCAATTCCATCAAAGGTTGTTGCAACATTTGAATAATATATGGAATCAATGCACTCTATAAATTATGTGTCTGGTGATGCCAATGAAGTTCTTAGTAGCGATGAAGGTGCTGGAGATAGAATTGTTGGTGGTGGGGATGATGCTAATGTTTCTGTTGGTGATGAGGCTGATGACGATGTTGCTGCTGATGATGATGATTATGGGCATGGACATGGGGTTGATGATTTTGTGATGGGGGATATTAATCCGCTCTATTTTTTGACAGAGTAGGTTTACTTATGTATGTACTTCAAGAACATGAACTGAATTTCTGTATTGATGAGAATGGTTAAATTATTTTGTTCTAAAAATTTCTGCATAAATATTCCCATGAATTTACATATAGAAAACATTAGAATCCTTAGTCATGCATATGGGTAAGTCATTCCCTCACTACCATATAATACATAGATATAAATGATATTATAGCTTCCCATTATTAAATTTCTAAGCAACTAGTGTCTCACTTGTGACTAAAAGAGGAATTAACTTACAGTTTCTGGAGTAAATATTCACTAGGGGTGGGGCTAGGTGTAGGGGGGGGGTTGGTCTAGGGGGGTGGGGCTAGGTGTAGGGGGGAGGGGGGCTGGGTACAAGGGGTGGGGATGGGTGCATATGGAGGGGGGTAGGGGGTGCAGGGGTGTTGGCAGGGTGCAGGGGGTGGGGATGGTTGTAGAGGGAGAGGGAGGGGTGTAGGGAGGGACTGTGTATAGGGGGTGGGCTTGGTGTACGTGGGAGGGGGCTGGGTGCAGGGGGTGGGACATGGTGTAGGGGGTGGGGCTGGGTGTAGGGGGTGGGGCTAGTTGAAGGGGGAGGGGGAGGTGGGAGGGGGTGGGTGTAGGGGGAGGGGGTAGGGAGTTGTGGGGGTGCATGTGGGGGGGGGGGCAGTGGGTTTCCCTACTTCCATTACGATCCACTGAAAATGTCACGAGACACTATATGGTACTATCATATGATTTCTATGCCTCTATAAGGACCTGTTGTTGGGTTATACCAAAATTTCGATCCCTCTGACCATGGAAACGACTGTATATTCCACTTCACCCACCTTAAGCTACTCCGTCGAATAGCTCTGGCTAGTTCCCTATGAAGGTCGACTCATGGACCATCGATTCACTCTATTGATAATTATTATCCCTCTATATTAACATGTATGTACCATAACACCTATTTATAGGTGATAGATGACCTCTACATTCTCCCCTTCTATAATACCTTCAACATTCAACCCCTTCACCTTCAAACCCCTTCACCTCCACACTAAAACAGTGCATTTGGTTTCTAGATGAAGGTCGATTTCTCTTACCTACAATACATTTATGTCAAAAAAGGATCTCCAAAAAGCTCAACACTATGTAAGCCTTCTCATTCGGTTCTCCTACCACAATATTTTTAAATATCTGCATTACCATCCACTACTATGTACAATCCCTCCATGCTTTTCGTGAACCCCTTACCATCTCTGACATGTTACTCAGAGATCCTACATTACCAGGCTTCATCAACAGGTTTTTTCTCCTAATGTCCTTGATATTTATTCCCTTATTTCCATAATTATTTGGGTGAATCTATACATGATTTCACTGGAGAATATTATTATAATTATCATATCCTAATACTCTAGTTATCCCTACCATTTACATGTTGGACATTATTTGTTCGACTATTATTCTTAGAAAGTTTTTATTGAATTCATAATTTCCTTGATATTTATTCTTTCTTTTATGTGTAAATTCATACTATATTTTATTATTCTTTTACTCTCTCGTGTCAAATTACTATGATTTTTTCCTTTTTTTGGTTTTAGATGGGTGGATTCAATTAATTTCATGAAATTGATTTTCATCGAAGAACAATTTTTTCATTGGAATGTGATGGTTCATTTTTATTTGGTACTTGGAAATCATGTACAACTTACTACGTAAACTTATTCCAGAATTATTATCTGTTTGATCATCTCTACATATTTGTTTTTATTCAAGGATTGGACTATTATAATTTTAATGTATTCTTTCAATTACTAGTGGCAAATAACCTCATGTTTTTTCTTTTAAGTATGTGTGCATGTATGCTTGTATATATTCCTTCCTTTCATGTGAATATATATTCATTTTTTCAGATGGATAAAGAATGAAAATGAATTTATGGAGTCAAAATTGATTGATTTTACAAACAAGAACATTGGAGAAAGTTCCATTCCATGAGGTATATATCTGTACTCTTTATTGAAAAACAAGAACATTACATGTATGGAAAATGCAGATTAGTTTAATTCATATTTCATTAGTGCAAATATAAAATAAATTTTTAGTCTGTATGTATCAAAAAACATTTCATGTAGCCACAAAACTATTATCATTATTTATTTCAATATTCAATAACATGGTTTTTATTTTTTGTTTCTACCTGGTTTTTCAAATAACCTTTCCTTATTTCTTATGGGTATATTTTCTTATTTCCATGATCTTCTTCCCCATGTTGGGAGATTCAGTGAGAAGGTTATTATGAATTGTGCACCCAAGATTAAAACATAATCAATGCATCATAAGGTCTATGATTTTTTTTAGATGATTTTTGTAATGTTATTTATTCCCACAGTTATGCATGCATTGATCACACACAATGAACTGGTTTTTGATGACTAGTTTGAAGCCAATAATCAATGGTAGTTTTGAGTCTATAAATAGAGAGGATATGAGAATGCACCATACAAAACACACATTCAGTCCAACACATGCATTAAATCATATTTATTCTTATTAGTAATGTGTCACTCCAACATTAAAATATCAAAATTCAATATTCATCATTATTTATTCAACTTTTTAATCAATATTGTACATAAATTATTGATTTTCTAGAAATTTTACAAAAAAATTGAAAAAATCTTCGATTTCTGGCATAACATCAGGTTATTTATTTCATAATTTCATTTTCGATTCTTCATTAAATTATTTTCATATGGATTCAAAACATTTTAACTCATAAATATTTTGTGTATGAATAAGGAAGTGTTAGTGTTGACATTATTATAGGGTTCACTGATTCTGAATTGTTATTTGTAAAAAACCACCAACATCAAATCTTCCTTACATGAAAAATGAATCCTTATTACCATTATTGGAATTTCTTTGGATTATCATTTAATCCAAACATGCACTAATTTTTCAGGAAATGAGAAACATTTTAACAGTTCATTTGATATTGTCAATTCCCTGAAGCATGAGGTCCATGTTGGATATATGATATTTATAGAAAAAAGTATTGGATGTAATTCTCTTTATACATTATTGATTTATTTTTCCTTTTCGTGTTTTATTTTTCTATGTATCTATGTGTTAATTGAAATGATTTAAACAAATGTTTGAATGGTGCTTTTAATGTGTTTAGTGTCATGATGAAATGATGTTATATGAAGTTGGGTTGCAGGTAGGTGCTTCTAGGGATCATGGCTTTCCTGAAGGTGCGTTTCACTAATTTGAATCACCTGGGACCCATTTGACTTTGAAAATTGTCTTTTGGTTTCTATTTTCATCGATTATGATTAATTAAACCATATGTTTTCACACTAATGTTTTATAAAATTGTAGTCAACCCCTTCCCCTACAACAAATAATTTTATCATATATGTTAACATGTTATATATGTGTTTCCCTTCAATTTTATTATGTATATTATTGTTTTATTTTATAATTCATCAAAAAGTCCATATAATTTGCATCTATGGATTAAATAATGGTGGGGACTCAAAATATATTCTCTTGTACTCATATTTTTTTTAGTCAACTATACATTCATGTTTTCTGCTTTAGGTTTGTATCCACACTAAGCCCAAACTTTTACTGACTGAAAATGTTTTCCCCCGTGTGGATTTTTTCAGGTAGTGGTTTGTAAATGGAAATAATTTTTATTTTATTTCCGTAAAAATTTCATAGTTCCCTCTATGGTGTTTTGTTTTCTAGTTTCAAACTTTATATATTTAAATTCATTCTTATTGAATTGTGTCATATCATTCCTATTTTATTGGAACAAACCAAATTCACAAAGGGGCTAAATACTGTAATTAGTGTTGCAATCATTAATCCTATTATGGTTGTGGTAGCGAATTTATTTCTCGAGGATACAATTGATGTCTTTTTGCTGGATAGGAAAGTGGGGTTCTACTCAAGCCTCAGGTCCTTCAAATTTTTACTAAACTATATGGCTACCAAACATGAAATATAATTCATCAAATATGTTTTTGAGGAATTAATGATGTCTGTACCATCATTGAATATTTACACCTACACTATTATGATTAAGTTTTATTGTAAGCGGAGTCGAGGGATGTGTGAAATTGATCTTTCATAAGGTTTTGATATTTAAAAGAATTAAAATGTAGTTGGATGAAACCCACTATAGTAATATATTGTGTATATATCTATGGGTTTTTTATTATTGGTCATACTGATCTTGCATTACATATTTTTAGGGATTTGAGGTTGATAGGATTTCATGTAAATTCTTACTGTTATAATATTGTTATCTATGGTCTGTGTCTTAGCATGACAATGATTTTACAGTTTCAGAAGAAATGACAAATTGTGGAATATCCTTGAATTTTATATAGCTACAACATCTTAATTGAATGGTTTTTTCAAATATGGATCTTGAGAAAGGTGTGTTATTAATTGCAGATAATAGTTTGGAGCATAGGCGCATTTTATTTTGATTCATGTTCTACCAAACTACTAAATTCTCCCCACACATTTATAACACTGTCAACTACATCCAGTGTCAAGCTCTTTCACATGTGTCCAACAAACAACAAATATAAAAAATCCTCCCACTTGATTCAAAATTCCTCCATGTTTTCTTCCTTTTCAGCTTCTATAGTGCCCCAAAAAGGTGCACATTCATCCTCCCATGGAAAATCTTTTCATGAAATTTATCCTCTAGTCAAAAATCAAGTGTGTTCCACATAGATAGTCATGTTCACCACCCCCCCATTTTTTAAATCATTTTTTTCAAAATTACTAGAAATTTTATAGTAGAACCAAACTAGCATCCCCAACACTCTTTGAATGGTTTTCCTTTACCAAGAAACTACCTATCCAGTTCGAAGACATTAAAAAATTAGAATTTATTTATATTAAATGACATAAAGCATGCTATTAAGGAAGGGTCAGGGGGAGGGGTGGGGTGCGAAGAGTGATGGGGGAGGGTGTGTAGTGGGAAGGGGGTAGATGGGGTGTGTAGGGTGAGGGTGTGTTTCTACTAGTATTAGGGGGGTTCTTGGTGAAAGGGTGGGGGTGTGTAGGGGAGGGGGCTGGTGTTGCGGAATAGGGAAGGGGTTTGTGTAGGGTAGGGGGTGCGCAGGGTGAGGGGGGAGGGGTGTGTAGTGGAAGGGGCACAGGGGGTGTGCAGTGGGAAGGGGTAGTGGGGGTGTTTCTATAAGTATTCAGGGGGGATGGTTCTGGGGAAGAGGTAAGTGGGTGTTCCGGGGAGGGTGGGGGGATTGAGCTGGGGAAGAGGGAATGGGTGTGTGCAGGGGAGGGGGTGAGGGGGAGTGGGTTTACAATGGGAATGGGGAAGTGGGGGTGTACATGGTGGGGGAGGGTTACTAGTATTCAAGGGGGCTAGAGCTGGGTAAAAGGGTGGGGTGATGAGGAAGTGGGTCGGGGTGTGTGCAAGGGGGCAGTGTGAATGTTGTGTGGAGGGAGGGGGTAGGGGTGTGGGGGTGCAGGGGGAGGGGCTGTTAATGAGTGAACAAGGGGTTGGGAGGGGGCTAGAAAAGGAGTGTGCATGGAGGGGGAATGGTGCAGGGGGGGATGTCTAGGTGGGGGTCTGGGGGGCTATTAATATATGCAGGTGAAAGATCTAAAAAGATAGTTTGGCTTCTTATTTTGTCTTCCTAATGTATTTTCCTTTTTGATCAATTGTTGATTTTGATGACTTGTATTGTTATGTTACATAGGGATTCATGCTAAGCAAGGAACCAATAAAAAACATAGATGATACAATGGATTTTTATCCATGACATCCAACTTGGATTGAAGTGAATATTAAATTCATGAGGTAATGGGTTTTTATACAATTATTGAAAGACATTAGTAGATATTTTGTTGCATTTTTAATAAAAATACCTTCGAATACACCATTCTTGAAGAATTTATGATTTCATTTTTACTCCTGAGTGTGAAATATTTGATCTTCTAGATATTTCCTAGTATCCTGGTAGGATAGTTGATCCCCATGTATGTACTTTTTAATCATGTATATTTATATTTTTTTAGACAAAATATTTTATACATTCTCATAGTTTACAGTTTTCCGTTTTATTTTTTCTTCTTTCCTTTTCTTAATATGCATGATTGAATGTATATTCATGCATGGGGGTGTCCAGGGGGTTTCTAGAGGTCTCTAGGGGGTTTAGTGGGGGGTGTCTTGGGGGTGTCTAGGGGGGAGGGGTGTCCAGGGGGCTTGGGGTGGGGAGGGGGTCCGGTTGGGGGTGTCCAGGTGGGGTCCATGGGTGGTGTATAGCGGGGTGTCCAGGGGGGTGTCCAAGGGAGTATCTAGGGGGTTTAGTGGGGGTGTCCTAGGGAGCGGTGGGGGGGTCCAGTGGGGGGTGTACAAGGGGGGTGTCTAGAGGGGGTGGGTCTAATGGGGGTTTCAGGAGGATTACAAGGGGGTTCATTCTAGTGGGGGTGTGCAAGGGGGTTCTAACTAGTGGGAGTGGGGGTGTGAAAAGGGGGATGGGTGTGCTGGTGGTCTATACTGGGGGGAAGGGAGGGGCGACAAGGGGTGTCCAGGGGGAGAGTGTAGGTTGTGCAAGGGGGAGGGGTGTGTTGGTGGGGGGGGTCTATCCAGGGGAAATGGAGGGGCTGCATGGGGTGTCCAGGGGAGACTGGGGGTGTGTAAGGGGGAGGGGTGTGTTGGGGGTTCATTCCAGGTGGGAGGGAGGGGTTGCAGGGGTGTCTAGGGGTAGAGAGGGGGAGTGAAAGGTCGGAGGGGGTGTTCTAGGGGGGGGGGGTTGTCCAATGGGGAAGGGGGTCTGTAGGGGGTTTCCATTGGGAGAGTGGGGGGTGTGATGGGAGGTCTGTCAAGGGGGGAAGGGAGGGGTGAAAGGGGATGTTTAGGGGTATAGTGGGGGTTGTTCATGGGGGGAGGGGGTAACCTGATATAGGATGGATGATTCTTCTCATAAGTACATGCCTCATGCGCCTCTCATTTTTTCAAATTTTCATCCTTCCATCGGTTGTCTGTCCAGCGGTGCAGTGGCAGTTCCTCCTACTTTGGATTCACATCCCGCGAGCGGTTCATTGGGGATATCATTTATGGATTTCCATGTGCTTCCCTATAGTGCGTCTCGACCTTCTATGGATTGTCCTTCAGCCTCTGTTTCAACTAGAATCTCTTAACAACCTTCTTTTCCAGTTGGGTTGGTTTTCCCGGCATCATCTTCTTCCTTTATATTGATGGAGAGTAGTGAGTTTCAGTCGGTTCCTCGACCCCCTCTCCCTATGGTTCCTCCTATATCTCTTGATCTGATGAAATGGAAATTGGTGGATGGGTTTCCAGCCATATCTCTTTCGCAATTGGAGCTCTCTGAAGCATCTCATTATCACCACTGGTCCCTTATTGAAATTTATGGGTATGATCATCCTTTATTGGTGGGTTTTTAATGTTTTTTTGCATCATGTGATCTTACTAGTGTGTAGACGGATTCTATTATCTCCAGGAAATCCTTCGTTATCCATTAATTCTCTGAATTGGACATCATTCAGGCTCGGGCCAGGGAGGGACATTCTTGTGGACATCGGAAATTCCTTATGCATCGGTTGTCTCTAGATGCTCATTAGGGAAGCGACTCTTCTTTGGTGGACCTTTGGATTCGTCTCCCTGGGTTTCCTCTTCCCTTCCAGAATCCTGTAGTCCATAAATCAAAAAGAAATGCTTTGGGTATCATTCTTTGTGATGATGTTTCTACTCTTAGGATGGATCATACTATGGCAGATTGTATTTTTGTGGAGTCTGATATGGAATCTCCTCTTCCACATAGAATTCATGTAAGTGCGGGAATGAATTTTTCGTTATAGAAAAATATAATTTTCCCTCAGTATCCTATATTTTTTTCTCAATGCAATCTTCAAGGGAATTATTTTTCTTTATGCAGGAATCAATTGGTTTGTGTTACAGAGTAAGATGTACCTCTTCTTCAAGTGCGTGAGCACACTCCTTCGATTGTTCTTGTGGTTCAGGACCATGCATCTTCTCGGATTCCAGATGATATTTGATTGGTATAGGAGGTGTCTGGGTCTAAGAATTCGGTCGAATATAATGATTTGGTTCCTTATTTTTCTTCTCTTGGACAACCATTTCCATTTGAGAGGGATAATGATATTCTTGTTGGGTTTGAAACGACAACTCTTTCTCATCCCCTAGTGGGTCCTTAGGATATTTTGGCTGGTTCTAGGGTTGATGTAGTGGGTGTTCCCTTCTGTTCAGTGGATCAAGTGGTTGTCTTCCAACTTTGGTTTTTTATTCAGGAGTATCCATTTGTGAATTCTTTTGATATGGATTCCAAGGCCCTGGTTTGTGTTTCCCCACTCCCTCATAAAGGCTTGGACAATTCCGCTATTCCCAATGATAGTACTCCTATTTTGAATTCTTTCATGGATTTGGAATATATTTTAGAGGAATACTTACAACCATCACCAGTTCAGGTTGTTTTTAAGTGAGCCAAACCAATATTCCTCCCAGTAGCAGTGAAACACATTCCATATCCAAGTCAATAATTGAATTCTTAGTCCAAAATGATAATATCTCCTTTTTTCATGACTAATTCAATCATATAGAATGCCATGGGTATGCGATCCTTGGCTAAGAGAAAATTTCTCTTAATGTATGTGCAAAAGATAATGGTTTCTTTATTGGCCATCCTTGAGCTGATGTTTAAACCTGATTCCATCACGGAATTGGTACTTGGTCTGCTTTTTATCCATTTTATGCATGGTTATCCTAATAATAAGCATATTTGGATATTTTGGATTGATTCATTCATTGTTTATTTAATAAATAGCTCTAGTTAGCATCTTTCCCTTAAAGTTAGTAGTAATGAGGTTTTTTACTTATTTTCTATTGTTTAATCCAGTTGTGATCATATTCTAAGGAAATATTTATAGGCCTCTCTTTCTTCCTTTGACTCTGGTTGAACTGCTTGGTTTATTGGAGGATATTTAAACACTATTATGTATTCTTTTAAAAATTAAGGTGGGAGACTATATCCTAGTAATGGTATTCAAGATATTTTTTCCATTATCACATCAAACCAGCTTTTGGACAAGGGTTTCTCCAGAGCTGCTTTTACTTGGCCCAGTAATCACAGGGCCAATAGTAGAATTTGGAGTAAACTTAATAGGTGTCTTAAGAATTTGCAGTCCATCTATGATTTCTCCGGTTCCTCTATCACTCATCTATCTAGATCCTTTTCCATTCATTATCCTCACATAGTACATGTTCATGTTGCTGGTGAGATCAAAAAGGGTTTATTTTATTCTAGTTGTTGGTGGCATCAGGAAGGTTATAGTGAGATAATCCAGGCTTCTTGGAATATTCATGTTCAAGGTTTTTCTTGGGTTTCACTTCATAAAAAATTAAGAAAACATAAGGCCACCATTATCTTGTGGATGCTTCAGATTCCTGATCAGGATACTGTCTTGTAAACTCTTCATGGGGAGATCATAAATATTTATCTTCAGTTACAACTTCAATGGGATGATGTCAAGCATAAGCTTTTATCAAGTAAGATTCAACGTTTGGAAGAGATTTTTATTGATCTGGAAACCTATGCTAGAGAGAGAGAAAAATATAATTGTCATTAGTTTGGTGACAATAATACTTCCTTCTTTCATGATTGTATTAGGGAGAAAAAAGTTTTTTGGAAAAATTAATCTTCATATCACTGAGGGGTCCTTTCCCAATGATGCTAGTGTGGTAGGCCCTTTGGTTATGTCTCACTTCTCTGAGGATCTTTTCTAGACAACGGCAGGATCATGAGGCTTCTTCTCAGACTTGTTCATCCCATGATTCTTTTTTTTACAATGTTACTTATTTTTTCTATGAATTAGATAATCAAAAGTTGGTGTCTCTTTTAGGAGAGGAGGAGATTCTTGAGGCCATCAGGACTCTTATTCCTAAAAGAATCCCATGACTTGATGGTTTTTCTAGATCATATTATTCAGATTCATGGCTTATTATCAAAGAGGATGTGGTGTGTTCTATTCAAGATTTTTTCAGGGGTGGCCCATTACCTAGAGTTTCTTCAGCTACCATCTTGGCTCTTATTCCTAAAGTCCAACAGTCGAGCGGTTTTGGGAAATTTAGGCCCCTTAGTATTTTTTTAATTTTTCTTATAATGTGTTGGCCACTATTCTCAATAAATACTTGTCCCTTCATCTTCCTCTCCGAGTATCTATAGAAAAACATGGATTTATTAATGGGAGAGGGATTTAGGGAGCTATAATGGGTTGGCCACTATTCTCAATAAATAGTTACCCCTTCATCTTCCTCTCCGAGCGGTTTTAGTGGGAGTGTGAATACAGTGGAATAATTTCTTCATGCTTGTTGGAATTCTTAGGAGAGGGGTTCTTCACAAGCTAATGGGTGGTCTTTACTCAACCTGGCTTCTTGTTAAACTTTATGGTCATAGTGGAATGATTCTAGTAATCATGGTACCCATCCTAACATTAAGTACATCAAATTTAAATTTTTGAGCCTTCTCTCTTCATTTGTACAGCAGTGTAAATTTTCGAGTATTTATTTGGTTCTGTATTATTTTGTTTCATTAGATACATTGACAGATACAATAATTTCTGGGAGGAGGTCTTCTGGCATACGGGTGTGATGTAATCCCCCTATTCATGGGATTAAATTAAATACTGATGGTTTTTGTGTGAAAGGAGTTATGAGCGGTGGTAGTGTTGTTCGGGATGATCGTGGTTTAGTTACTGTGGATTTTTCTACTTTCATTGTAGAGTACAATTCTGTGGGGGCTAATGTACTAGTGCATATCCATGGTCTCAATATGTGTTGGGAAAGATCTATCCATTTATTTGAAATTGAATAGGATTCTACTATTGTAATTAATGCCCTGAAAGGTAAAGTGTATTTCACCTGGAATATTACTTATTCTGTCCATGCTTGCAAGGATTTCATTCATTTAAACACGGTGGTTCTTCATCCATGGTGTAAAGGTAATATGCTGGAAGACTTCATGGATTCTAAAGGCAATAAATATGAAAGGATTCTATTTTTTCTAGCATATGATCTCTTCCTATTGATTATTATATTATTGTTCGAGGGGATTCCCTCGATCATCATCATTTTCGGCCCCCGTGAAATTTTTAGCATGTGTTATTTCATGTATCTCTCTTTATATTAATAAAATATTATAATTTTTAGTCATTCAAGTGGGGAGGTGTGTGGTTTCACATTGGATTGTATTCGGGTTTGCATGAGAATTTTGAAACTAAGGCGGGGCAGCTGAAATTTTTGGGAAAACCATCTATACCGAAGGTTTCATAACAGTGGGTATAGATGCTGCTGCAGAACCCTCTATACCCATTGTTTGAAAACCGTGGTTATATATACTACTACAGAATCCTCTATACCAATGGTTTAAAAACCATCGGTATATATGCTGTTGTAGAACCCTATATTCCCATGGTTTATGTAACACCCCGAGATTTTATGAAAAATATTCTTTTAATTTCATTGATGTCTTATATTATACACCACATCAAGATTACCTTGCGCTATACACAACACTGTATTAGCTTGCAGTATACGCAACACTATTCTTGGATCGTGTTACACACAATTTTGATAATAGTTATTCTACGCAACATTGAGTATATATATATGTATATATTCAATGTATAAATCAAATATGGTTGGATTATATTATTTGAAACAACAAAGAATTCTTCCACAACACGCAACCCTGACTTGTCTTGCATAACACGCAATCGCGACCCTTCTCGATAACGTGCATTGTACGCATTACCGAGTTTTACTAAACAACGATATATTATTATAATATTATTATGAACTAGCCGTTATGAATAGTATTAACTAAATTTTGAATTTTATAACATTATTATTCATCTTATAAATTTTCTAAAACATTTTATGTGAACAAAATAAATTTTTTCGGGTAAAATAAATATTTTTCAAAAAAATGCAGTTTTGCTGCCATTTGATGGCGCACCCACTTTAAATCTAGTTTTTGACAAGTTTATAACTTCAATTTTACAAAATAAAATTTTTCTTTCGAATAAGGATATAAAATTTTACTTTGGATAAAATTTTCATGTTATTCTGAAAACTTTCATATTTTAATGAATAGTAAAAACACGCTATATTTTAATTAAAAACAAATTTTTTTCATCGTAATAATTTATGTGGTTAAATTATAATATTGAATGGTCTTAAAGTATAAATAGAATATATTTTTACCATTTAATATAAGTTAAGTCATTATCATTGATTTTACTTTGAATTCGTAGGTTAAATCAATTAAATATTTTGTAATGTTTTAAACAAAAAGCCGTTTTCTTTTGATAACAGGATTAATTTTAATTTAATTTCTGTAACTTCTCTGTATTGAATTTGGAAAAATAGATTTGATATTTGGAATCATTGGGTCCAAATTATATTAATAGACTACTTTTTATTTTTTGGCATTATAAATAGCAACTACGGTAAATTTTATTTACCATAGTTAAAGGTAAATCGGGTAATTAAGGGTAAAAATAAGATTATAAAATTACCCAAACACCAGAAAAAATCCTATTGGATGACTAAAAGACGACCCATATCACCTATGGGTCAGATTAGAATCATTTAATTGACTTTTGTCCATGAAAATAACTCAATTATTTTAAAAACCAAAGAAAGTGACAACATGTCACTCTCTTAAATCTTATAAGTATATTAATTTTAATTTAGTGATAGACTTAATGAAACATCGAAAATGAATATTCTCCAGAAAGATAATGAAATTATCTACATCATATGAATTTATTTATAATTTTTAGGGATTAAATAATTGTCATTAATGGTGATACATTAATGGTGCAGAAATTATTTATTTAGTGAAAAATCAGTAATATTGTTTTTATTGAAATATTAATACATATCAAAAGGCCCAAAAATCTGAACAAACCTTATTATTAGTGTATATATAAACCCTAATCATCCAATGGCAGTATTTGGGACCATTTGGATCCTAATTAAGATGATTATGACACTTATATTATATTATTTTAAATTATGCCAAAGTTGTCACCTTCATAATTTAATAAATATAATAATTTAAATATTGTTATTTTAAGATTATAAATTCAATTAAAAGTATTATTGTGAAATTTAATATTATTATCTTCATTATAGGATTTTATTTTTAATTTTTAGGCAACACATAAGTATATTAAATAATTCTATAAAAATTTTGTATTAATTATTTTATTAAGAGATAAACCAAATAAATGGTTTTAAAAATAATAAAATAAATAATATATGAACTATTTAATGTGCTCCACTAATTTTCTAGATACATATTAATTTTTATGAATCTATTGAAGCTTTTATTTTTAACATATCTTATGTATATATTTTATTTAAATTCAAACAAATGAATAGTGTCAAAATTGACACTATTGTTATTTTATAAAAATAAAATATTATAAAATTGTTTAAAAATCACAAAAATATTTAAAAATTATAAATTTACATTTATATGGTCTAAAATGTCATAAAGTATCCAATTATGGAAAATTCACAACAAATAAGTAATTTTTTGATATAATTTAAAATTTAGAATGTTATTACCAAAAATAAAATTAAATTGATTTAATAAAGATAAATCAAGTTGATAATGTTTAAAATAATTTCCTAACATGTCAAAATTTTATTGTTTGATGATATTAAAACCCTGTCTCATCTAATCATTGAATATGTGTCATTTTTTGTGGTTTTTTTGGTGGGGTTACATTTATTATAAATTAATATTTTTATGAATTCCAAAGGTGCCCCTCTCCTCCCTTATAAAAGGGCACCTCCTCCCTATCCTCCTCACACTAATTTGATCCTTCAATCTCGGAAAAACCCTTCCGAATTATCTTCTCCACTTCCCTAGAAACATCCTAGATGTTTTGGTCTACTTTAAAGACCAATTTTAGTGCCCTAAGAGGAGGTTTCAAAGAGGCGTATCGAAGAAGAGGTAATTTCTTCTCCCGATTCTTTCAAACTTATTTCTTCTTCAACTTATTCTTATTTTGTTGTTTAATTATAAAGTAATAAAATCTGTATCACTAATATACTGATTTGTTATTAAAAATATGAAACAACCCCATATCACCTTCTATCCATCCTACGGAAAACAAAATCACCGCGCGCGCGTACGTACGGAATACCGTCTCCACGCCGTGGTGTAATCTGTTTTTCCACCAAAACCTTACATGGATGGGTATAATGGTGTAAAGAATAACTATACATAGTTATTATAACATCATACATATTCTGATATATTTTATCATCCACTCCAATTCAATTCAATAATTATGGAAACGATATCATCGCTCGTGCGTACGTACGGACTACCGTCTCCACGATACGATGAGATTCATTCTCCATGTTAACCATTTAAGAATAGTTATAAAGTACATATAAGAAATAATAATGAAATATATGACATTATAAAGCTATTGGATTTATGTATATATGTATGTCATCTACTTAATTCCATTCAACTCAATAAGGAAACGAAAACATCGTTCATGTGTACGTACGGCCTACCGTCTCCATGAACGGTGTATTTCATTCCATTTATAGATATATTATATATATGTATATTATGAATATATATTACATATAAATCATGTTTTATATTCTGGAATTATGTAATCGTGATCTAAGTAATGATATGAATAATTACAAGTCAAAACACGGACGACAAATGAAACGATTTTAGCCAAAACGCTCTTTAACATGGAATTTACAAATGAACGGGTAATATAAAGTCATAATTGAACCATATATGATATCATAACAATTAATATGATTCTCTAATAAATCAATAACATTATTTAAATCATTATACATGAGGTTCGGATACGTACGAAGCATATCATACATAAGGTAAGGGATAATTATTACAATCTCATTCTTATCCAAGATTGTTTATTCGTAAGTATTTACTGGGGTTATTGTTCTCATCCATGTCCATGTTTCCTAAAAATGGTTTCATGTCGTTTTTACCCATTTATGACTTTTACTACAGGGTATGTATGGAATCATTCTTTTACAAGGTACTTTTTGGATTTTTCGGCAAAAGAACGAGAAGAATGTTGTTTTTTAACATATACGGCATGAAAGGATTTTTATAGTTTTATAAAGCCTTATTTTCATGAAGATTCCTACAAAAGATGTCATGAATATTTTCAAAAAAATCCTTTTCATTTAAAATTGCATGATGTTTTGTGAAAAGAAATTGATTTTAAATAAGAAAGTATATTTTCCTCAAGAATTAATTTCAAGTGTTTTATCAAAACCATTTTCTATCTAAGATGACATTATTTCATATGTGTATGTTTCAAGTATAATGTCTCTATGATACACATGGTTTCAATTTTCTTATGAGGAAATATCCATTTGTATTATATGGATTATGTGATGATGGGATGATGTTTATGAAACCCATTTTATTCTTTGGGTTATGACGAATGTTTTAAGTTTATTTTGTGGCACAAGTAAGAATGATTTCACAATGAGATGGGTGGGACCTATATATCCCTCCAATGCATTGGGTAAAGATTTATATCTCATGAGATAGACATGGCTGGAATGGCAGGTCAATCCAGTTTAGTAAAACAGGACTGAAACGAGGAGTGAACTCGATTCAGAATGGGACGTTGTCCACTAAGATGGTCTTGGCAGCAATGCCTTGGCTACTATTGAAATCATTACATGTGCTTAATGAATTCCACAATTACATGTTTTATTCCCATGATATTTATTCATTCTTAATCTTTCATTATGATCTACGCCTTACGTACTTCCATGTTTTATGTCATTTCTCAAGATTTTGATGTTTAAACATTTTGTTCATGTTTCTAAGTTCAAATGTATATGGTATGTATTATTTTATCCATGATTACCCTTACTGAGCATTTGAGCTCACCCTTTTTATGTTTTCTTTTCCCCAGGATATAAAGACAGGTTTTAGGTAAGAAAAAAAGGGGAAATATCTTTATGAGATATGTTGAAGATCTTTCACCACGATTAGAAGATTACGTTACAAGTTTCCAAAGACACTAAACTATTACGGTCCTTGTGTGTCTGTTTTTGTTATGTATTAGGTATTCCGCTAAAGTAATGTAATGTCCATGTATGTCAGGCTTTGGGTCTCTACAGTTGGTATCAGATAAATGGTTTAGTCAACCTTTGGAAACTAGGATGCGAAAACGTTAGTGAGATCTCTAGAGATATTTCTAAGGTATTTCTAGGGATGTACCTAAGGATAAGAATACGTATAGGATATAGTCCTAGAACTACAGTAACAATCATAGAATTTAACCTAAGATGTTAGATATTGAGGGTGCTCCTCCTTTACTATGTTGTTTTCCCAAGAATGACTATTGCCTCTCATAGAATTCTTTTTGTGTTTTAGTAAATGGAGGAAACCATAAGGAATTCAGTTAACATTGAATCCAATAGAAAAATTGGTGACTATGAGCAACAAAATTGTGTAATGACTAGAGAGAACGATATTGTGATTATGCCGAATCATTCATCGTGATACATGATTAACAAGGTAAAATTTAGTGGTATAGCTAATTCATCAAATAAGAGGAAGATAGACTTTTATGCATGTTCGCATGTTGAGGATCATAAATAAAGGAAGATTGAGATTTCTAAAGAAGGGAAGAAGAACCTTGAAGAATACCTCAAATGGAGGGACCGATGTTATCTGTGTGGAGAAAAGGGTCATAGAGTGATAGACTGTTATGGAGTTCAATGTCTTATTTGTGGAGAACATTGGCATTACTCAACTCAATGCCCTGACCTAAAAAGTTACTTCTAAATCAAGGAAGGACTTATTCCAGGACAATCATTGAAGAGGATGGATTGATGTTTTTAAGTATTGGTATTCAAGAATAATTTTGTTGAGGTACTTTTATGGTGTATTAGAATATTTTTGTATTAGTCTATTGTGGTTTTAAATAATTTTATGGTACTGGTAACCATGTAATGTTATTCAGATATTTTGTAAAGTAGATGATATATCCATAATGAATGAATAAGAAGATAATGAGATGTTTGATTGTATTCATGATCTCATGATTGATATAAGGACTAAGTGATATCATGGTTTGAGTATATATAATTTTGAGGATTTTGGTATGTGGAAAGTGTTAACTTTTAACTGCATTCATGTTTTCACTAAGGTTCAATGGGTATTCATTTTTCAAGAGAATACATGATTTAGGCCTTCAAACGTTTGTAATGTGACCAAAAAGACATATCTTATGATATATGGGGATCAACGATGGTATTAACATGCTTCTTATATGAAATCTCTGGTAATCGTTTTCACTATAACATGACAATGGACTGCAATATTATGGATAAGCCTAAAGATTGGAATGGATTATGTCGGACATATGATAGTATTGTTTAAGGATAGAACCTCTTTTTGATATTATTGATGAGATGATATAGTAATGTAGTTTTAGAAAAAGGACAACCTGCAGGATGGGAGACAGCCCATCGCGTTGGACAAGGATATGGGAATCAAACCCACAACCAAAGTGTGACTGGCCTTTACCGCCTACCACTGGCCTACAAGAAGTCCCTGGTTAGTAGAAACGAGTCTTATTTTATTAAACGATATGATATATGAAGTATAACTTCATTTTTGTAACCATATACGATTAATCTAACCATAAGATAGAATTATAACTTTTGCTAACCTTTTGTTTAAAAGAGATGGAATGACCCATAATTCTATCACATGATCTGCTAACACATCACGAATAACAAATTCAACATCATTTCTTTAAGGGATGAAGTGGAAATTGATCAATTCACGAACAACAGTAAGATTAAACCAAAATCATGCAAGTATTTATTTTAATTCATCAACATTAGGGAAATGATCTTGAAAAACAACAATGTTGTCCTAGTTCCCTTATATCCGATGAATCAGATGGTACCTTAGATCATCACAAATCAATAGCCTTGTGATTGTTGGCTTTTTCATAGACATGTTCTCTACCACTCTCCATCAGAACTTGATGGTTAGATTTTTCTTCCATATCCATATTTTCACCTATGTCCTCCTACGTGGAAACCCAGTGATGGGTTAATTTGGGTAACCGTTACATTTCATACTTTAGTTTTTAAAGCCTTGTTTTGGTATTTCTTTTTATGATGTGGGTTTCTATTAAACAAACTTTCGAGTAGTAAACCATTTATAACCCCGAAGAATTTAGAGGGCGAAATTCATTGTAAAGGGGGGTAGAATGTAACACCCCGAGATTTTATGAAAAATATTATTTTAATTTCATTTATGTCTTCTATTATACACCATACCATGATTACCTTGCGCTATACGCAACACCGTATTCGCTTGCAGTATACGAAACACTATTCTTGGATCGTGTTACACAGAATTTTGATAATAGTTATTCTACGCAACAATGAGTATATATATATATATATTCAATGTATAAATGAAATATGGTTGGATTATGTTATATGAAACAACGAAAGATTCTTTCACAACACACAACCCTGACTTGGCATGCATTACACGCAATCACGATCTTCCTCGATAGCGTGTGTTGTACGCAATACCAAGTTTTACTAAACAATGATATATTATTATAATATTATTATGAACTAGCCGTTATGAATAGTATTTTCTAAATTTTGAAGTTTATAACATTATTATTCATCTTATACATTTTCTAAAATATTTTATGAGAACGAAATAAATTTTTTCGGGTAAAATAAGTATTTTTCAAAAAAATGTAGTTTTGCCGCCTTTTGATGGCGCACCCACTTTAACTCTAGTTTTTGACAAGTTTATAAGTTCAATTTTACAAAATAAAATTATTATTTTAAATAAGGATATAAAATATTACCTTGGATAAAATTTTCATGTTATTCTGATAACTTTCATATTTTAATGATTAGTAAAAACACGCTATATTTTAATTAAAAACAAATTTTTTTCATCATAATAATTTATGTGTTTAAATTATAATATTTAATGGTATTAAGGTATAAATAAAATATATTTCAACCATTTAATATAATGTATGTCATTGTGATTGATTTTACTTTGAATTCGTAGGTTAATTCAATTAAATCTTTTTTAATGTTTTAAACAAAAACCTTTTTTCTTTCGACAATGTGATTAATTTTAATTTAATTTCTACAACTTATGTCTATTGAATTTAGAAAAATGGATTCGATATTAGGAATCAGTGGGTCCAAATTATATTAATAGACTACTTTTTATTTTTTGGCATTATGAATAGTAACTACGGTAAATTTTATTTACCATAGTTAAAGGTAAATCGGGTAATTAAGGGTAAATATAAGATTATAAAATTACCCTAACACCTGCCAAAATCCTATTGGATGACTAAAAGTCGACCCATATCACCTAAGGGCCGGATTAGAATAATTTAATGGACTTTTTTCCATAAAAATAACTTATTTATTATTAAAACCAAAGAAAGTGACAACATGTCACTCTCTTAAATCTTATATGTATATTAATTTTAATTTACTGATAAACTTAATTAAACATCGATCATGAATAGTCTCCAGAAATATAATGAAATTATCTAAATCAAATGAATTTATTTATAATATTTAGGGATTAAATAATTGTCATTAATGGTGATACATTAATGATGTAGAAATTATTTATTTAGTGAAAAATCAATAATATTGTTTTTATAGAAATATTAATACATATCAAAAGGCCCAGAAATCTAAACGAAACGTATTATTAGTGTATATATAAACCCTAATCATCCACTGTCCGAATTTGGGACCATTTGGATCCTTATTAAGATGATTATGACAATTATATTTTTTTCATTTTAAATGATGCCAAAGTTGTCACCTTCATAATTTAATAAATATAATAATTAAACAATTGTTATTTTAAGATGATACATTCGAGTAAAAGTATTATTATGAAAGGTAATATTATTATATTAATAATAGGATTTTATTTTTCATTTTTATGAAACAAATAAATATATTAAATAATTATATAAAAATGTTGTAGTAATTATTTTATTAAGAGATAAACCAAATAAATGGTTTTAAAAATAATAAAATAAATACTATATTAACTATTTAATGTGCTCCACTAATTTTCTAGATACATATTACATTTATGAATCTATTAAAGTTTTTAGTTTGAACATATATTCTGTATATATTTTACTTAAATTCAAACAAATGAATAGTGTCAAAATTGACACTATTGTTATTTTATAAAAATAAAATATTATAAAATTGTTTAAAAATCAAAACAATATTTAAAAATTATAAATTTACATTTATATGGTCTAAAATTTTATAAAGTAACCAATTATGGACAATTCAAAAAAAATATGTAATTTCCTGTTATAAATTAAAATTTAGAATGTTATTACCAAAAATTAAATTAAATTGATTTATTAAGATAAATCAAGTTGATAATGTTTAAAATAACTTCCTAACATGTCAAAATTTTATTGTTTGATGAGCTTACAACCATATCTCATCTAATCTTCGAATATGAGTCATTTTTGGAGGTTTTTTAGGTGGGGTTAGATTTATTATAAATTAATATTTTTAAGAATTCCAAAGGTGCCCCTCTCCTCCCTTATAAAATGGAACCTCCTCCCTCTCCTCCTCACACCAATTTGAACCTTCTAGATCGGAAAACCCCTGCCGAATTATCTTCTCCACTTCCATAGAAACATCCTAGAGGTTATGGTCTACTTTAAAGTCCAATCTTAGTGCCCTAAGAGGAGGTTTCAAAGAGGCGTATCGAATAAGAGGTAATTTCTTCTCCCGATTCTTTCAAGCTTATTTCATCTTCAGCTTCTTCTTCTTTAGTTGTTTCATTATAAAGTAATAACATCAGTATCACTAATATACTGATTTGTTATTAAAAATATGAAACAACCCCATATCACTTTCTATCCATCCTATGGAAAACAAAATCACCGCGCGTGCGTACGTACGGAATACCGTCTCCACGCCGTGGTGTAATATGTTTTTCCACCAACACCATACATGGATGGGTATAATGGTGTAAGGAATATCTATACATAGTTATTATAACATCATACGAATTCTGATATATTTTATCATCCACTCCAATTCAATTAAATAATTATGGAAATGATATCATCGCTCGTGCGTACGTACGGACTACTGTCTCCACGACGCTATGAGATTCATTCTCCATGTTAACCATTTAAGAATGATTATAAAGTATATATATGAAATAATAATGAACTATATGAAATTATAAAGCTATTTTGTTTATGTATATATATATTTCATCTACTTAATTCCATTCAACTCAATAAGGAAACGAAAACAGCGTTCATGCGTACATACTGCCTACCGTCTCCATGAACGGTGTATTTCTTTCCATTTATAGATCTATTATATATATGTATATTCTGAATATATATTATATATAAATCATGTTTTATATTCTGGAATTATGTAATCGTGATCTAAGTAATCATATGAATAATTACAAGTAAAAACACGGACGACAAATGAAACGATTTTACCCAAAATGCTCTTTGACATGGAATTTACAAATGAACGGGTTATATAAAGACATAAGTGAACCATATATGATATCATAACAATTAATATGATTCTGTAATAAATCAATAGCATTATTTAAATCTTTATACAGGAGGTTTGGATACGTACGAAGAATATCGGATATAACGTAAGGGATAATTATTCCAATCTCATTCTTATCCGAGATTGTTTATTCGTAAGTATTTACTGGGGTAATTGATCTCATCCATTTCCATGATTCCTAAAAATGGATTCATGTCATTTTTACCCAATTTTTGACTTTTACTACATGGTATGTATGAAATCATTCTTTTACGATGTACTTTTTGACTATTCCGGCAAAAGTACGAGAAGAATGTGTTTTTTAACTTATACGGCATGAAATGATTTTTACAGTTTCATAAATCCTTATTTTCATGAATATTCCTACAAAAGATTTCATCACTATTTTCAACAAAACCCCTTTATTTTAAAATTGCATGATGTTTTTTGAAGAGAAATTTATTTTGAAGAAGAAAAGATATTTTCCTCAAGAATTAATTTCAAGTGTTTTATCAAAACCATTTTCTATCTAAGATGACATTATTTCATATGTGGATGTTTCAAGTATAATTTCTCTATGATACAAATGGTTTCAATTTTTTTATGATGAAATATCCATTTGTTTTATATGGATAATGTGATGATGGGATGATGTTTATGAAACCCATTTTATTCATTGGGTTATGATGAATGTTTTAAGTATATTCTGTGGCACAAGTAAGAATGATTTCACTATGAGATTGGTGGGACCTATATCTCCCTCCAATGCATTGGGTAAAGATTTATATCTCATGAGATATACATGGCTGTAATGGAAGGTTAATCCGGTTCATTAAAATAGGACTGAAACGAGGAGTGAACTCGATTCAGAATGGGACTTTGTCCACTAAGATGGTATTGGAAGAAATGCCTTGGATACTATGGAAATAATTACATGTGATTAATGGATGCCACAATTACATTTTTTATTCCCATGATATTTTGTCATTATTAATGTTTCTTTATGATCTATGCCTTGCGTACTTCCATTTTTTATGTAATTTCTCAAGCTTTTTATGTTTAAACCTTATGTTCATGTAATTAAGTTCAAATGTATATGGTATGTTTTATTTTATCCATGCTTACCCTTACTGGGCATTTGAGCTCACACTTTTTATGTTTTCATTCCCCCAAGATATAAAGAAAGGTTTTAGGTATGAAAAAAAGGGAAAGATCTTTATGGGAGATGTTGAAGATCTTTCACCACGATTAGAAGATTATGTTCCAAGTTTCCAAAGACACTAAACTATTACGGTCCTTGTGTGTCTGTTTTTTGTTATATATTAAGTATTCTGCTAAAGTAATGTAATGTCCATGTACGTAAGGCTTTGGGTTAGTACAGTTTATTGAACTGTGGATATGTGTTCTGTGAAGGGACCTTTCTATACCCACAATTTACTTAATCGTGGTTATATATTTTATTTTTGTAAAAATTTATACCCACAGTTCCATAAACCATGCATACATATTTATATCCACGGTTTACAAAAACCATGGGGATGTTGAAATTTCAGTGTGCTATACCCACAGTTTCTGCAAAAAACGTGGGTATAAGGAAATCATGATGCCTCGGGAGCCCACAATTCATCATAATGTGGATATAGACTATACCCAATGTTTGATGGGATATACCCACAGTTTCAAACTGTGGGTAGAGGGAAAGTTTCTAGTAGTGTCTCTACAATCATTAATGGGGTGAGACCCATAGGAAGACAAGGTGTCCTTCCTCAAACTCCATGGGTCTTCATCTCCTTTCATCATAAGACTTCTGTCATATCTGTGCAGTCTTTATCCACTCCTGGATGATCTGAACCATCTCTTTTGTAGCTCGTACCAACATTGGACACATAAGTGCTAACTCCCCTATGTTTGTACAGTAGTGTGGTGATCTGCAAGGTCACTCGTACCGGGCCTCAAACAGAGTCATACTGATGGTGGAGTAATAACATTTGTTGTATGAATACTCCACTAGTGGTATGTGGTCCTCCCAACTATGGCCAAAATCAATGAAGAAATCACAAATCATTTCCTCCAGGGTATGTATCGTCCACTTTATTTGACCATTTTTATGAGGATTAAAGGTGGTGTTCAATCATATCTGAGTCCCGAACACCTCCTGTAATCACTTCCACAAGCAGGAAGAAAAATGATCATCACAATCTTAGTTGATCATTGATGGAACCCCATGAAGCCATACAATCTCCAATACATAAAGGCACTCAAGCCTTCTATGGACTCCTCTTAGATGGGTAAGAAGTGGGTGGACTTAGTGAGTCGGTCAATGATCACCCAGATGGAATCATGGCCCCTTGATGTACGTGGTAGCCCTGTCACCATGTCTATGGAGATAACATCACACATCCATTCTGGAACCTCAAGTGGATATGCTAATCCTTCTGGTACCTAATTATCGACTGTCACTTGATGAAAAGTGAAGCATCATGATACGAACTCTTCCACCACTTTCATCATCCCTGGACAATAGAACTATTCTCGGAGGGCCAGGTACATATTTTCCACACTAGGATGTACTGAAAAGGGGATAGGTGAGACTCCCTCAACACCTCCTCTCGTATCATCGTTAGTATAGTGGTGCGTCCTCTAAAAATGATGGCGTGCTCCCCACCTTCATAAAATACTTCCAGAGCCTATCCCAAGGATATCTGAGCACGTTGGGTCTCCCAATAAATGAACCCAATATCTTCCTCCCAAACTCACAGAAGGAGTGGGGGAGTGACCATCATAGACTAGGGGTATGTTTCTTCATCACAACCCACAATGGATATCTACAACGTGTCTAGCTGTTCTTTATCCTCACTCAGAAACTGTAATCCAGACCTCGTGTAGAGTGCATCTGCTACTATGTTTCCCTTCTCATTAGTGTAGACTGTCTCAAAGTAATAGTCCTAGAAGAAATACAACCATCATCAATATCTCTTGTTCTAGTCCTTCTATTATAATATATGACTAGTAATCTTGTGATCAGAGTAAACAGTAAATTGTTCACCCATCATGTAGTCTCACCACATATTCTGCGCAAAGACCTCTACTACTGACTCCAAGTCATGAGATGCTTAGTTTTTATCATGTTACATCATCTATCATGATCCATAGTTGATCATTTCTCTCTCTCTAATCTAGAAACATCCCAGTCCAGTCCCTGATGCATCATAGTAGACTATATACCTAACACCCTCTTCTGGTAACCTCATTATGGGGGAGGTCGTCAGTCTCTGCCTCATCTCCTGGTAAATTCTGTTTTCATGTCTCGGTCCTCATGAATGGTTGTCCCTTCTTAATCAAAACTCACAGGGGTGGTGCTAAACTGAAAAATTCAGGTAAAAATCTTCAGTAGTACCTTGAAAATCCATGAAAACTCTGCACCTCGGTCACACTTCTGGGTGTCTCCTAATCAAGCACTGCTTCAATATTTTCTGGATCCACGACCTCTACATCCATTGAGATAACATTCCATAAGAAGTGGACTTCCCATATCCATAATTGTGACATCATTTTATTTACATAATGTTGGGGCTCTCAGAGTGTATCCAGAACTATCTACAGTTGTGTGGCGTGCTCCTCCTCCGTCATAGAGTACACTCGGATATTGTTAATGAAGACAACCACGATGCAATTGATATATGGTTGGAAGATAATTTTAATTAGTTCCATGAACACTTTTGGAGAATTTTTCATGCCTAAAGGAATCACCAAGAAATATTAGTGACCATACTGACATCCGAAGGTTGTGTTTAGTATATCCTCATCTCGTATCATCAGCTGATGATATCCTGATTTGAGGTATTTCTTAAAAAACCACCATAATCTCTTCAACTGGTCGAATAGATCATCAATCCTCAGCGGAGGATACTTCTTCTTCCCAGTCACCTAGTTCAGGCGCTGATAGACCACACAAAGCCTCAAACACCTTTCCACTATCTTGGAAAACAAAATCAGGGTTGTCCAAGGGAAAAAACTAAGCCTTATTAACCCCTTTATCTACAAGTCATCCAACTATACCCTCAACTCATGAAGCTCCATGAGATCCATCCGATACACTGCTGTAGATATCGGTGTCTTCATAGGGTATATGTTGATGTAAAAGTATACCACTCTATGGGAGGTAGTATCAGAACATCATCAGAAAAGACAACAGTGCACAGGTCCACCACAGTAGGATATCTCGGACTCCTCTCATCCACCCCACTGAGGGTGAGACTATCCAACTGATGAGTTATTTGATGAACACTCCTTCGAGAAATCACATCATGTGTTGCAATGGTTTTCTTCTCACAAGTGAAGGAAACCTTCTACCCATCCTTGGAGACACACCACACATTGTGCCTAAAATAGTCGATATAAGAATGGGCTGTGGATGGACACTCCACAAAAAATGTGACATTGAAAGGCTTCACACCACTACTAGGAGATTCCACTTAAAGCTCTCACCTCCTAGAGTGATCTCACACTACTTGAACTGGTGTGTAATCATCGAATCCTATAGAAAGGAGTCTTTAATAGTATTGATCAATCCAACAACTCCATAAGAATCTCTATGATCTGAACAAGTGTTATAGAAATGAAAGAGTGACAGGAACTTGTGTCTATAAGTACTTCATATAGGGTGGAGTAGACATATATTTTACCTCTGATCATCTATGGTGTGTCATGGTCATAGTCCTCTTCAACTTGAAGCTGAGCATGCCCCAACCCACCAGCTTCATGTGGTCAGGGTGGACCACCTGCGGGTGGTGGCGGTAGAACCTAAAACTATCATCCACCTATTTTTGTCTTACCCAGTTCTCTTCCACGTATGTCTCCATGTGGACCTCCTCAATCGAATCTCTGCCTCTACCTCAATAGACCCTCGACCATCTGCTGATCACCAGTTTAGCGGGATGGGCAGTCATGATCTATTTGAATATGCCCACCGAATGTGAAACACAGTCTGTTCCTCTGCAGAAAACCTCCATATCAAGAGCTCTACACCATATACCCTATATTAGGGGGTCTTGCACTAAAATTTCTGGAATGCTTGGACCTCTACATCATCATCTTACTACCTGTTATGGACGACACAACTACCTGCCATCCGATGGTGGATCTCACCGTCCGTGCCTGCTTAGCAAATAATCTCTCCACCAATAATGATCACTTAAGAACTCCAGCCTGCATCAGGATATTGGGCGATATCATTGACGCTCTAATCTCCCACCAGATACCCTTATCAAATGTATGGTCCTTGAATAAAGGGTCTTGTACCATGTCGGTGGAGTAGCGAGAGAGGTCAGTGAATCTCGTTGTGTACAGATCCACTGTTTGGCTGCCTTAATGTAAGTGCAGCAGCTCCTGAATATGCACAGAGCGTAAGTTCACTGGTTAGAACATATGCATGAATAGGGTCACTAAGTCCAACTAAGGGACTGTCGCCTCCCCATGTGTCTAGAGCGTCAGGTTCCACCATGTCCTTGATGTTCCCTGAATGAGGATAGAATCTAGGATCCCTATCTGGTTTTCAAGTGTCTTAACCAATAAAAAAACTCATGCCACAGCCTCCAACCAGTCCTCAGCAGCCTGGGGATCTATCTCTCCTAGAAACATCAAAGGCATATTTCACTAGAACTCATGAAATGTGCTCAGTCGGCGTGCACGGTCTGTTGGTGGGGATGGTGTAAATTGTTGCCCTACAAGTGGTGGTTCTACAAGTTTTACTCTCGAAGGTGCAATCACCGTAAGAGGGCCATGCACTGATGCCGCATCACTCGGTGGTCCGTCATCATGACCTCTCATTGGAATCATGGCTAGATATCTATGCAGTGACATCATGAATGAAAAAGGTGCAACAAAGTCAATAATTTATACCTTAGGAGCTGAATCGAAGAGATCAAAATAAATGAAACATTTTCAAAACACACGCAAATAGTGTCTTCATGCAACAAGTCGGAAATCAGAATTCAGGGTCTGGGTGTATGGATATGTTAGCCACTGCACCAGCACTAGACACCCAAAAGTGAAACCAAAACTCAAGACACATAACTATATTGCTCCATTGAAAACATATACTGTTAGTTTTTCTTGTAGAAATGACCTCTTTGATTCCATTTTTTCATGAACCATCCCCTAGGTCCCGTGTCATGTCTTCCCTAAGCACTCCTTCTATAGGCTAGGTGTTGGAGACTAGCACTAGAAGCCAAATCCCTAAAAATGGGAAGGCAATGACACAAAACAGTACACAAACAAACAGGGCGCACTACGCCCAAGTATAACACAATGTAAGAAGAAAGGTATACACACAACTAAAAACCACAACTGAGTATAAAATTATGTACTAAAAGTAAGGGTCCAGAATACAAGCTCAACTGAAATATAATTAAATGTAAAAGAAAGAACTGACTCATGAGGTTTCTTTCCTTGAATCCTACCTGAAGGTTAGGTACATCTCCTCAATGCGTCTCTCGATGTAAACTGGTCACCTCTATAAACTGGGAATGCCTCAATCCACAAGTCTCATTCAATGCTACCCATTTTCTACACAAGAAAAAAAAGTGTGGGTGAATCATTTGCAGGTGTGAGTATAAAAATACTCTACAGGGATCATTAGACCCCCGATGTTCTCCACAAATTCCACCAAGGAAAAACCACATTAATGACCTCAATCACAAAAAACCAAGAAAAAACAACCCATAGAAGGTAGAACATCATTACAAAAGTGCAGATGATTAGTCGTAATGATAGATCATCTTATGTTGTAAAGAGGCTCTGTTGTGGACCAACACAAGATCTCTGAGCACTAACCCACATAGGATCTGACCAACACTATATCAATAGGCACTGATCCACATAGGATCTGACCAACACTGTATCAATAGGCACTGATCCACATAGGGTCACTGAGTGCTAACCCACACAATATCTGACCCACACATGATCGTTATGTGCTGACCCACACAGGATCATGGAGCGCTGACCCACAAAAGATCTTACCCACATAGGATAAGTATTTGCTGACCCACAGAGGATCGCTGAGCGCTGACCCACATAGGATTTGAACTACACTAGATCAGTATGCGCTCACCCACACAAGATTACTGAGAGATGACTAACACTGTATCGCTAGGTACTGACCCCCACATGACCACCCTTCATTCTCAATGTCACAGCCAACCATTGGATTCCCGCACCCAACAGTCTTGATTCTGGGAGGATCTAAATCTCAATCCATATTTCATATTTCAATAGGAAATAATCTTACAAATAAGTGACCAAATAAACTGCCATGTCATAATTGTCCCAACGCAACAGATAGTGCGTCAATCGGACGCTCAATCTGTATGTTATAGGAATTTAAGTGCTGAGGGCCTAGTCTGATTTGGGTTCAATTCAACCTGGTTGTACTAAAACAATCTCCAAAACTCATGTGGAGTATCTCAAAAGGACCTCCCTATCATAACAGTTATGGCTCTGCAGACGGTTCCTCAAATGAACATCTGGTTTAGGAGATATTCTCATTTAAGCGTAACTGGTCCGACAAGGGTTTGGGTCCCGTCCGGCCTAGTCTGACTGACCTGACCCATAATGCTGGGCCTGGTCCGAAGGGGCTTGGATCGGCCTAGTTTGGCTGGGCCTGGTCTGGACTGCTGGACTATTGGCTAGGCCCACTGGGCTGCGGGTTCACCCCCCCCCCCAACAAGTGAGGTGTGTGGGTCCACACCGCACTTGAAGGGCTCGACTGGTCGGTTCTTCAAAGTTGTGAGGCCAGTTGGTGGCGCTCTACCAAGATGGACTTCTAGAACGGTCACTTGCGGAACCCATGGATAGCGGTTCTTCCCTTTGTTGCGGCACGAAGCCACGACCATTCTCCACGGTGCACCATCGCAGTGCGCCTCCCAGCTCCAACATCAATGGCATTGGCCGGCCGTCCCCTTTGTCCACTGTGGTGCCTTCGGGCACTACCCCCTTCTCATGGTTGGCAGTTTCTGGCCGCCGCCTCCTTAGGTCGCCAGATCCGCTATACTGGCAATGCTTTTGCGGGCCACTGGTGAAGCATCAGTGGTATGATTTATTTATTGGTTGTGATTACGGGCCTCCTGGGACGGCGCCTACAATGTGCATCCCTTGATTTCACCATACTGTCATATTTTCAAGTCTCCCATGAGGAACACAACCAATAATGAGACTAGAAGAGGGTCCGGGCCTGGTTCGTTCATCCCAAGCCCTATGCGTTAGCATTATAACATGGATTCAATTAAATCATCAAAAACAGTAGAATAATTATTAAACTATTTGAATAAAACCCCTACCATGAACATGTTGGAAGACAATGTGGATGAGGAATACGAGTCTACATTTGTAGTCTGTTTGTTGGCATTTGTTGAACTCCAGATTGATTCCTCTAAGGCATCGAAGCTCCATTCTACATTGGAGGAAGTCATCACCAGTTCTTTTTTAGAGGTTCCTCTCATGAGTGCACAAGACCCATGCCCAAGCATTGTTTAAATAGATGTAGAGATGAGTTTAACTCATATCATAATTAATGAGGTTCATTAATGAATTCAATTAATGAACCCATTACTCTCTTGACGGTGTGGTTACCCAAGCAACTCTAACGGTCCTTCAAATTGTCTTAAAACCCACCGGCCCCACCACCATCACTCATCGGTTATAAATAATCAAATAAAATGAATTATTGATTTATTTTATTAATTTTCGTAAAGTCTTAAAATTAACTTCTTCGTCTGACCCTTGCCGGTCTTACTTAATCTTTTATTATGTGAATCTCGGTGCAGTGAATTCAATGGTGCCCTTATATTTTTAATGTGAACACCACTTCCAAAGATAGAAATCGTCGCCGACATGTTTACTGAACATACCTTAAAAAATTTAATATTCGGTTCTAGGATCTCTAGGACTTAGAATCACATGCCGTAATTTTTCGAAGAATCATCATAATCCCAAATAATTTAAAAAAAATTATATTGAAATTCTGGGTCTTTAAATACATGAAGGACATTATCATCTTTCAATTAGAGAAATAGTAAGAAATAAAAATATATATTAAAAATTAAAAAAGATAAATATGACATTCATTTCATAATTAAAAAATTTATTCCACTTAAATTAATTATTATTATCCTTATTACATTCCATGTAATGTGTTGGTGTTAATCGAATCTCATCAATTTGTGAGGTTGTAGTCTACCATACAAACAAGAGGAGTTCGTGTATGTCCTACAAAATATAATGTAAAAAATTATATATGATATAATGAATCCAGACTAATAATTATGTAATAAATAACATATATATACTTTATATCCATCATCACACCCAACATTGATAGGTGTTAATGAAAAATTGATGACATTCTATTGTGAAGCGGTAGCCCACCATACACAGGAATGACGATTTTTGTAACCCGTATTAAAGAAGATGAGAACGATTTGGTTTATTTAATTAACATAATGAAAAATAGTTATATGCAAAAATGGATTTTATTTTAGAAACTTGTTTTAATTATAATTTAAGTAGGTGGAGAAAGAAAAAAAATAAAAACACTCATGGATGTGAATTACCAATTAATCAGGTAACTCTTGTTGGTTTGCACCAAAGGCCTTCCTTGGTTGGATTTATGACCAAACTGAGGAACACAATATTATATTACAGAAATATATTTATTATTATTCAATTATATTATTTTATAAATACTTCCATAAAACATATTTTACATTTTTTTTAGAACATTTTAACACCTATGTTTTTATTTTAGCCCCATGTAAACCCATTTCAACTTTAATCACAATAATTATTTTTTATCATTTTCAAAATTCATTTTGATAAAAAATTATTTTAACCTTTTTAAAATTTAAAAATGTTATTATTAAAAATATGAAATCACTTTTTCCAAATTCAAATCATATAATTTCAAAATATTAATTACAAATAAATCTGATAGACGTGACAAGAAAACCGGTTTTAAAAGATAAATGTTCAAATGTTTACAATGTTTTTACATCCAATTTCAATATGAAATTAATTAAATATATAAAATTTAAGAATAAATATTTAATTTAATTAATTTTACTTTAAAAACAATTTAAAATTTATTTTAAAATTTTAAATATTTTAAACAAAAAGGCAGTTTCAATTAAAATTCATTATTTTTCACTAGTAAAAAAAAATAAAACATTAAGATTATTTTTAAAAATTCAACATCATATATTTTTGAAAAAATTATTTGAAACATAATGATTATTTTTTAAAATAGTTTTTCATAAGTGTAAAAAAATAAATTTCAAATAAATCCCAGGAACGTGATGAAAAAAAATGTTTTTGACAAGTGTTGTTTTTCAAGCATGATATGATTTCACATTAAATATGTTTCTACATATGATCATTATATGAATATAAATTAAAATATACATATATATAATCTAGAAAAATATAATTTACAAAATTCCTCATTAGGGATATTTTTAATTATTTAAAATGAGGAAACATTATACACTTCAAAATAATGTTTATAAAAAACACTCCTTTTAAACACAAAAAACAAATTTAAACTAAAATAAAACATAAGATTGATTAAATAGTAATTAAGTGGTTTAATGTTTACAAAAAATTATTTTTTTACATGAAATAATATTCAAAACATAATTTTACCTTTTAATTAAATTATTACAAAACAAATCAGTGTTCTATTCACAATTCACTGAAAGAAAATTATTTTTTTTGTAAAATCCAAATATTTTCCCCAAAATAAACTTTGATATTATAATTTTAAAAAATAATTTAATTTTACAAAATATAATTTCTAAAATTTCTAAAAATTAACTATAATATTTTTTCATGAAAAGTACTATATGTTTTTATGAAAACATTTTTTTGAAAAATAAAAATACTTTAGTAAATATTGATTGAATATTTAATAAAAAATTAGCATTAATTTATATTGAATATAAAATATTAATATTTAAATATATGAAATTCATTATGTATTTACTACTATTTTTGATCTTCCAATTTAATAGCTAGTCTATAATAGTTTTATATAATGTGGGTCAATTACGATCAATGTTGGGTGTTGAATACACTTCGAACATAAATATATCAGGGTTGTGTATACCAAAAGATATCATAGATATTAAATTTATATGAAAATGAATATAGAAAATTTTATTGGTGAGTTACATTCTCACCAATCATCAATTTTGTGTGTCATTTATTATATCAAAGATAAGTTTTTTCATTAAAAAACATAGGGTGTTATAGTTCCCAATATTACCTTGGATGGTCTATGATTATGTAAATTTATTGGGGTAATTATTAACATTTATTATGCAAACTTTTCCATGTCACTATATTCTATGACAATATTTCACCCCCTTTATATAAGGAATGTTATCAGGTGATTGGTGAGGCCCTTATTTCTCCTCAATGCATCATTAGATCTAATGAGACAAACTAGAAGGGGTATTTTGTCTTAGTAATTAGATATTTATGTATGATGTCATCAAATAAATCCTTGATGGTATGTTTATGATTTTTTACTTTAATAATTTCCTCCCCATGAGATTAGTTATTGATTTCTATGAAATTTTTTGATTATTTAAATTATCCATGGATAAGTTTAAATATATTGTTAGTATTTATATGGAATTATTTGATCATTATTTATTCTTTCCATCTTTCTCTTCATGTTCAAGTTATTAATTAGGTAAACTATGTTTCAATTAATTACCTTTTCATATTTATTATTACTTATTTATAAATAGTAACTTCGGTTGTATGCATGAACTTTATGCGCAATAGAGCTCGACTCTTTATCATATTTTAGTTACACAACATTCCAGGAGGTTTATTATGAATAATAAACAAGGATATAAAAAATGGACTAATTTTATTTTCAAATAAAATTATATATTTTATTTTGTTTTTTTGATTGAAATTTAATTTTCAATTATATATCTTGTTTTATGAGACTACTAAACTCTTCATTTCTCTTGGTTATAATTTTATTTATCAATAAGAAATGTAATAAAGTTACTTCAAACTCTAAAATATAAGGGTTTGGGACATTATAGATTGAATCTTCATGATTTTTCTTATACCTGTAAATGAATCTTATTAAACTTCGTTATAAAATTAATAAATCATCCAATTATATATCATATCCCATTATAATATCATTTTTCTAAGATAGAAATGTTTCTATATAAGAATAATTCACATTTTTATATCATTCAATGGGTTTATATTGTTTCCACTAGTGTCTATTTACTGTCATTATTCCCATGAATCCTTTAAACTACTTCATGTAGAGTGATGAGACTGACACCTTACATGATCTCTCATATACTAAAATATTATTATAATATAAAAAATATTTGGTTGTACAAACTTTGGGAAGTTTGGAATTATTCCTAGTGATTAAAAGAAAGCATAAGTTGAGTAATAAAAGATATAAAACCATATTATCTATCCATATATGGAATCCCTCTAAATTAAAAATTGGGACTCCCGTAAAATTAAAGATATTAATAGGAATTAACGATATAATCAATAAAAGTTATTATCATTTTAAGGAAAACTCATATATGATGGAATCATACCAGGGAACACTACTCAAGAATTATATAACACCAGTTAGGATATGTATTAGATGATCCATTTTCTTGAGTATAACATCACGACACATTTCTATGATATTAGGTTACATTTATCAGATAGAAAATTGATATGATTCTTTTGTCCTGATTTGATACCAATAGTGAGTCCTCAAAATATGGTAGACCACTTATTAATGGAGGGTTGAATTAGTGGTTGAAGAAACACTAACACTCAAACTATGTGATTCTTGTAACAAGTTAGATTGAATATATTTTGATGGTGAATATTTGGTTACGTGAGAATATGAAAGGGTAAATCTCAAAGACAATAGGGTAACATTGACTAGAATTTTCATGTCGTTGATGGATTGTGTCATGTAGGTTTAATATATCATAAACCATCAAGACAAAATTAATTTTTAGCTTTAATTATTGTGGTGTAAAATAGACAATAAAATGTCAAATGCCTCAAAATCTCCAAAACAAGAAAATCATCAAACCATTGTCACCTAGTTCATAGAGTTGCGGTTTCAATTTTTATAACATGGTCTTTTCACATCACCAGACTATAAAACATACTTAATTACATTGCAGCATGAGTCCACATGGGAATAAAACCAATAGAGATCACTATCACTCATGTCATTCATCATGGAACAATAGAACCATCGTAATTCCTCATATGACCCATAATAGTAAATAATTCCCACAATAGTGTGAATAATATCACATTAGATTAATTTCATACTCAATCTATAATAACCCATCATGCCACCCTCATTCATTAAATTAACTCTATCTTATATAAATATTATCACATTGAAGCTGATAGAGTATGATGTGATTGATCTCATGTAAGATAAACTCTTACCTATATAAGATTAAATAAATCATGTATCCTTATTAAAACTAATAAAAGTTTGATATGGAATATTAACTCCATCATGTTGAATTATGATCATTGACCTTCATGTTATGATTTCATCATTTGTAACACAACATTTTTTATTTTATTTTTAAATATGAACTCTCAAATGTAAACTGATTTCAAGTCATTTGTCTTCATTTTTAATGTAAATACATTATGAAAATAATAAAAATTCATGAATGGATATAGATAATATTCATTAAATAAAATTACTCTAATGCAAATTTTCTATACCCAATTTTCCATTTTATAAAATAGTGTTTATGATAGAAAATCAACCCTCAATGTAATGGTAATTCCATGTTTGCAACATCTCAATTGAGATCAACTCAACTCCACTCCTTGTTTATCAATTCACATCATTTGGACTCTCCTATTTTCCAAAGGTATCTTCAATTTGAGAGGTTAATTATGATTCCACTTCATGTAATATATTTATACAATGTTAATGAATGATAAACTAGAGACTACCATTTTTATAACATGATATATATCTGGGTATTCCTTATATTTTCTACACATTGAGGGGGTTTTAGACTCATGACATCTCTCTGTGACTCATACATTATCTCTTGCTAACAATCTAACAAATCCCAACCACTATACCATATAATCAGTAACATTTGTGAAGAAATAGTTTTGGATACTGATGAGACATAGGAATTATATTCCTAATTTTCAACTCTTTGAAAATATTATTAAAACTCTATTACTTCAAAACATCTAATATTATGATATAAATAACATATTTTTACAAAATAGAATTATATCTATATTCATAATCATCATTAATCATAGGGTATATTCCATCACTAATATTAGATAAAATAATTCTATGAAAATCCAAAACTTTTTATAATAGACTTTCAACAGTATATCAGTTTTCGACGAAGGCTTCTGGTCCAATGATTTATTGTGGGGGGGGGGGGGGGTTGAATGTATTGCACAATTATTAACAACAGATTCTAATGATTCATACTTAATAGAAAATCCCAATGGTTCCCAAATCTATAAAAATTTACAAAACAGCTTTCCCACATCCATAACAGGGTATGGAAATATATTCACCTGGCTCCCTTTCCTCTTCTGCTTACTCCACCCTCTCGGGGTCTCGGTTTTCTCATGATCTCTCGATTCAGGCTTCCCCACATCTCTTCACCTCCCCCATCTTCCTCCATCTTTTTTGATGGCTTCTCATAGGGTTCATTCCCCTTCTTCCTTCTGTGGATTGTCCACACCAATTTCTCCCTTGGTACCACACTTCTATTTTTCCTCGGTGAAGGCACGTTTATCCTACCATAGGTTTTATCCCCTATTTTTTCATTCTTTTTACTCAGTTTTAGACTCTCATTGGGATTCATCCCCATTTTTCGGTTATTCCCTTTAGTATTTCTTCACATTTTTGTTGTTATTTATTCATTTTTGGTTTCTCTGGTTTCATTTTTGGTTTGGTTTTTGGGGGGGTATTATAAATAATCTCAATAGTGGTCTTCAACCACCTTGTTCTATGCTATGGCTCCACGTCTCCACCACTCTCTCTAAGGTGTATTTTCATGAAGGTCACCCCAGATTATTTGGGATGTGAATTTCAGTAGTCTTTTGACTTGTGGTGGATTCATCTTCACTGGACCCAAGAGAATGATGTGACCTTTGGTTCTCTAATGTGGGGTCATTCGGTTATATTTGTTTTGTCAACGACCACAGTAAACTGGGACATTTATGATGATTTTCAGAAGTTCCTTTCTAGTGATATGCTGATTTTTCCAGTTTCTTTTTTTATTATGGCGGTGATGATCGACTCAGATGTTGAATTGATGGAGATGTGGGGGACATAATAGAGATGTGGTGGAAAGGATGGTAGTGTCTTCGGTCTTAGTCAGGGTCTGGAGGGACGATCATCCTGGGTTGGGGCTTGGGGTGAAGATGTTAATTTCTGGATGGAGTGGTTTGCATTAGATATGATTTAGTTGATTTGATTTATTTCTTCATGGTGGTTGTGGAGATGTGTAGATCGTATTTGATGAAATTTTTTCTCAAGCGTACAGGTATGATGAATGATTTTATTAATGATAAGGATAATAGGTTGGCATCAACGGAAGGTGTGAATCATGATAGATGTCATATCTCTAGCTGATGTGAATCCTCATGGATCAAGGTTTTATTGGATTATTTGATGTTAATGGGCTTAAAAATTTAAAATTTCAAATCTGGCAGGGTTTTTTTTATCCTACCTATGATTTTCTGGTTTCTACTCAACCTCAATACGGTTGTTTAAAAATAACTAAAAATAGATGATTTGGATAGAGGATTAAAATGCATAGGAGTTTAGAAACCAACAATACTTCATAACTCACACTGGTCTATATGAGGGTATGTTAGGCTCATCACACCCATTTGGGGGGAACTATTTCCAATATTGGGACTCTCTTATAGATTTAGGATATGTTCTCAAATCTCTTACAATTCTAATTACAGAACCTGTTAACCTAACAAATTTATTAGGTGTTGTATCCATTTATATATAAATGGGATTCTATTAATGAGGTCATCTATATGATTCCAAGGTTCTTCATCCATATTCAATAATTTCTCAACAATGTGTATCTTCTTATATTTCTAATCCATATAACCCATAAATACTGAGTTTAATTCCATCCATAGTGTTGATTAATATGTCAAGTATTGGATTTAACCTTTATGTGGTGCCCTATGTATCATGTTTATAATATGAATAAAAACCCTTGTATCTCATTTCATACATGTCATTTTACATCACGTGAAAAAGAAATATATAAGGATAAATGTAAATAATTTTTTAAGAGCCAGCCTTAGAAATGTGACCAATGTATCATGTATATGGCCTGAATCAAGGCCATCATTTTTCAATGATGCCTTATTTAAAATTCCATTAGGATGGTACCCTTGTATGGGGAAGTTATATCATCCTAATATATGGGGATTACACAATGGGGTTGTCCTAACTGGGGGATGATTATGATGTGAATGATATGATCATTACAAATCCCAAACCCCACACCATCCTAGCTCAGTAATAGAAACAGGGTATGGAAAATGACAAGCCTCGTTGAATAAGGACTTGGGACTTCTGCAATGGGTCAACCCTAGTGGGGTACTTCATATAGATCATGGTCCTTTGGATGGAATCATTTTTAATCTATTTGTGGATGAAGTCAGATTCATCAAAGTTGACTTATCATGTCCATGCAATAACTTATGGGGAAGAATGATGAACACATAGTGGAGTTTGAATCATATGGGTTTGAATGTCGGATACATGGAGGAACTTACACCAAAGTGGATGCCCATTGAAGCTTGGTCCTTAATAAGTAATTCTACATTTTTTGTTTGGATATGAATAATACTACTCATAGTTTGCTTAACGTCCAAATCTACTGATTGATATGGAGGAATGATAAACTCATAAATGATTTTTGATCCCATGGGTTTGAAGGTTATATATAGAGAGGGGCTTATATCAAATTGAATTCTCATTAGAGGTAAGGCCTTAGGAAGGGGTCCTATGAATATTTTATGGATAGGAATCAGATTTTTCTTAGTTTATACAGGGGTCTGCCCAAATATGTCCGCAGAAAAAATTATAATATCTAGGAGTGTCTACCATACATGTCCTAATTTTCTGTATGAGATGACTGGGGTATATTTATGACATATTTAAGGAATTCCGAGCATGTTTTTGTTTCTTATATAACCTTTCTAAAGAAAATCCCATGATCTAGTTTTCTTTTCTAGAGGACATATCATGAAGTTGGTGGAATGTTTTGGGTGTCTTATTACAAGGATGATGTTTCTGGAGGACATCACATGACATAAAATATATGTCTAAAATCTCTTCAAGACATTTGGGACATGTGGAATGGACACCACAAGAATTGGATTACATGATTAAAGTACTCTGGATGACTTTGGTGACATGTTGAATAAATATACAATGACTTTGTAACATGAACTAGTGATACCACATTACAACAGAGATATTTGTGTATATTGTCACATGGCATGATCATCATGTTCAGAGGAATATGAAAGGCTTGGTTAACATGTCATAAGGACCCTGAATGACTTAGACAACATGTAATAGTGCCACCGTGTGACGTGGGTGAAATTTCTAGGGGACTTATCAAGAAATGGTTGATTCTTCATGGGGATACCACATGACTTGGGAGACATGTTTGAATGCTTCCTCATGATATGGAATAAATTTACGGAAGACTTTTCATGAATCATATGACTTTTTAGATTACACAGCCAACATAGGAGACATGTCCTGGTGTCACCGCGAGACATGGATGGAATGTCCATCGAAAATTTCAATTCTATGTTGACATATACGAAGATTGCTTCCTACCTTGGGAGACATTTCCTGGTGTTTCCGTCAGAATTGGGAAATATTTCCTTAGGAATTTGAAATAAATAATTTACATTTCTTGGTGTTGTATCATGATATGGATAAGCCATAAGAAGTGAGTGGAGATTAGTGTATACATATTCGATAATTCTATTATCCTTATTATTATTTATTTAATATATGCCACATGTTTTTCATGTATTATGTTGTGTAGGGTTTTCATGCTCTTGTCAACATGGAGAAACTCCTTCATATAATACTTTGGCTCAGAATAAGTCCTTCATGTGATCTATCGCGTGATCACAGAAAGCACATATTAATGAAACAATATCCCATAGACCCTTCCCTTTATTTTAAATTGTCGAAGTCTCTCTTGATCTTGTGACTTTCCCCTCATAGAAATCATCTCTTCTAGGATTCTGGGGGTGTATTCATCATCGTTCGTGCGGTATATGTTTTTTTTCCTATTTTGACTTTTTTGTAAAATTGGATTTGGATTTATAAGCCTATCCACCATCATTATATGCCACCTTTCACAAAATGTATCTCGTATAAAGAATATGTAGTTGCTCATGGGAGCATCGTGTCTTGCACTTTTTAGGATCCTTCCATTGGTCATCTAAGGTGTCGCATGATAGCTGCGACTACGAGAATAATCCATAAACACTATACTTTTCAAAATATAGATTTTTAAGGGACTTTTGAAAAACTATGATGGAATGTCAAATGGTATTTGCATGATATATGGTATGTCTTGGATAATACTTCAGAGATCTATATTCCAACGGAAAGGAATTCATGTGATTGAATTGGGATTGTTCGGGGACTGTTGTAAGACAAAAATAGCCTGTCAGAGGCCTCTCACAAGACCAAGATGGCTTGTCAAGGGAGTTTTCTGAGATCAATCTGGCATGTCGATGGGTTTCTATAAGACGGATTTGGCTTGTCAAACGGCCTTGATGTGATCAATGGTTATCACAGAAGGTTCATAACCCATATCACATTAATATCATTATATCATCTATCTACAAGTGACATTCATATCTCCAAAATTTATTTGATTCCTTACATTAGAATGATCTTTTCATTTTCCCATTGATTGAATTTCAAGGAATCACATAAGTAACAATGGATCTCGTAATGGTTATTGATCATTATCATATACAAACACCCTGCATGTCTGTGATACATTTCATGATCAATGTTGGATCTCATGATTGTGTGTGAGAATTGTCATGGAAAATACCTCTATATTTCATTGGATCCTAAGGGGAATCACATGATTGAATTTTTGTGTCTATGTAACTTAGCATTATAAAGGTAACACGCCAACATGCTCTCATGAAATAAGGTTGATATGTCTCTAGGAGGCTTAATATGGTCTTAAAAATCACATAAGCACATGACATGTAGATCATCCAACCTCTCCATCACAAGAAGATTCATCTCGTTTTGAGATTTATTTTCTAAAGGGATTTGGGTTGATTTTTAAGAATCTATGAGTTGAAACAACTCATTATAATACAACAAAATTCCAGGATTTTTTTCCAAAAAAATATATGGGATTATTTCCAGACCAGGCATTGAGATTGAGTGTGATTCCATGGCATGGAGTTCCCGGAATTATCTACTGAAAAATACAATGTTTTAAATATCTCGTTGGAGGATTGTAACACCCGAGACTTTTATAAGAAATATTTTGTTTTTATGTTATATAAATCATCAATGGAATATTTCACTACACACAAAACTATATTGGATTACATTACACGCAAACGTGGCCTTCCTCGATAGCTTGGGTCGTACGCAATACCGAGTTTCACTAAACAACGATATGCTACTAAAATATTTTTAAAACTAGCCGTTCTGAATAGTAATAACCACTTTTTGAAATTTTATAAATTTTATTTTTCAAAATGGACTTCATTTTGGGATTCGGAATATCGAAATTAGCCTAGGGTGAATTTTTGGTATTTTTCTGAAAACTTTCAATTTTTGATGAATAGTGAAAACACTGGGTTACTATTTAGAAACCGAATTTTTATAATTATTTATTTTATTTAAATTTATTTTACGTAAAAATTGATACATAATACCTATATAAGTTTAATATAATTCATTGGAGTGGTTTTATAATTACTTTAGATGTATAAAAAGTTTATTAAACTTTTCAACATCTTTTACCCAACTCCTAGGAGAATTTGCAAATTTACATAAAACATAATTTTACCGCTTCTGTGAGTGGAATTTCAAAAATGAAAGAGACACTGTTGATTTCAGTAGGTAAAATTTGGTTCAATGAGATGAAAATAATTTTTGGTGAATAGTAACTTTTTACTTTTATTTACAACGGTTAAAAGTAAATAGGGTAATTAAGAGTAAAGATAATATTATTATTACCCTAACACATGTCCTAATTTTATTGGATAAGTATAATTCGACCAAAAACAACCATAGGAATAAAATATGATCATTTAGGCCCACTTGGATTAGATTAGGACATTTATTATTAATTTATTTAAAGAATGGTTAAAATAGTTAAAATCAATGTTTAATAAGTAAATAATTTTTAATATAGGGTTATACATAAGATAAATTCGACTATAAATATTCATTAAAAAGATAATAATATTTCCTACATAATGATATTTTATTTTTATTTTTTAGACATTAAATAATTTAATTTATTTATGACACAATGATGATGCAGTAATTATTTTATTAATGAAATATCGACATAATTCATGTTATAAATAAACAAATAAATGTAATTTGAGACATTTTATGAATTACAATAATGTTCTATGTTACTATGACATGTTAGTATTGATTTAATTAATTTTTTTAGAACTAATAATTCTGTTATGATTTTCAAAAAAATCAATTACCAAATAGTGTCATAATTGACATAAAATAGTTTTTAAAACAAATATTATATTATTAATTATTATTATATTCATAAAAATATAATGGTCGGCCAAGATACTTATATCATGACAGGTGTATCATTAATGGACCACTTGGGGGTCTCTTGGATGTATATGGTATGTTTATTAACTATATAATATAAAAATTAAAAGTGACATGGTAAATGTCAATCTAATTAACTAAGAGTTAAAACTAAATGATAAGGTTAATATAATGACCTAAACATGTATAAATTCTATTGGATGAGAGTATTTCGACCCATCCCCACCTTATATTTTAAATAAATCAATTTGGAGCTATCTAAAACCGAATATGACTTTATAATAAAATAATATTTTTAGTTTTTCCAAAGGTGCCCCTCTCCTCCCTTATAAAAGGGCACCTCCTCCCTTTCTTCCTCACACCACATTCAGAATTCATGCACGGCCAAAACCTACCAAATTCTCTTATCCACTTCCCTAGAAACATCCTAGAGGTCCTGGTCTTCTTCAAAAACCAATTTTAGTGCCCTAAAAGAAGGTCTCAAAGAAGCGCTTCAAAGATGAGGTAATGTCCATTACCGATTCATTCAACTTTATTTCTTCTTCCACTTCTTCTTATTTAGTTGTTTCATTATGATGTAATAACATCAGTATCACCCATATACTGATATGTTATTATATGTATTAAACAACCCTATTTCACCATCTATCCATCCTACGGAAAATGAAATCACCGTGTGTGCGTACGTACATAATACCGTCTCCACGCCGTGGTGTAATCTATTTTCCACCACCACCTTACATGGATGGGTATAATGGTTTAAATAATAACTATATATGATTTTTTTAATGTGATATTTATTCTAAAATAGTATACATACACTCCATTACAATTTCATGATCATGGGAATGATATCATCACTCGTGCGTACGTACGGAATACCGTCTCCACGATGTGATGCGACTCGTTCTACATGATCTTAATTGCATAATGATTATATAAATGAATTGAATGAATGAATATGATATATATTACACTAATAACATTCTGTAAATGAGGTATCTATAACCGAAAAAAGAAGAAAAAGAATTTATTCGACAAAACACGCATAGGATCAAAAAGCAAGAAACACCCGAATAACAAGTAACAATGAAATATTACTAATAAAAAGATAAGAATATGACCATATATGATATCATAAAAATAATAATGAATATTTAATAAGTCAATAACATTATTTAAATCATTATACCGAAGGATCGGACACTTATGATGCAAATCGGACCTAAGGTAAGGGAAAATATCACAATCTCATTTTTATCCGAGATTGTTTTTACTTTGGCATTTACTGGGGTGTATTTTATCATCCACATCCATGTTTCCTAAATATGTAAAATTATTTCCATCCACCAACAATTTTTTTAATCCAATTTTACCATTCGGTATGTTTTTAGTAAAAGATATGAAAGGAATCTTTTGTCGTTTTTCGTACGAGGTGCTTTTTGACTTTTCCGACCAATGTACGTGAAGAATGTTTTTTTAACTTATACGGCATGAATGGATTTTTAAAATATTATTTCCAAGAAGATTCCTTTACATGTTTTCAAGTTTATTTTTAATCAACTTCTTTATGTTTAGAATTGTATGACATGTTAAGAAAGGAAAAGTGTTTTTGAAGTAGAAAGGATATTTTCCTCAAGAATGGAGTTCAAGTGTTTTATCAAAATTATTTTCCATCTAAGATAATAAAGGGTTCTGTTTCTATCCATATTATTAAATTTATTTGATTATGTTGTAATGGAATTATTTTTATGAATTCCCTTATCTTATATGAATTGTTTTATGATGTCACGATGTTTAAGAATCCCATTTTTATTACATGGGTTATGCTACGATGTATGGTTTATGATTTTGTGGAACACATAATAATGGTATCATTATGAGATGGGTGGGACCTATATCTCCCTCCAATGCATTGGGTAACGATTTTATATCCCATGAGATAGACATGGCTGGAACGACAGGTTAATCCGGTTTAGTGAAACATGACTTAAACGAGGAATGAACTCGGTTCAGAAATGCACTTTATCCGCTAAGATAGTCTTGGAAAGGTGTCTTGACAAATAAGAAATGATTCTCTATGATTATCTATGTATGCCACAAAACATCATGTATTAAGTTATGATTATTTTGATTACATTTCACTACCATGATTTATTCCATGTTATGAAATTATGATCTCTTTTGCAGGGTATGATTTCCAAATTGTTATGTTCTTATGAATATGATGTGATTGATATTTCTTTTTTTACCCTTACTGAGCATTTGAGCTCACCCTTTTGTATGTTTTCTATCCCCCAGTTCAGGAAGAAGGTTATTAAGTAGGATATTCCAAAATGGACTCTAGATATGATGAAATAAATGGGAGACAATGTAGATGCTTTATGAACAAGTAGTTTATGTTTCCCAGTTTCTAAAGACACTATACCTATACGGTCCTTTCATTATTTTTTTATATGTTGTAATAAGTGTACATAAATTTTGAAGTACTAACAATATATGTAATGTATTGGTCATTATAGTTTGTATCAGAGGAAAATGAGGTAGGAATGTATCTGATCCTTGGGAACTCTCACATGTGAGCGTTGGACGAAGCATGGATCTCCACCCAAGGGATTAATGAGGAAATGTCTGCCACTGGGGATGGTGGTGTGTCCCGCCCAGGGGGTGTATCCACCCATGGAGTGCCCTGATAGGTATCAATTATATTCCACTAGATATAATTCCAGACCGTTATTGTTGGTATCCTAGGAAAGGTATAGTCAACCTTTGGAAACTAGGATTTGAAAGACTTAGTAAGAATCCTAAGGATAAGTCTAAGAATAGAACACAATCGTAGTGTTTTAGAAATGGCGATGAATAACCTAGGATAAGACCTTAAGTGTGAAATTTTATTCTTGATTATGTTGATTTCCTATTATAATTAGTGTTGCTCAAACTATTCTTATTGGTTTTAGTCAATGGATAGAACCCGAAGGAACCGTGTTAATGCTGAATGTGACGGGCAATGCAATGATTGTACCCCTGAGAAACCAAATGTTATGGGAGCTGGAATGCACAATCTTGTAGCCATGCTCACACAACTTTCTCAAGCTACGAATCATGCAGGACTTCCAAACGAGCAAAGGAAGGAACAACATTCTGTTGAATCCTTTATGAGGCAGAGTCCACCTTCATTCAGCGGGTCTACTGATCCACTAGTTGCTGAACAATGGATTAGTACTACTGAAAAGATATTTTCAGTTCATCAATTTTCTGAACATGATAAATTCAACCGATCAGTGTATTGTTTGGAAGGAGACTCTGATAAATGGTTGAATCTTATTAAGAATACGAGGCAAAGGGATGAAATTGAGTCCATGGAATGGGACGAGTTCAAGAACTTATTTTTCAATAAGTACATCCCTCGTATTCTACGAACAAAGATGGAGAAGGAGTTTCTTTAACTAAAGAAAAAAAATGATGAATCTATTGGTACCTATGAAGCAAATTTTACAAGACTTGCAAGGTATGCTTCTGGTATTATTATCCAACCTGATAGTAAGATCGATCAATTCTTTAGTGGCTTAAAACCAAGTCTTCGAAGGGCCTTAGCCATAATGGACTTCAATAGTTACGAGGAAATCGGTCGATGTGCTCTCACAGTTGAGATGTAGATTGGAGTAGCCCATCAGTCATATGGGTTTGATAAGAAGAGGAAAATGGAATTCAATGGAAAATATAAAGAGCACAATGAAAAGAAGATTATCATTCCTTTATGCTCAAAGTGTGGAAAGAAACATGGAGGGAGTTGTCTTAAAGGGACAAGTAAATGTTTCAAATGTGGAAAGGAAGGTCATCGAGCATTTGAATGCCGCAATGATGGGAAGAATATGTCTAATGATGAAAACAAAAAAAGGGATACACAGAATAAACCTACTACACTTAAATGTTTCAAGTGCAAGGAGATGGGGAATTATTCCAATAAATTCCCAAATCCAAGGGTTGATGATGATGGTCGACGTCAACAAACTCTTAAGGCTAAAGACAAAGGAATGTCACATGCAATTTCTATCAGTGATGTGGAGTACGATAACGAAGTGGTGAAAGGTACACATACCATCTACTCTAAAGTAGAAAATGTTTTATTTGATTCTGGATCCACCCACTCCTTTATTTTTGAATAATTGTCTAAGAGTATCACTGTATTACCTCAACAATTAGATGATGAGTTTGCTGTGACAACCCCTAATAGCACAACATTCACATCAAAAGTTTATAATTATTCTCCGATTGAAGTTTGTGGGAAAATGCTTCCTGCAAATATTGTGATCCTCCCTATAGTGAAATTTTATGTGATTCTTGGCATGGATTAGATTTCTCTATATGGATATCATATCAATTGCCAAAGAAGGGAAGTCACATTTCATATTCCAGATCAATATTTGATCATCTATCGATGGAAGGATGAACATAGTCTTCTATTGGAAATTTCATCCATCTTATGGGTCTTGATTCCACTAAATTAAGGTTATTTATCTCAAATGGTTGGTGAGGATCTCGTGATTAATAACATGCCCATTGTACGAGAGTTTGATGATGTCTTTCTGGAGGAATTACCGGGTCTTCCACCAAATCGTGAAGTTGAGTTTTCAATAGAACTCGTACCGGGTGCTTTACCTATTTCAAAGATACCTTATAGAATGGCCCCAATTGAGTTGTAGTAATTAATGAAGGAACTTCAAGAGGATCTTGATAAGGGGTTCATACGCCCTAGTGCGTCACCTTGGAGAGCACCTATTCTGTTTGTTATGAAGAAATATGGATCCATGAGACTCTGCATTGATTATCATGAACTTAACAAGATCACTATCAAGAAAAAATACCATTTCCCACGCATTGATAACTTATTTGACCAACTACACGGAGCTCAATACTTTTCCATGATTGATCTTCATTCAGGGTATCATTAATTAAGTGTCAAAAGGGAGGATATACCAAAGACGGCTTTCCGTACAAGGTATGGACACTATGAATTTATAGTGATGCCATTTGGTCTTACTAATTCACCTGCTATCTTCATGGATCTAATGAATAGAGTCTTTAGAGACTATCTTGATCAGTATTTGGTAGTCTTTATAGACGATATTCTTGTATATTCAAAGAGAAAGAACATGAATATCACTTGAGAATTATATTGAAGACCCTGAGAAAGGAGGAGCTTTATGCCAAATTTACCAAGTGTGAATTTTAGCTTAAAAAATTTTCATTTTTGGGTCACATAATCTCAAAAGAGGGGATATCTGTGGATCCAGCAAAAACAGAGGTTATTAAAGGACGGTCGAGACCAAAAACAGTAAGTGAGATCCGAAGTTATATTGGTTTGGATGGATATTATCAGTGTTTTGTGAAATATTTCTCACGATTATCTAATCCACTCACCAAGTTTACTCTAAAATGAGTTAAGTTTGTTTGGATGGAGGAATGTGAAGAGAATTTCAAGGTGTTGAAAAGAAGGTTATCTAGTGCACCTGTGCTCACACTGCCTTCTAGTGGAGAAAGGTTTGTGATCTGTATTGATGCATCCAAGAAGGGATTGGGATGTGTTCTTATGAAAAATAATATGGTGATAGATTATGCCTCACAATAGTTGAAAATACATGAGAAAAATTACCCAACTCATGATTTGGAGTTAACTGCGGTAATCATTGCATTAAAGATTTGGAGGCATTTTCTTTATAGAGAAAGGTGTGTCATTTATACTGATCATAAATGTTTAAATTATATTTTCACACAAAAGGAGTTGAATATGTGCCAATGAAGATGGTTGGATCTGATTAAGGATTACGACTGCTCAATTCATTATCACCATGGGAAAGAAAACAAGGTGGAAGATGCATTATGTCGACAAGACTGTGCCAGTTTTTCCATGATGAAGATCACAAAAGATCCAATATTTATGGATTTACAAACGATGGATCATGGAATTATAATGGAAGGGGGAAAATTGTATCTTTATCAAATGAATGTTCAACCATCTATACATGTGAAGATTAAAGAGACACAGAAAGATGATGTAGAGTTACAAAATAAGTTGAGAAATGTTCCTGAATTCAACCTTGATTGTGATGGGATAATAAAGTTTAGGAATTGGGTTTGTGTTCTTCCCGTCACCGAATTAAAGAAGGAGCTGTTGGATGAGGCTCATAGTTCTTCATTCGCTATTCATCTTGGAAGCATGAAGATGTATATAGACCAAAAAGAGTTCTTCTGGTGGGATGGCATGAAAAGATATGTTGCGGAATATGTCTCTGGATGCTTGGTTTGTCAGCAAGTTAATGCTGAGAGACAAAAGTCTAAGGGGATGTTACAACCATTACCCATAACCGAATGGAAATGGGAAAACATCACTATGGACATTGTCACAGGACATCCAAAAACATCCAAAGGCAATAATGCTATCTGGGTCATAGTTGATCGTCTTACAAAGTCTGCACACTTCATTTCTATTTGAGAGGATTTCTCTCTGGATCATCTTTCCAGGATATATGTAAAGGAAGTGGTAAGATTGCATGGAGTACAACTATCTATTATATCTTATCGGGATTCGAGATTTACCTCGAAGTTCTGGCGAAGTCTTCAGAATACTATGGATACAAAGTTGAGTTTTAGCACTGCTTATCATCCTCATACAGACGATCATTCTGAGAGAACAGTTCAAACTCTAGAAGATATATTGAGATCTTGCTCTATGGACTTCAATGGTGGTTGGGATCAACACCTACCTTTGGTGGAATTTTCTTATAATAATAGCTTTCACTCTAGTAGTCAGATGGCTACTTATGAAGCTCTCCATGGAAATAAATACAGGACTCCAACTTTCTAGGATGAAGTTGGGGAAAGAAATTTATTAGGACCTGATCTTGTTGATGAGATGGAAGAAATGGTCAGATCTATTCAACAACACACACGAGTAGCTCAGAGTCGACAAAAAATTTATGCCGACAACCAATAAAAAGACGTAGAGTTTGAAGTGGGTGATAAAGTGTTCTTACGAATATCTCATAGGATGAGAGTAATGAGATTTGGAAAGAAGGGAATGTTGAGCCCTAGGTATATCGGTCCTTTCAAAATACTGGATCGTGTTGGGAAGGTAGCTTACCGATTGGTGCTTCCACCGAATCACTCTCAAGTTCACGATGTGTTCCATATATCTCTACTGAGAAATTACATACCTGATCCTTCACATGCACTCAGCTCAGAAGTTGTACCGCTGGAACAAGATCATTCTTATGAAGAATAGCCTATAGAGATTTTGGATCGTAGCGAAAATGTCCTATGGAACAAGACCACTCACATGGTGAAAGTTTTATAGAGGAACCGCCAATTAGAAGAAGCTACATGGGAGTTCTAGGATATGATGAGGGAGAGTTATCCTCATCTATTTGTTACGAAGTGATGAATTTCGAGAGCGAAATTCATTTTAAGGGGGGTAGAATGTAACACTCGAGACTTTTGTAAGAAATATTTTGTTTTTATGTTATATAAATCATCAAAGGAATATTTCACTACACACAACACTAGATTGGATTACTTTACACGCAAATGTGGCCTTCCTCGATAGCTTGTGTCGTACGCAATACCGACTTTCACTAAACAACGATATGCTACTAAAATATTTTTAAAACTAGTCGGTCTGAATAGTAATAACAACAATTTGAAATTTTAGAAATTTTATTTTTCAAAATGGACTTCAATTTTGGATTCGGAATATCGAAATTAGCCTAAGGTGAATTTTTTGTATTTTTCTGAAAACTTTCACTTTTTGATGAATAGTGAAAACACTAGGTTACTATTTAAAAACCGAATTTTTATAATTATTAATTTAATTTAAATTTATTTTAGGTCAAAATTGATACATAATACCTATATAAGTTCAATGTAATTCATTGGAGCAATTTTATAATAATTGTAGATATATAAAAATTTTATTATACTTTTCACCGTCTTTTACCCACCTCCTAGGAGAATTTGCAAATTTACATAAAACATAATTGTACCACTTCTGTGAGTGGAATTTCAAAAATCATAGAGACATGGTTGATTTCAGTAATAAAATGTGGTTCAATGAGATAAAAATAAATTGTGGTGAATAGTAACTTTTTACTTTTATTTACCACGGTTAAAAGTAAATAGGGTAATTAAGAGTAAAAATGATATTATTATTACCCTAAAACATGTCCTAATTATATTGTATAAGTTTAATTCGACCAAAAACAACCTTATGAAAAACATATGACCATTTAGGCCCACATGGATTAGATTAGGACAGTTATTATTAATTTATTTATAGAAGGGTTAAAATAGTTAAAATCAAAGTTTAATAAGTAAATCAGTTTTAATATAGAGTTATACATAAGATAAATTCGACTATAAATATTCATTATAAATATAAAAAGATATCCCATATAATGATATTTGATTTGTAATTTTTAGACATTATAAAATTTAATTTTTTTTATGACACAATGATGATGCAGTAATTATCTTATTAATGAAATATTTACTTAATTGATGTTATAAATAACAAAATAAATGTAATATGAGACTTTTTATGAATTCCAATAATTTTTTAGGTTAATATGACATGTTAGTATTGATTTAATTAATTTTTTTCGAACTAATCATTCTATTATTATTATCACGAAAATCAATTACAAAATAGGGTCAAAATTGACATAAAATAGTTTTTAAAACAAATATTATATTATTAATTTTTATTATATTCCTAAAAATCTATGGTTCGGCCAAGATACTTATATCATGATAGATTTATCATTAATGGACCACTTGGGGGGGCATTGGGATGTATATGGTATGTTTATTAACTATATAATATAAAAATACAAAGTGACATGGTAAATGACAATCTAATTAACTAAGAGTTAAAACTAAAGGATAAGGTTAATATAATGACCTAAACTTGTCCAAATTCTTTTGGATGAGAGTATTTCTACCCATAACCACCTTCTCTTCGAAATAAATCAATTTGGAGCTATTTAAAACCGAATATGACTTTATTATAAAATAATATTTTTAGTTTTTCCAAAGGTTCCCCTCTCCTCCCTTATAAAAGGACACCTCCTCCCTCTCTTCCTCACACCACTTTGAGCATTAAAGATCGGCCAACCCCTGAGAAATTCACTTCTACACTTCCCTAGAAACATCCTAGAGGTCCTGGTTTCCATCAAAGACCGATTTTAGTGCCCAAAAAGGAGGTCTCAAAGAAGTGCTTCAAAGAAGAGGTAATGTCTGTTACCGATTCATTCAACTTTTTTTCTTCTTCGACTTATTTTTCGTTAGTTGTTTCATTTTGAAGTAATAACATCAGTATCAACCGTATACTTATATGTTATTATAATTATGAAACAACCCTGTCTCACCATCTATCCATCCTACGTAAAACGAAATCACCCCACGTGTGTACGTACGGAATACCGTCTCCACGACGTGGTGTAATCTATTTTCCACCACCACCTTACTTGGATGGTTATAATGGTGTAAATAATAACTATATATGATTATTGTAAATTGATATTGATTCTGAAATAGTATACCTACACTCCATTACAATTTCACGATCATGGGAACGATATCGTCACTCGTGCATACGTACGGAATACCATCTCCACGATGTGATGCGACTCGTTCTACATGATATTCATTTACTAATGATAATATAAATGAATTTAATTAATAAATATGACATATATTACACTAATACATTCTGGAAATGAGGTATCTATAACCCAAAATGACGAATAAGAATTTATTCGACAAAACACGCATAAGAACAAAAAGCAATAAAGACCCGAATAAAAAGTAACAATGAAATATTACTAATATGAAGCTATGAATATGACCATATATGCTATCATAAAAATAAGTATGATTCTGGAATAAGTAAATAAATTATTTTAATCATTATACAGGTGGTTTGGACACTTACGAAGCAAATCGGACCTAAGGTAAGGGAAAATATCACAATCTCATTTTTATCCGAGATTGTTTATACTTTGGAATTTACTGGGGTGTATTTTATCATCCACATCCATGTTTCCTAAATATTTAATATTATTTCCATCCACCTACAATTTTTTAAATACAATTTTACCCATCGGTGAGTTTTTAGCAAATAATATTAAAGGAATATTTTATCATTTTTCGTAAGAGGTTCTTTTTGAAATTTCCGACCAAAGTACAAGAAGAATGTTTTTTTAACTTATACAGCATGAATGGATTGTTAAAAAATTATTTCCAAGAAGCATACTTTACAATTTTTCATGTTTATTTTTAATCGGCTTCTTTTAGTTTAGAATTGTATGACATGTTAAGAAAGGAAAAGTGTTTTTGAAGTAGAAAGGATATTTTCCTCAAGAATGGAGTTCAAGTGTTTTATCAAAATTATTTTCCATCTAAGATAATTAAGGTTTCTATTTCAATCCCTATTATTACAATGATTTGACTATGTTGTGATGGAATTATTTTTATGAATTCCTTTTTCTTATATGAATTGTTTTATGATGTCACGATGTTTAAGAATCCCATTTCTATTACATGGGTTATGTTATGATGTATGGTTTATGATTTTGTGGAACACATAAGAATGGTATCATTATGAGATGGGTGGGACCTATATCTCCCTCCAATGCATTGGGTAATGATTTTATATCTCATGAGATAGAAATGGCTGGAATGGCAGGTTAAACCGGTTCAGTTAAAAAAAGACTGAAACGAGGAATGAACTCGGTTCAAAAAAGGACTTTGTCCACTAAGATAGTCTTGCAATGAGTATTGACTAATAAGAAATGATTCTCTGTGATTATGTGTGTATCCCACAATGATTCATGTTTTATGTTATGATTAATGTGATTACAATTCACTACCAAGATTTATCCCATGTTATGAAATTATGATCTCTTGTGCAAGGTAAGATTTCCAAATTATTATGTTCTTATGAATATGATGTGATTGATATTTATTCTTTTTACCCTTACTGAGCATTTGAGCTCACCCTTTTATATGTTTTCTTTCCCCCAGGTCATGAAGAAGGTTATTAAGGAGGATATGCCAAAAGGGACTCTATATATGATGAAATAAATGGGAGACAATGTAGATTCATTATGAACCAGTTGTTTATGTTTCCCAGTTTCTAAAGACACTATACCTATACGGTCCTTCCATGGTTTTGTTATATGTTGTAATAAGTGTACGTCAATTTTGAAGTACTAACAATGTATGTAATGTATGGGTCGTTATAAGAATGTTTCCTGAAAATGTGGAATAACTATTATATAGGAGATCAGATCATAAATCCAGGGGCACGGTTACATTCTGGATGGAAGGTTTACCCTTGGCATGCCATAATTTTAATCAGTCTGGGCCTCTAATGTGAAAATCCAAAAATGGAATAACAGTTAACAAAATATAGAAATATATTTTGAAATACTTATAACTCACGAATAGGGATTCAGATTGAAAATGTGAGACCAATGTTGTGCCCGTGACTATATGCATTCATTCGACAGAGCCCAACACTGGTCGACACTGGTCAATAGTGGAATGTATTTTTTGGTCATAAATAAAATAATTTAATAAAGTTATTTTATTCTCAAATATGTATTACTCATAAAAGGTAAAATAGATTGTAAAACCAATAGTATCACAGAGTTTGTGATGGGATAACACCCTTAGGCAGACCCCAACATCGGTTGGTGCATGACGGCATTGAATGTTGGTCTTTGGGAAGCAACCAAAAATAAAATTATTTAAATAAAAGTTATTTTATTTTCTAACACTCATAACTCACAAATAGTAATGTGGATTAAAAATCAGAGACCACTATTGAGTTCATAATGAGATGTTCTTATTAAAAAGGGCTTAACCTTTACCGGAGAGGGTTGAGGGAAAATGTTAATTTGTTGTACGTTTTTAGGGAAAATTAAATAATCATAAAAGGATTATTTTATTTGAAATTGTTTTGCTGCAACACAGTGATGAGCTGATGGGTTCATTACAAAAATGGAACCTCTTAACAATGCTGCAACAAAACGTAATAGAAACATTTTTTCATAAATTAAATATCATAATGATTGCGACTCAGCATAATAGAAACACAGTAACAATTTTCCCCATTTAATGGTTTAACCGGAATTGGAAATTAGATTTTGGATCATAAAAATCCCTCTATGTTTCTAAAGGAAAACTGTGCAATGATGAATGTTAGTGAATCAAAAAGCAGTGATGATAACCATGGAGAGAGAATCAGAACTATATATCGATGGATAAGGACATATGATCATCCTCGAGCAATCTATTTTTTATGTAGGGGATTGATGATTTTATATGTAAATTGATATTCCATTTTCCCTATTTTGAACGACGTACGCAGGTTATGTCATGAACAAGTTAACCCTAGGATAGATCATTCGGGTGGATGGTTAATGATGCTGGATAAATGGGATATTAATCTTAGTGATTATTCCACTCCATTTTTTTCTTCGTGATCTTGCAAATAATAACGCATCTGAGTCAACAAGAAAAAATTCTTGGATATTTATTTGGGTGTTCTTGTGTTGTGACTCCTTCCTTGGTTCTCTTCTTTCATCCTCCCCGTTCATTGTGGCATAACGGTAGTTGCACATCGGATGAGGTCGGGCTAGGTGGAAGGTTTGCGACACTGATGAGTGGTCGTGGCGGTGGCATGAGACCACAACACCCAACTGCGGTGGTGGCACCAGGCTGCAGCACCCCAACCGCATTGGAAGTCGAGAGTTGCATGATGGTAGTGAGTCGTGGTGGCTACAGGTGACTCCAACACGGAGGCCAGTGGCTTGCGGCATGAAGACGCAACTACTTGCTTTTTCAGAGGGGCGCATGGTGCAATGTCGTGGTCTGCAGATCGCGGCGGTGAACTACAGCCTTGGAAAAGTTGTGACCCACATAGGGAAAACCAATTAGTGTGAGCAGACCAGTGCATAACTGCATCACCAGAATGGAGGATTAGATCCTAACATATGGATGACACACAGTCCCCAAGGGACCATGTGCAGAGGGGATGCGAACAACCTTTTCCTACCACATACAGTGCAAACCGGACACCCATCGGGAGTCTGGGAATGTGAAGCACATGCCCAACATGCAAGTCAGGTTAGTTGAATGAGCTGGTCAACTAGATGTTCAATGGTGGAGAAAAAATAACCTGCCAATGCGGGCTGGGCCGATGGGACATACCATGTTGCTAGGCACCCCGGACAGGGAAAGAACTGGCCCTCCAATTATTGGCCGGGTCTTATGAAACTAAGTCACTGGGTGACATGGCGGACTGGACCCACAATAGAATTGGGCTAGGTTCAGCAGGGTCCAGTGGGCCTAGCCTAGTGGTAGCCCAGATCAGATCGGTTTGGGTCTGATCGAACCTGGTTGTGTCATGTGAGAACCACATACTAAGTTTGGATAGAACCATCCCTAATTTTCAAAAATGCCAATATCATTCAGACTAGGCATTTGTTTGACATGACGTCTATGGTGTTGCAATCCATGTAATTATACTACTGTTTTGGAATACTCTAAGGGACTTTTCATGGTATTTGAGATACAACTGATGGATTTAGGAGTATATTTTCCTAGAATCAAGCGCACTGTAGAGAAGGATTCCTATGACTTGTTATGACATGAATGATATGACGTGCGGACATTTTTGGTATAGTAGATGAGTAGAACACAGTGGTCTTGCAAATGAGCAGACCACATTTGTATAGAAGACATTTTGGTCTTAGTGATCTAGTTGGGAAATAGATAAGTGGGTCTTAGTGCTCCAACTTGCTAAGAGATGTGTGGGGTTAAGTGATCCCACTATCCAAGAAATAAGTGATTTGTACTGATACAGCTAGCCAAGAGATAAGAGGGTCTTATTGATCCATCTAGAAAAGATATGTGTGGATATAAGTGATCCAGTTACCCATGATATAAGTGTGACATAGTGATCAAGTTGGCCAAAAGATAAGAGGGTCTAAGTGATCTAGATGGCCCAAAAATGAGCAGGTCTATGTGATCCAGTTATCCCTAGAGATGAGTGGGTCTATGTGACCTAGATGGCCCCAGAAATGAGTAGGTATCAGTGATCCAACTATCCTAGGTTTTGAGAGGTCCCATCTTATGAATACCTAAGTAGTACTGAAGTTCATCATTACAACTGATAATCTTACTTCATATACATTGATTTATACATATTGTGAGCTGTCATTGCATTGTGGTCTTTCTTTTGTTGTCTTCCCTTTGTGGGTTGGGGTCCCTACTGATTATTATGTTACTCACACATGCACGAGCTTCACCGGAAAGTGTCATGTCCTTTGAAGGTGATCGATGGTTCGACGGTGACATTGGTGGTCTTGGACCAGGTGGTGCTGAGTGAGATAGGCTATATAAATGTACTTCTATGACTACAGGTAGTTACCATTCACATACACTTTAGGTGGGGTCTCGAGCGGATGAAATGTGGAAATTTAACATTCCTTTTGTGGTTTTGGGTGTGTATTCTGTCCCCATTGTACTTTAAGTTTGTACTATACTATCAGGAGTTTTCTTAGTGACAATTGTAGTTTACCTTGTGTTTACATTCCACAGTTTGAGCTTTTTGTGTGTTTATAGGTTCTAAGCCAAATGACTTCCCTTTTTTTGATATGCCTACACGGTGATGGTCTTCATCCCCTTTCCTATGGAAGGTGGGATTTGGGTAGTGATGACATGGACCATGAGTTACTGGCCATGACAATGTGATATTAAAGGAGTTTGGTTCAGGCACAAGAACTAAGTGTCCCTAAATTTATATGGGGAAACATTATTATGTGTCTCAAGTTCAGCTTCCTAGTTAGGGAGTTCAGTGATGGGGCAGTTACTGATGTATCCATACACTAGGACCCTGAAATATAATTTCTGACTCGGTATATGAAAACACTGGTTTCATGAATCCTTGAATGTTTTTCTTGGGATCTTTCTGAGTCAGAGATAGATCACTAGGTATAACATATTATCCATCGTTCATCGTGATACACTATAGGATGCCTCCACATATAATTCCAGCCAGGATACCAGTGAATGACCACAGGGATGGTCCACAGAGTGACAAGGCACCGGTATAGGGACAATTGATTAAGCTGAACCTTATCGGGGTGTCCCATCTTTACCACCGCCCAATTTTCAGTAGTTAATACTAGTGATACCAATAGAGGATACATGGTGGAAGAGTGCCTTACATGAGTTTTAGTGAAATAGAGCCCTTCGGATCCAAGTTGTTCCCAACTCACAGACCACTAAATACCATATTGATGCGGTGATCGGGTTTTCCATCTCATCATAGCACAATTTGGACAGATTATGGTACTGGTAGTGATCTTTCTATGTGTCTCACTAGGGTGATGGTTGGGTTTAGATTACCCAATTTTACGATGAGGTGAATTTTTTTCTGAAAATTTTCTTGCGATAAATTATAAGATAAGTTGATCTTTCCCAAAAATCTACAGACTATGTGTGCCTAAGAGTTTCTATAGTATTAGTAGGGAGTCATTTAGGTGTCTAATTATTCATCGAGGCGTACTAACCTCTCTAGGTACTCGATGAATATGATACATCAGGTGCTTCAGGGATGAGAACTATGAGAGAGATGTGGTCAGGGATATCTGAGCCATCAATATTCCTTTAGGTCTTCCAACATGTAACTTTTATTGCTGGTAGTTTAAGATATTATAGCTCACATGTTCTATTTTTTTATTGTTCACAATGTAATGTTTTTCATGAATTTTATTTTTGAACAGTAAGAAAATATCGCATGTAGTTTAACATCATATAGTAAAACAATATTCCATGTAATTTTAATTAATGCGGTAGGGACATAAGAATTATATAATGTATATAATATTTTTATTGGGGCATGATTGATGAATATAGAATGGGGAAAAATTCTAGGGATCACCCATCTTATCCCAAGGAAATGGGTTCTTCCACGGTGTTGATAGGTCTCATGAGGACTAGATTTATGTTCCATGTAGGAGGAGATTCCCCTATTTGGTAGGTCTAAACAATTATGCATGATCCCATAGTGCTTAAATGGATGGTAATGTAGATGGTTCCCTACTCTCTTCCAAAGGCCATGAAATATTTTTTTCAGATGGTATTGGTAGTTAGTAAAAATATTAGGGAATGTGAATACAATAGGATAGATGTAAAATGGGTTGTGTAAATCACATGTACATGATTTTTTATTGTTGAATATGGAATGGGATGAAAATTCCCATCATTACCTATAAAAACCTAGGGTTCCACATCCTACCAATGTTCCCCTAAGGGTAATCAGGTTTGGAATTCCTTACACTCAAGGAGGAGATTCCCCAAGTTGGTAGGTTAGAATCCCTTATTGATGAGCCTGTATTTATTACATTCATGGTCAATTAAAGTAGATACCTACTCCTTTATAAGGTCCATGGACTATTTTTGAAGACTCAAACATATATAAGATAAAGCTATAAGTGGAGAAAAAACTACTCAAGGATGGTTTCTATCACTCTAATGTAATTTAGCTTTGTGTTGGTAGTCTCAGGGCATATGCACTGTGGTTTTGATTCATGTGGTGTGGACCATAAACATGTTCAGATATGGAGTGTCACATTCATTCTTTGAGAGAAGGTACATTACATGGTGAAATAATGTTGATTAATTAAAATATATTTGAATAGTTTGGTTTTGGGTATTATAAATTATGGTCTAGGCATATCTGGGTTATTGGAAGTGAGAACTGGTGGTTACAGGACCACCATTAGAAATAGAGGGATCCTATAATGTTCCACATTGTCCGGAAAATAACTCCATGATTTTAGGGGGAACTCATGATATCTAAGAGGCCATTTGTAGTAATCATTCATTGTAATTATGTTTCGATAAGATATGACCAATAAAATGGGATCCCAAGATCAATATTTTGGTAGTGTTAACTCAAAAATAAAATATATACATGTTATTTATGGAAAATGTAATATTCGTAATGGGTTCATGTACCCTAGATATTGTGTTGTATCCTAGTGAGCATGATTACATTATAAAGAGATGCGATAAACAATTAATATAAATATTTCATGGACTAGGGGGTCTAGATAGCATGTATTGACTAATAGTAGGTCAAAAAATGGTCGCTATTATCTTTATGCGTTAATTATTTAAACACTAACCATTTATTAAACTCTATAGATGATGCATTTTGAAAGAAGAGAAATGAATATTACTAAGAACATCCATTATGGGGTTTTGTCCTGAAATATATTATTTATCATTCACTATGATTATAGAGTCCTTTCATTTGGACCATTGAAGGATAATGTTTCATATTTAATAGATTTGACCAATGTTCATGTAGGTTAAAGTCATGCTGCATGTGGACATAAAATGAAGGTAATGTTACACAACCTAATTGAGATCTCCATGGTCATTAATACTATATAATTATTTTTATTTGGATATAAGGATATTTTAAATTTTTTATTTGGGTTTGTAATCCTTGATTAATGATATGGTAAAATCATGTCAGGGATGACCCAAAACACCCTAAGTTGTTGAGTTCTACCTTATTGATGTCAGGATTATAAGAATCTAGAATCCCTTCCAATTATACTAATATATCTCTAGTAATATTCAAATGACCATATACATCCTTAGAATATCCAAATAGGGAGGCCGATTTTCATCTATAGGGGTTGTGAAGGGTTCTGGAAAACTGAGGCCCTTAAGACATGATGTTTGATTTATGGGTTTATGTTACATACAAATGATGAAAAAACATCATAATTTAATTGATTGAGGTTATTTTATAGTGGTGTTTTGATATGGAATGATGATAGTTATGGAAAACACAGTTTAATGTTATATAGTGGGGGTGTATCTATCATTAAGTTTCATTTCATGTGACAATGTTGTTTTCCTTGAAGTTTAGCATCATGAAAAAAGGACACTGAATCTAATGTGAAATTTTAAAAGATATACTTTGTAGAAAATTTCACTATTTGAGGCTGTTCAGGTATTTGAAAATCCATTTATATATTGGTATTCTTATTGGTTGGTTGCCATATGCCAGATCCCTTCTTATATAGGTATATATTTTATGGAAGTAATCCACTCTAAGATTTGACTAGTGTGTAATAAGAATGTGATTGTATGATAAGGAACTCTTTAAATATAGGTATACAATGCTTCTATGTGAGGTTTTTTATGGGATACTATATACATATTTTATTGTATATAATCACACAACAATAATCATTTTTATGGGGATCCCCTTATATATAATTGACTCATATGTCGGGGATAAGATCGAGTGTGATAGAGACTCGTGGATGTGCCTAAAATTAAGGATCTAGGAATCACTATATATCTTGAGATGATGTGAATTAAACCAAATGTATTTCTTTCATGAAATCTCCCTATGTTGGTTTACCCATACATAGGGATGTGTATAGTTTTTATTGCATCTTTTCCTAATAATGGAAATCCATGAATTACTACGTATCATTTGAAGTCAGGAATCTAGAAAACACATTGTTATTGAATGGAAAATTATTAATATAAGTCTAACCCATATGAAGAGGGGTACTTTTTCCCATTTATTTTTTCAATTGTACCAATATTGGAGATCCAGTCATTGTTATATATCTTCTGATGATAGGATTCAAGACACAGAATGTTCTTGAATGTGAAACTCTCCACATAGGTCCAAACCAAAATAATAGGGGGAATTGTTCCGATTGATTTTTTTTTGTGTAGACCCATGATCAGAGAGCCATTCCTCACTACATATCATGTGATGAATGTAATCATTACACATGTAGTTGTATAATGGGAATCACTCCATGAACATTTGACTCCCAAAAAATGGGGGAGACCTTGTTCCCATTGATTATTGCAGCTAGACCAAGGATTGGATATCCATGTGTAAATATGTATCCATTGATGTTAGAAATAAATCCACACATTGTTCTTAAATGGGGAACACTCCACAGAGTTTTTACCCATACACCGAGGGTCCATTGATCAATTTTATTATTGTGAATAGACCTGGGATTTCAGATCATGGTGTCATTATGTTTCTTGTGATGAAAGGAATCATGACAGACATAGTTCTTGAATAATGGTGTGGTGGGGGAAAATGACCAAGGATAATGGTTATCTCGGGTGAGGTCTATATGAATATGTAGTTTTACATCATGCAAAAGATTTAAACCTTTAAACAATATATTTTAACATCATATAATAAAGACATGTTTTTTCCATTTTACGGTCTTCTTTCCTAGACCATGCCAACCCTAATGTTAACTAATATCTTGTCATCATGTAGAGAATCCCTCAAAAAAATTCCTAATCGCATGTGAGATATTCTCAGTTTCAGAAATAGGGACCCTCAATGAATTCTTTCATGACAGAGAAGTGATTAGAGAAAGGATGGGGTAATTTTTTATCATGTAGTGGATGAGACAAGATATTGGATCTAGGTTTATCTAAATATCTCTTTGGAATAAGAATCAAGGTGTACATTGTTCTAAAAACCAAGTTGTATAACGCCATGGGGTAAGGATGTTATCCATGTAGCATAACATCATGTGGTATAGATGAAAGTTAGATGACATGAAAAAAGGGTTGAAGCCCTATAAATATTGTCCATGCAATTGAGAAATCATCTCATAGGAGGATTCCTATGTTTGTGATATAATGAATCTTGAACATGTTTCCCGAGGCCTAAGATACTTGTTAGATAGTATAAGACTATATTATAACATCTTCCTTAAAATATTTTTTTCACATTGTTTGATGTCTTATGAATAGGATAGATATATTTTGCCTAGACATATGATTTTCTATATGGGCCTAACTATCTATCATGTTATGGATATAATCATGCCACTGGAAGTACATGAACGTGGACATTTCATATATGGAAATAAATCACACATAGGGATGGGTGAAATTCGTTTTTATCTCACCTAGATCTATATCATTTTCATTGAACCGTCCAGGAAGTGATATTGTCAATGTAGTTTGATGTTTTGCAGTGAGAATGTAAAAAATTTTGTTTTTTAATATCATGATGCCCAGAATTTTTCTGTATAGTTTATTAGAATCTGGTAAGGACCCATTCCATGTAAATTATCTTCAGGTTGTAAGCACATATTGTGCATTTTAACTTCAAGCAACTGGTATTTATCTCTTCTAGTTTTAATATCATGTGGTTTGGATGTAATATGTTGTTAATTTTAATGTCTTCCTACCAGAACTTATTCCAAAAATTTTAGTATCTTATAGTAATAATATACCATTTACATTACCATATTTTGTTTACTGTGTTGGATACTTAATGAGAGATCTGAAAATAACATATTGAGGAACATTTCATTAGTGTGAGAAGACATGTTTCCCATACCTTGTGGAAAAAGAGTAAGATCCACTAAAATAGACATTATCTATGACGCCTGGACCTCCCATTTGGGTTCCTTATTTAGTGGTTTCCTTCCTAGTATCATGGGGGTGATTATATTCCATACTAGTTCTCATTAATGGAATGAGTAGATCCATAAATATTTAATGAAGGTTTGTGCCATCAGATTGAAATGGAATTTGAGGTTGTACAATGTATGCATACATTTCTCATCAATTTATCCTAACACATTGAGCCATTTTTTATCTTCCCATCATATGATTGTTCTCGGTGGATATATATTTGACGAAATGGAAAATGGAATTCTAAGGGAACCACTACCTCAGTTTCTAACTCCTATGAATACGTATTTTCTTGTTTAGATATATGTGTGGTGTTATGGTTGGCCCATAAAGCATGTAAGAGAATGTCAAGGAAGGAAATATTTTCTTTATCAAAGATATTATGAAATAATTAGACATAGTATTATGAAAGGCCTCTATTTATCCATTTTCCATTTAATGGTAGTGGGATAAATGGTTGACCTCAATGTTGTACTCCAAATACAATTTGAACAGCTCAGTCGTATAAAAGATGAAGTTGTTTTCCCCTAGTACTGTATTAGTGAATCTAAATCTATTGATTATATTGGACGTCATTAAGATTGCGAGTTTATTTATCATGACTTCCATGAAGGATATTCCCACATCTCCTTTGTAAAATATTCCAGTTGTAGTAAGGATCTTCTTAAACCTCTTAGTTGTGGCTGGGGCGATATGGCCCCACAACATCCATTCCCCATATTGAAATATCCTGGAATATTTATTTTTATATTGAAAACCATGGGATTGATGTATGAGTTTTTCATGAATCTAGATTTCATGAAATTTCGTGGTGAACTCCACATAGTCTTATATGATTGTTTTCTACTAGTATGAAAGCCTCCTAGTTTGATGTGAGAGCCTTACGCAGACATAGTACTTCCACATGATCCTGTATAGACGTTAACCATTGTATTAGGAATCTCTTTTTCTTCTATGTAATTAGTAAGGATTACATGGAAGCAAATTTTAGAGGGGATTATTTCTCATTTCTACCATCTTAAAGGGTAATTATTAATACTCAGCACTAATTCTGTTCCATTATGGTTCAGTCTGTTGGGAGAGTCCTGTTTTAGTGATAATTAATTATTACCTGTATTCATCAAAGATTGGATATTGTTTCATCATGCTCTGGGGTGATGTTGATCTGAAAGACTTATTCTAGATCACATATGTCAACATAAGAAATCATATGTCTGTGTTTTATATGAAATATCACATCATATTTATTGGTATTGCCAAGAGATGTTGTTGTATTAGACAATGCGTCACCACTAGAATTTCTTGATCAATGTAAATGATGCATCACTGGTTCAAAAGGGAACTTCTCCATTATTTTCCAAACATAGTCCATTATAGAGGATAATTATTCCTTTATAATGTAATATTAATCATATACCTATTTTATCACTATCCCTAAATCTCCTTCGATTTTAAGTGGGATATATATAGTTTTACATTTTCTTCTAATGTGAAAATGAAGGAATGATATTCAGATTCATTTTTAGTGTACCCCTCGGAGAGTGAGAAATAATTTGGAAAAAAAATATTTATAGTAAAAAATACAATCTTGAATTAATACTGATTGAACTTTTTGTTTTGAAGACTCTGACCAATATGACTATAAAGAGAACTCTAAAAATACATCTAACATATTTTGGGTAGAATAATGGGTATATAAAACCTCTTCATCTAGAAATTCAGTGTCCACTAGTGTACTTTCTAGGTATGTATATTCTATAAGGAAAAAGTCTGGGTCATTCCCTTATATTTCCTTCTGTGGCCCAAACTAGAAATTACATTTTTGTTGAATAATTTCTAATTGATCCAAATTCCTATTCAATGTAGGGTGGATAATAATTTACTTGAGATGGTCGATACGAGACAGCAAGTGGAATTCTTGGTGTTGTAGGTAACTCTACATCTTGTTCACTACAATTATGACTATGAGGAAGTACTTATTGACATAGTAAAACCAAGACTCATCACTTATCATTTTTAAACTTATGTAGTATAGATTTTCCTCATTCCAAGTATCGTTTTTTTAGGAGAACTCCAAGTGATCATACTATGCATGCCACATATAAGATAATAAGTTTCCTTTCTATCAATGTAATCACGATCGGGGGGTGTGGGAAATATTATTTGAGACTCTAAAAGTATTATTCAATGTCGGCATCCCATATGAAGGAAAATCCCTTCTTCACTAACATGGAGAATGGGAGTGTTTTTTCATCAATTATAGCTATGAATATCTAAATGTAAGAGAGGTAACCGTGTGACCCCTTAGTTTATTAATATTCTGAGGGGCTGAATTTTCTAAGATATCACTAGTGTTTTCTCATAAGACCAAGATGTTTTGGTGGCATAACAAAATGCCAAGAAATTTCCCTAACATTACCTGGAATGTGAACTTTAACAGATTAATCATCAAAATATGCAGCCACAATTAAATATATATTGAATGAATTTCAATAGAGTAATAAAATTATTTTCAATATCTTGAAACTAGTTCATCTTTGAAACGTTATCTTGTTCACCAAAATAAGGTATTGATTATGTAATGCATGGAAGGTTAGTAATTACCACCATTAATATTAAATACAATGTGAATAACCAGATGGTAAAACATCCCCTAGGACACTCTAAAGGTAGTGACATATATATATTTAGGGGAATTCATTATTTGATTGTACCCTGAAACCCATACATAAAAAAGGATTTGGAATCCCTAAATTGCATCAATAAGGATTTCTATGATCAACAATTGGAAATCTTCCTTCAAGTAGTGTTGGTTTATTTCTCTTAATTTAATTAATAGTCTAATATTCTTATTCTTTTTCTTTATATATATGATTTTTGTGATCCATCTTGGGTATTTCACTTCCTAGAGGAAGTTGGATTTGGTAAAATTTTCAACATATGATTCTACATTAGTAGCATAATATGGGTTCATCATCTTGATTTCCATCATGAAACCCTATTATTCATTGGGAAACAAAATATTGTGTGTTTACACATCAAGATGAAAGGATTAAAAAATCAATCGGTCTAATCTTCTTCTGAGATTCACCTTCTGAATCTCATTGATGGTGGTGGAGACAACTAGCTGAAAAATAGATGGGGTTTTCATCAGGTCATCCTCTTCTTCTTTAACATTTGATTATGTGGTTTCATTTTTAGAAATTTTGGGTTATATGAATGAGTCTATATCATATTCAAGGTGATAGAGGACATCAGACGACTGAATTCCACCTTGAACTGATGGAGTCACAATATAAGGATTTTAGAGATGATATTATTCATTTATTATATCACAAAGGATAATAGAAGTCTGGACATTTGGGATTATGTTATCCGCCCCAATTAGGGTTATGGGTGGCACAAAATTTCCACCAAAAAACTCATGGGATTCGGATGGACGGTACCAAATCTATTAGGGTATACAACCTACATATCATAATACCCCATTTTTTATTTTAACTACCTTTTTAGAAAACTAATTTAGTATATATAGCATTGTAGCAATTAAATGGTGCACTATAACCATGTAGTATATTGACCATCCTAATGAATGACTATTCAAAACTCTAATGAAATTTTGAATGTACCACAATTTGGTTTTGAAGAAAAACTGCTCCAGAAAGGAAATTATATGTGTTGTATTATTCGATAATGATGAAATTATTGTTATATGTTATATCCCCTAACTGATTCTGGAGCTTGATCTTCACAAGTTGTCAATTATCACACTTATCATACCATTGATTGGACAGATTTTTAGTAGATAAATTCCCTTCGCTAAATATGAAAGGATGAAGGGTAAAAATTGGGATGAGGATAATCCTAGACCCTTTTACAATAATATCCCTTTATATTTCATGATTTTTGATTTTATCTAAAACATATATGGGTATCATATGTCCCTTGATGACATCCTATTATTCCTACTTTATAAAATTAACATTGACCTGAAATTATGATAGCATAGTCTCTACTCAATAAAACATCGTTATAGTGACATAATACTCAAATTTTAATGTAATCTAGTGGTCTTATATGATTGTCTCATTGAGTTATTCTAAAATATAAAATGAATCTAGGATTGAGTGTTTGGCTAGAACGACTAGTAACTATTTCATAATGTCATACTTTAGTGGAAAAGGATGGTGCTTCCCAAAATGGTTCTACTCCATATTATGTGTTTTAAAATGCTAGTTATTTGAGGTAGACAGTCCTGGTTCTTGTGAATAGGTCAAGGGAGTTTTTTCTTCGTGTGTAAAAGGTTACAGTGGCCTTCCCCTTTCATTGGTCTGATTAGACAATCACAAACCTTCCAAATAGTCATGTGCGATGACTAGGATTGTCTGAATGCTAGAGGGATCTTGGATAAGACTATGTTTCTTTTGATCTTACTGATGTGATCCACCACGGGTTTATGATTCACATATTTCCTCTATGGTAATGTGACTAAATTATTGGGTTTAACAATGCCCATGTTTTACCATATATCCTATATAACTTTGCCTCAGCCAACCAGCTCTCAGTCAGGTATGGGGACACATACACATAGGTTTATTCATCATCAAATAAGGGATATCTCAAGTTTACTACATTTACATAACCAAATATGAGTTCTTCATCAAACAATAGTTCTATATAGATGGGTGGTACTAATGCTCTGATAGGTGAATGAATGATTTATGAAAGAGGCATAGCTCACACGAAAGACAAATACGAATCTTCCTATCTTATCTCTTCTTTTCTCCAATGATTATGTCCACCTTTGTGATTTTTATCCAATGTCAACTACCTTGGTGACATTATTGTTATTGTTTTATGAATATTTTATCTCATGGTGGAATGTGATCGTTCAAAATTCATTCTATTAATCAATGAATGAAACTTATTTCTAGCCTAGGGAGAAATTACATTCCACTATCCCTCTTCTTCTGGTTGGGTGACCACTGTACAATTAACCTGTTTTGGGGGAATTTACAAGAATCACCAATCCAGAATCATCCATTATTTGGATGAATTATTTTAATATGTTGAAATCCTACATTGTGTGACCCAAAATCATATTGAAATAGAAGTCTTCATGATGATCAGTAAGGTTTCCCTAATTCGGTTTCCCAAGCATAGGTAGCTTTAGGATGTTATTTCATTATAAGAAAGGAAATAACCAAGGACCTACTCATTTATTGAAGATTATACTTAATTCAACAATTCCTAAAATCATGGTCAAAACATATCTATGTTCTCTTATGTCTAACTTTGACTTTTTTCATTCTTCTCAATAAATGGTGTTGAGATATTAGGGGATTATTAGGGTTATTGAATGAGAACATAAATTTATTTTAGGGTAAAAGTGCTAGTTTCTACATTCTTGGTCCATTTTCCTTGTTTTGAGGTCATGATCCTAGATTTTTCGTTAGTCTACAAAATTTAATCATATAAAATATGTACTTTTTCTCCAAATTAGTGGAATCTATCTTGAAACATCATTGGTATCAGCTATTAATAAATATCATCCTTTATATTTTCATCACAATGATAGTAAAATTGCTCCTATGAGAGAGGGATTCCGAGTGAATCAGTTAAACCCTTCAATCTGTCGATGAGGTCAAAAACCCAGTCATTTTATAATTTATTAGAATAATGGGGATTAAAATATTCATTTTCCTTATAGTAGAAATTATCTAAAAATGGAATTGATTATCTAGGTCATCACATCATCTAATTGATATGGTAGTAAGGTCGTTGTACCAAATATTGTTTGGCCCTATTAGAGATTGTACAAAACACCCCACCTTGGTCACATTCGACTAATATCATGTATCGATAAACAGAAAACATTGGGAAACAAAGTGCATGAGATGATGTTCTAGATCCCCTACACCGTAAAAGGATTATACTTTTGGATTTCCAAAAAAAATTGGTTGAAAAGTTACAACAACCTATTCAGGATATGGATTCTTCCCAAGCTGCATAGGTTTGTGATTTCCTTTCATTGATTCTATTCAAGTATCTTGGGAACCAATTTTGTTAATTAGTTCTGTAGGTACCACTTTCTAGGCTAACTCTCATTTATAGGAAATGGTAATGGATTTATATGTTGGTCCTGTTATAATATCACATTGAATATGGATAATTCTAAGACTAAACAATTTCACAAACATGGGAGACTTCATTGTGGTAATGGGTAAAAGTGGTGACCATTCTCAGCTTAATTGTAACACCCCAACCCCAGTAACCCAGAGTCGGTGCATTATTACATAACATTGGCATAATCACAAGTAAGATCATGTTTCTAAGGACCGATTAGTTTAGTAGAATTGGAAACACTAGAAACAATCATAATGTTTTACATTACATCATATAAAAAACATCTTATCTTCATATCCCCTCATACTATCTTGGTAGGTCATTCATAAATTATTTCTTCATAATCCATGAAAAAAAATAAAACATTGAAAGGGGTGTGCTCAGATGCTTAGTTAGGATAACATTATAGCAGAAGATTTCATAGATAAGAATAAACACTTAAGGCAATTTATAACTAAAACAAATGCCTTTTTAAACTTGAACTTCAGCATAAAATGGATAAGATAGAATAAAATAATTCCATTTACTTACTCACATGGATATTCTACTAGTAGAATGACCACATTAAATATCAATAACCACTTTCATAATGATGGAATGCATAATGCCTGACTATCATAACCACATAGCAAAGGCCTCGTGCCAAGACTACAAATATGATTTTACCAAGGCCTTGTGCCAAGACACTAGTTTGTCTCATGAGACCTACCGATGCATCGAGGAGCTATAGCGGGATCAACCCGTCACTTACTACATCTAGTGAATTCCTCATATGAAAGGTTTTAAACATAACATAAACATTTGTATTAAAACTATCATATGAAATGTCAATACTTTTTCCACAAACCGTGAATGGTTTAAAAATAGCACATCCAAAGTCAAACATAACTCATTTGATACAATATAGAAGATTGTATTGTATCATAATAACCTCAATCTATAATGATTAAGGATTATTGACATAGATGAAAATAATCATCAAAACAATTAGAGAGAAATATCCCCCTTTTTCTTGAAAACATTTAAAAGTCACACTATTTGTCAAGAAGTCATTAAAAACAGATTTTTGAATCAAAGTGTCCCATACCACTTTGAAACTTTTAAAAGGAAGTTTGATTTGGAAACATTAATGTCCATAAAAATAAATCCTTAAAACCATTTTTAAAACAAGGACATTAATGTGAAATATTTAGAATAATCAATCTTTAAAACACTTAAAAATGAATTTTAGTTAGAGTTTCTAACCATAAGAGAGACACATGAATACAAATAATTTAGGTAATAAAAACATTATAATATCATGAGAACAAAGGGATTCCTGATATACTATGTCAATGTACATTATATACACCATATAAAAGTTATTTGGTGTATAACAACAAAGAAGCCCCAATGGAATGTAAATTGAGATGAATTCTCTTATAAAGACCATATTCTTAGGTTAAGGATAAATCAACGACATAATTATGTGTGAAAAATATAAATACACTCAATATGATTGGATATTTATTGTAAATCGATCAGATTACATTCACACATATTCTTGTAAAAACAACTCCAATGAATTGGATATTTAACTCAACAAATGGAGATTTGAGTTAAAATTACTCTTATCAAGTTCATACTGATGTCTTGAGAATTTATCAATGAAGTGATTATGTGTATAAAAATTATATCCACAGAAAGGGGAGTGGAAATTATGACATAATCAAATTAATAGTGATTCTACACATAATCTTGGAGTAAAATAATGAATGAAGTATGCGTAAAGCCGAATGAGTGGAAATTAAAATTTGAAATTCCATTATTGATTTGGTAACATACAAAACATACACCCATGAAAGAAGGATCATAAAATGATGATGTAAATATAAATGAATTAAAGTATACTACACAATGAATACAAACATGGGCAGTACACACACCACATGTAATAAATAAGTGGTGAACAATGGAATTCTCACAGAATTAAAAGTGAGATAAGAAACCCCTTACCTTTTACATTTCCTTGGTTGGGGGTAGGTTAACCTCCTGTATAATGTTGAAATAATTTTTATTAAATTATTCATGAATCATATAAATTAATATGATATCATATATGATCTTTTAGCACTTGTTTGTTAATAATATCTTAGAATTATCGTCGTTTCGGGTGTTAACTTACTCGTTTTCATTTATATGTTTTTTTACATAAGCCATGTTTGTCATGGATAGGTTGTATATTATTCCTATCCAGAATGATATAAAGTTATTAAACATTATTTCTAAATAATCAAATGATAATTATACTTGAATGGATATGATGGAGAATGAACCTCATCGCGTTCGTGGAGACGGTAGTCCATACGTACGCACGAGCGACAATATCATTCTTTTCATATTAAAATAATATATAATTGGATGGTATATCATATATACAGAATCATTACAATGTTATATTTATTATTTAAAAGAGTTACACATAATTATTATACCCACACATATAATAATATATTGGATAACAATTACACCACGAAGTGGAGTCGGTAAGCCATACGTACGCACGTATGGTGATTTGTTATTCAAATGGTGGATAGAATACTGAATATGACTATACCATATTTATAATAGCATCAAAGTATATATATATGATACTTTATTTATTATTTTAGAATGGTAATAACAAAGAAAGAAGAAGTGGAAGAAAAAGGAACTTGAAAAGGGGTGGTGAAAGCATTACCTCTTCTTCAGGTTCTTCATTTTGATTTGATCAAAAGGGATCCTTAGGTTGAGTTTCTGATGAAAATAAGGCCTATAGTTTGTAGATAGGGATGTTTACTGTGTATTTGGGTAGGGGTTGGCTGAACCAAAAGGCTTTGATGGTGTGAAAAAATGAGAAGGATGAGTGCCCTTTTAAAAGAGGGGTGATGGGCACCTTTGGAAAAGCTAGAAATATTAATTTATAATAAATTCATATTCGGTTTATAATGGCTCAAAAGTTCATTATTTAAATATTAATATGGGTATAGGTCTAAAAACATTAATCCAATAGAATTTAGACAGGTTTGGGTCACTGTATTAACATTATCTATTAGTGTTAACTCGTAGTTAATTAGTTTGACATTTACCATGTCACATTGTATTTTTATATTATATAGTTAATAAACATACTATATACATCCCAGAGACCCCAAAGTGGTCCATTAATGATACACCTATCATTATATAAGTCTCTTGGCCGATCCTTAGATTTTTAGGAGTTTAATAGAAATTAATAATATAATATTTGTTTTAAAAACTCTTTTATGTCAATTTTGACACTATTCAAAAATTGATTTTTTTAAAATCATCATCGAATGATTACCTCGAAAAAAATTAATTACATCCATACTAACATGTCATATTATCCTATAAAAGTAGTTTAATTCATAAAAAGTCTCAAATTATATTTATTTGTGTATTTATAATATCAATTATTCTAATTTTCCACTATTATGTTAATTACTACATCATCATTGTGTCATAAAGAAATTAAAATAATTAATGTCTAAAAATTATAAATAAAATATGATTATGTGAGAAATAATATTAGATTTCTAATGAATATTTAAAATAGAATTTATATTATGTATAACCCTATATTAATAATGTTTTAGTAAATAAACATTGATTTTAACTCTTTTAACTCTTCATTGAATTAAATAATAATAAATGTCATAATCTAATCCATGTGGACCTAAATGATAATATTTTATTCCTAAGATTGTTTTTGGTAGAGATACACTTGTCCAATAGAATTAGGACATGTGTTAGGGTAATATTAATATCATTTTTACCCTTAATAAACCTATTAACTTTTAACCGTGGTAAATAAAAGTAAAAAGTTACTATTCATCGAAAATTATGTTCATCTCATTGAACCAAATTTTACTACATGATATTAACTATGTCTCTCGGATATTTGATATTCTATTCACAGAAGCGGTAAAATAATGTTTTATGAAAAATTCAGTTTTTTAACTACCACGTAGTAGTTTCACTATTAATCACAAATTGAAGTTTTTCAAAACAATGCCAAAATTTCACCCTAAGCTATAATTGATATTCCGAATTAAAAAATGATGTCTATTTTACAAAATTCCAAACATATAAGTTTTATTAATTGATTTTATAATAAATTCCCGATGTCACAACAAATAGCGTATTTTTAAGAAACAATATATATCAAAAGATTGACAATTGTTTAGGTCCAATTTTAAAGTGAAATTAATTATAATGAACACCATTGGATAAAATAGTAAAAATATATTCTAATTATACTTTGAAACCACAAAATAATATAATTTATCACTATAAATTATTTTGATTAAAACGTTGTTTTTATGTATTTTTCACTATTCATAAAAATTGGATGATCTCAGAAAAATACCAAAAATTCATCTTAAGATAATTTCGACATTTAGAAACCAAAAATTAAGTCCATTTTGAAATATAAAATATATATAATTTCAAAAGGTAGGTATTACTATTCATAACGGCTAGTTTGATTGGTTGAGGTGTGTTAGAACTTGAAGTTGCGTACAATGCACACCATTACATTATTCGAAGGGAAACGTACCGTGGAAGCTTGTGGTGTTACATTCTCCCCTTCTTCAATAAATTGAGTCCTCTCAATTTTTAAAATTGTGCTTGGGAATATAATGGAAAGTCCGACATCGGAAAAAATAGTCAATAAAAATATCTCTTTAAAAGAAAGAAATAGAGGTATAAAGGTCAACCAAGATAACCCATACTCGGATTCCATGTAGGAAAACATGGATATGGATGATAAACTATGTTTCTTATTCTGATAGAGAAGGATATAAATCATGATATGGAAAAAGTTTGCAATAAGAAAACCACAAACTTGTGTTGGGAAAAATGACCATTAGTCTCCTAAAAGGAAAAGTAAATGGACAACATTTTTTTGTTTTAAGTTACATTACATAAGGATGAGGAATTCATTTATGATATTGACTATGAATATAAAGATATGTACTTACTTTTTAAGTATAATTTCATTATTTATTAAATTTCCACCACTAACTCAAATTTTTTAAATGATGAGTATTCAAGAAGACTTGGTCACACTGGAAGAGCTGGAATAAACCTCTATAGAATCAAATGATCCATGCAGGAGAAACTATATATTTACATTGTCTTTAGAGATTAATAAAAACCAAAATGGTTAGTACAATATCTAATGATCCCCTAAAAGGATATTCCTTGAGAGAAATAAACACTAATCTTAATTTCTAAAATTAAACCAATAATACCCCAAAGTTAAATAAATACAATTCAATAATCAATATTCTTTAAAACCCTTCAATATAATCCAAACTAATATTGAAACCCAAAACATAGAATAATTTGATTATGTAGTCTCCCTTGTTAAATTGTATCTCCAAATGACATCAAATACTCTTAAAGTCACATACTTAAAAGTAATTAACCTCAACACATATTCTATAATATAGGTTAATCATTTCCATAAATAACCCAAATCACTATAAATCCACAATACAAATGTAGGTAAAAATCCACAATTACTCCACAAATGAAACACCAAAGTATTTTATTTTCCATGGGCATATAATGTTCCCAACAAAGCGAACATCTTCCAAAATAACATTTATCACGTAATAGCCAAATCATTTTCATATACCAAGGGTATTCATTTGATAAGACATAATAACCCAAATCAACTTATTATTGATCAATAAAATCATTTAACTAAAAATAATTTGTCAAAATATCTAGGGACTTCATGTAGTCCAGTGGTAGGTGATAAATCCCGATCGCACTTTGGTTGTGGGTTCGATTCCCATAGCTTTGTTCGACGCAACGGGTTGTCACACGGTTTGCGTGTTGTCCTTTTGAAAAACTATGTTTTATAACATTTCCAAAATGAGATAAATTCCTCAAAATAACTATAACATAATTTAACCACAAATCTTATCTCATACCTTGCATTTTCATCCCAAATTATAATAACTTATAATTGTCTCAAACCCAATGATCTTATAAAACCAAATGGTTATTTATAACTATATCCACAAGAGAAGAGATAATTCTTCCTCAAATATCATTCTCACATAGAAAACTGTAGGGTTACAAATACAAGAGAAAATTATTCCAAATTAAACCCATCAAAAAAAAGAACTCCAACTTTTTAAACATTTCTCCAACCATTTTTTTCCACATAGCTTCTTCTTTGAACAAGAAAATATCCTATAGAATAGGGCAATCACTTAGGTAATGGCCAGGTCCCCTATATTTAGGGAAAATGACTGTAAATGGATTCTTGGGACTATTTTTATCTTCTTCTATAGTACTCTTCATTTTTCTTTGGCAATTCTTCATTTTATGTCCTTCCTTCCCACATGTAAAGCATTTCTTGGTCCCATTGAGACACTTTCCCGGGTGTCTCCTACCATATTTCATGGATGATGGAAATTGAGGGTTCTTTTCTCCATGGTCTCCATTGATGGAGCTCTTATCATTCGTCACCTTTCTCTTCCTTGTTGATTACGGGAGTTGGTTAATATATATGTTGTTGATAATATTTTTGGAAAACTGATTTGGAATAAAGATGATTTCTTTTTCGCCTGTCAACATTCCATTTTTTTGGTCATTCCCACCACCCTTCCAACCTTCTACATAATTCTCAAAGTCATTATGACTTCCTTGGAATCTATCCATTGACTAAAACCAGAAAGCATTGTCTGAATAACAATAGTCATAAAATCATTTAGAGATTAACATGTCACCATATTCTCAATTTAAAACATATTAGGGTTAACCAAGGTTATTTACTCTCATCTTATATATATTACATCAAATTGGTTTGTAATGAAAATGTAAATTATCCTAAGAATATCCCCCGGGAGTGTCGTAACCAAGAGTTCAGCAAGGCTCGTTGTCGTGCACCAGTTCCAATTCGAGTCAAGCTCAAAGCATTGTTTTCGGGTTTTACCAGTAGGTATATCTGTGCCAGAGCTGCCTCTACCTGCTCGTATCCAGACATGGATGTATTGCTCGGAAAACTCACAAAATCTCTACAATACCAAAATTTTAGGAAGTTATTCCATACTAATCCTCAAAGTTCATCTTAGGTCTACGTGATCTAATCAGAGTTTATCTAAATCAAGCTTCTATGGTTTATACTAAACTTCCTCTGATTCCAACTGTAACGCCCCGACCCCAGTTAACCTGAGTCGGTGCATTATAACATAACATTGGCATGATCATAAGAAAGATCAAGTATCAAAATACCGATTAGTTTAGTAGCCTTGGAAACAGTATATACAATCATAATGATTTACATTACATCATAAAAAAACAACTTGTCTTCATATCCCCTCATACTATCCATGTAGGTCATTCATAAATTATTTCTTCATAATCCTGGGAAAAAAATTAAAACATTGAAAGGGGTGTGCTCAGATGCTCAGTAAGGATTACATTATAGCAGATGCTTTCATAGATAAGCATAAACACTTAAGGCGGGTTATAACTAAAACAAAAGCCTTTTTAAACTTGAAATTCCGCATAAAATGGAAAAGATTGAATAAAATAATTCCATTTACTTACTCACATGTATATTCTACTAGTGGAATGATCACATTCAATATCAATAACCAATTTCATAATGATGGAATGCATAACGCCAGACAATCATAACCACATAGCCGAGGCCTCGTTCCAAGACTACAAATAAGATTTTGCCAAGGCCTGATGCCATGACACTAGTTTTTCCCATTAGACCTACCGATGCATCGAGGAGCTATAGCGGGCTCCACCCGTCACATACTAAGTCCAATGCATTCCTCATATGAAAATTTTTAAGAATAACATAAACATTCATATTAAAACTAGCATACTTAATGTCAATAATTTATCCACAAATGATGAATGTTATAAAAATAGCACATCCACAGTCAAACATAACTCATTCGATACAATATGGAAGATTGTATTGTATCATAATAACCTCAATCGAGAATGATGAAGGATTATTGACATAGATGAAAATAATCATCAAAACTATTAGAGAGAAATATCCCCCTTTTTCTTGAAAACATTTAAAAGTCACACTATTTGTCAAGAAGTCATTAAAAATAGATTTTTTAATCAATGTTTCCCATACCACTTTGATACATTTAAAAGTAATTTTTACTTGGAAACATTAATTTCCATATAAATAAATCCTTAAAAACATTTTTAAAACATGGACATTAATGAGAAAGATTTAGAATAATCAATCTTTAAAACACATAAAAATGTATTTTAGTTAGAGTTTCTAACCAAAGGAGAGACACATGAATAAAAATAATTGAGGTAATCAAAACTTTATAATATCATTAGAATAAAGGGATTCATGATATACTATGTCAATGTACAATATATACACCATATAAAAGTGATTTGGTGTATAACAACAAAGAAGTCTCAATGGATTGTTAATTGAGATGAATTCTCTTATAAAGACCATATCCTTAGGTTAAGGATAAATCAACGACATAATTATGTTTGACAAACATAAATACACTCAATATTATGGGATATTTAGTGTAAATCAATCAGACGACATTCACACATATTCTTGTAAAAACAACACCAATGAATTGGATATTTAACTCAACAAATGGAGATAGAGTTAAAATTACTCTTATCAAGTTCATTCCGATGACTTGAGAATTTTTCAATGGAGTGATTATGTGTATAAAAATTATATCCACAGAAAGGGGAGTGGAAATTATTACATAATCAAATGAATAGTGATTATACACATAATCTTGGAGTAAAATAATCAATGAAGTATGCGTAAAGCCGAATGAGTGGAAATTGAAATTTCAAATTCCCTTATTGATTTGGTAACAAACAAAACATACACCAATGAAAGAAGGATCATACAATTATGATGTAAATATACATGAATTAAAGTATATTACACAGTGAATACAAACATGGGTAGTACACACACCACATGTAATAAATAAGTGGTGAACAATGCAATTCTCACGGAATTAAAAGTGAGATTAGAAACCCCTTACCTTGTACTTTTCCTTGGTTGGGGGTAGGATAACCTCCTGTATAATGTTGAAATAATTGTTATTAAATTATTCATGAGTCATATACATTAATATGATATCATATATGATCTTTTAACATTTATTTGTTAATAATATCATAGAATTATCGTCGTTTCGGGTGTTAACTTACTCGTTTTCTTTTATATGTTTTTTTACGTAAGACATGATTTTCATGGATATGTTGTATCTTATTCATATCCAGAATGATATAAAGTTCATAAACATTATTTTTAAATCATCAAATGATAATTATACTTGAATAGATATGATGGAGAATGAATCTCATCGCATTTTTGGAGACGGTAGTCCGTACGTACGCACGAGCAAAAATATCATTCATTTGATATTAAAATAATATATAATTGGATGGTATATAATATATAAAGAATATTTATCATGTTATATTTATTATTTAAATGAGTTACACATAATTATTATACCCACCCAATTAATAATATATTGAATAACAATTACACCACGACGTGGAGACGGTAAGCCGTACGTACGCATGTATGGTGACATGTTATTCAAAGGGTGGATAGAATACTATAATGACCCATACTTTAGATACATTTTTAATACTTAAAAAATTGAAGCACACTTATTACAACATATGATAAAACTACAAAGGATCGTATAGGTATAGTGCCTTTAGAAACTGGGAAACATAAACAACTGGTTCATAAATCTTCTACAGTGTCTCCCATTTATTTCATCATATCTAGGGTCCCTTTTAGCATATTCTACTTAATATCCATCTTCCTGACCTGGGGAAAAGAAAACATAAAAGGGTGAGCTCAAATGCTCAGCAAGGCAAATAAAGGAAATAAAAATCATATCATATCTTTTTGAAAATCATAACCTTCAAAAGAGATCATAATATCTTAACATGGAACAAATCATAGGAGTGAAAATGAGATCCCCATAATCATAACATAAAACTTGAAACTTTGTGGCATGCACACATAATCATGGAAAATCATTTCTGGTTAGTCATGACTCATTGCCAAGACTATCTTAGTGGACAAAGTCGCTTTCTGAACCGAGTTCACTCCTCGTTTCAGTCCTGTATCACTGAACCGAAATAACCTTCCGTTCCAGCCATGTCTATCTCATGAGATATAAAATCTTTACCCAATGCATTGGAGGGAGATATAGGTCCCACCCATCTTATAATGAATCCTTTCTTATGTGTGCCCCATAATCATAAAACATACATCATCGCATAACACATGTAACAAAAATGGGATTCTTGAAACATCATGACATCATAAATCAATTCATATAAGATAAAGGAATTCATAAAAATAATTCCATCACAACATGATCAAATAAATGTAATAATCGGCATAAAAACAGAACCCTTTATTATCTTAGATGGAAAATAATTTTGATAAAACACTTGAACTCCATTCTTGAGGAAAATATCCTTTCTTCTTCAAAAACATTTTTCCTTTCATAACATGTCATATAACTTTAAAATAAAAGAAGTTGATTAAAAATAAACTTGAAAACTTGTAAAGGATGCTTCTTGGAAATAATGTTTTAAAAATCCATTCATGCCGTATAAGTTAAAAAAAACATTCTTCGTACCTTTGTCGGAAAAGTCAAAAAAGTACCTCGTACGAAAAACGACAAAAGATTCCCTTCATATTCTTTACTAAAAACTCACCGAAGGGTAAAATTGGATTTAAACTATTGTAAGTGGATGGAAACAATATTACATATTGAGGAAACATGGATGTGGATGATAAAATACACCCCAGTAAATACTTACGAATAAACAATCTCGGATAAAAATGAGATTGTGGTATTTTCCCTTACCTTAGGTCCGATTAGCTTTGTACGTGTCCGAAGCTCCTGTATAATGGTTTAAATAATGTTATTGACTTATTCCAGAATCATACATATTTATATGATATCATATATGGTCATATTATTAGCTTCTTGTTAGTAATATTTCCTTGTTACTTGTTACTCGGGTCTTTATATCTTTTTGTTCTTATGCGTGTTTTGTCGAATAAATTCTAATTATTATCTTTAGGTTATAGATAATTCATTTCCAGAATGGTATTAGTGTATTATATACCATATTCATTCATTCAATTCATTTATATAATCATTATGAAATGAAGATCATGTAGAACGAGTCGCATCACATCGTGGAGACGGTATTCCGTACGTACGCACGAGTGATGATATCATTCCTATGATCGTGGAATTGTATTGGAGTATATATATATTATTTCAGTATCAATATTAATTCATAATAATCATATTTAGTTACTCATTACACCATTATAACCATCCTTGTAAGGTGATGGTGGAAAATAGATTACACCACGGCGTGGAGACGGTATTCCGTACGTACGCACGCGTGGTGATTTCATTTTTCCGTAGGATGGATAGAAGGTGAAATAGGGTTGTTTCATATTTATAATAACATATCAGTATGTAAGTAATACTGATGTTATTACTTTATCATGAAACAACTAAAGAAGAAGAAGTTGAAGAAGAAAGAAATTGAAAAGATCGGTAATGGATATTACCTCTTCTTTGGAACGCCTCTTTGAATCCTCCACTTAAGGAACTAAGATTGGTCTTTGGAGAAGACCAGGACCTCTAGGATTATTCTAGGGAAGTGGAGAGGAGAAAATGGCAGGGGTTGGCCGAGCTTGAGTGCTCAAAATTGGTGTGAGGAGGAGGGAGAGGAGGTGCCCTTTTATAAGGGAGGAGAGGGGCACCTTAGGAATATCTCAAAATATTATTTTATATTAAAGTCAAAATCGGTTTATAATGGTTCCAAAGGGTCTTATTTAGAAGATAAAGTGGGGAAGGGTCGAAATCCTATCAACCAATAGGATTTAGACAAGTTTAGGGTATTATTTTAACCTTATCAATTAGATTTAACTCTAAGTTAATTAATTTAACTTTTACCGTGTCTTTTTGTTTTCCTTCACTATATGGTTAATAAACTTACTATAACATGCCAAACGAACCCCAAATTGTTTATTATTAATATATATATCCTTATCTAAGTCATTTGGCCGAACCTTAGATTTTGAGGAATAAAATAACAATTAATAATATAATATTTGATTTAAAAACTATTTTGTGTCAATTTTGACACTATTTGATATATGATTTGTTTGAAAGTCATAACAGAATTATATGTTCGAACCAAGTTGATTAAATCAACACTAATATATCATAGTAACCTAGAAAATTAGTGGAATTCATAAAAAGTTTCAAATTACATTGCTTTTGGTGTTTATAACATCAATTATGTCAATATTTCATTAATAAGATAATTACTGCATCATCATTGTGTCATAAATAAATTACATTATTTGATGTCTAAAAATTACAAATAAAATATCATCATGTAGGAAATCGTTTTAGCTTTCTAATGAATATTTACAATTGAATTTATCTTATGTATAACCCCATATTAAAAATGCTTTACTTATTAAACTTTGATTTTAACTATTTTAACCCTTCTTTAAATAAATTAATAATAAATGTCCTAATCTAATCCAAGTGGGCCTAAATGGTCATATTTTATTCCTAAGTTTGTTTTTGGTCGAATTACACTTGTCCAATAGAATTAGGACATGTGTTAGGGTAATATTAATATCATATTTACCCTTAGTTACCCTATTTACTATTAACCGCGGTAAAAAAAGTAAAAAGTTACTATTCACCAAAAAATTATTTTCATCTCATTGAACCACATTTTAGTCCTTGATATTAACCGTGTCTCTCGGATTTTCGAAATTCCAATCACAGAAGCGGTAAAATTAAGTTTTATGCAAAATTCAGTTTTTAACCTACCACTTAGTGGTTTCACTATTCATCAAAAATTGAAAGTTTTCAGAAAAATACCAAAATTTCACCCTAGGCTAATTTCGATATTCTGAGTCCAAAAATGAAGTCCATTTTGAAAAATAAAATTTATAAAATTCCAAAAAGTTGTTATTACTATTCATAACGGCTAGTTTTAATAGCATAATGTTGTTTAGTGAAACTCGGTATTGCGTACGACGCAAGCTATCGAGAAAGGTCGCGATTGCGTGTAAAGCAAGCCAAGCAAGTGTTGTATAGAAAAAGATTCCTTTGATGATTTATATAACATAAAAGTCTCGAGTGTTACATTCTACCCCCCTTAAAAATAATTTCGCCCTCGAAATTCGTCACTTTGCAACAAACAGATGAGGATACTTCTCCCTCATCATATCCTCAAGCTCCCATGTAGCTTCTTCAAGTTGGTGGTTTCTCCATAAAACTTTCACCAAGCGAGTGGTATTGTTTCGTAGGACTTTTTCGCTACGATCCAGAATCTCTATCGGCTGTTCTTCATAAGAAAGATCTTGCTCCAGCGGTACAACTTCTGCGCTGAGTACATGTGAAGGATCTGGTATGTACTTTCTCAGGAGAGATACATGGAACACATCGTGAACTTGAGAGAGATTCGGTGGAAGCGCCAATCGGTAAGCTACCTTCCCAACACGATCTAGTATTTCGAAAGGACCGATATATCTAGGGCTCAACTTCCCCTTCTTTCCAAATCTCATAACCCTCGTCCAGGGAGATATTCGTAAGAACACTTTATCACCCACTTCAAACTCTAGGTCTTTTCTTTGGTTGTCGGCATAGCTTTTCTGTCGACTCTGAGCTGCTCTTATGTGTTGTTGAATAGATCTTACCTTTTCTGCCATTTCATCAACGAGATCAGGTCCTAATAGCTTTCTTTCCCCAACTTCATCCCAGCTAGTTGGAGTCCTACATTTCCTTCCATAGAGAGCTTCATAAGGAGCCATTTGAATATTGGAGTGAAAGCTATTATTATAAGAAAATTCCACCAAAGGTAGGTGTTGATCCCAACCTCCTTTGAAATCCATAGAGCAAGCTCTCAACATATCTTCTAGGGTTTGAATTGTTCTCTCAGACTGACCGTCTGTCTGGGGATGATAAGCAGTGCTGAAACTCAACTATGTATCCAGAGTATGCTGAAGACTTCGCCAGAACTTCGAGGTAAATCTCGGATCTCGATCAGATATAATAGAAAGTGGCACTCCATGCAATCTTACCACTTCCTTTACATATATCCTGGCAAGCTGATCTAGAGAGAAATCCTCTCTAATAGGAATGAAGTGTGCAGACTTTGTGAGACGATCAACTATGACCCAGATAGCATTATTGCCTTTGGATGTTTTAGGAAGTCCTGTGACAAAGTCCATAGTGATGTTTTCCCATTTCCATTCGGGTATGGGTAATGGTTGTAACATCCCCTTAGACTTCTGTCTCTCAGCTTTAACTTGTTGACAAACCAAGCATCGAGAGACATATTCAGCAACATCTCTTTTCATGCCATCCCACCAGAAGTACTCTTTCAGGTCCCTACCAATCATCGTGCTTCCAGGATGAATAGAGAATGAAGAACTATGAGCCTCATCCAGCAGCTCTTTCTTTAATTCGGGGATGGGAGGAACACAAACCCGATTCCTGAACTTTATTATCCCATCACAATCAAGGTTGAATTCAGGAACATTTCTCACCTTCTTTTGTAACTCGACATCTTCTTTCTGTGCCTCTTTAATCTTCACATGTATAGATGGTTGAACATTCATTTGAGAAAGATAAGATTTTTCCCCTTCCATTATAATTCCAAGATCCATCCTTTGTAAATCCATAAATATTGGATCTTTTGTGATCCTCATCATGGATAAACTATCATGGTCTTGTCGACTTAATGCATCTGCCACCTTGTTTGCTTTCCCAGGGTGGTAATGGATTGAGCAGTCATAATCCTTAATCAGCTCCAACCATCATCTTTGACGCATATTCAACTCCTTTTGTTTGAAAATATACTTTAAACTTTTATGATCAGTATAAATATCACACCTTTCACCATAAAGGTAATGCCTCCAAATATTTAATGCAAAGATTACCGCAGCCAACTCCAATCATGTGTTGGGTAATTTTGTTCATGGATTTTCAACTGTCGTGAGGCATAAGCTATCACCATATCATTTTGCATAAGAACACACCCCAATACCTTCTTGGATGCATCACTGTAGATCACAAACCTTTCTCCACTACAAGGCAGTGTGAGCACAGGTGCACTGGATAAACTTCTTTTCAACTCCTTGAAATTCTCTTCACATTCCCATGTCCAGACAAACTTAACTCCTTTCCGAGTCAACTTGGTGAGTGGATTAGATAATCGTGAAAAATCTTTTACAAAACGTCGATAATATCCAGCCAAACCAAGAAAACTTCGGATCTCAGTTACTGTTGTTGGTCTCGACCATCTTTCGATAACATCTGTTTTTGCTGGATCCACAGATATCCCCTCTTTTGAGATTATGTGACCCAAAAATGCAACTTTTTGAAGCCAAAATTCACACTTGGTAAATATGGCATAAAGCTTCTCCTTTCTCAGGGTCTTCAATATAATTCTCAAGTGATCTTCATGTTCTTCCTTGCTCTTTGAATAGACAAGAATATCGTCTATAAAGACTACCACAAATTGATCAAGATAGTCTCTAAAGACTCTATTCATTAGATCCATGAAGATAGCAGGGGCATTAGTAAGACCAAATGGCATCACTATAAATTCATAGTGTCCATACCTTGTACGGAAAGCCGTCTTTGGTATATCCTCCCTTTTGACCCTTAATTGATGATAACCTGAACGAAGATCAATCTTGGAAAAGTATTGAGCTCCGCGTAGTTGGTCAAATAAGTCATCAATGCGTGGGAGAGGATATTTGTTCTTGATAGTGATCTTGTTAAGTTCTCGATAATCAATGCAGAGTCTCATTGATCCATCTTTCTTCATAACAAATAGAACAGGTGCTCCCCAAGGTGACGCACTAGGGCGTATGAATCCCTTATCAAGATTCTCTTGGAGTTGCTTCTTCAATTACTGCAACTCAATTGGGGCCATTCTATAAGGTGTCTTTGAAATAGGCAAAGCAACCGGTACGAGTTCTATTGAAAACTCAACTTCACGATTTGGTGGAAGACCCGGTAATTCCTCCGGAAAGACATCATCAAACTCCCTTACAATGGGCATATTCTTAATCATGAGTTTCTCACCAACCATTTGAGATAAATAACCTTCATTTAGTGGGATCAATACCCATAAGATGGAAGAAATTTCCACTGGAAGGTTATGTTCATCCTTGCATTGGTATACGATCGTAGATTGATCTGGAGTATGAAATGTGACTTCCCTTCTTTGGCAATTGATCTGAGCTCCATGTAGAGAAATCCAATCCATGCCAAGAATCACATCAAATTCCACTAAAGGATCACAAGATTTGCAGGAAGCACTTTCCCACAAACTTCGATTGGAGAAGAATTATAAACTTTTGATGCAATTGATGTGCCATTAGGTGTTGTCACAGCTAACTCAACATCTAATTGTTGAGGTAGTACGGTGATACCCTTAGAAAAGTTTTCAGAAATAAAAGAGTGGGTGGATCCAGAATCAAATAAAACATTTGCTACTTTAGAGTGGATGGTAAGTGTACCTTTCACCACATCGTTATCGTACTCCACATCGCTGATAGAAATTGCATGTGACTTTCCTTTGTCATTAGCCTTAAGATTTTGTTGACGTCGACCATCATCATCAACCCTTGGATTTGGGCATTGATTGGCATAATGCCCCATCTCCTTGCACATGAAACATTGAAGTGTAGTAGGTTCATTCTGTGTATCCCTTCCTTTGTTTGCATCATTAGACATCTTCTTCCCATTATCACGGCATTCAAATGCCCGATGACCTTCCTTTCCACATTTAAAACATTTACTTGTCCCTTTAAGACAACTCCCTCCATGTTTCTTTCCACACTTTGAGCATAATGGAAAGTTCATCTTCTTTTCAGTGTGCTCTTTAGAGTTTCCTTTGAATTCCATCTTCCTCTTCTAATCAAACCCATGTGACTGATGGGTTACTCCAATCTCCATCTCGACTTTGAGATCACATCGAACGATTTCCTCGTAGCTATTGAAGTCTCTTATGGCTAACGCCCTTCGAAGACTTGGTTTTAAGCCACTAAATAATCGATCGATCTTACTCTCAGGTTGGATAATAATACCAGAAGCGTACCTTGCCAGTCTTGTAAAATTTGCTTCATAGGTACCAACAGATTCATCATCCCTTTGCTTCAGTTCAAGAAACTCTTTCTCCATATATGTTCGGAGAATACGAGGGAAGTACTTATTGAAAAATAAGTTCTTGAACTCGTCCCATTCCATAGACTCAATTTCATCCCTTTGCCTCGTATTCTTAACAAGATTCCACCATTGATCAGCATCTCCTTCCAAACGATACACTGCTAGGATGACTTTATCATGTTCAGAACATTGAAGAACTAAAAATATCTTTTCAGTAGTACTAATCCATTGTTCAGCAACTAATGGATCAGTAGACCCGCTGAAAGAAGGTGGACGCTGCCTCATGAAGGATTCAACAGAATGTTGCTCCCTCCTTTGCTCGTTTGGAAATCCTGCATGATTCATAGCTTGAGAAAGTTGTGTGAGCATGGCTACAAGATTTTGCATTCCAGCTCCCATATCGTTTGGTTGCTCAGGGGGACAATCATTGCATTTCCCATCGCATTCCGCATTAACACGGTTCCTTCGGGTTCCAGCCATTGACTAAAACCAAGAAGAATAGTGTGAGCAACACTAATTATAATAGGAAACCACATAATTCAAGAATAAAATTTTCATGCTCTTGGTCTTATCCTAGGTTATTCAAGGCCATTTCTAAAACACTAAGATTGTGTACTATGCTTAGACTTATCCTTAGGGTTCTTACTAAGGCTTTCACATCCTAGTTTCCAAAGGTTGACTATACCTTTCCTCTGATACCAACTATAACGACCCATACTTTACATACATTTTTAATACTTCAAAAATTGAAGCACACTTATTATAACATATGATAAAACTACAAAGGACCGTATAGGTATAGTGCCTTTAGAAACTGGGAAACATAAACAACTGGTTCATAAATCTTCTACAGTGTCTCCCATTTATTTCATCATATCTAGGGTCCCTTTTAGCATATTCTACTTAATATCCATCTTCCTGACCTGGGGAAAAGAAAACATAAAAGGGTGAGCTCAAATGCTCAGCAAGGCAAATAAAGGAAATAAAAATCATATCATATCTTTTTGAAAATCATAACCTGCAAAAGAGATCATAATATCTTAACATGGAACAAATCATAGGAGTGAAAATGAGATCCCCATAATCATAACATAAAACTTGAAACTTTGTGGCATGCACACATAATCATGGAAAATCATTTCTTGTTAGTCAGGACTCATTGCCAAGACTATCTTAGTGGACAAAGTCCCTTTCTGAACCGAGTTCACTCCTCGTTTCAGTCCTGTATCACTGAACCGAAATAACCTTCCGTTCCAGCCATGTCTATCTCATGAGATATAAAATCTTTACCCAATGCATTGGAGGGAGATATAGGTCCCACCCATCTTATAATGAATCCTTTCTTATGTGTGCCACATAATCATAAAACATACTTCATCGCATAACACATGTAACAAAAATGGGATTCTTGAAACATCATGACATCATAAATCAATTCATATAAGATAAAGGAATTCATAAAAATAATTCCATCACAACATGATCAAATCAATGTAATAATAGGGATAAAAACAGAACCCTTTATTATCTTTGATGGAAAATAATTTTGATAAAACACTTGAACTCCATTCTTGAGGAAAATATCCTTTCTTCTTCAAAAACATTTTTCCTTTCATAACATGTCATATAACTTTAAAATACAAGAAGTTGATTAAAAATAAACTTGAAAACTTGTAAAGGAAGCTTCTTGGAAATAATGTTTTAAAAATCCATTCATGCCGTATAAGTTAAAAAAAACATTCTTCGTACCTTTGTCGGAAAAGTCAAAAAAGTACCTCGTACGAAAAACGACAAAAGATTCCGTTCATATTCTTTACTAAAAACTCACCGAAGGGTAAAATTGGATTTAAACTATTGTAAGTGGATGGAAACAATATTACATATTGAGGGAACATGGATGTGGATGATAAAATACACCCCAGTAAATACTTACGAATAAACAATCTCAGATAAAAATGAGATTGTGGTATTTTCCCTTACCTTAGGTCCGATTAGCTTTGTACGTGTCCGAAGCTCCTGTATAATGGTTTAAATAATGTTATTGACTTATTCCAGAATCATACATATTTATATGATATCATATATGGTCATATTATTAGCTTCTTGTTAGTAATATTTCATTGTTACTTGTTACTCGGGTCTTTATAACTTTTTGTTCTTATGCGTGTTTTGTCGAATAAATTCTTATTCTTATCTTTAGGTTATAGATAATTCATTTCCAGAATGGTATTAGTGTATTATATACCATATTCATTCATTCAATTCATTTATATAATCATTATGAAATGAAGATCATGTAGAACGAGTCGCATCACATCGTGGAGACGGTATTCCGTACGTACGCACGAGTGATGATATCATTCCTATGATCGTGGAACTGTATTGGAGTATATATATATTATTTCAGTATCAATATTACTTCATAATAATAATATTTAGTTACTCATTACACCATTATAACCATCCTTGTAAGGTGATGGTGGAAAATAGATTACACCACGGCGTGGAGACGGTATTCCGTACGTACGCACGCGTGGTGATTTCATTTTTCCGTAAGATGGATAGAAGGTGAAATAGGGTTGTTTCATATTTATAATAACATATCAGTATGTAAGTAATACTGATTTTATTACTTTATCATGAAACAACTAAAGAAGAAGAAGTTGAAGAAGAAAGAAGTTGAAAAGATCGGTAATGGATATTACCTCTTCTTTGGAACGCCTCTTTGAATCCTCCACTTAAGGAACTAAGATTGGTCTTTGGAGAAGACCAGGACCTCTAGGATTATTCTAGGGAAGTGGAGAGGAGAAAATGGCAGGGGTTGGCCGAGCTTGAGTGCTCAAAATTGGTGTGAGGAGGAGGGGGAGGAGGTGCCCTTTTATAAGGGAGGAGAGGGGCACCTTAGGAATATCTCAAAATATTATTTTATATTAAAGTCAAAATCGGTTTATAATGGTTCCAAAGGGTCTTATTTCGAAGATAAAGTGGGGAAGGGTCGAAATCCTATCAACCAATAGTATTTAGACAAGTTTAGGGTATTATTTTAACCTTATCAATTAGATTTAACTCTAAGTTAATTAATTTAACTTTTACCGTGTCTTTTTGTTTTCCTTCACTATATGGTTAATACACTTACTATAACATGCCAAACGAACCCCAAATTGTTTATTATTAATATATATATCTTTATCTAAGTCATTTGGCCGAACCATAGATTTTTAGGAATAAAATAACAATTAATAATATAATATTTTATTTAAAAACTATTTTGTGTCAATTTTGACACTATTTGATATATGATTTGTTTGAAAGTCATAACAGAATTATATGTTTGAACCAAGTTGATTAAATCAACACTAATATATCATAGTAACCTAGAAAATTAGTGGAATTCATAAAGAGTTTCAAATTACATTGATTTTGGTGTTTATAACATCAATTATGTCAATATTTCATTAATAAGATAATTACTGCATCATCAGTGTGTCATAAATAAATTAAATTATTTGATGTCTAAAAATTACAAATAAAAAATCATCATGTAGGAAATCGTTTTAGCTTTCTAATGAATATTTACAATTGAATTTATCTTATGTATAACCCCATATTAAAAATTCTTTACTTATTAAACTTTGATTTTAACTATTTTAACCCTTCTTTAAATAAATTAATAATAAATGTCCTAATCTAATCCAAGTGGGCCTAAATGGTCATATTTTATTCCTAAGTTTGTTTTTGGTCGAATTACACTTGTCCAATAGAATTAGGACATGTGTTAGGGTAATATTAATATCATATTTACCCTTAGTTACCCTATTTACTATTAACCGCGGTAAAAAAAGTAAAAAGTTACTATTCACCAAAAAAATATTTTCATCTCATTGAACCACATTTTAGTCCTTGATATTAACCGTGTCTCTCGGATTTTCGAAATTCCAATCACAGAAGCGGTAAAATTAAGTTTTATGCAAAATTCAGTTTTTAACCTACCACTTAGTGGTTTCACTATTCATCAAAAATTGAAAGTTTTCAGAAAAATACCAAAATTTCACCCTAGGCTAATTTCGATATATTGAGTCCAAAAATGAAGTCCATTTTGAAAAATAAAATTTATAAAATTCCAAAAAGTGGTTATTACTATTTATAACGGCTAGTTTTAATAGCATAATGTTGTTTAGTGAAACTCGGTATTGCGTACGACGCAAGCTATCGGGGAAGGTCGCGATTGCGTGTAAAGCAAGCCAAGCAAGTGTTGTATAGAAAAAGATTCCTTTGATGATTTATATAACATAAAAGTCTCGGGTGTTACAAATACTGAATATGATTGTACCATATTTATAATAACATCAAAGTATATATATAAGATACTGGAGTTATTATTTTAGAATGGTAATAACAAAGAAAGAATAAGTGGAAGAAAAAAGGAACTTGAAAAGGGGTGGTGAAAACATTACCTCTTCTTCGAGTTCTTCCTTTTGATTTGATCAAAAGGGATTCGTAGGTTGGCATTCTGATCAAACTAAGGCCTCTGGGTTGTATTGAGGGAAGTTGAGAGAGTATTTGGGCAGGGTTTGGCAGAACCAAAAGGCTTTGAAGGTGTGAAGAAATGAGAAGGAAAAGTTCCCTTTTATAAGAGGGGTGAGGGGCACCTTTGGAAAAGCTAGAAATATTAATTTATAATAAATTAATATTCGGTTTCTAATGGCTCCAAATTTTATTATTTAAAGGTTAAGGTGGGTATAGATCGAAAAAATTCAACCAATAGAATTTAGACAGGTTTGGGTCACTATATTAACCTTATATTTTGGTTTCAACTCTTAGTTAATTAGTTTGACATTTACCATGTCACTTTGTATTTTTATATTATATTGTTAATAAACATACTATATACATCCGAGAGACCCCCAAGTGGTCCATTAATGATACACCTATTATTATATAAGACTCTTGGCCTATCCTTAGATTTTTAAGAGTTTAATATCAATTAATAATATAATATTTGTTTTAAAAACTCTTTTATGTTAATTTTGACACTATTCAAAAATTGATTTTTTTAAAAAATATTAATAGAATGATTACTTCGAAAAAAGTTAATTAAATCAATCATAACAATTCATAGTATCCTATAAAATTAGTGTAATTTATAAAAGTCTCAAATTATATTTATTTGGGTATTTATAATATCTATTATTCTAATTTTTCACTATTATGGTCATTACTGTACCATCATTGTGTCATAAATACATTAAATTATGTAATGTCTAAAAGTTATAAATAAAATATAATTATGTATGAAATATTATTAGATTTATAATGAATATTTACAATCGAATTTATATTTTGTATAACCCTATATTAAAAATGTTTTAGTAAATAAACATTGATTTTAACTCTTTTAACTCTTCTTTGAATTAAATAATAATAAATGTCCTAATCTAATCCATGTGGACCTAAATGATATTATTTTATTCCTAAGATTTTTTTTGGTCAAGATAAACTTGTCCAATATAATTAGGACATGTGTTAGGGTAATATTAATGTAATTTTTACACTTAATTACCCTGTTTACTTTTAACCGTGGTAAATAAAAGTAAAAGTTACTGTTCATCAAAAATTATTTTCATTTCATTGAACCACATTTTACTTCTTGATATTAACCGTGTCTCTCAGATTTTCGAAATTCTATTCACAAAAGCGGTAAAATTATGTTTTATGAAAAATTTAGTTTTTTAACTACCACGTAGTAGTTTCACTATTCAATAAAAATTGAAGTTTTTCAGAACAATGCCAAAATTTCATCCTAAGCTATAATTGATATTCCAAATTCAAAAATGATGTATATTTTAAAAAATTTAAAACATATAAGTTTCATTAAGAAATTTTATAATTAATTCCCACTGTCACAACAAATAGCGTGTTTTTAAGAAACAATATATATCAAAAGATTGACAATTGTTTAGGTCCAATTTCAAAGTGAAATTAATTATAATGAACACCATTGGATAAAATGGTAAAAATATATTCTAATTATACATTGAAACCACCCAATAATATAATTTATCACTATATATTATTTTGATTAAAAAAGTTGTTTTTATGTATTTTTCACTATTCATAAAAATTGGAAGTTCCCAGAAAAATAACAAAAATTCATCTTAGGATAATTTCGATATTCGGAGACCAAAAATGAATTCCATTTTGAAATATAAAATATTTATAATTTCAAAAAGTAGGTATTGCTATTCATAATGGCTAGTTTGATTGGTTGTGCTGTGTTAGAACTCGAAGTTGCGTATAATGCACGCCATTGCATTATTCGAAGGGAAACGTATGGTGGAATCTTGGGGTGTTACATTCTCCCCTCCTTCAATAAATTTTGTCCTCGCAATTTTTAAAATTGTGATTGGGAATATAATGGAATGTCCCACATCAGAAAAAATAGTCAATAAAACTATCACTTTAAAAGAAAGAAAGAGAGGTATAAAGGTCAACCAAGTTAACACATTCTCGGATTCCATGTAGGAAAACATGGATATGGATGATAACCTAAGTTTCAAGTTCTGATGGAGAGGGATAGAAATCATGATCAGGATAAGGTTAACAATAAGAAAACCACAAACTTGTGTTGGGACAAACGGCCATTAGTCTCCAAGTAGGAAAAGTAAACGGACAACATTTTATTGTTTTAAGTTACATTACATAAGGATGAGGAATTCATTTATGATATTGACTATGAATATAAAGATATATACTTACTTTTTATGTATAGTTTCATTATTTGCTAAATTTCCACCACTAACTCAATTTTTTTAAACGATGAGTATTCAAGAAGACTTGGTCACACCGGAATAGCTAGAATAAACCTCTATTGAATCACATGATCCATGCATGATAAACTATATATTTACATTGTCTTTAGAGATTAATAAAAACCAAAATGGTTAGAACAAGATCTAATGATCCTCCAAAAGGATATTCCTTGAGAGAAATAAAAACTAATCTTAATTTATAAAATTAAACCAATAATACCCCAAAGTTAAATAAATACAATTCAATAATCAATTGCCCTTAAAATACTTCAATTTAATCCAAAATAATATTGAAACCCAAAACATAGAATAATTTGATTATGTAGTCTCCCATGTTAAATTGTATCTCCAAATGACATCAAATACTCTTAAATTCACATACTTAAAAGTAGTTAACCTCATCACATATTCTCTATTATAGGTTAATCATTTCCATAAATAACCCAAATCACTATAAATCTACAATAAAAATGTAGATAAAAATCCACAATTACTCCACAAATGAAACCCCATAGTATTTTATTTTCCTTGGGCATATAATGTTCCCAACAAAGCGAACATCTTACAAAATAAATTTATCACTTAATCACCAAATTATTTTCCTATACCAAGGGTATTCATTTGATAAGACATAAGAACCCAAATCAACTTATTTTTGATCAATAAAATCATTTAACTAATAATAATTAGTAACACTATCCAGGGACTTCACGTAGTCCAGTGGTAGGCGATAAATCTCGATCGCAATTTGGTTGTGGGTTCGATTCCCATAGTTTTGTTCGACGTGACGGGTTGTCACACAGTTTGTGGGTTGTCCTTTCCAAAAACTATGTTTTATAACAATACCAAAATGAGATAAATTCCTCAAAATAACCATAAAATAATTTAACCACAAATCTTATCTCATACCTTCATTTTCATCCCAAATTATAATAACTTATAATTGTCTCAAACCCAATGATCATATAAAACCAAATGGTTTTTTATAAATATATATTACATCAAATTGGTTTGTAATGAAAATGTAAATTATCCTAAGCATATCCCCCGGGAGTGTCGTAACCAAGAGTGCAGCAAGGCCCGTTGTCGTGCACCAGTTCCCATTCGAGTCTAGCTTAAAGCGGTGTTTTCGGGTTTTACCCCTAGGTACATCTATGCCAGAGCCACCTCTACCTGCTCGTATCCAGACATGGAAGTGTTTCTCGGAAAACTCACAAAATCTATACAATATCAAAATTCTAGGAAGTTATTCCATACTAATCCTCAAAGTTCATCTTAGGTCTACGTGCTCTAATCAGAGTTTATCTAAATCTAGCTTCCAAGGTTTATACTATACTTCCTCTGATTCCAACTGTAACGCCCCGACCCTAGTTACCCAGAGTCGGTGCATTATTACATAACATTGGCATGATCACAAGAAAGATTAAGTCTCAAAATACCGATTAGTTTAGTAGCCTTGGAAACACTAGATACAATCATAATGTTTTACATTACATCATAAAAAAACAACTTGTCTTCATATCCCCACATACTATCCCTGCAGGTCATTCCTAAATTATTTCTTCATAATCCTGGGAAAAAAATAAAACATTGAAAGGGGTGAGATCAGACGCTCAGTAAGGATAACATTATAGCATAAGCTTTCATAGATAAGCAAATACACTTAAGGCCGTTTATAACTAAAAAAAGCCTTTTTAAACTTGAACTTGAGCATAAAATGGAAAATATAGAATAAAATAATTCCATTTACTTGCTCACATGGATATTCTACTAGTCTAATGGTCACATTCAATATCAATAACCACTTTCATAATGATGGTATGCATAAATCCAGACAATCATAACCACATAGTCGATGCCTCGTGCCAAGACTAAAAATAATATTTTTCCAAGGCCTTGTTCCATGACACTAGTGTGTCTCATGAGACCTACCAATGGATCGATGATCTATAGTGGGCTCCACCCGTCACTTACTAAGTCCAATGCATTCCTCGTATGAAAAGTTTTAAACATAACATAAACATTCATATTAAAACTAGCATACGAAATGTCAATACTTTATCTACAAACCATGAATGGTATAAAAGTAGCACATCCACAGTCGAACATAACTCATTCGATACAATATGGAAGATTTTATTGTATCATAATAACCTCAATTGATAATGATAAAGGATTATTGACATAGATGAAAATAATCATCAAAACTATTAGAGAGAAATATCACCTTTTTCTTGAAAACATCTAAAAGTCACACTATTTGTCAAGAAGTCATTAAAAATAGATTTTTGAATCAAAGTTTCCCATACCACTTTGAAACTTATAAAAATAATATTGATTTGGAAACTTTAATGTCCATATAAATAAATCCATAAAACCATTTTTTAAACATGGACATTAATGAGAAAGATTTAGAATAATCAATCTTTAAAACACTTAAAAATGTATTTTAGTGAGAGTTTCTAACCAAAGGAGAGACACTTGAATATAAATAATTAAGGTAATCAAAACTTTATAATATCTTGAGAATAAAGGGATTCATGATATACTATGTCAATGTACATTATATACACCATATAAAAGTAATTTGGTGTATAACAACAAAGAAGTCTCAATGGAATGTAAATTGAGATGAATTATCTTATAAAGACCATATCCTTAGGTTAAGGATAAATCAACGACATAATTTTGTTTGAAAAATATAAATACACTCAATATTATTGGATATTTATTGTAAATAAATCTGATGACATTCAAACAAATTCTTGTAAAAACAACACCAATGAATTGGATATTTAACTCAACAAATTTAGATTGAGTTAAAATTACTCTTATCATGTTCATACCGATGACTTGAGAATTAATCAATGGAGTGATTATGTGTGTAAAAATTATATCCATAGAATGGGGAGTGGAAATTATGACATAATCAAATGAATAGTGATTATACACATAATCTTGGTGTAAAATAATCAATGAAGTATGCGTAAAGCCAAATGAGTGGAAATTAAAATTTCAAATTCCATTATTGATTTGGTAACATAAAAAACATACACCCATGATAGAAGGATCATAAAATGATGATGTAAATATACATGAATTAAATTATATTACACAATGAATTCAAACATTGGCATTACACACACCACATGTAATAAATAAGTGGTGAACAATGGAATTCTCACAGAATTAAAAGTGAGATAAGAAACCCCTTGCCTTGTACTTTTCCTTGGTTGGGGGTAGGTTAACCTCCCGTATAATGTTGAAATAATTGTTATTAAATTATTCATGAATCATATACATTAATATGATATCATATATGATCTTTTAAAATTTCTTTGTTAATAATATCTTAGAATTATCGTCGTTTCGGGTGTTAGCTTACTCATTTTCTTTTATATATTTTTTACGGAAGACATGATTGACATGGATAGGTTGTATATTATTCATATCCAGAATGATATAAAGTTCTTAAACATTATTTTTAAATCATAAAATTATAATTATACTTGAATGGATATGATGGAGAATTAATCTCATCGCGTTCGTGGAGACGGTAGTCCGTACGTACGCACGAGTGACAATATCATTCTTTTGATATTAAAATAAAATATAATTGGATTCTATATCATATATAAAGAATCATTATCATGTTATATTTATTATTTAAATGAGTTACACATCATTTTTATACCCACCCAAATTATAATATATTGAATAACAATTACACCACGACGTGGAGACGGTAAGCCGTACGTAGGCACGTATGGTGACATGTTATTCAAAGGGTGGATAGAATACTGAATATGATTGTACCATATTTATAATAAAATCACAGTATATATATCAGATACTGGAGTTATTATTTTAGAATGGTAATAACAACGAAAGAATAAGTGGAAGAAGAAAGGAACTTGAAAAGAGGTGGTGAAAACATTACCTCTTCTTCGGGTTCTTCCTTTTTATTTGATCAAAAGGGATCCATAGGTTGGAATTTTGATCAAACTAAGGCCTCTATGTTGTATTGAGAGAATTTTAGAGAGTATTTGGGGAGCGGTTGGCTGAACCAAAAGGATTTTAAGGTGTTAAGAAATGAGAAGGAGGAGTGCCCTTTTAAAAGAGGGGTGAGGGGTACCTTTGGAAAAGCTAGAAATATTAATTTATAATAAATTTATATTCGGTTTCTAATGGCTAAAAAGTTGATTATTTAGAATTTAAGGTGGGGATAGGTAGAAAAACATTAAATTAATAGAATTTAGACAGGTTTGGGTCACTATATTAACCTTATCTTTTAGTTTTAACTCTTAGTTAATTAGTTTGACATTTACCTTGTCACTTTGTATTTTTATATTCTATAGTTAATAAAATTACTATATACATCCAAGAGACCCACAAGTGGTCCATTAACGATAAACCTATCATTATATAAGTCCTTTGGCCGAACCTTAGATTTTTAAGAGTTTAATATCAATTAATAATATAATATTTTTTAAAAAAAATCATTTATGTCAATTTTGACACTATTCGAAAATTGATTTTTTTTAAAATAAAAATAGAATTATTACTTAGAAAGAATTTAATTAAATCAATCCTAACATGACATAGTATCCTATAAAATTTGTTTAATTCATAAAACGTCCCAAATTATATTTATTTGGGTATTTATAATATCAATTATTCTAATTTTTCACTATTATGGTAATTACTGCATCATCATTGTGTCATACATAAATTAAATTATTTAATGTCTAAAAATTATAAATAAAATATAATTATGTAGTAAATATTATTATCTTTCTAATGAATTTTTAAAATCGAATTTATCTTATGTATAACCATATATTAAAAATGTTTTAGAAAATAAACATTGATTTTAACTCTTTTAACTCTTCTTTGAATTAAATAATAATAAATGTCCTAATATAATCCAAGTGGACCTAAATGATAATAATTTATTCCTAAGATAGTTTTTGGTCAATATAAACTTGTCAAATAGAATTAGGACATGTGTTAGGGTAATATTAATATCATTTTTACCCTTAATTACCCTGTTTACTTTTAACCGTGGTAAATAAAAGTAATAAGTTACTATTCATCAAAAATTATTTTCATCTCATTGAACCACAATTTACTTCTTGATATTAACCATGTCTCTCAGATTTTCGAAATTATATTCACAGAAGCGGTAAAATTATGTTTTATGAAAAATTCAGTTTTTTAACTACCACGTAGTAGTTTCACTATTCAATAAAAATTGAAGTTTTTCAGAACAATGCCAAATTTTCACCCTAAGCTATAATTGATATTACGAATTCAAAAACAATTTCTATTTTACAAAATTCCAAACATATAAGTTTTATTAATAAATTTTATAATTAATTCCCACTGTCACAACAAATAGCGTGTTTTTAAGAAACAATATATATCAAAAGATTGACAATTGTTTAGGTCCAATTACAAAGTGAAATTAATTATAATGAACACCATTAGATAAAATGGTAAAAATATATTCTAATTGTACATTGAAACCACTGAATAATATAATTGATCATTATAAATTATTTTGATTAAAAAAGTTGTTTTTAAGTATTTTTCACAATTCATAAAAATTAGAAGTTCTCAGAAAAATACAAAAAATTCATCTTAGGATAATTTCGATATTCCGAAACCAAAAATGAAGTCCATCTTGAAATATAAAATATATATAGTTTCAAAAAGTAAGTATTACAATTCATAATGGCTAGTTTGATTGGTTGTGGTGTGTTAGAACTCGGAGTTGCTACAATGCATGCCATTGCAATATTCGAAAGGAAACGTACCGTGGAAGCTTGGGGTGTTACATTCTCCCCTCCTTCAATAAATTGCGTCCTCGCAATTTTTAAAATTGTGCTTGGAAATATAATGGAATGTTCCACATCAGAAAAAATATTCAATAAAACTATCACTTTAAAAGAAAGAAAGAGAGTTATAAAGGTCAACCAAGATAACCCATACTCGGATTCCATATAGGAAAACATGAATATGGATGATAAACTATGTTTCAAGTTCTGATGGAGAGGGATAGAAATCATGATCAGGATAAATTTAACAATAAGAAAACCACAAACTTGTGTTGGGATAAACGACCATTAGTCTCTTAGTAGGAAAAGTAAACAGACAACATTTTTTTGTTTTAACTTACATTACATAAGGATGAGGAATTCATTTATGATATTGACTATGAATATAAAGATATATACTTACTTTTTATGTAGAGTTTCATTATTTACAAAATTTCCTCCACTAACTCAATTTTTTTAAACGATGTGTATTCAAGAAGACTTGGTCACACTGGAAGAGCTAGAATAAACCTCTATAGAATCACATGATCCATGCAGGATAAACTATATATTTACATTTTTTTATAGATTAATAAAAACCAAAATGGTTAGTACAAGATCTAATGATCACCCAAAAGTATATTCCTTGAGAGAAATAAACACTAATCTTAATTTCTAAAATTAAACCAATAATACCCCAAAGTTTAATAAATATAATTCAATAATCAATTGTCCTTAAAATCCTTCAATATAATCCAAACTAATATTGAAACCCAAAACATAGAATAATGTGATTATGTAGTCTCCCATGTTAAATTGTATCTCCAAATGACATCAAATACTCTTAAAGTCACATACTTAAAAGTAATTAACCTCATCAAATATTCTCTATTATAGGTTAATCATTTCAATAAATAACCCAAATCACTATATATCCACAAAAAAAAACGTAGATTAAAATCCACCATTGCTCCACAAATGAAACCCCATAGTATTCTTTTTTCCTTGGGCATATAGTTTTCCCAACAAAGTGAACATCTTCCAAAATAATATTTGTCACTTAATCACCAAATCATTTTCCTATACCAAGGGTATTCATTTGATAAGACATAAGAACCCAAATCAACTTATTATTGATAAATAAAATCATTTAACTAAAAATAATTAGTCACACTATCCAGGGATTTCACGTAGTCCAGTGGTAGGCGATAAATCCCGATCGCACTTTGGTTGTGGGTTCGATTCCCACAGCTTTGTTCGACGCGACGGGTTATCACACGGTCTGCGTGTTGTACTTTTCAAAAACTATGTTTTATAACATTACCAAAGTGAGATAAATTCCTCAAAATAACCATAACATAATTTAACCACAAATCTTATCTCATACCTTGAATTTTCATCCCAAATTATAATAACTTATAATTGTCTCAAACCCAGTGATCATATAAAACGAAATGGTTATTTATAAGTATATCCACAAGGGAAGAGATAATCCTTCCTCAAATATCATTCTCACCTGGAAAACAGCAGGGTTACAAATACAAGATAAAATTATTCCAAAGTAAACCCATAAACAAGGAGCACTAAAACATTTTAAACATTTCTCCAAACATTTATTTCCACATAGCTTCTTCTTTGACCACAAAAATATCCTATATAATAGGGAAATCACTTAGGTAATGGCCAGGTCCCCTATATTTACGGAAAATGACTGAAAATGGATTCTTGGGACAATTTTTATCTTCTTCCATAGTACTCTTCATTTTTCTTCAGCAATTCTTCATTTTATGTCCTTCCTTCCCACACGTAAAGCACTTCTTGGTCCCATTGAGACACTTTCCCAGGTGTCTCCTACCACATTTCTTGCATGATGTAAATTGATGGTTTTTTTCACCATGGTCTCCATTGCTGGAGCTCTTATCATTCATCACATTTCTCTTCCTTGTTGAGTCCGGGAGTTGGGTAATATATATGTTGTTGATCATATTTTTGGAAAACTGATTTGGCATAAAGATGATATCTTTTACACCTATCAAAATTCCATTTTTTTGCTCATTCCCACCATTGTTCCCACCTTCTACATCATTTTCAATGTCATTATGACTTCCTTGGAATCTAGCCATTCACTAAAACCAGAAAGCATTGTGTGAGTAACAATGGTCATAAAATCATTTAGAGATTAACATGTCACCATATTCTCAATTTAAAACATATTAGGTTTAACCAAGGTAATTTACTCTCATCTTATATATATATTACGTCAAATTTGTTTGTAAATAAAATGTAAATTATCCTAAGCATATCTCGCGGGAGTGTCGTAACCAAGAGTGCAGCAAGGCCCGTAGTCGTGCACCAGTTCCCATTCGAGTCTAGCTCAAAGCTGTGTTTTTGGGTTTTACCCCTAGGTACATCTGTGCCAGAACCGCCTCTACATGCTCGTATCCAGACAGGGATGTATTGCTTGGAAAACTCACAAAATATCTACAATTCCAAAATTCTAGGAAGTTATTCCATACTAATCCTCAAAGTTCATCATAGGTCTACGTGCTCTAATCAGAGTTTATCTAAATCTAGCTTCCAAGGTTTATACTAAACTTCCTCTGATTCTAACTGTAACGCCCCGACCCTAGTTACCCAGAGTCGGTGCATTATTACATAACATTGGCATGATCACAAAAAAGATCAAGTCTCAAAATACCGATTAGTTTAGTAGCCTTGGAATCACTAGATACAATCATAAAATTTTACATTACATCATAAAAAAACAACATGTCTTCATATCCCCTCATACTATCCCTGCAGGTCATTCATAAATTATTTCTTCATAATCCTGGGAAAAAAATAAAACATTGAAAGGGGTTAGCTCAGATGCTCAGTAAGGATAACATTATAGCAGAAGCTTTTATAGATAAGCATATACACTAAAGGCAGTTTATAACTAAAACAACATCCTTGTTAAAATTGAACTTCTGCATAAAATGGAAAAGATAGAATAAAATAATGCCATTTAATTACTCACATGTATATTCTACTAGTCGAATGATCACATGAAATATCAGTAACCACTTTCATAATGATGGAATTCATAATGCTAGACAATCATAACCACATAGCTGAGGCCTCGTGCCAAGACTACAAATATGTTTTTTCCAAGGCCTTCTGTCATGACACTAGTTTGTCTCATGAGACCTACCGATGCATCGAGGAGCAGTAGCGGGATCCACCCGTCACTTACTAAGTCCAATGCATTCCACATATGAAAAGTTTTAAACATAACAGAAACATTCATATTAAAAATAGCATATGAAATGTCAATACATTATCCACAAACCATGAATGGTATAAAAATAGCACATCCACAGTCAAACATAACTCATTCGATACAATATGGAATATTGTATTGTATCATAATAACCTCAATCGAGAATGATGAAGGATTATTGACATAGATGAAAATAATCATCAAAACTATTAGAGAGAAATATCCCCCTTTTTCTTGAAAACATCTCAATGTCACACTATTTGTTAAGAAGTAATTCAAAATAGATTATTGAATCAAAGGTTCCCATACCACTTTGAAACTTTTAATAGGAATTTTGGTTTGGAAGCTTTAATGTCCATATAAATAAATCATTAAAACCATTTTTAAAACATGGACATTAATGAGAAAGATTTAGAATAATCAATCATTAAAACACTTAAAATGTATTTTAGTTAGAGTTTCTAACCAAAGGAGAGACACTTGAATACAAATAATTGAGGTAATCATAACTTTATAATATCATGAGAATAAAGGGATTCATGATATACTATGTCAATGTACATTATATGCGCCATATAAATGTGATTTGGTGTATAACAACAAAGAAGTCTCAATGGAATGTAAATTGAGATGAATTATCTTATAAAGACCATATCCTTAGGTTAAGGATAAATCAAGGACATAATTATGTGTGACAAATATAAATACACTCAATATGATTGGATATTTAATGTAAATCAATCAGATGACATTCACACATATTCTTGTAAAAACAACAACAATGAATTGGATATTTAACTCAACAAATGGAGATTGAGTTAAAATTACTCTTATCAAGTTCATACCGATGACATGAGAATTTATCAATGGATTGATTATGTGTATAAAAATTAAATCCATAGAAAGGGGAGTGGAAATTATTACATAATAAAATAAATAGTTATTATACACATAATCTTGGAGTAAAATAATCAATGAAGTATGCGTAAAGCCGAATGAGTGGAAATTGTAATTTCAAATTCCATTATTGATTTGGTAACATACAAAACATTCACCCATGAAAGAAGGATAATAAAATGATGATGTAAATATACATGAATTAAAGTATATTACACAATGAATACAACCACGGTCATTACACACACCACATGTAATAAATAAGTGGTGAACAATGGAATTCTCACGGAATTAATAGTGAGATTAGAAACCCCTTGCCTTGTAATTTTCCTTGGTTCGGGGTAGGTTAACCTCCCATATAATTTTTAAATAATTGTTATTAAATTATTCATGAATCATATACATTAATATGTTATCATATATGATCTTTTAACATTTCTTTGTTAATAATATCATAGAATTATCGCCGTTTCTGGTGTTAACTTGCTCATTTTCTTTTATATGTTTTTTACGTAAGACATGATTTCCATAGATAGGTTGTGTCTTATTCATATCCAGAATAATATAAAGTTCTTAAACATTATTTTTAAATCATAAAATGATAATTATACTTGAATCGATATGATGGAGAATGAATCTCATCGCATTCGTGGAGACGGTAGTCCGTACGTACGCACGAGCGACAATATCATTCTTTTGATATTAAAATAATATATAATTGGATGGTATATCATATATAAAAAATCATTATCATGTTATATTTATTATTTAAATGAGTTACACATCATTTTTATACCCACCCAAATAATAATATATTGAATAACAATTACACCACGACGTGGAGACGGTAAGCCGTACATACGCACGTATGGTGACATGTTATTCAAAGGGTGGATAGAATACTGAATATGATTGTACCATATTTATGATAACATCACAGTATACATATAAGATACTGGAGTTATTATTTTAGAATGGTAATAACAAAGAAAGAAGAAGTGGAAGAAGAAAGGAACTTGAAAAGGGGTGGTGAAAACATTACCTCTTCTTCGGGTTCTTCCATTTGATTTGATCAATAGGGCTCTGTAGGATGGCATTCTGATCAAAATAAGGCCGCTAGGTTGTAGTGGGGGAAGTTGAGAGAGTATTTGGGCAGGGTTTGGCTGATCCAAAAGGCTTTTAAGGTGTGAAGAAATGAGAAGGAGGAGTACTCTTTTATAAGAGGGGTGAGGGGAACCTTTGGAAAAGCTAGAAATATTAATTTATAATAAATTCATATTCGGTTTATAATGCCTCCGAAGTTGATTATTTAAAGGTTATGGTGGGTATAGGTCGAAAAAAAATCAACCAATAGAATTTATACAGGTTTGGATCACTATATTAACCTTATCATTTAGTTTTAACTCTTAGTTAATTAGTTTGACATTTACCATGTCACTTTGTATTTTTATATTATATAGTTAATAAAATTTCTATATTCATCCAAGAGACCCTCAAGTGTTCCATTAATGATACCCAAATTATCATATATGTCTTTTGTCCGAACCTTAGATTTATATGAGTTTAATATCAATTAATAATATAATATTTGTTTTAAAAAATCTTTTATGTCAATTATGACACTATTCAAAATTTGATTTTTGTAAAAATAATAATAGAATAATTACTTAGAAATAAGTTAATTATATCCATCCTAACATGTCATAGTATCCTAGAAAATTAGTGTAATTCATAAAAAGTCTCAAATTATATTTATTTGGGTATTTATAATATCAATTATTCAAAGTTTTCAATATTATGGTAATTAATGCATCATCATTGTCTCATAAATAAATTAAATTATTTAATGTCTAAAAATTATAGATAAAATATCATTATGTAGGAAATCTTATTATATTTCTAATGAATATTTACAATCTAATTTATCTTATGTATAACCCTATATTAAAAATGTTTTAGTAAATAAACATTGATTTTAACTCTTTTAACTCTTCTTTGAATTAAATAATAACAAATGTCCTAATCTAATCCATGTGGACCTAAATGATATTTTTTTTCCTAATATAGTTTTTGGTCGAGATAAACTTGTCCAATAGTATTAGGACATGTTTTAGGGTAATATTAATATCATTTTTACCCTTAATTACCCTGTTTACTTTTAACCGTGTTAAATAAAAGTAAAAAGTTACTATTCACCAAAAATTATTTTTAATCTCATTGAACCACATTTTACTTCTTGATATTAACCGTGTCTCTCAAATTTTTGAAATACCATTCATAGATGTGGTAAAATTAACTTTTATGAAAAATTCAGTTTTTTAACTACGACTTAGTAGTTTCACTATTCATAAAAAATTGAAGTTTTTCAGAACAATGCCAAAATTTCACCCTAATCTATAAATGATATTCCTAATTCAAAAATTATGTCTATTTTACAAAATTCCAAACATATATGTTTCATTAATTAATTTTATAATTAATTCCCACTATCACAACAAATAGCGTGTTTTTAAGAAACAATATATATCAAAAGATTGACAATTGTTTAGGTCCAATTTCAAAGTGAAATTTATTCTAATGAACACCATTGGATAAAATGATAAAAATATATTCTAATTATATATTGAAACCACTCAATAATATAATTTATCAATATAAATTATTTTGATTAAAAAAATTTGTTTTTAAGTATTTTCCATTATTCATAAAAATTGGAAGTTCTCAGAAAAATACAAAAAATTCATCTTAGGATAATTTCGATATTCCGAAACCAAAAATGAAGTCCATTTTGAAATATAAAATATATATAATTTAAAAAATTAGCACTTACTATTCATAACGGCTAGTTTGATTGGTTGTGGTGTGTTAGAACTCGAAGTTGCGAACAATGCACGCCATTGAATTATTCGAAGGGAAACGTATCGTGGAAGCTTGGGGTGTTACATTAATAGTTTATATAGATCAAATGCCCTGATACAGAGACTACCTGGGTCTCATATTCATCTCTTATAGTTCTATCATATTTTTACAATTGTTTGTTAGGAGGGACCTTTTTGTCCGTCTGAAGATGATACTTGGTGGGAATTTTTTCCCTGAGTATCTCCTCACAGAGTTGTCTGTGATTTTGTATATTATTATCATATTGTGCTAGATATTAACTCATGGAAGTATCTTCATGTCCATTTTATGGTGAGTGTAATATAACAATGCCTTTCCATTTATCCATAGTTGTGTTTTTATTTATAGGTGGAAACTCAATATTTATAGGCTCTATTTTTTAGATCATCCTCTGATTCAGTGTGCATGCAACATCAGTTGATAAACCATGATCACCATCCTCTCAAAATATATTTTTCAAATTTCATCCCTCTACAATTGTTTCATTATCCACATCATCTATTTTGTTGAAGGTGATCACATTTACTAAAGTGTATCAGGAAATGGTAGTTATCACATAATATCAAAATAATAAGGTGATTTTCTACTACTGTCACCAAGGTCATTTCTATGAGCCATGGCTAAATTGAATAGTTTTTTCTTATGATTTCTATATGGTTTTATTTAGAAGTCTATATGTTTATCCAATCATGCTTTCTAAATAGTGAACTTGAGGCACTTTCTAGCCACGTTTTCCAAATGAACCCTAAATAGAAAAGGATCATCATGTAGTGGAAGGAATGGATGGGATGTTGAAAATTGTTATTTAAACACCAAACTATAGTAGAATGATTAACTCCTCCATGATTATAAATAGAAAAATCCTCCCATCCATGATGGCTGGGGACTATTTGGGGTCACCATTGGCACATGATGATCCATTTTTTGATGATTTTATTCTTCATGTTGAGGATATGATTTCTCATATGATGGGAATTGAGATATAAATTCCCCTTTTTATTTATTTTGGGGTTGATCATGATTCTCTATATATTTATCTAAGACCCTCTTAGGGTCTATTGAACCTAGTGATAATGATTGATATACAAACAAACCAAGCCATTTGGGTTGAAATTGGTGTGTATCTACCCCTAATATGTTTTGAATCCACTTAGGGATTTATGATCTAATATGTGATGGTGTGGTAAATATTACTCCGGCCTAATGGGACATGTTTTCTCTGGTTCTTATACTATAGAGGTTGTTATTTCAACTTATTTAATTTTTCACATTATGTTCATTTATGAGATGTGCGTAATGGAAGCCCGTGTTGGGGGTCATTTTCTACAGTAATTTTCTGGGTTGTAAGAAACATCTGCATTTGTGTATGAAATTTATTCCAAATTTTTTAGCTGAATAGATTAAGAACATGTTCTTATTCCTCTCTCTCCATTCCTAATGTCTTTACATATTAATTGAGTGGTTATTTTGTTTCATTGACCAACTAGAATGTTCATTACTTGGTCCATAGACTTCTCTTAGGGAAACAATATTATAGTAAATTGTATCTATGGATTTTTACAATTCAATTAATGTTGTGAAGTGAAATTATCCATACATTTCCCATTAAAGGGTAGGGATACATGATGAGAATTTTATGATCAGTTGTTGAAGTGTTTTGGTGCAATAACAGTAAACGTTTTATATATTTACACTATGATTTTCAAATTTTCGGTTATGATCCATTGATATTGTATCCAATTATATTAGAAAATAGATTATGTTGATTTTATGTAAGTTACACTCATGTACTTGATAAGGGAGGTGTCTATCCATTATCAATTGATTATTTTACCATATATTTTTGTATAGTTAAGGTATGAACATTTTCTCTAGCTCATCTATTATATCATAGTCAGCAACAGTGATGTTAAAAACAAGGCTGGGATTATTTTTTTGTATAATTCTCTCCATATATATTCATTGGACTCCAATTTAATATGCTAACATTCCTCCACTTGGTTAGACCATAGAGGTTGCTTCTCTAGGTTTCTTGATTTCTGTGGTGAATTATTTCTTATATTTGATGGGGGGATATATACGGTGGGTACTGATTTTTCAAGAACCAATATATAAACAAGTGTCTTAGTTTATACCACCTCTCAATATGGAGGATTTTGGGAAAGGTGGTGACATCCTTGTCTGACAGATATAGCACTTTGGGATGTTTAACCACTATATAGGTTTGTTGTAGATTCCATGTGATCAATCTCCACATTCCTGTGAGGTGGAATGAAAATTTAATAATCAAATTTTGATTCAATTGATGATTTTATAGACCCATTATGTGTGTAAAATATGTGTCTTAAAACATCAATGACACAATCATTGAGTAGATCGAAAATATGATCCTTATTCTACGTCATTGGTGGAATATTTTAATATACATTTTGGGGATGATCAGGGATATGAGATTACTCCATGACAGCTGTCAAAATATGTGGATAACTATCTGGTGATGCGGGTAGATGATATCGTTACTAAGAATCTACTTGAGTATGTCATTGATCCTATGTATTTTAATTTGTAATATGAGCTTACCTAATAGTGATTTACAGAATATGTCAGTCAATCCTAGATGAATAGGGGATATTATCCCTATTCAAATATTAAATCCCTTTTAAAATATTCTAATTGACCTTCATAATATGATAAGGGATATGAGCCTCCTCATGTTTTCATCTCAAGGATATTGGTGTAGTCATTCATCAGCCAAAGCAGGGTTATGAGTCTGCATTTTTTGTGTTTCTGTAATATTCTGATTAGATTCAATGGAAGGATTATGAGCCTATCCTGAGGCACGTTCCACTCTCACTTGGTGAGCCATGGTTGGAATCGGGATATGGTCCATAACCCTTTCCATTGGATTATGCCACTAGTTTATTCAATATGAATTTGAGCATGTACCGAGGAATATGTCACTCTCACTTAGTGATCCCCATTTGGAATTACAATAAGAGCCTTATACTATGAATATAAGGTATGCTACAACCATTTTTTATAAGAATTTTCACTAATCTAGAGACATGTTGTTCTCTCACTTGGTGTTCCCCAGATAGAATGCGAATATGATCCGAGTGTGGTACCTCTTTATTTACCAGAATATGCTGATAATTAGCCTATACAAGAGCATGAATGTGTACATTTTGTGGAGTATCCACCAGTTCATACTTATTAGGGTGATGTGTTTCTTTGTTGATTATGATAGGATTATGTGCATATCCCTATATCTTGAAGAGTGTAGTAATATTTCTTTAGAGTTATTATGTTGTTTCAAGAATGTAGTGACACTTTAGAAAACACTGCATAGGAATGTAGTCTATAAAATTTTAGTCTTAAATAAATACTTGAATATATCATAAATGTAATGGGTATATATGCTCAATCATTTCTTCCTAGTTCCTTGGAATATACAAATGGGTTTCATTACTGGGGGAAGGGATATCTGGCTACCCCATGATTGTTGTAGGAATATGCCTATATACATGATCCAAGAAAGTAGTGATATGGGCCTTCTTTCTAGATACATCAAAAATATGTCGATGGGATTCATCAGGGGAAATGGGGATATATGACCCCTCCCGATTATTTAAATTTTCCCCCTAGAAACTCCTCATCTATGCTTGTGCATGAGCATCCAAGGTGGGAATGATTCAGGAGGCCCCTCTATGAAGAAACTGAGGGGAACATGTTGGATGATGCTTGTGATAGTGTTTGACACGATCCATCATCAAAGACTCCGGAACATTAATATATTCGAAGTTGAATCCTTGATCTACATTACATATATATGTAAGGTACTAATTTAATTACACTAGGGATAAGATTTTGATGCATTTGGTTATGGAAACAAGGACCACTAGTTTCACTACATATTTCTTTAGATGAGATGTACATTCTGGCTTCAACAAATGGAGATATTTACCTCAATACTCAAGTGTTTGGATAATAGTGTGCTTGTGATATTCATCATCCATTTTTTTCTCCGCCAGATGCTTAAATTATTTTTTGGATGAGGTTGTTCTGAGAATCATAGGGGTTACAGTCATAAATAATATTCCATAAGAGTGTTTTGATGAAGAACAGATTTTAGTTCAGGTGTTTTTTATGATAGTAGTGTCGGGTGTCGCAATGTAAAAAAATAATAAGGTCACCGATCAGTGAAACATCAAAAGGTCAAAGCCTGCTTGATCAAATATGCATATGTAACACAATTTTTCTTTCATATCCCTGATGTGTACATATTTCATGCATGGAATTTTCATAGAAATAATGGATATATTTCACGGGAACCCCAGTAACATAAGATTTCACAATAGCTATACAATTTTTTTCATAAGATATGCAAAATGAAATGGCCCAATGAATCGTCAACCATTAATTTTTATTATTTTTGATATTGACATCAGGTGCATCATTTTTCATTACAATGAATGTATTATAAATGATGATTGATTGTGGGGGGTTTAATAAATTTAATATTTATTCACGTCCGATTCACCACATTCTTCCTTAATAGATACATACAATGGTTCACATATCCATAACTGAGTATGGACTTGCTTTCTGAAGGTAGCCAGTCCATTGGGATTTGAACCCCAATAGCACTTAAGAACTCACATTAGTTGAAAGGATGGGAGGTCATGTCCATCACACACCTTTGGGGGGAATCATTTCGTATTCCAGAAAAGTCATATATATTTATGATATGTTAGTTAATCGCTTCCTAATAACGTTATGGAACTAGTTACACTTAAAAAATGATTCAGTGTTGTATCTTATTTCATGTAAGGGGTTGTTCTATTAATGATACCTTTTATATTTATCCCAGGTTCTTCATCCATATCATATTATTTCAAAGAAATGGTTAGATTCAAATATTTTTGAGCCACATAACTAGGATCTGTAGGGCTTAGAGTCATTAAGGGAGGAAATTATTATGTTGATGATGGTATGGAAACATCTTTAGGTGTCCTACACGACCTTTTTAAAACATGAATCGAAATACTCAATGTTCATTTTATCAATACAGTTTAACATCATGATTAATGGAAATATATGGGGGTACATGGGCATCAATTATTTATCTCAAGCCACTTGAATGCATCCTACATATAGAAATTATGGGCGGAATAATAGTCCTCATAGTTCACTTATGTATTTGAATGTTTCCCAAGTTTAATACCCACATATCGGGTAAGTTATATCATGCCACTATTTTGGGCTTACATAATATGGTTTTCATATCTAGGATAATGTTTTGATGTTAATGATATGACCATATAAAACATTATTCCCACACAATACATTCATCAGGAGACAAATAAGGGATAGAAATTGATTAGTTTCATCACATATGTACTTGAGAATTATACACAGGGGAATCCCTTATAGGGTGTTTTATATGGATCTCAGGCCAACAGAATCTATCCAATTTATCCGTTTTTGGAAGGAATCAGAGTCATTTTACTTTAGTTTTCCTCTAAATCCACTAATGGATGGAAAAAGTGATGAACTCATATGGGATTTTGGATCCATCAGGTTTGAATTCTGGATACATTGAATTAATTAAAAAAATTGTATGCCCATTGCATCTTTCTTATTATGAATTAACCCTATGTATCATGTTTGGAATGAAATCATAGATCTATGTGTTATGTTTTCCTCTAAATATATTGATTGATGGGGAGGAATGATGAACCAATAGTGGAGTTTGAATCCCATTGGTTTGGATGTTATAGACATAAGGACATACCCTAATGTTAATTCCCATAAGATATCAGGACATATGAGGGTTTCCAATGTATATTATGTGAATTAGAATCATTTTATTGTAGTTCATTTTTTTGTGTGCTCGAATATTTCCATTGGGCAAGGTTATCATATCCTTGGGTGTCTTCCTGGAAGGTTCTGATTGTTTGCTTAACCTATATAGGGTGCCTTTCTAACATGTATAATGATGTCATGGAATATTTTGGTTTCATATAATAAATTTATAATGAAAATAATATGATATTTTACTTTTCTAAATGAAATCACAATGATCAATATGGAATTTGTGGATGAAATCTCTTGACAAGGCAGCCATGTTAGTAGGACATCACATTAATTGGATGACATGTCAGAAGGACTCAGAAAGACATCAGGGACATGTCAAAAGGACTATGAAAGACATTGATGAGTTGTAAAAAATTACCCATGAATACTTTCGTGAAAGGTTTAATGGATTCCTTGATACTTGGATGACAAATCCTGGTTCTGTTTCTTGACTTGGGAGACATGTATGGATGCTAATGCAAGACATGGATGATAAGTCTGAATGACTTCACAAGACTTGGTTTACATATCCAATGGTTTGCAAACAACTTTGGGAGACATGAACAGGTTCCACTATGTGATATGGGAGACATGTTTGGAGTAATTTTCAAGACATGGTTAATATATTGTGGTGGTGCAACATGATTTGGGAGACATGCTTGGTGTTGTAGCATGACTTGGGTTACACGTCTTGGTGCCACCAAAAAACATGCATAACATGTACTGATACATCTGCGTGACTAGGGATACATGTTTGAAGGACATGTAAATAATCAATTGATATGACTTTAGGTCACCACATGACATGGGAATCATGCCTTGGTTCCATCGCATAACATGGGAAATATTTATAAAGATAACTGACATTTTTCTGGTATTGCCTCCTCATCTTGATAGGTCATGTATAATTCATGATCAGAAGTGTATCCAACTTCTCATAATCCTTTATAAATTTTAGTCTTATTAAATATGTGCCTCAATATTTTTCAGGAATAAGTTTTTTTGGGATTCACATGATCCCGTTGACATGAGGAACCTTTTTTTTAAAATTTGATTGGCTCATCAGAAATCCATCGAATGATCAATAATGTGATCACACAAATAATATATTCATGATGTGTGATGAATTAGGTCATTCATTGGAATATACCTGGAAGACGTATCTCAAGATCATTTGTATTTCCACTTTGATAATTCTAATTTTCAATGCTCACGGGGGTGTGATCATTATCATGCATTTGGAATATATTTACTTTCCTTTTGTGTGTTTGGTGTCGGGGGGGGGGGGGGGGGTGGTATTTTTATGCCCCATCAAACGAGTTATAAAGAAACTTAAATGTCACATATCTTGAAGATATGACTTGGATTGGGTCGATGAAACATCGTGTGATGTGCTTCACATGATCCTATCATAGGTCGTCCAAGGCATCACATGATATTCATGACCACAAGAACACTCTATAACCACCATTGTTATTAGACTCTATATTGTCAAATGTGATTTTAATAACCATATTGACATGTAAAATGTTCATTTCACTGTTGGTCTCACATATTATATAGTCTTCAAGAGATAAATATACTTATGGAAAGGCATTGTTGTGATCGAATATGACTTATCTAGAGTCTTTAATGATACTAAAACATCTTTTCATAGGCCTCTCATGAGTTCAAGATGGATTTTTGAGGGCCTATTTCAAGATCAATATGGCTTGTGGAAAAGCTTCCATATATCGATTTGGCATGTAAAATTAAATCTACATGATCAATGATGATCAAAAGAGGCGAATAACCTCTTTCACATGAAGATCGTCATATCTTCCCACTCTGAGAGGCTTCATACATTTCTCATTTTATTGGATTCCTTAAATTATAAGAATATCATCATTTTCCCATTTATTTTCATAAATTGAATTTCATTAGCTATAGGGGATCTCATATTGGTGTGAGACCATTGTCTTAAACAACCACTAATATTGTCTATGGTGAATTGAATGATCAATGAGGGATCTCACAATATTGTGCTTGAATTTTCATGGAAAACAGCTTTCCACATTTCGGGATCTGAAGGGAGATAACATGATTATAATCATTATATTATTACTTAGTTTATATAAATTTTATAAATTAAATAAATATAGAAAAATATTTTTTCTATGATTTATTGTAATAAACCATTCTCCTGTAACATAGAGTTGGCATATATATTATAACATTTTCATAAGGTATAAGGAATCAAATGTTGAAGGTTCATATAGTTTAATTGTATTAGTAAACTTGATAAATATATAATTCCCATATTACATTTGAATAGAAACATTACAAAATAAATTTTTTTACAATATCATTATTCCTTCTAGTATATCCTTGTATGTCATTCTTAGTATACATCGTGAATTATTTTGAAACAATAAAAAATAAGGTTGAGATTAAATTATTATTAAGAGTTACGTAATGAAGAATATATCATTAATAAGTGAATAATAATCAATAAGGAATAAAAAATATATTTCAAGGTAATCATTTAAACAAAAATTCAATTTATTCAATAACATAACAATCATGATTAGATAAGGAATAATCAATATGGAAAGGTAAATAACTTAAAACACATGTCATTTCATCAATAAAATGATAATGAAATGAAAATGCAAATAATACAAAATTTAACATCTCATAGAAAAAAATTAATTAATTCTTAATGAATAAAATGATTGATTATTAAACATTGTGATCTCACACAAAATGATACCTCTACTACCAAGACTGTTCACCTGGTAGTTTAAAACTGATGCGAAGTTATACACAAGGAAGCCATTTATCCATGGCCGATCAACTGATTCATATCACGAGACTATCAATGCATCGAGAAGATATTTAAAACAGGGACTCACACATATCATAATGACCAAATCATTCCAAATATATCAAATTATCGATTTAATTCATGAAAAATATTTTTACCAACGAATTTTTTCACCAAGTAAGAAATCCAATTTAACAATAATTTCCCCAATCAATCATATAACATTAAATATAAAATACCATATTTATAAATAATATATGGTTTATAAAATAAATATTGAGTATAAATAATATGTATATTTAAGAAAAATTTAATGGTGAATAATAAAAAGAAAGTGAATATTTGAAGGGAATGTTAATGATAAAAAAAATTAATCAATAATGAGAATATCGATACATTCCCTTTTAAAACTGATTTTAAGAAACCCATATAAATAATAATGATGGTATAAATAAATCATAACCCTAGATTATCATATGTATAGTAAAGGGCTGACTTGATTGCTATATATAAATATATTAAAAGTTTTATTTGAAATATTCTTGAATAAAAGAACATTTTCATATTGAAAATAGTTTCTTTTAATAAATATTTTAAAAAATATATTTTGAAAATATTTTTATTTAAGCATTACCTTAAAAAATTTAAATGTAATGTTTAAAACATTTAGCGGTCATGGACGTTGGAAATATCGTGTTTTTCCTACATGTTAAAACATTTATTCTTTTCACATTTAAATAAAAAACAATGATTTATTTAGAAAATGAAATGAAAAATTATTTAATTTTTTTTTGAGAAATATAAATTGGTAAGAATGTCTATAAAAATAAATTTATATATTGTTAACAATTAATTTTAAACAGATTTTTACAAAACATGTTTTCATAAGAAAATGGATTTTTGACCAAAGATATAAATTATGTCATATTTTATTCAAATGATTTTGTCAATAATATTAAGTAATAAAGAGAAGAATATGGTACTATTACATGAGGAAATCCTGAAATATTATAGTAGAATAAAATTAAATCAGTTTATAAGAAAATTATCAAATAATTTCCCTCAATTTAAATTCAAGTATAAACATGCCTGATTAATATGATTTTCTAAAATAAACCCCTAAAAATATCATAACATTGAAGTGAAATTTTTTCAATGAATTGATTATGTGTATCCAATTAAAATCAAAGTAATACATGTTTTAATACCACATAAAATATTCAAGTGTATTTACACATGTAATCTATGAATTTCAAAGACAGTGATGAAGTAACATAACCCAATGAAAAGAAAACGAGTTATGAAATTATTTTCAACTTGGTAATTTTCATGTAAATTTACCTTAGATGAAATAATTACAATTAAAACTTAAAATAAAATGATTTATAAATTATTCATGATATTACATAAAAATAGGGTTTTATAAACCCCATAAAAAATAAATTTGGTGCATAACATTACAATATACCTCAATGAAGAGAAAATTAGACAAGGTCCATTAACTCATGCTTCATTTTTGGTTGAATGTGATTTAATATATTGTGTAATTATTGAAATAATTTTATTAATTTATAAGATATTTATATTCATATTTATAATATCATATATAATCCTACTATAATATTTTACTAACTGTTTGAAATATTTAATTCTTTTCATTATTTTGTATGTCAATGCTTTGTTTTCTCATGAATGTTTTCTCATGAATTATATAATTCTTTAAAATGAGATATATATAAATAATATAAAAAATTATATTAATTATTAAAATATCTTATTTATTAATTATTTAAATTTTTAGAATCATTCTTTTCATTTATACAAGAAAAACAAATCGCATCACATTGTGGAAACAGTATGTTGTACGTATAGAGAAGAGATGATATCATTGATAGAAGAGTTAAATGGAAAGTAATGGGTGATATATTAATTTTGAATAATATATATTATTTCATATATATCACATATATTAATTAAATTTATATTTATTGCATTCCATTTAAATTTTAAATGAAAAAAAAATAACATCACTTCGTGAGATAGTAGTCTGTCTCACACATGAGCGACATTATAAAATTTTAGACAACATGGAAATAAGTAATTTATAAATAATATTATAATTAATGAAATATAATAATATCATAAATTATATATATAAATTATAACCACCATTATACATAATTTTTATATGTTTTAATGGAGAACACATTATATCAGTTCGTGAGGGGGTAGTCCACTGTACACATGATCGATGATATCGTTTCTAATTAGATGGAAGAGAATATGGATAAATATCATTTGAAAAAAAACATATAATTATTTGGGATATACTAGTGTTACTAAATTTTAGTTTTTAATTCAAAATTTACCTTATAAAAAACTTGAATAAAAACAAAAGAGCTTCAATAAAGAAATTACATTCTCTTAGAGAAACCTCCTTTGGATATCCCCTCAGGGACCCTAGGGTTGGTTTCTTAGGAATACCAAACGATCTAGAATGTGTATAAGGTTTTTGGGGATATATTGTTACTATATTTTTTGAGACAAATGGATTTATATTTATTAATAAGTGGAGTGAGAAAGTGGTCGTTTATAATTGGGGGAGAGGACACACGTGGAATTTTGGAAAAGAATTAATTACACCCACATCCTTATGTTTAAAAATGATTCCAAAATGTGTCATTAAATAACATTGGAGGATATAAGGTCTAAATATGTTGATAGAATGTGTTTTGGACATCATTAGAGATCATTTAAACCCTTATCTATTTTTTTAACATCACGTTAAATCTATTTAAACCTTATCTGTGGAAAATAATTTTTACTACTTTCAATATTTATAATGCTCAAAAAATATATTGAAATTTTTATATAATATAAATTATTATGATTTAAAATATTTAATCCATATTGTCAATGTAAATTTATTTAATTTTTATAATCCAATTTAAAAATATACCAACTAATGCGATGAGAAAAAATGTTTCCAAAGAGAATATTCTCAAAATTATAGAAGGGTTTAATATAAAAATTTAATATGAATTTATTCCAATGACCTAATATTTAATAATAGATTTATAATTGATCTAATTTTACTATTCAAATAATATTATATTAAAATGGTTCTTGTATATGCTTTAAAATAAATGGAAGATTTTGATGAACATATATATTTATTATTATTCATTCAAGAATGAAACATTTTTCAAAAATGGAAAAAAATCACCCATGGATAATTATAATAAGAAGATTTATTAAATTATATTCATTTTATAAAATAATTTTACTAAAATATGAAAAAATTAATTTTAACATATGTTTTAAAAAGGGGAAAATTCTATTTTTATTGACAATTATAGTTTCTCAAAAAACATTTCTTTTTCTTTCTACTAATTTTAATTTTAATTATAATAAATAAATATACTTTGAATTTATTTTATAGATATGTAAACCATATTATTCTCATAAATTAGTTAGTACTATTCATACCCATCATTTTAAGGACTAGGTTATAACAATATACTATTTTACTATTCCTTTAGAATCAGGGTGGTGTAAGTTTTATGCTATCAAATATATTAAATTTAAAAGAAATATATTTCATTGGTTATTTAAGGTTGATTTTATAACAACTCTGCTATTTATTTAACACTTAATCATATTTTATTACCTAAAATATTTACTTGATAAAACATAGAATATCAAGAGGTCTAGTTTATTTGGGGATTTGGAACATTACATAACAACTTAAAACATGAAATATAAATATTTATTGAAAACTTCATTCACCTGACCACACACATTCCTTCATACTTAGCATTGCATAAGATAACCTGTGGACATACATAAAAAGATGGTGAGCTATAATGAGCTGTAAGGAATAAAAAAAACATAACATGAATAAAACAGTACATGTTAGGAAATTTTCATATCAATGGAGCATAAGAGAAACATGAACATAAATACATGATATAGCATGATTATCATAACCTCGAAACGTGGTAATAAAATTTAACATGATATTAGCATGAGCCAAGGCTCATTGTACATGGAGCATGAGTAAACCCTAATTTCACTAGAATTATCATGAGTAAACCCTCATTGCACATGAATTATCATGAGTAGAACATCATTTCACTTGAAGTATTAGGATAATAATCTTTACCCAATGCATTGGAGCACTATCAGGGTGCACCCTTCTTAATCATTTATTTCATGCATAAGTGTGACACATGGATTATATAACATGGATTCATTAAACATCATCATTTATTCCATGATAAAGAAATGTGGAGTTAATACATGAAACTATATAATCAATAATTAGTTTTTAATAATGTTGAATAGCCTTGATAGAAAAATGGGCATGGTATTAACTACACAATGACTTTGGCTTGGAAAATCACTGTGCAATTTCCGCAACATAACAACGTGACATAAGAATTTATAAAAATTGATGATGAGAGATAAATGGGTGTCTCATAATATTTACATGAAATTTATTGTAATGGGGTCATATAGATACATGTCCCAACATATGTAATGGAATTTAGATTCAAAATACAAATAGTTGATTGAATGTAAATGAGAAGAGAGAAATTCTTTGCGGAATATGGGCATAGTAACTGGATTACATGGGAAGCATTAATGAGAGATGAAGAGGTCATTAATAATTAAAAAATAAATATTTCAGTATGGTAGAAGTTATAAATCATTCCCAAAAATTTTTAATAGAAAAGAAATGGTATAACAACATAAATGAAATTTGTACAAAAATGAGAAAGGAAGAAATCCCTTAGTGGGAAGTGTGATCCCAACGGATTGGGAAGGGACTGAGAGAGGCTACTTGGGATCTTGGGGAACCCTGGGAGAATTTTACTGAGATTAGGAAATGGTAGGTATGTGTTCCAAGGGTTTTTAGTGAAGATAATTGGGATCTTGTAAGCGTTTAAATTGGAAATGTGGGGGAATTCATTATTATTTATGTTTTAGACAGCACACATTAAACTAATCCAAACCACAAACCAACCCATGGTTTCTGTCCATGAGTTTTTTCAAAGGGTAGTGGAAACCCATATATTATATGGAAAATGTAATAACTTCTTAAAATATTAGGCTTTCATAGGTTGAGGTGAGTCACACTCTAAAAAAAACGTTTTAAAAGGTTAAAATATTTATAAGATTTAGATAGTCCACTAAACCCTTTTAAAATAAAAAAAAACAAACATAAAACCACATATTTTTTATTTTAAAACATATATTGGCAGAAAATACCATTTATAGTGTTTTATTAAATCACTTTTCAGTCCTTATAAAGTTATAAAACACATTATATAATTAAATTGTATTTAGTTGTTACCCAAAAATTCGATTGTCTCTGAAAATTTGGAAAAATTCATCTTTGGATAATTTCGACATCCTGATTAAAAAAATAATATTAATTTTACCTAAATAATTTTCTATATATGTTATTTTTTTTCTTTTAAAATAAAAACTGACATTTATCGAAAATTCATTGGTATTGAAAAAAACAGTTTTCAAACCTTAATAAAAATCACAATTGTATTCATAAAAATTATATGACAATTTATATTTAATAAAAATTAATTTACTAATAATATTTTATTCAAATAATACATAATTAAAAAATCCATTAATTCATAAAAATATATTTTTTAATTGAATATTAACTAAAAAAATTATTTGTGCTTTAAAAACTATTTACAATGTAACAATAAAAAAATTAATATATATTCTTTATTCAATACAAAAATATTGAAAATAATCACAGTGATAGGGTCTTGTTACATAACCCCTTAAAACACCCGTATAAGACCTAATGGTAAGGTGTGCGATGGTGATAGACTTTTGGGGTGGCTTGGATAACATCATTCGTGTGGTAATCTATATCAACTTCCATTTCTCCCATAGAAGGATCTGTTTAATCTTAACGTATTGATGCTCGTCATGGGATTGGTCAAGAGAGATGCCCAGTGATGCTACCAACTTTATGAGCTCTAAAAAAGGGCTTCGTACTGAGAAATTCTAATGGATGAGGACACCTCTTCCTTTGTCTGAGTAAAATGGGTTTGATAAAGCCCTATATTTATACTAATCATGTGATCACTGTTCAGTGGCTATATTAGCAATGATCAAAATTCACAATGGTATTTATATTCAAAAAACATAAAACCTTATATGATCATCTGTTATATAACCATTTTACATAATAAGACATTTAATTATATAAAAAGGAATTTTCATTAATAAAAGTTTGGGTTGTTACAATCTTCCACCCTAAGGAAATTTCACCCTCAAAATTCCCTTTTCAAAAACTAAAACAGTTGAGGGTATGTCTACTTCATCACTTCCTCTGATTCCCATTTTTCTTCTCTAATCTTATGATCTTCCACAATAATTTCATGAGGGGCATTGTCTTATTTCGAATAAATTTTTCTCTAAATTCTATGATCTTTACCATATATTATTCATAAGGGAGGTCATTATCCAATGATACCACCTCTAGATTGAGTACATGAGATGGGTCATGTGTGTACTTCCTCAAGAGTGATACATGGAGTATAGAATATACCTGAGATAGGTTCGATGGGAGTTCTAGTCAATAGGCCACTACTCCAATGTGATAAAGGGTCTCAAAAGGGCCGACATACCTTGGACTAAGATTTCCCTTCTTCCAAAATCTCATAACTCTCTTCCATAGTGATATATGGAGGAATACCATGAATCTAACATTAAACTCTAGGTCTTGTTGAAAATAATCAGCAACACTCTTTTGTCGACTCTGAGCAGCTTTAATGCATTGTTGGATAGTCATAACATGATCCACCGTTTCTTCGACCATTCCTGGAACTCGGAGTTTTCTCTCCCCAACATCATCCCAACACGTCGATGTCCTACACCTCTTCCCATAAAAGGATTGTTAAGAATACATTTGGATTCTTGTTTGGAAACTGTTGTTGTAAGAGAACTCAGCTTGAGGAAAATGTTGATCCCATACTCCATTTATGTCCATTGAGATTTCTCTCAACATGTACTCAATGGTTTGGATAGTTCACTCATATTGGACATCAGTTTGAAGATGATAAGTTGTAATAAAGTTCATATCATTATTTATATCATGTGAAAGACTCTTCCAAAACATAGAGGTGATTCTCGGAACTCGATCAGATACAATCGATAGTGGTACTCCCTGCATCCTTACCACTTATTTGATGTATATCCATGCTATTTGATCTAATGAAAAATCCTTCCAAATTTTAATGAAGTGTTCAGTCATTGTAAGATGATCCATCACAACCCAGATATCATTGTTTAGTTTGGTTGTCTTGAGATGTCCGGTGAAAAATTCCATGGTGATTTTTTACCATTTCCATGTTGGTATGGGTAATGGTTGCATCATCCACTTATAATTCTACATCTCAGCCTTCACATTCTGACATACGAGACACTTTGATGTATACTCAGTGGTCCCCTTCTTCATGTTATCTAACCCATAAATATCTTGGAGATCTCGATACATATTTTTGTTTCCTATGTGAGTGGAGAAATTCGAACTATGTAAATTATCCAAATGTATTTTCATTAACTATGGATTTGATAGAAGACATAGTCATGACCGGAATATGAAAATTCTATCATCATCGACATTAAACTATAAGGATTTAACTTTTATGATAGTTTCCACATTCTTCTGAATTCACACATCATCCTTTTCAGCTTCCCTTAAACATTCCAAAGGAGATGATTGAGAAATCATTTGTGAAAGGATTGATGATGTTCCCTTATTTATGTTTCCCATGTCCATATTCATCAAGTCTAATAAGAATGGATTCTTTTCAATTATCATCAATGATAGAATTGCAGGGTCCTTTCTACATAGCGCAGCTGCCACCTTGTCTACATTCCCATGGTGGTAATGGATTGAGTATTCATTTTTGTTGGGAAAAAATATTTCAAGGTAACATTGCAGTATTTTTGGGTTGATTATTTTTGTTGACCAAACAGGTTTCCATGGAAACATTTCGAGTTCCAGAGAATTTTTTTGACAATCCATGTTGACAAAGAACGATGAAAAAGTAAAGGATGATCTGAAGGCGGTACAAAAGAGCAGTACAAGGTGGCGCCGTTTCCCAGTGTTTTCCAAATTTTTGGGGTCCAAAATTTGGAGTTCAGTGAGCATCGCGAAAAGTGGATATCCATGAAGATCATATTTTTATGTGGAAAAGGCATGAGTTTTGTGAAGATGGGATGCATGGATTGGATTTTGAAAAGACCAGAAAAATGGAGGCGGTGATGCTTCACGATTACGTCAATGCTTCGAGAACGACAGAGTTGAAGCGCATCGCAGTGGTGAAGGGATTTGTGAGAGAGCTTCACGGTGAAGGCGCAAAGGAAATGACGGAATGTTCTGCAATTACGAAGAGCTCCGCGATCTGAAAATTTCCATGGTTCTTCACGATTTGGACAGAATTCTGGCGGAAACTTCGGAGCATCACGATAGGCAATGACGTGGCACTGACATCACGTGGAAGAGTCGAGGGTCGGTGCAATTTCCTATAAATAGAGGCCGACCCCCTCGGGAGAAGCAAAGATAATTTTTAGAGAAAATACATTGCTCCCGGTTCGTGAAGGAAGTTCACGAAGCAGTGTGCTTCGCGAAAGAGGAGCTTCACGGCGGTTAAACTAGCTCTGAGAAAGGCGTGTGCTCCGCGTTGGCTCAGTGAGCTTCATGAGGGAAGTCTCCTTGTGACGACTTGAGATTCACGAAGGCCTAATCATTTCGATGGATTGAGCTTTGAAATGGTATGAGCTCCGCAAAATTGTGTGCGTCATGAAAAGGAAGGTTCTTCGCGAAGGCTTGTTTGAGCTTCTCGAAATTGGAAGCCTCACGAAGTATGATGCCCTGCGTAGGTGATTTACAAAGGTAGTTTGCCCAGTGTTTAAGAGGAAAAGTGGTATTAAATTGGGGATGAATGTTAGACTTCAATAGAGCATCTATCAAAATTTTAGGATGTGTGCATTCATGCAAATTAAGAGACCTACAGGTCTATAAACTGTGAGTGGATCCCTTCCTAGTGCAGTGATCAAAGGTAGAGGAAGCAGGTGATCCTTTCCACCGGCCGTGAGCCATAGAGAGAGAAATAGGGAGTGACATGATAGAGCACTGTCGTGGGCGCCGTCAAATGATTAGTGTGATTTTGGGGTACTTAGAGGCAGTAGAGTGGATAACCAAGGTCGTCTCTCAAAGGATGAAGTGAATTAAAACAAAATTTCAGAGGTATTATAGAAACAAAATAAAATGGAATAAAAAAACTACTTGAAAGTATGGCGGTGGTTGTTTATAGTTTATAAATCCAGAATATGTTTGCTGGAAGAAGATTGCATTTTTTTGTTTTTAATTTTGAAATAAAGTTTGATTAAAAAAGAAATAACAAGAAGATGTTATTTTAGAAAATATTTTAAAAGGCATAATTGATCTAACGCTAACTCTTCATTAAATTATTAATCATTATCATTTAAATCAATATCCACTTAATTATGATCCCCTAATTTGTTATCCCTCGAACCCTACGAGAGTTAACTTAACCACAAAGATGAAATTACTTAAACCCTAGGCTAGCTTCAGAACACGCAATCACAACACCCTTCTTTGATTGTTATTCTAAGGTTAGCTTATGGCCAGTGGTTAATTAGAGAACATATCCATTCTAGAAATGAGGATTAATTTTGTTGAGGGACTATATTTTAACTCTACAAATTTATTACATATGGTCATGAATTACCGATTAAGATTGTGCTCTCACAATTTACACAATTCCCGACCTCGCGTGTTTTGTGGTAATTGTTCAATTTCTTCCTTAGTTTCTTACAATTTAAAAACACAATTCATGGATCATATTAAGTGAATTACAGTAGCTCAATGATTCAAAATAATAAAATTAATAGGGTAGGAGATAGATCAATTACTAAAAGACTACTCTTTCATGGGCGGTGTAGTCATCATGGAGACGTTTTGCATAAGCAAAGGATTGAAAGGGTAGAACACAATATTGTCTCCAATCTTGATTCCAACCCAATTAAGAAGATTAAGAGAATAATAAGTGGGAATAACACAGAATATTATTTGAAGAAAAATTCAAGAAACAAACATGAAATAAAATAAATACAAAGAAGAGGTGGGAGAGGAGAGCCTTTTTGGAAGAGAGGTTTGCACAAAGGCTTACTTATTCCAAGAGTTTTGAGGGGCTCACCAGAGACACCCTTTCGGCCACACCTTCTCAAAGCCTCGACCAGCCCTCTAAAAGAGTTAAAACCCCCATTAAATAGAGTTTGTGATGGCTAGGGATACATAACTTTTTAAGTGTGAAATGAAAAACTTGGCCAAATATTTTATTCCAAGTTTCACAGCCTAGTTCACCTCCAAAACGGGTGAAGTGAAGGGCCTTCCAGAAGGATGATTTGTCTCAAATCAGGTCCCCGAGCTTTCCTCAAAATTTGGGCTCAATCCAATCCCGGATACAGAACCCTTGTCCATTATGCCGAGTCCAGCCCACCATTGTCTTAATGGACCATTTACTCCATTCAAAATGCACTTATCACCTCTAGTGTCCTGAATGAATGTTGTAGAAAATTATGTTGGGAACACTATTAAAAAATTTCAAATTAATATATAAAATAGAAAAATATTTATCTTCGAAATACTACAGTGCACTATTAAGGGTAAAACTGGAATTTTTCTCCAAATTTTCAAATGAATGATCAAATCCCAAATATTTTATAAATAAACATATTTAACACATTGTGAGGAAATTATATCATTTATTATCAATAAAATATTCAACAAAATATTGTTTTATAAACTCCCCCACATATACCCTTTTTCACACCTAAGAAAAAACCTCATATCAAGTAAACATTAATATCAAATCAAAACCAATTTTAAAACACATATCCTTGAGATCAAATAATTACACACCAAGAAACAAAAATATCATGCCTCCTAAAAAACCATTATTTAAAGTTCTTCATTTATATCATTCAATATATTTCCACTTTATTTATCCTCTCATGCACAAAACACTTACCTCGCTAGAATTTTTTCTCATCACTCAAATATCAATTTTTTTTGCAATGTCTTTCTCATCAAAACTCAAACAAGGGTCACCATAGGCTTGATAAATTATTACATCGCTACCCGATATGAGTCAAAGACATATGTTTATCATGAGGAATTTTTAGGGTTGTTCTGTGGATTTTGGTTGGTAGGATTTAGATTTGAAAAATTATGAGGCTGAATGAGGAGGGCTTGACACTTTTTGAAGCCAAATTGTATTATTCTAATTTTCACTTAAATATAGCCTTCTCCTCAATCCCCATAGTATCAATTAAGCTCCATCATCATGAAATGTCATGAATGTTTTACACCATTCATCATTTCAGCATCAAAAATTTCAATATTCTCAAACATAATTTTCTTGAAAGTTTCAGATGGGCACAACTTTCCACCTCAATTAGAAGCTCCAGAAAAGCCACAACTTCACTTGTCATGAAACCTACAGATAGGCATAGATTTCAATATAATTACTTTCTTCAGCAGCAAACACATCACTTCAGAAATTAATTTTCCACCCAAAGTATCACAGAATGTGGTGGCCCAACACAAGATAGATTCCCCAACACTTAACCTCAACTAGATTATGAAATTTCACTTCAAGAGTTAGTTGGATAGGGAAAATAGGCTTGTAATGTGAATAACCTAACAGTTTGTGCATGGATTCTAAGGGCTAAAAGGATTAAATATTCAAGGTAGGACATTATAAAAAAGGATTCTTTGAAAAAGGGGCTTTAATACAAAACAAATGCCTCAATCATTTAAACATATGTACCTCAAACCCTCATGTTTTGACAGGAATAGATCAAATTATGGTTAAATCAAGAATGGTTTGGTTCTCTCAAGATGTTAGGTGAATGTAAAGAATATGAAAATAATGATTTAGAAGCCTCACATGAAAGTGATTTCAAATATAAAGACAGCGAGATGTGTCATGGGATTCAAAATTCAGCGTACTTTTCATGAAATTACTAAATATTTGAACTTGAAACAAAGTCATTTCAGCATTCATTTAAGCTTAGTTTCAAGGGGTAAATTGTTTCACTTATTGATATGGATTTAAAAATGGTGATGAGAATCATTTTAGCTCAAAAGTTTCAAAAAAACACAGAAAATTGTAAAATAAACACACAAAATTTGAAAAACACAAAAAAATATTTTTTTTACAGGAAAGCAATTGAAATTACTAAACTAAAAGGTTCCCTCCCCCACACTTAAAATATTGCATTGTCCTAAATGTGAACCTATGAGATGATATATGCACATGAAATGCAGAATTTTTAAATAGGAAAAATAATATAAAAGTGAAAGGGTTAGGAACAGCCTGATGTGATCAAGTGATGATGGGGTCATGCAGTGTGATAAAATCCACTGCGTCAGTAGGATGTCCCTCAATGTATCTCTTAAAATGTTTCCCATTGACTGTAAAACTCCTTCATATGTCCTCTTGTGTGATCTCCACTACACCATAAAGAAAAACATTAGTCACAATATAAGGACCTAACCATCTGGAACGCAACTTACCAGGCATCAGCTTGAGTCGTGAACTATAGCGAAGGACTTTCTCTCCAACATGAAACTCCCTTTGTTGGATCATTTTCTCATGAGATGCTTTTGATAATTCCTTGTAGGGCCTTGAGTTCTCATATTATGACAGTCGAATCTCCTCAAACATTGAATTTTCAACTTCCTTTGAATTCCATCTTGGTCCAAATCTATGTTGCATTTCTTTATAGCCCAATATGCCCGATGCTCGACTTCCACAGGGAGATGACACACTTTACCAAAAACAATCTGAAATGGGGACATACCAATGGGGGGCTTGTATGTTGTTCTATAAGCCAACAATGCATCATCCAAGTGCTTGCTCCAATCCTTCCGATTTGGCTACACAGTTTTCTCTAATATTTGTTTCAACACACGATTTGAAACCTTATCCTGACCATTTGTTTGGGGGTGGTATGGTGTTGATGTTTTGTGTGTCACCCCATACTTCCGGAGGAGGGAAGAAAAATTCCTATTGCAAAAGTGTGTCCCTTGGTCACTGATGATGGCCATTGGTACTCCAAACCTACAAAAAAATGTGCCTTCACAAAATCCACAACAACATGAGAATCATCAGTCCTGGTGGCCTTGGCCTCCACCCATTTACTCACATAATCAACAGCAACCAAAATGTACAAAGATCCAAATGAACTAGGAATAAGACCCATAAAATCAATTCCCCATACATCAAAAATATCACAGAATAGTATGGGTTGTTGGGGAATCTCATGTCTCCTATAAATATTCCCAGTGTGTTGGAAAAGAGAGCATGACATACAAAACACATGGGCATCATGGAACAAGCTAGGACAATATACTCCAGAGTCCAAAACCTTCATAGCTGTCCGTTGGGGTCCAAAGTGTCCACTACAAGCATGTGTATGACAGAAATGCAAAACAGACTCAAACTCATGATTGGGAACACACATCCTAATGACTTGGTCACTACACATGTGCCAGAGGTAAGGAGCATCCCACACATAATACCTAGACCCACTTTTTAATTTTTCAACTTGATGCTTCTTCAAATTTGCTGGGATTTAAAAGGAAACAATGTAATTAACTAAATCAACATACCAAGGATGTGTAGTTGAGATGGTATAGATATGCTCATTGAGGAAAGTGTCCCGAAGTGGTATCTGGTCCAAGGTGTCATCCTCCAGTGTGTGAGTAAGCCTAATCATGTGGTCTACCCCCAAATTCTCTGATCCCTTCTTGTACTTTATCTCAATATAAAATTCTTGATGAAGGAAAATCCAACGGATAAGCCTGGGCTTTGCATCTGGCTTCTTCAGGAGGTACCTCAAAGCTGCATGTTCAGAAAAAACAACTACTTTAGAGCCCAATAAATATGAACGGAATTTATCTAAAGCAAATATGACTATAAGAAACTCCTTTTCCGTTGCAGTGTAGTTTGATTGGGCTAAATCCAATTTCCTCGATGCATAGGCGATCACATGTGAACATCCCTCCACCCTCTGAGATAAGGCATAACAAAAAAATTTTTTTGTGTCTTTCATATTTTGTGTGATTATTTTACAATTTTCTGTGTTTTTTTGAAACTTTTGAGGTAAAATGATTCTCATCACCATTTTTGAATCCATATCAGTAAGTGAAACAATTTACCCCTTGAAACTAAGCATAAATGAATGCTGAAATGACTTTGTTTCATGTTCAAATATTTAGTAATTTCATGAAAAGTACGCCGAATTTTGAATCCCATGCCATATATCACTATCTTTATATTTGAAATCACTTTCATGTGAGGCTTCTAAACCATTATTTTCATATTCTTTACATTCACCTCACTTCTTGAGAGAACCACACTGTGATTGATTTAACCAGAATTTGATCTATTCCTGTCAAAACATTAGGGTTTGAGTTACATATGTTTAAATGATTGAGGTATTTGTTTGGTATTAAAGCTCATATTTCAATGAATCCTTTTTATAATGGCCTACCTTGAATATTTAATACTTGTAGCCCTTAGAATCCATGAACATCCTATTATGTTAGCCACATGACAAGCCAATTTTCCCTATCTAAACAACTCTTGAAGTGAAATTGCATAATCTAGTTGAGCTTAAGTGTGTGGGAGTCTATCTTGTGTTGTGCCACTACAATCTGTGATACTTTGGGTGGAAAATTAATTTCAGAAGAGATGTGTTTTCTGCTGAAGAAAGACATTATATTGAAATCTGTGCCTATCTAGAGCTTTCATGACAAGTGAAGCTGTGCCTTTTCTGGAGCTTCTAATTGAGGTGGAAAGTTGTGCCCATTTTAAGCTTTCAAGAAAATCATGTTTGAGAAGATTGAAATTTTTGATGTTAAAATGATGAATGGTGTAATACTTTCATGACATTTCATGATGATGGAGCTTATTTAATACTATGAGGATTGAGGAGAAGACCATATTTAAGTGAAAATTAGATTAATGCAATTTTTCTTCCAAAAGAGTCAAGCCCTCCTCATTCAGCCTCAGAATTTTTCACATCTAAATCCTACCAACCGAAAGCCACAGAACAACCCTGAAAATTCCTCATGATAAAAATATGTCTTTGACTCATATCGGGTAGCGTTGTAGAAATTTATCAATCATATGGTGATCCTTGTATGAGTTTGGATGAAAAAGACATTGCAAAAAAAATTGATATTTGAGTGATGAGAGAAAATTCATGCGAAGTAAGTGTTCTGTGCATTGGAGGATAAATAAAGTGGAAATATATTAAATGATATAAATTAAGAATTTGAAATAATGGTTTTTAAGAGGCATGATATCGTTTGTTTCTTGTTGTGTAATTGTTTGATCTCAAGGATATGTGTTTTAAAATTGGTTTTGATTTGATATTAATGTTTACTTGATATGAGGTTTTGCTCAGGAGTGCAAAAGGGTAAGTGTGGGGGAGTTGATAAAACACTATTTCATTGAATATTTTCTTTATAATAAATGATATAATTTCTCACATTGTGTTAAATATGTTTATTTATAAAATATTTGTGATTTGATCATTCATTTGAAAATTTGGAGAAAATTCAAGTTTTACCCTTTATAGTGTACAATATTATTTCGAAGATAAATATTTTTATTATTTATATTTGAATTTTAAATTTTGTAAAAGAATTCCTAACGTAATGTTCTAAATCTTTAATTCATGACACTAGAGGTGATAAGTGTATTTGGATGGAGTAAATGTGCCATTAATACAATGTTGGGCTGGACTCGGCAGAATGGAAATTTGTTCTGTATTTGGGCCATAGCTTCTACATCCTGGATTGGATTGAGCCCAAATTTTGATAAAGGCTCGGGGACATGATTTGGTACAAATCGTGGTTCTGGAAGGCCGGTCAATTCACGCGTTTTGGAGGTCAACTAGGCGGTGAAACTTGGAATAAAATATTTGGCCGAGTTTTTCATTTCACACTTAAAAGGTTATGTATCCCTATCCCTCCCAAAATCTATTTAAAGGGGGTTTTAACTCTTTGAGAGGGATGGTAGAGGCTTTGGGAAGATGTGGCCGAATGTTTGTCTATTTGGAGCCCCTCACAACCCTTGGAATAAGTAAGCCTTTGTGCAAACCTCTCTTCCAAAAAGGCTCTCCTCTACCACCTCTTCTTTGTATTTCTTTTATTTCATGTTTGTTTCCTAAATTTTTCTTCAAATAATATTATGTGTTCTTCCCTCTTATTATTCTCTTAATATTATTAATTGGTTTGGAATCAAGAGTGGAGACAATATTGGGTTCTACCCTTTCAATCCTTTGCTTATGCAAAACGTCTCCACGATGACTACACCGCCCATGGAAGAGTAGTCTTTTAGTAATTGATCTATCTTCTACCCTCTTAAATTAATTATTTTGAATAATTGAGTTAATTTAATTCACTTAATATGATCCATGAATTGTTTTTTTATATTGTATGAAACTATACAAGAAATTGAACAATTAACACAAAACACGCGAGGTCGGGAATTGTGTAAATTGTGAGAGCACAATCCTAATCGGTAATACAAGACCATATGGGATAAATTTGTAGAGTTCAAATATAATCCCTAAAAACAATTCATCCACATTTCTAGAATGTATATGTGATCTAATTAACCACTGACCATAATCTAACCTTAGAAAAACAATCAAATCAGGGTGCTGCGACTGCGTGTTCCGAAGCTAGAATAGGGTTTAAGTAAATTCATCTTAGTGGTTAAGTTAACTCTCATAGGGTTCGAGGGATAAAAAATTAGGGGATCATAATTATGTGGATATTGATTTAAATGATAATTATTAATAAGTGAATGAAGAGGTATAGTTAGATCGATTATGCCTTTTAAAATATTTTATAAAAAAACATCTTCTTGTTGTTTCTTTTTAATCAAACATCATTTCAAAATTTAAAAAAAATGCAATCTTCTTCCAGAAAACTTATTCTAGATTTATAAACTATAAAAAACCACCCCCAAACATTCAAGTAGTGTTTTTATTCCCTTTTATTTTGTTTCTATAATACCTATGAAAAGTTGTTTTAATTTACTTCCTCCTTTGAGAGACGACCTTGGTCAACCACTCTACTGCACCTAAGTACCCCAAAATCACACTAATCATTTGAGGGCGCCCACGACAGTGCTCTATCAAATTGAAAAAAAATTGGCTGATAGTTAATATCAGGTGAAGCCAATTATCGAATGGTTATATTAAGTTCATTTCCATTATTTTCAGCCATTGGTTCTTATTTTATGTTTGAATTTGAATAACTTACAATTCCAATGTTTCCATAAGAGAGGAATTCACCAACTGGTTGAATATTGAAACTTCTCGTAGACTGAGAGTGTCTGATTCGTGCCCTAAGGCTGCGTTCAATCTCAGGGTCAAGATCTAAGAGATCTTCGGGATTAGTTCGTGTCATCAATCAATGAATGATGAAATGAATGAAATTGGACCATAGTAAAATTAAAATTAGAAGTTTGAGTTGATGTTCCAAAAATAAGTAGAAGGAAATAAAAGAAGGAAAAAAATCAGATTGGGTAAAGACAGAAGAAAGAAGAGAGGATGAGAATAAAATGTAAAACAAAATAAATACCTCTAATTAGTTGAAATAATTACTTGCCTCCCCGGAAATGGCACCAATTTTATAGAGCGCTGTCGTGGGCGCCCTCAAATGAATATTGTGTTTTTGGGGTACTTAGGTGGAGTAGAGTGGCTAACCAAGGTCGTCTCTCAAAGGAGGAAGTGAATTAAAACAAATTTTCAGTGGTATTATAAAAACAAAATAAAAGGGAAGAAAAACACTACTTGAAAGTATGGGGGTGGTTGTTTATAGTTTATAAATCTAAAATAATTTTGCTGGAAGAAGATTGATTTTTTTTGTTTTTAATTTTGAAATGAGGTTTGATTAAAAAGAAACAACAAGAATATGTTTTTTTAAGAAAATATTTTAAATGGCATAATCGATACAACTCTTCCTATTCATTCACTTATTAATCATTATCATTTTAATCAATATCCACTTAATTATGATCCCCTAATTTTTTATCTCTCGAACCCTATGAGAGATAACTTAACCACAAAGATGAAATTACATAAACACTAGGCAAGCTTCGGAACACGCAATCGCAACACCTTGCTTTGATTGTTGTTATAAGGTTAGATTATGGTCATTGGTTAATTAGAGAACATATTCATTCTATAAATGAGGATGAATTGTGTCTAGATATTATATTTGAACTCTACAAATTTATCCCATATTGTCTTGTATTACCGATTAAGATTGCGCTCTCACAATTTACACAATTCCCGACCTCGCGTGTTTTGTGTTAATTGTTCAATTGCTTGCTTAGATTCTTACAATTTAAAAACACAACTCATGGATCATATTAAGTGAATTACAGTAGCTCAATTATTAAAAATAATTAAATTAAGAGGTTAGAATATAGATCAATTACTAAAATACTACTCTTCCCTGGGCGGTGTAGTCATTGTGGAGACGTTTTGCATAAGCAAAGGATTGAAAAGGTAGAACCCAATCGTTTCTCCACTCTTGATTCCAACCCAATTAACAATATTAATATAATAATAATAGGGAAGAACACAGAATAATATTTGAAGAAAAAATCAAGAAACAAACATGAAATAAAAGAAATACAAAGAAGAGGTTGGAGAGGAGAGCCTTTTTGGAAGAGAGGTTTTCACAAAGGCATACTTCTTCCAAGAATTGTGAGGGGCTCCCAAGATACACCCTTTGGTCCACAACTTCCCATGTCCTCTAACAACCATCTCAAAGAGTTAAAACCCCCTTTAAAATGATTTTGTGAGGGCTGGTGATACATAACTATTTATGTGTGAAATGAAAAACTCGTCCAAATAGTTTATTCCAAGTTCCACCGCCTATTTGACCTCCAAAACGCGTGAATTTCCCGGCCTTCCAGAAGGATGATTTGTGCCAAATCATGTCCTAGATATTTCCTCAACATTTGGGCTCAATCCAATCCCGTATGTAGACGATATGGCGCAAATACAGAACCAATGTCCATTCTGCCGAGTCCAGCCCACTATTGTCCTAATGTCCCATTTACTCCATCCAAATGCACATATCACCTCTAATGTCCTGAATGAAAGTTGTAGAAAATTTAGTTAGGAATACTGTTACAAATGTTTCAATTTAAATATAAAATATTAAATTATTTATCTTCGAAATACTACAGTGCACTATAAAGGGTAAAACTGGAATTTTCTCCAAATATTCAAATGAATAATCAAATCCCAAATATTTTATAAATATACATATTTAACACAATGTGAGGAAAATATATCATTTATTATCAATAAAATATTCAACAAAATAGTGTTTTATCATGACCCTTGGGAAAGCAGTGAACTGACCCTAAACTTTGTAAAGGCAGTGAGCCTGTGCATAGAATTGATCTAGCCCGAACATTGTAATCCACAACTAGTGAAGTTTAGTGGAATTTTGTACGACTGGAAACTTGTCGGCATATAATCCTTGGACGTAGCCCAATGAGGGTGAACTAAGTAAAAATCAACGTGTCATGTGCATGCTTTACTTTATTTTTACACTGTGCAATAGGAAAGAGAGAGAAGGGTGTTTTGCTAAACAGGGAAACAAGATCAGAACGGGTGTTAATTTTAAATTAGTCATACCCTGATTTACCCCCCCATCTCAGGGTATTCAGCCTTGTGGACCTAAAAACTTTCTTTGATCAGATCTATCCATCTTCATTGGTTCATATTCAACTCTTTCTATGTTAATATATACTTCATGATTTAGTTATCTATGTATATTTCACACTTCTCCCCAAAGTGGGAATGTCTCCATATTTTTAAAGTGATGATTAGTTAAGCTAAATTCAAATCATTTGTTGGATAGTTTTTATCAAGATCAATTAATTTATTTGAGTCATAGGAAATGAATTGGTCATTTTTCATCAATTCACAACCCATTCCCATCTTTGAAGTATCACTGAATACCGCAAAAAGTTCTCAACTTATGGGTACTGTGAGAACACGCGCAGTGATAAGCCTCTTTTTCAACTCTCTGAAGCTCTCATCACATTCATCACTCCAAGAAAACATTACTCCATTTAGATTTATCTTGGTAAAAGGGTTGGGAAATTGTGATAAATTACTCACAAATCGGAGATAATATATAAGTATGCCCTGGAAGCTATGGATATCTGTCAGCGATGTTGGCCTCAGCCATCCCTCAATTGAATTTATCTTGGATGGATCCATATATATCTAATTTCATGTGTTGATATTACCTAAGAATCATACCTCCTTCAACCTTAACTCAGTATTGTTGTACTTTTCATAGAGCTTATCCTTTCGCAAGGTCTCTAGTACAGTTCATAGATGCTCCTCATATTCCTCCATGGTTTTGTAGTATATTATGATATCGTCTACAAAGAATACAACAGATTTGTTTAGGTAATATTTAAAGACTCTATTCATCAATATTATGAATATTTTTAGAGCATTATTGAGTCCTAATTGAATTTATATAAATTCATATTTCCCATACCTTGTATGAAAAGCAGTCTTGGGAATATCCTCCATCTTCACCCTAACATTGTAATGTCCCGACCACAAATCCAACTAGGTGAAGTATTGTGATCCACGTAGCTAATCGAACAAGTAATAAATTCTGGGAAGAGGATACTTTTCCTTTATTGGGACTTTTTTGATATCATGATAATTAATGCAAAGGCGCATTGACTCCTCCCTCTTCTTGATGAAGAGGACTGGTGGACCCCATGGTGGAGAACCTGGGCGTATAAACACATTATCTAGATTTTCATATAGTTGTTTATTCAGCTCCTCAAGATCCACAAAATCCAATATATATGGTTTGTTGGATATTGGAAATTCCCCAGGTAATGAATCAATTGAGAATACATCATCTCTTCTAGGAGGATGACCATGAAATTCCTTTGAAAACACTTCAGCGAATTCCCACCCAGTAGGCATGTTTTCATGGATGGTTGCACCCTTAGACTCAATAATATGTTCAAGATAAGCATGATAATAGGGTAGTTATATCCACACTTGAGATGATTGTTCTATAGAATATTCATTCTCACCTTTGCACCTGTATAGAATCAGGGGTGGATTTTCCATACAGAGATTGATTTCCCTCTGACAGAATTTTATGTTGGCTCCATATAGGCAAAGCCATTCCATGACAATAATTGCATCAAATTCGACCATAGGATGTACGATGAGGCTCTCCTAGAATTTCAACCCACATATTGTGATAGGGGTGGATTTATATTCCTGGGTTGCAATGACTTCCCCATTTTCCATTCTCACCGACATATTTACATCCATGATTTGTGGTTGTGTTGGGATTTTTTGACTAAACATTAGAGATATAAATTAAAGAGTATAAATATAATTAAAAATTATATTATCTATTTTTAATGAATAACTACCTTAAATTTAATCATTTCATTGTTAGGGTACACATCAGTGTTAGAGATGGAAAAATCATTCCCTTGCTGCCTTGGAGGTTATTAGTTTCATCAAAAAACCCTTGGATTATCACACTAGTTTTGTTATTTGTAATTGAAGAAATGAACAATGTGTTGAGGATAGAACTGAGCATTGCTCTCATATGTCACAGTTGTGGGTTTTTCTTGTTTGTAGTTAATGGCCAAGGTCTCTTCTCTTCCACACCTAATGCATTTCCTCATCCCCATCAGGCAATTTCTATGGGCTACTTTCCACTCCATTGGAAAGTGGGGTGATGGATTTTCTTAGCACCTTTTGATTTATCCATCAAACCACCATAATTAAATTCCTTATTATGATTCTTTTCCTCATGATAACCCTAATATTCAACGATCTCCATTTTTACCTTGAGGGAATAATGAATAATATCTTCATAGCTCTTAAAGTCACGGATCGTTAGGGATTTCCTTAGGCTCAGTTTTATCTCACCAAAGAAGCATTCAACATTGCATTTAGAGGTATCTTAAAAGATTGAGGCATATCATTCAAGCCTTGTAAAGTTTTCCTCATACGATTTTATGGATTCATCATCTTTTTTCTGGAGGTATAGGAAGTCCTTTTTCTATATTTAGTCGGAGTGTGCGAGTAAAATATTTGTCAAAAACATTTTCCATAAATCCTTCCCTTCCAACACCTCAATCTCTCCCTTAGGCTTTTAATTTTTTGATCAATTTCCACCATTGATCAGATTCACCATCAATATGATAAAATTCCATAATTAGCTTCTATTGTTCAGAACATTGAAAGATGGATAAGATCTTTTTGATGGAGTTTATCCATTTTTCAGTGATTGGGGGATCACATGATCCATTAAAAGTGGGAGGCCTTTGTCTCATGAAGCTCTCGATCACATCTTTTTATTTATTGGGGGAGGTGGGGGGTGAAAATTAATCTTAACCGATGTTTCTATTCAAAACATGGGTTAACTAAGAGAGTATCATGACATAGATTGCAATTCCCTCTCACATTGGATTGGGCATCTCATTACAATTGTCATCACTTTGATCTTTGCATCGGTTTTTTTTCCCGTGTCCTCCTATTACTAGTAATTGGATGTAATAAAAGGAATGTTAGGGGTGAAACATAATGGGTAATCCAATTAAAGAAAGATAAAACTTATAAATTTCAATTATTACCATATCTTATGGATTTCTTGGCCTCAATCTCTATTATACATGATCTACTTCCCAAAATATATTCATCGGGGGGAATTTTATCCATTAACAATGGTTCATAATAAACTCATGAATTTACCAAACCATATCCCCCAGGAGTGTCATAACCAACAGTTCCATGAGGGCCATTTTCGTGCACCAGTTCTGATTCGAGTCTAGCTAGAAACAGTATTTTTGGGTTTTCCCCTAGTTACATTTCTTCCATAGCCGCCTCTCCTACTCGTATCTAGACATGGATTTTTTTTGATAAACCACATACTCAATACTCAAAAAAATTTATGGATGTTTTCATTATACATAGAATTATCCCTAAGGATTTGATTTGGGTTTTCAAATCCTAATCACCAAAAAAAATAAACCTATCATCTGATACCAACAATAACAACCATTCTCTTTATTTCAAACATAAACATAATTTATTAAATAAAATGTTCAGTTGATAGAACATGGAAGATTGAGAGTTATAGTGTATTTGGGGCTTAGGAACGTTACATAACAACTTAAAACAAGAAATATACATATTTATTGAAAAATTATTTTACATGACCTGACGCATTCTTTCGTACTTAGCATTACTTGGGATAACCTGAAGACATTAATAAGAAAAAGATGAGCAATAAAGGCCCATAAGGGAGTAAAAAAACAATAATATTAAGAATTAAGTATGTGTTAAGAAATAGACATATAAATGGAGCATTAGAGGTACATGAACATAAATGCATGATATAGCATGATTATCATAACATTGAAATGTGGCAACATCATTTAACATGATATTTGCATGAGCCAACGATCATTGCACATAGAGCTTGAGTAAACCATAATTAACCTCCAATTATCATGATTAAACCATAATTTCACTTTAATTATCATAATTAAACCCTCATTTCACTAGACATATCATGTTACCAATCTTTACTCAATGCATTGGTGTGCTATCAGGGTGCACCCTTCTTAATCATTTCATTTTATGTGTAAGGGTGCCACATGGTTTCATTAAACATCACCATTTATTCCACGATAAATAATTTGAATTATAAATGAAACATTATAATCAAAAATTAAATGTTCATAAAGGTGAATACCCTTGATATAGAAATTTACATGGTATTCACTACACAATGACTTCGGCTTGGAAAATCACGGTGCAATTTCAGTAGTATAACAGCGTGACATAATAATTCGTAAAAATGGTTGATGAGAGATAAAGTGGTGTCTCATCATATTTACCTGAAATGGTTTGTAATAGGGTCATATAGATACATGTACCAATATATGTAATGGAATTTAGATTCCTAATACACATGAATAGCTTGAATGTAAATGAGAAGTGATAAATTCCTTATGGAATTTCAGCATAGTAACGGGTGTACATTGGAGTCATTAATGAGATAGAAAGAGGTATATCATCATTAAAACATTAGGATTGAAGTATGGGGTGAAATATAATAAGAAAACATTTTTAATTGAAAAAAAATGGTATAAAAAATTAATGAAATTTTGAAAAAAATGAGAAAGGAAGATATCCATTACATGGAAGTGTGATCCCAATGGCTTAGGTGCGGATTGAGAGAGGCATAATGGAATATTGGGGCTCCATGTGGGATTTTAGAGAGTGTAGGGTAGGGTAGGGACGTGATCCAAGTGTTTTTAGTGAAGAGAAGTGGGAGCTTCAGTGGGTTTATATAGGAAAAGAGATGGAATTCTTTATTATTTAGGTTTTGGACACCGCACATTAAACAAATCAAAAACACAAAGAAAACCATAGTTTTTTTACCATTGTTTTGTCCCAAGTGGAGCGGAAAACATTATTTTATAAGTAAAATGGACGAAAATATTAAAATATTAGCCTTTCTTATGTGGAGGTGAGTCACACTCACAAGGAAAACATTTTAAAATGTTAAAATATTTATAATCCTTGGAAGGTCCACTAAAACTCTTTAAAATAAACCAATCAAACCTAAAATCACATTATTATAATTGTAAAAAATATATTGGCAGAAAATACCATTTATAGTATTTTATTACATCAATATTGGGACATTATGATGTCATAAAACACATTATATAATTATACGGTATTTAATTTTTACCAAAAGATTCGACTATCTCAGAAAATTATGTAAAATTAACCATTGGATAATTTTGACTTCCTGATTCTAGAAATAATATTCTTTTTATCTAAATAATTTTCTAAATATGTAAATTTTTACTTTTAAAATAATAACCAACATATATAAAAAATTCATGGGTTTTGAAAAAATGGATTCCAATGCATAATAAAAATCATAGTTGTATTCAAAAAATTTTTAAGATCATTAATATTTAATAAAAATAATTTATTAATAGTATTTAATTAAAATATTATTTAATTCCATGTCCATTAATTCCTCAAAATATTTTTCTCAATTGATGATAAAATAAAATTATTTGTCATTTATCAACTATTTAAGAAATAGAAATAATTTAATGAATGTATATTTTATATACTATACCAAAATAATGAAAAATGTAAAATTTCTAGGTTCTTGTTACATATCCCCTTAAAACACTCACATAAGACCTAAGTGTATGGTGTGCGATGGTTACAGACTCTTGGGGTGGCTCGGATAACATCACTCGGGTTGCAATCTCTATCAACTCCCACTTCTCCCATAGACAGTTTCGTTCAAGCCTAACGTGTTGAAGTTCGACATGGGATTGGTCAAGAGTAAAGGCCAGGGACACTACATCCTTTATGAGCTCTGAAAAATGGGCTTTGTAGGGAAAAATTCTATTGGATAGGGCCATATCATCTTTTTTGTGATTAAATTGGATTTGTTAAAGCCCTATATTTATACTAATCATGTGATATCTATTCAATGACAATATTAGCAATGGTCATAATTCTTAATATTATTTAAAATCCAAAAACATTAAATCAAAATAATTTACATGTAATATAACCAATTTACATAAAAAATTTAATTAGGTCAATATGAATATTCATTAATAAAAGTTTGGGACATTATAGATTTTGAGGGTTTCATAGACCATCAAATATTGCGATCATAATATATAATTTTATGTAGTTACATTCTCACCAAATAAAATAAATTATATCCTCAATATCGTTTCTTAATCTCATAAATAAAGGGGTTGATATATCAAAATTCAATTGAAAAATGTTGACATTATAAAAAGGGTTAATAAAAATAATATTAATAAAAATGAATGGGATTTATAAAGGTTGTATAAAATAACACATAACATTATTTCTAAGGAGGAGAACATTGTTTGAAAGTGAATATATATACAATGATGAAATGTGTAAATAATTGTAGATATTTATAGATATCATTGATCCGAAAAATGATAATGATTATTGGAATGTTAAGGGAATCGAATAAATATAATTGGATTCATTGGATAATATGGTAATATGATTTTTTTTGTCTTAGATCCTTTTACAAATTTCATGGATTTATTTTTACTATCTATGAATATAATTATGTAAACAGACTTAATAAATTTAAATTTAATAATCAAAAGTACATCATTTGGTTATCCATAAATGTCTTTCCAATTCATCACTTTATATAAGAAATGGATATCTAAAAATGAATTTTTTATCCCTAAATAACTAAAATTCACATTGATTAGATTGTAAGATCTATAAAATACTGAAAAGTCATTCTTTTGGTCTCTATCTATTTCCAAATGAAATATGGTTAGAACATGTTATCTCGTATAATACATTACAAAAAGAACCTCAATAAAGATACCATTAGTTCAACATTATTATTTATCTATTAAATCATTTATGTGAACACAATTTAATATTGACTATAATATCATATAATAGTGTGGTACACATAGAACACTTTTCTCTATTCGTTTGTGGGTTTAATACACAAGTCCATTTCAGATATGATAGGTTGTCACCCAGTATTAGGGTTTTACATCATTTAAATATATTTTATTATATTTATATAATGTTCCAAAGGTGTATTAACCCAAAATTATCTCAACATAAAGATAATATACACCATAAAATTCACCAATACATTTATTCTTCTTCCAATAGAATGTAAGGTAATTATTCCTTTAATAAATGTTTTAATATAACATATACTAAAACAATTAGTTTTATATACATAAATGTTTCTAGAATATCATTATTATTGGTATAATCACATCACATAAAACATAAAACAGTTGTTTAAGGCATTGAACTTATGATCAATCTTATACACATAATCCTATGGTGGTATCTATAGAAATTATGTGAATTATGAGATTTGTGATTACAAAATTAAAAAATACTAAGTTGTTTCATGAATCTTATAACCAAAATTCCATTAGTAAAAATAAATTTCCAATATAATTCTTGAATCCCTTTAATTACTTCCACATTTTATTTCAAAATCGTCCTCGCTTAGTCTAGGAGTTATAAATTAAAAAAGGGAATTAATTTGTATAATTTATTGATTCCCACAATAAAGAAAAAAACTATAAATATTTCCCTGTGATGAAATTCATTTTCATTCATCATAGACATCATTTTTCTTCAGCAATTAAATACATTATTCCCTCATTTTCCACACATAAAAAAATTTATTGTATTGTTGAGACACTATCCTCAGTGTCACTTTCCATGTTTTTAACATGACTTTAATCCATAAATCTTTTATCCAGAGTCTCCACCACTCAAGAACTCATTATACTACATTAATCTCTTCTTTATTGAGTCCAAAAGTTAGTTAAGTTAAAAGTTAATAATCGTATTTCCAGATAATTTATTTCAATAATCATGACATACTTCACATTAGTAATCATATAATTTGTATTCTCATAGTGATTAAATTTCCATTTATATTCAATGTAATCATGGTTCCTTTGGGTTATAACCATTGACTGCAATCAGAAACTGTAGTGTGAGGAAGAATAATAATTGTAGAAAATCGTATAATAATCTATAAAATTTTAAATCATGCCACATTATTTTGAATCTGAAGTCTCATAGGATTATTATTGGTCATTCAATGTCATCATCTATTCTAATACATCAAAATAGTTTGTAAAATAAATATGAATTATCCAACCCATATCCCCTATGAGTGTCAAACTAGGTGCAATCTAAGGCCCATTATCAAGTTCCCGATAATTATTGAGTCCATCCCATTGATTATTATTTGGAGTTATTACCCCTAGGTACATCTATTCCATAACGATTCCCACTTTTAAATCTAGACATGGATGTATTTTTAGGGAAACACACATAACCCTTACTTCTCTTAAATTTAGTTTTTTTTCTATATTTATCGTAAAATTTTATTATATGACAATTTTCCCTATATACTAATTCATAAATTTTGATCCCAAGGTTTCATTTAAACTTCTTCGGATACCAACTATAACGACCATACTCTAGTAACTCATAGATAGCGACTATTTTATTATAATTTCATAAGATACAAAGAATTGTATTCTGAAAGACCATATAGTTTAGTATTATTTTAAAAAAAGATACATAAATTATTCACATATTAAATTTTAATAAATTTATTTTTAGAGAAAATCATTTTCCTTTGAAAATACCCTTTCATATAATTCTTAGTACACATCACGAATTCTAGGGAAAGCAAACAAAATAAGCATGATCATTGATACTCAGTAAGAGTTACGTAAAGTGTAAGTTATCATGAATAACTACAACATAATAAATAAGGACAAACCCTATTTTAAGGTAAATATATGATTGAAATTTTAATTTAATCAAAAACCTTAATATCAATTTTAGATAATACAAAAGATAATATTTAATGAAAAATAACTTAAAATACATTCCATTTAATCAATAAATAGACAATGAAATGTATTTAGATATATTATCAATATGAAAATATTATGGATAATAATAAATGAATTATTAAGGTAGTAAATTCTTAATTATTGGTTGTAATGATCTCAAGAATCATGATAACATAAATGTTAAAAAATTTGAAATCATTTTCTAATTCTATGTTTTAGGTATACCCCATAAACACATTTAATTTGTGTTTGTCACTAATTTATCTCATTAGAATAATACTGCATCAACGGGATATCAAAAAATAACCCCCACTTAGATCATCGTGTCCAAATAATTCCTTATATATTTCATTAATTGTTCAATTCATGAGGAATATGCATTATCAAAAAAATTGTATCGAGTAAGGAATACAGCTTAAAAATACACTCTATAGTCAATAATATAAATTTCAAAGAAGAATAAAATTTCTATATATTATATTTGGTATATGTAATAATAATATACATTATAAATAATAATGATATTTATGTGAAATTTAAAGTATAATTATGACAAAATTGAAAATATTTCAACAAAAAGTTAATCATTACAAAATTTATCAAGAAAGAGAATGTTCATGCATTCCCTGGTCAAACTTATCAAAAACCATCTAAAAAAATTATGATATTATCAATATTAAATATACCTAGTGTAACATAAGTACAATAAATGGTTAATTTTTATGATAAATATAAGTACAATAAGAAGGTTATAAAAAAATCTAGAGGAAAAATAAATTTTCACTTAGATAAAAAAATTAAAGTAAAAAAACTATTTATGTAAATAGTTTTATTCAAAATAAAAAATAAAAAATATAAATAATTCTAGATAAATAATTGATCATCACATTTCGAAATTACATACATTCCATACATGTTAGAATGAAGATTCATTTCACATTTTTTAAAGGCCAAACATGCCGTATTTTGAAATTGAAATGAATTTTCCATTCAATAAAATTAAATAATTAAATCATGAGTAGATTTTCATTTAATTAATTATTTATATAATTTAAAATATTTTTTTTAATCCATTTTTTTAAAAAATGGTTTAGAAATAAAAAGGATTTTCAATCAAAGAGATAAATGATCTTGTATATTATTAAAAAAATTATCAATGAATTTAAGTAACATGGAGAGGAATATGATATTATTAAATGAAAATAACATGAATAAATATTGGAGGATAAAATTAATGTGTTTTACTAGAAAATCATCAAATAACTTCGTTCAATGGAAATTCAAGTATAAAAAATCCCAATTAAAATCATATTGTGAAATAAACTCTAAAAAGGTTCATAATGTTGATGTAAAAATTAATCAATGAATTAATTATGCGTATAATATATAAATCAACATTATAGAAGTGTAAATAAAACTTATATAATAAAAATTCATTACACATGTAATCATATAATGTCAAAGATAATGAATGAAAAATATAACCCAATGAAAGGATATTGAGTTAAGGAATTATTTACTTCCTGATTGTTATCATGTGAAATAAAATTAGATGGTATAATTGAAATTGAAACTAAAAATACCGTTAATCTTCATGTATTCATGATATTTGATGAACATGTGGCCGTATACGTTCCATATAAATGAAATTATTTTCATAAAATTACAATATGCCTTAATTTAGAGAAATTAGGTTAGAGTCTCTTACCTCAAAATTATTTTTTTAATATTAATTAATATTCTATATAATGGTTTAAATAATTTAATTAACTTATAAAAGAACCATATTCATGTTTATAATATCATACATGATTCTCTTATTACATCTTAGCACCGATTTGTATCATTATATCATTATTTTCATTATTTTGGTTGTTAGTTGCCTTATTTTTACATGCATGTTTTGTCATTAATGATCTAGTTCATCAGTATAGAATTTAGATAAATCAACCACATAATTTTATAAATGTTATGAATTTCATATTGACTCATTATATAAAATGAATCACATCGCTTCATGGAGATGGTATATCGTACATACACAAGAGCGATGATATCATTACATTAACATATCAAAGGGTAAGGAAGTCGATGATATCACAATTTTGAGGAATTATTATCAATACATATATATCATATGTATTCATTTAATTTATCCTTACTACTTTCCATTAGAAGTGTATGTGAAAAATGAATTACTTCACTTCACGAGGTGGTAGTCTGATGTCCATACGAGCGACATTATCCTAATTTTAACGGCATGGAATGTGACAAGGTATATGTGATATTATAATTTAATAAGTATAATAATATCCAAAATAATATATATATATATATATATATATATATTAATTAAATTCATCATGATACTGAATTGTGACATGTGTTGATGTAAAATGAGTAACATTGGTTCGGGAGGAGGTAGTCTACAAAACACATGGTCGATAATTTTGTATCCCATTTCATTTAGGAGGATATGGATATGTATTATTAAATTAACATAATTACATAGCAGTATATGGGGATATTTTTTATTATATTTTAATTATTATGAAAAAATTGAGCATCGAAAAAAATAAAAGAAAAGAAAAGAGCTTCATTACGAAAATTACTTTCTCCATGAGAAACCATCTTTGGATCTCCCCATAAGGACCCTAAGGATTGTATTTGGGGAGGGACATAATCTCCATAACATTGAAAATGGTGTAGGGGAGATATTGTGGTAGTTTTTTGATTAAAATGTTTTTGTAATCTTGAATAACTGAAGAGGGGGAGTTGTATTTTAAAAGTGTGGGATAGGACACACATGGAAATTTGGATATAATCAATTACAACCACATTTGAATCATTCTAAAAGCATCCAAATTAGTAATTATAAAATCCTAGAGTTTATAATGATGATATTTTTTCATAAAATTGTTCTTATAAAATTTATTAGGTTATTTTATAGTATATAGTTTTATTTTGACCACCCCAACCCCCTAGAAAATCAGTTTTTACTGTAACAATGGTAATTAATTTTAACTGCATTTACTATTCATACTAGTTAAAAATTATTTTTAAATTATTAGATAATATAAATTATTCTTATTTAAAATATGTAATCTATTTTTCAGAATTAAATTCTCATAAATTTTAATAATCTATTTTAAAACTGTACTTACATGCATGAAGAGAATGTAGAATTCCAAATAGAGCATTCTAATAAGAATAAAACATTTTAATATCAAAATTCAATATTTAATTGAATCAAATTACCTAATTTTTACTAATAATTATATAATTGATCAAATTTTACTTTTAAAACATTATTGAAATAAAACATACCTTTTATATTCTATAAAAGAGAAGGATGTTTTTAATAAAAATCTTTATTTTTTACTATTCATTAAAGAAGAAATCCATTTACAGAAAAAAAACAAAAAATCACCGTAAGATAATTTTGATACGATGGATTAATAAATTAAGTTATTTTTTTAAATAAATTTTCTAGAATTTGTAAAAATTAATTTTAACAATGGTGGTCAAAATATGATGAAATTCTTTTCTTTGAAAAAAACAATTTTCATTAAACATTTATTTTTATTTCAACCGATTCTTATTTTATTCATAATAAATATATAACGATTAAATTTAATTAATATGTGGGTATTCCATATAAAATTCATAATATAGCTATTACTATTTATACCTTCTAATTTAACATCTAGATTATAATTGTGTGCTATTTAATGGTTTATTTAGGCATAGGGTTTTGTGTGTCACATGCTATTAAATAGATTAAATTTAAATAAATATATTTCATGATTGGTCTATGATATGGGTTTCATGTCGCTTATTCTATCAAAAAAAATTATTTAAAATTTTTGGCGGTTACATGAATAAACAATTTATAAAGTATATAATGCAATCAATAATTAAAATATATTAAAATTGTAAATTTCATGTAAATCTTATTATTTCATATCAATATATCAAAGGCTACATTATCATGTTTTATCTACTTTATTTTAAAATAAATAATCATTATATTGTTATATATCCATCTGTGTCTAGGGAATCATATTTTATAATATCAGATTTTCTATAGTGTTGATGTGTGTATTTTTTGACAAAAAAATCATCACTATTTCATAGAATGATTCTTTATATCTTAACTATGATAAAGTCAAAACATTAATAATTATACAACGCTTCCTGTTATGTTATCACATATCATAATGTGTGATCATATCGTATATTACAACATGTTGTATTGTAAACCAATCTATAATAAAAATTTCATATCACTACTTACAATGGGAAATATGATATCTAAAATGATATACATGACCATTAATTTCAAATGTGATTTTAATATCAGGAAACAAGGTGATTCATAGAAACTATTGAATACATTCTATGTATTGAACATCTTATATTTAATATAGAAAAACATAATAGGATCCTCAATTGCATGATCATGTAATCAAAAACAGAATCCATGTAAAATAAAAAATCATAATAAGAAACTTTATCCAATTAATGATTTAGATACTATATATAATAATAATTTTGATGAATATCCCTTAAAAGAATCCATTGGATTCCTTTAACCATGGTGTATTCATGGGTTATCCAAAATCACCCAATGCCTAGGTGAGATTATTCATAACTCCCACTGAATCGTAGTATATCTCCCTGATAAATGGGTGAGAATGAAAATATATTCAAGAAAAATATATTAAAAATAAAACACATATTTCAAGATACATTTTTTTATAAAGACCTAATGAAATTCCGAGTCATCCAAGGAATTTACTCTTGTGTTATGAAGTGTTCGGGTAAATCCACTGATTACAATTCATGTAACCTACAACCAATTATTAGTTATCATATAAATACAATATAATCCATAAAATTAAACATATATTGATGAAAAAATATGGAAGATAATATGAATTATAATATTTGACTCTTGATTACGTAAATGAATCATAGAGATAATATACAAATTTTACTACATAATCGATCATATTATAGAATTATTATTTTTCCAATTCATGCAATATGATTTTTATAATAAATAAAATAATAACAATATGTAATGGTTTATTATAGTCCTAAAGTAAATAATATAGTATGGATGAGTTTCTATTTAACATACAACACGACATTCCAATACCATGCATTATGATATAAGAATATATAAATTATTTATTTGGGGAATATATCCACCATTATAGTACAATTTACATACTATAGTAAAGTTTAGTTGAATCACTTGTACACGAAATATTACAGTTTGATATCATTGGGGTGGTAATTGTTGGATCTCAAGGGGAACCACTTACCTTGATCGGTGTTCGGGGGTTAGAGGTGCTAGAATTAAATTTTGGATCCACTATAGCATAGATGGCCAAACATAAAAGTGGTTCCCAACAACACAGATAATGGGTACTATATACATTTATACATTATTATCTCAGGACATATAGCATTGTATACTTTACAGTCATGGGTACTATAATAGTGTGTAATACTGTGTGGATATGGAACTATAGTATCATGGGTTATAATAGCACAACATTGTTTTATCCACTGAACTTAGATCTAGGGTTTGATATTGTGTGTGTTTGTGCGCCCCAATAATTTTTTCCTAATAATAGTAGCATTTTTCTTCCTCTATATAGATATATATACTTTTCCTGACCCATGTAATTTCTTGTGTTATACTTCTTCATATTCATTATTTTGTATCATTTAGCCTTATTCTATAATAATTCTTCATTAGTGATCCTAATCATTCATTATAATTCATATCATTAATGTTGAAATGTTTGATTATCTAGTTTATTTAAATATTAGTTGTCCTTATATAATAATTTCACCTCAATATATGGTACAAAATGAATTTTTTAAAATGATTCAATTTTATAAATTAAACTACACCACAAACATATATGTATTTTTCAACACATATAATAATTTAAGTAATATTTTTATATTAAAACTCAAATATTTATTAAATTATTGAAATATTGTATTAAACATGGATTATTAATTTAAAAAAATGTTCATGATAATGTATCTTGGGTTAAAATTTGGTTAATCCTAACATAATTATTTGTAATTTAGTCAATATATTGAATATAAATATTTTTTTTGTAGTGTTAAAAATTTGTTAATCCTAAAACACAACACAATCCAAAAAATATAAATAAATTTACATTAATAGGTGTATGTAAGCATTAAAATGAATACCTATTAATTTAATAACCAGTTTTATTTGAACCTGTTATAAATAATATATAGGTTACCGTTGTATTTACTTTATTATATTGGTGAATGTAAAAATTACTTAATATTCAAATAAATTTGAAATACTTGTCTTCTGATACTCTTAACCAATACCAAAAAATAATTATTATTATTAATTATTTTATTGAATTTATATTTTTATATAACATATATTTATAACATTTATTTATTTATTTTAATTTTAGTTATTATCATATTAAAAAAATTAATTTCAAACAAGAACCAAATCAAATACATTATTATTAATAAAACAAATATATTTTTCCAGATGAATTTATAATTATAAAATATTTTATATTTAACTTCATATACCATCCTTTTTAACTAAAAATAACTATTGAAATTTTTAAATTTTGAAATAATATTAAAGGATTCAAGATGATTAGTGATTATTTAAAATTGTAATAAATTAGAGCCTACTCAATGAATTTAAATAAATAATGAAAATTTTCAAAAAATTTGGATTTTAAAAAATAAATGGATTAGGTATGAATTTTACATATTTACAAGACGGCGTTCATCCATATAATTATGTAAAAGTTTTCAATAATATTTTTAAAAAAGTAAATATTTTCATATTAATTATACTTTTTCATATATTGTATATTTTATGAACGAAAAAATAACATATTATCATTAAAATTTTGTGTAAATACAATGTTATAATATATCATTTCTCCACAAATCCCAAAGCGAAAAAAATAATCTCATTATATTAATGGATAAATTAATACTATGATAATAAAAATAAAATATGACATTATGGAACATGTTCTTTTTTATAAATTATTTATTATTTAGGATCATAAAATTTAAAAATGAAAGTACAAAATATGGTTATGTAATTACCTTCAAATTGATTAATTTTTTAATGGGTAAAAATAAAAAATATAACCATTAATAAATAATAATAAATGGATTTTGATTGTGGATAAATAAAACAACCATATGTGTTGTTTCAAATGTATCTTATTGTTTTCATTGTGTAATATCACTATTTTTTCAAATAACACTATGTTCTATATCGTATATAACACACAACACTGTTCTTATATAAACCATGCAATGTTAATATTTTAATGTTATATTTGTATCCTAGTTTTTTAATTAGTTGGTATAAATAGGATTAACTAAAGTATGAAATATATATAATTTCTCTACTCAATAAAAATGAATTTTTTAATTCTATCTATATAAATACTTAATTTTTGGGTAAAGGCATTTTAGACTTCAAAAATATGTTTTTCGCACATATGTGTTATGCTATTTTTTATAAAATATTGAAATTATATAATAGACCATTTCTAAATTTTATTTGATAAAATATTAAATAATTTTTGAAATATTCAAGCTTGAGGTAAAATCTAGGGAATTTTCTAAATTGATAGGTTTTATATGGAATAGTAAAATATACCAAGTTTGCAAAACCATAATTTGTTCTTATTAAAAATTACCAATATGACTTTAATTTAATACTAAGGTAACACACATCATATATAATTATATATAATATAATTAATTATATTTGAATCATCATTATAATTACTACTGGTGTAAGTTCATTATTGTGCTTAAAACCCCATTTTTCTGAATACTGATGTTCGGTTTTTTGCCCACATTTATATTAAAATTGATTTATTTCAATTATTGAAATTTAATATTCAAAAATGGATTCAATATTTTGAAACATTACTCTAATTTTTTTTAAATAATTCCATTTTTGGGTCGTTATGAATACTAACCATGGTAATATTTTGGTTACGTCGGTAATGGTAAATCGGACAATTATGCTTAAAAAATATTCTTAGGAATAGAAATAAACCAAAAAGGTGAATAAAATATATATTTTTTGGGGTTTTTTAAATAATATTTTAATATCTAATTTATTGAAATTTAATTACATTTTTCATTGAAAATGATTTATATATTACTTTAATTAAATATAACATTAAAAATACCACTCACATTATTTTAATGTCTAAAATATTTTGTAACTGTGATAAAACATTTATTTTCAGTTATAAATTTTATATTTTAAATATAAATTATTGTTTATAAATTTAATTTATTTGTATATTTTAGTGATAAAATAATTGTCTTAAATGATTACGCACCCATCACATAGTACTTGTGCAAGCTGCAGAAAAATAAAGTAAACGATTCTAAAAAATTTAAAAGTACTAATTTATCGGTGGTTTTTAGATTGAAAAGAATTTTTAAGATAAATATAACATATTAATTATGTTTTTTGTTTTATATTCTTATTCAGTTTCTTTCTTTTTTTTTATAATCAAATTAGGTGAATAGTTATTAAAATTACATTAATATGATTTTATTTTAAACTATATTTTATAAATTTATTTAAAATAATTTAACTCATTGTAGTTGAAAATTAGGTTTTAAATGGTCTAATATTCCAACCCTATTTATTATGAGAATGTTTTTACCGCATAAGAAAATTTTATACCCTTTGATATTGTAATATCAATTACCACGTTGAAGGTTATAATTTGTTAACCAAGGGTTTAAATGAAAAATAAGATTTAAAATGATATCTTATATTATAAAAAATTTAATATATGATTATTTTGAGAAATAAATTCCATATCATTGAAAGAAAGTCATTTTGGAGCCATCTCAAACGTGTTATACCAATATTATATTGTAATATTTAATGTATTTCCAGAAAATGACAATAATGATAATTTATTATGAACAACATTTTATTAAATGATTTAAAATTACAAAAAATCCTAAAATCAAACAAGAGAACGTATTTTAGTTTTAAATATCCACCATGGTCAATTTATGAGTTAATTTTCTTTTTATAGTAAATTTCATGACCCCAAAATATTAAAATACATTGATATCATGGTAATTGTAGAAATGATAGCTTGAGGATTAATTTGAGGATTTTAAGGTGAAAACATAAAAACAATATCAAAATTGTATTTTATGTGATTAATATGACTCATATTCATCTTATATTCTAATTATATTAATTTGAGCTATTCAGATAAGAAATGTAATTTATATTAAATTAATAATTTAATAAATTCCATGAATGACCATTCCATAACTTATAAAAGAGGACCCACTCTCCTCAACACACAAAAAGAAATTTTTTGTTTAGAATATACCAACCCATATCCCTGATTAATATCAATACATATGTTAAAGAGTTCATATTTTTGGAATAATTCCATCCTTAGAGGAATTAAGGTTTAGAGAAAATGAGGATGTCTGAAGAATAGGTTTAGATTATAACAAAATATGTTTATTTTATTTTATCTAATACATCATTAAAATATCATTATAACATGATGAAATAATGAAACAATTATATTACATGCACTATGATTTTCAATGTTAATTTAATAAACAAAATCCATATCCTCTTCTATAAAATCGGAAATGATACTATCCTTTATGTGTATGATAGACTACCCCCTCACGAACTGATGTAATTCGTTTTCCATCAAAAAATTCTACGTATAGTTATACTAATGGTATTAATTCTTATATATGATATTTATGACGTATCTATCATTCAAATAATTAATATATCATCCAATTTGTTTTCTTTCCATCCATTAGAAATGATAACACTGTTTGTGCGTATTTGTGGATTACTACCTCCATGAAGTGATATGATTCATTTTTTCATTAAAAAATCACATGGGTACTATATATGAGTATATTAAATGAAATAATATAATATTTATATATAATAGTCATTTTTTAAAGTTTACTTTTTTACTAATTTATTTCATTCATAGTCTTTAAAAAAATAGAAATGTTACTCAATCAAACATACGACCTATCAACCCCATGACTGTAATGTAGTTCATTTTTTAAAATAATTTTTCATAGATAGTTTTAAAAGTATAATTACATTATAAAAATTATAATTTGTTAATTTTTTATTATCTTTTGGATGATGGAATAACCGATTATTTGACAATGTCGATCCTACTAAATGAGTTTTTAAATTATGAAATGAACATCCTTAGAACCCTCAATTATGACATAATTGATTAAGTAATTAAATATGAAATAAAAAATTAATAGAATAAATGTTTTATACATAATGGATTTTTCCCATAAAAAATTTCTTAATGAATTATGTAATTGTTATATGTTTATTATAAATTTGTTAATGTACATTCATAGAATTTAGGGACTCGAGGTAAGTCATTTTGTTTCAAATTACATTCATTTCAAAATATTTGATGTTATAAAAAAATTATTTTATATGGTCTATATAATAAAATTTTTCATGATATATAGTTACATAATTAATAATTAATGGTATTTTATATCAAAACTAAAATTTCTTCTTTGAATGGTATTTGACATGAAACATACCAAGTGGTGTGGAGTTTCTTAACTCAATTTCCATTCATTAGGATATAAATATTCTTTATTTACTTTATTATTCCATTAGTATGAGTGAATTGATATATATATGTTTTGTATTATATATTTTCAATTAATTTTTTTTTATTTACAAATTTTTACATAATCAATTCATTGATTTATTATCACTTAATAACATAGAATCTGTGCAAATGTTTTCTTTGTGTCAATCTGATCTTCATGGGAAATGGTTCATGTCATGAAACAAAAAATCGTATAGTGGTGTACACAATAAATAATAAAATAGTTTTCACATATTATGTCAAGAATATAATTGGATTTATATATCAAAATAATATTCTTTCCTTAAATGAATTTTGATTTCCAAATTTACCAAAGTGATAAATTCTTTATTTTACAAACTCAATTCTTTAAATGATTTTTTATGTTCAAGGAATCATTGGGTAAAGTAATATGCTTTTATTTTCATGAAACACAAATATTTTCATCTCCAATAGTAATAATTTTCTTTAAATGATTAATCATATATTCCTCCCTTTTGATTATATAAACCTAAGGAAATTTGTTTTTAAGTGATATTGATCATGTATATTGATTAGATCAAGAAAATTACTTTTCAATATTGATATTTTCTAAAATTTATTCAGAAATTTTCTATTATATACATAAATTATTTCCAAAAGTTATTTTTCCGGTTGTTTGACTTACTTTTAAAAAAAATTAAAAAGAAATCTGTTGAATTTTTTTGTGAGGATCACTATTGACTCTCTTTAAAAAAGTTTCAAAAGAATGTTTTAATGTTAATGGTTATGACATTAATAGATATTACCACCATCATGAATATTATTTTATTTGAATATATATTTATAAGTTTTGAAGGTATGTTTTATTAAAAAAATTGAGATAATATTTTGTGAATTTTCAATTTTAAAAGTTTATTTTCAAACTACAAAGTATATTTTCTTCAAGAATGGTTTTGATTATATTTTTATGGTATTTCTATTCATCCATGAAAAAATCACTTGATTTTAATTAAGATAATCTATTGAAATATTGTAATAATAAAATCATTATCATTTTTCTTAATGGATTAATATTAATTGAAATATATTTTCATTAACTTGTTTCTTTTACTCTAGTACATCAACATATGGAAAAACAAACGTTATTGTTAGTTTAGAAATGGATGCTTTCTTGTGTTTTAATTGTGTAATGTTTCATTGAATTTTTTTATGATGATGGGAGATCTATATATAGGTAAATAAAATTAGTGAGATGGATATATATAATGATGATTTGTGATCCCCATTTAGCTCATTAGGACCGGTGATCCCGATATAGCATCCCAATTAAGTTTGTGATTTTTATATTCTCCAAATAATTATGTTGGAAGTTGACCATATGGGTTATTCCACTTGTAAGAGTTCTTGTCCGAGTGATATGAAGATGATTTTCCAAGATACTAACACTTTTTATCAACGATTTCTATGAATTTTAAAGGGATCCTCTGATCAATATTAACATCACATGGCTCGTGATTAATGAATCTTATGACTATTTTTGTAGTTAATTCCTTATTACATTTCAGATGTTTATGATCCGTACTTTCATGTATATGAATTATCTTTTGTTAGGATCATGTAATTTGGTTATTTATTATAACCCTTGTAATCATCTTATGTTCATTGATGATATTAAATTGTTAACGTATATGTTTACTATTATTAATATTTTGATATCACCCTTTCATGGTTTTTAATTTCCAAATATTATAAATAAATGTATTATGTTCTTAAAACAATGAAGGGGAATATATATGAATAACATTTTTGGAGATAATTCAGATCTTTATTAACCAGTTGTTTATGTTTCCTTGTTTTTAAGATAGATTTTAAATTAATTTTCCAAAAATATAAACATAAAAGGTCCTTAGGTATGAAAGTGATACAATTTTTTATTTTTATGTTATATGTTATGATGAGATAAAATTGGATCTTGTTTATTGGTATCAAATCAAGAAATGTAAATAAAATTTTTTTTATGATGATCTGGTAGTACAGGTTTGGGGACCTTATAAATCTTATTAGAGAAAATGATTATATAACATTGTATGTTATGATGTTTTCATGTGAGGATAACTAAAGATTTATGGATATCTTTGCTGTTTTATAATTTTATGTTTGATCATAAGTTCAAATGCATATATACCATTTTTAGGTTTTATGTGATGGGATTTTATATTTATTAATTAATTTTTGGGAGATGTTTTACTGGGTCAATATATACGTTACCCTTAGGTATGTAATGTTTTTCAAGATAGTGTATTATTTTGGAAGAATACTATTATATTTTTGGGGATAAAAGATGAAAGGTATGAGATAACATTTGAGGTTAAAACCTTATTTAATGTTGAGGTTTTTGAGGTAAAATTGGATATATGTTTATTTTTTCATGGAATGATCCATATTAAACATTTGGAGTTGTTATTTAATTTTAGAGATTAATATATTATTTCTACATATGAGAAATAAATTTTTTTGGTTATTATCATACCTTTCTATGATAATTTTATTTTTCGTTAATATCAAAATATAGGAGGAATATATTTTTTTCCCTTCGTGCATTATCTAATCATTTTGAAGTTGATATTAGTTATTTGGACATTAAAAATCATCTTAAATACTTATTATTTGGAGAAAAAGATGATATTGTGAAGGAAATTTATTAAATAATGAAATTATAATTGAAAAGTATGCACATTTCTTAATTATATTAGCCATGTAAATATAGTAATTCTTAAACTCTAGGAAAAGGATATTAAAACAAAAAATTTATCATATTTCCATGATTTTATATGAATCAAAGGCCTTTTTGACAACACATTGGTTTTTGGTTTTTTGTTTATTAACATTATCTTGATCAATGATACCTGAGACACTCCATTATCATTTTAATTTTACAAATTTCCTCCCTGTTTATGTTTTTTCATCACAAGATTGTTCTCATATTTGGAAACATAGTTAACTGTCATTCTAGATTACCTTCATACATCCCTTAACATTTTTTCAATAAAAAGATTTATTAACCTTTTAAAGATGTTATATTTGAAAAAGGTATCTATAAATTTCAAACCACTGATTAATTATTAGATAATAAATTGTATGATTTAATGTTATTATATTTAATGAGAATTTTATACATCTCTATTTTAAAAAACACTATATTTGATATCATATACAACATGAAACCCCAAGCATAAAAGAACAGTAAAATAACAATGATTAAAATTTTATAATTAAAATATAGTTGTTGAAATAGAGGGAATGAATATTATTAACCAAATTATTAAATATATAAAATATTCCCAATCAACAAAAAAAATCCTATTAATTATTAGTAAATAAGAACTCAAATTTTCAGTAAAGTCATATTATGCTTTAAAAATATATTCTCCTAAAAATTGGTTTTCAATGTTTTTTTATGATTGAATGGTGCAATTGATTTTCTTATATTTTTTTAATCTTATTTGATATTAATTATATAATTTTATAAATCAAAATATAAGAAATTACTTTAGGGTAATGTTTTGGGATTTTTCTTAAACTATAGATTTTTCAATGAATAGTAAAAAATACAGATTTTTCCAACACTATCATTTAGTTTACTTCAAACGTACAATTTTAATTTGAATTTTATATTAAGTTTATTTATTTATTCTTTTATTATATTAAATTCAATCCATTGAATTTTAATCATCATTAAAATTGATATTTTTATTATTTGATTTTTGGGCTTAAATATGCATTTTTTTTAAAAACTAATTTGCAATATGCATTAAATATTTATATTAAAATTTATTTCTATAAATTCAAGGAATTGAATCATGAATAATGGATCCATTTTTTGGAACTTTGAGGTTCAAATTTAGTATATAATTCTATTTTATTTTTTATCAATACGAATAGTAACCATAGTAAATTTGTGTTACCTCTGAAATAGTATATCATATAACTAAGGATAAAAATATTTTATAATGACGTAAAAACCCTGAGAACATGAATTTAATATGATACGGTATTATTTTTAGGATATAATCATCAAAATTTTTTATTTATGTCAATTTTGTTAAATTTCTCTTAGAAAATGACTTATGTAACACAATAAGTAAATGTAATGTCCAAATTGACACTCATTATTTTAATATCTATAATATTTTTTGACAAGGATAAATGAAAATAATTTTTTGTCTTAAATATTTATTTTAATGATATATTATTTTTTATTATTTTAATTAATTTAAATTTTTAGGGACGAAATAAGTACCTTAAATTCTTACAAAAATATGACGCATTTTTTGTGCGAGCATTGGAAAAATGAATTAAATGATTTTAAAACACTAAAATTAATATTTATTTGGTTATTTATAGTTTACAAGGAGTTTAATATAATAATATAACATATTAAGTATGTATCAAGGGTTCATATTCAAAATATTTTGTTAAATTTTTGTTTTGATAGTAAAATTAAATGAATAGTTCTTCGAATGCTTAAATAGTATTTTATGAAAAATAATATTTTATAAAAAAGTTTAAAGAAATAAATACATTTAATGTGTAAAAATACAAAGTTAAATTGTCTAAAATATTATAATGTTGGCATTTATAAGACAACGGTAACCTTTTAGTAAAATTATAACCATTTCAATATTGAACAATTAATTACTATGGTTAGGGATAAAATTAGTTAATCCATGTGTTAGTCTTAATTTTATGGGTTTAAATGATATTTAAACATTTAAAACAATTATTGTAAGATTATATTAATCCTATATATTACTTATTGTATTATCCATTACATTTTTGAAAAAATTTACATGTGTCAGATCCAACAAATATTAGAATATTTTATGTATATTAGTAAATGAGAATATTTACCTTTTATGATTAATAGAATTTTATTAAATGATTTGAAATTCGTAAAACACTTATATTAATCAATGTTAATGGTATATCTATAAAAATTAAATATATTTTCCATTTTATGGGTATATTTTCCTTTTATATTAACGTTATTGGTCCCTAAATAGTAAAAAACAATGATATTATAGTAATTTTCAAATGGGTAAAATGGTGTTAAAACATAGAGATAAATGGAAGACATCACCTAAACATGTAAATATTTTATTTTTTCACATTATCATGACATATGCTCCTATTATATTCTAATGGTATCTATTTTTATCATTTTTAACATGAATATGATATGGCATTAACTTAATAATATCAAAAAGTCCTAAAATTACACTTCCATCACTTATAAAAGGGAACCCACTATCCTCTATATTTAACACATCAAAACTACTTTTTTTAATAAAATAAAAAACCTAATACCTTTCTTAAATCCCTCCACATATTCTATAAAACATATTTTAGGAATAATATGATCCTTATATTTCATTTACTATTATTTTTATAGGTTAATTTAATAGGCTATATATATTTACTCTTATATCAAATGGGAAAAGGATACCATCATTTCAGTGTATGTGATACAATATCCTCACGAACCAATGTATTTTTTTTCCATAATTGCATCCCATGGGTGGTTATAATTACGTATTTACTATATATATATTATATTAATGACATAGTTATCATTATATGAATATATTATATATTACTTTTCCTTACCATTCCATCTATTGAAAAAATATAACATTGTTCGTGTGTACTTGTGGATTAACACCACCATGAAAATATGTGATTTTTTTTCTGACCACATCACATGGATACAATATAGAATAATATTTAATGAAATTTTGTAATATTTATGATATATTAATCATAATATAAATTTAAAATGATACATTCTTTTTTTAAATCATACTCATGGAAAAAATTAAAATGTTACTCATCCATAAATACAAACTATTGCCTATGATATTGTAACCAATTTAATTTTTTATAATAGTTATTCATTGATGGTTTTAAAAAATATTTCATTTATAAAAAATATAATTATTTCATGATAACTATTGTGGAGATGATGGAATAATTAACTATTTTATCACATTCATAAAACCGAAGTTGTTTTGAAATTATGACATGAACATCCTAAAAACATTTGAAGAGGAAATTACTCATCAATTAATTATATATGTAATTAAAAACAAATGGAGAATGGTTTAAGGATTATGTATTTCTCATATTAGAAACTCAATTAATAAATAATATAAATAATATAATTTTAGTATACATGTGTTAAAAGACATACATAGTAAGTGTATAATCAAGGTATGGGATTACATCTATGTTTGCATTAATTGAGTGATATATTAATGTTATACAACTATTTTATTTTATCTAGTGCATATAATGAAGTTTTACATGATATATCCATAATTAATTCATACATCCAAGTATATTAAATTTACTTAAAATTATTTCATCAAAGTGGATTTGACATAAATGTTACTAGGTGGTATGGACTTCCTTTACTAAATTTACATTAATTATGTTATAAATATTCTTCATTCACATTTTTATCCCATAAAAATACCATTAAAAACATTCTTGAGGGAAAACAACTTCTCAGTTTGAAAAAACATTTAAAAATTATCATTTTAAATAAAAATATGAAATTAATTTAATTTCCAAAAAGATATGGTAACATATAATGGGATCTTAAAAGAAAATAATGACCATGATTGTGGGAAAAGTCATTCATGTGATTAATATTAGAAAACACAATTTTCAAATTTTTATCAAGGGAATCAAAAGTTATCAGTGTATAAAACATTAATAAAGTTATTATAAAACATATTGTTGGAAGGTCAAACATATTATAAAATAGTTGTAATTACATTTAAGTATATTAATGATATTTAATTCATTATTCTAGGATAGATAAATTAGATATATAGTATTTATAAGAAAAATAATCTTCGAAAGATTCGTGTTCTATGGTTACCTTTTCTTTGAGTGACATCCCTTTAGTTACACCTTAATCTTTCCTATGATCATCATATGAGAATAACCTAATCTCAATAATTAAGGGAATGAATATAGAACTGTGGGAAGGTATTTTCCATGATATTGTTTTCAATGTTTTTTAATAAGGTAGGAGAATATTATCCATTTTATATGTGAAGCTAGGAAAAAACATGGAATTACATAAAATATTTAAATAATATAAATTAATATTCTTATATAAGTCAAACTATGTGGCGATAAACTCATAGGTAAAATCATATAGTATCAAAATAACATCAATAAATAATTTTTATATATGTTTTTTGTATTTTTTATAATTATATCATTAGTTTAACCCTTCTCCAACTCATTTTAACTTTAACTAACGTAATAAATTGTTACCTAAGTTATTATTGATAATGACGAAAATTAAAGTTGGATTTTTTTTAAAAAAATATCGAAATTATTTTTCCAAATATGGAAACTATTTTTACATGTTAAATTTAAATGTGGATAAGATTAATTGAAAAATACTCACAAAAAATGAAACATATCATTTTTAATTCATTTTTAAGCATAAAACTGAATTCATTATCAACCCTTTCCTAGTAAAACCCATTTAATTAATATATAAAATTTTGAATGAATATATAATATATAAAAGTTTTAATTTTTTTTTTATTATTATTTGTTAAAAAAATTATGATTAAAAAGATTGTGCATACAAATAGTGTTTAAATAAAACATATCATTTTTTATTTGAATTATTTTCTATTGTTTTTTAACCAATTGGTCACCAAATAATTCATTTTTTACATGCGTATAAATTATTTTATACATTCTTAATATTCTGAATTTATTTTTTCGAATAATTATAATGTTATTTAAGTAAAATATACATGATAAAATAATGATTATAAAATAAATATTCCCAAATAGTTCTTTAAGGTCATTATTATTTCCTAATTTAATTAGAAATTATTTTTTGATATTAATATTTTATTTAAATTCAATGTAATGTTATTTTTTAATTATTTATATAAATTATTAGTACATGTTTAGTGCAACCTTTTAATGAAGTTATCGAAAACATCAATATTATTTAAAGTGTAATATATCATAAAATAATGGGTTGTAAAATTCTTCCCCCCATATTAGAAATTCTCCCCAAAGATTTATTTACATAGATACAAAAAGATGAGGATAATTAATCCTCATAAAATACTTGTGTTCATATATTTATACTTAAAATTTATGGTTTTACCACAAAAAATTGACTAGGTGAGTGATCTTATATTGCAAAAATATCTTTATATGATTCATAATCTCCACTTATTTTTACACATAATTAATATCATGCCCCATTAGTACAACCTATGAATTAAATAAATGCGAAGGATCTTGAATTTACATTGTTAATGTAAATAATAGGGGAATATCATGAACTTGAGATAGAATCAATGGATATGTTGAGAAATAAAAAACCATCCATGTCTCATCAAGAATATTGAAATGGATAACATATCTAGGAATCAACATTCCCTTATTTATAGATCCTATAACCTTATTTAATGATGATTTCTATAGGGAAACTTCATCACAAACTTTGATCTCCAAATCTCATCAAATATTATAAGCATTACCTTTCTTTTAACTCTTAACTTCTTTGATGTGTTGCATAAAGGAACTAACCTTATATATTTCTTTATCAGCTATATTAGGTTCTGATATATTTATTTATTAAATTTCATCCAAGCACATTAGAGTTATGCACTTCCTGTCATAGATGGAATTATAATGATCCATTTGATCTACTTAGTGAAAGTAATTGTTTTAAAAAAAACTTAACTAGGGTAATGTGTTGATCCCTTAAACCTTTTAAATCCATAGAAAAAGAAATTTACATGACGTATTGTATTTTAATGTTCTTATTAAACTGGATGTCTTTCTTAGGATCTTAATAAGTAAAAAATCATTACTCAGAATCCAGATTTTCTTAAATAAATTTCCAAAATTTTTAGGTAAACTGCATATCTTGATCAAATTGAATATAATATAGGTATCCATGAATTAATACCACTTCCATGATTTATACTCTATAAATATGAACAAGATATAAATATTTATTGATGGATATAAATGTAACGATTTTAAAAAGTAGTTGACTATAGACCAAATTTCATTATGTAATTTTCATGTTTTGGGGAGTCTAGTGAAGAAATCAATGGTGGTGTTTTGCCATTTCTATTCTAGTATTAGTAATTTCTGTAACATCCCCTTATTCTTATATCCCTCTAACATAACTTTTTAACAAACTAATATTTGAGGTACATACTTTGTATTATATCGTTTTATGTTTTCCCAAAAAAAATACTCTTTTAGATCTCTATACATCTTTATACGTCTAGGATGAATATGAAATGATGAACTATGAGATTATTACAATAACTCCTTCGTCAAGTATGGTATTGGATGGAAACATACAGAGTTTCTGAAATTTATCATTCCCCCACAATCATGATTGAACTCGTGTAAATTTATCACCCTCTTCAATAGTCTCCCATCCTACTTATGTGACTAGATAATCCTCAAATGCATCAACGATTGAGAATAATCTAGGAAATTTTTTATATGTATCCTTTTCTCATGATTTTAATTTTCATCTTCTTCAATTCCATAAATGATGGATTTATTTAAATACTCAGCATGGAAAAAGAAACATGAACCCTCCAACTCAGATCATTCTTTATAATGTCTTCCATTAAAGGATGGTAGTGTGATATGTAGTAATAATGAAAAGTAATTCCAACAATATAATTCGGTGCATATTAAAATATTTAAAAGTGAATATATAATTCATGATTTTATGATCATTATATATTTCACACATTTCACCATATTGATAATTAATCTATATCATCAATGATAAAATGACTATTACTAACTCCAAACAACGTGTCATTTTATTTTTCAAATTAACTTTCAACTGGTTAATTTTATAAGATATCACCATATTATTCTATATAAGAACACATCCTCGTACCATTCTTAATTCATCACTACAATGAAAACCCTTCCAAAATATAAGGTACGTTGATCATAGTTACATTAATCAATATTCACTTCACTAACTTGAAATTATATTCAGATTCATTAGTAAAAAAGGAACATAACACCCTTCTGATTTAACTTATTCAGTGGATTATTTTACCATTATAAATTCCTCACAATGAATTGATAATATCATGATGATCTAATAAAAATAAAAATAACAATCATTATAGTTGTTCTATCCAATGTTTGATAAATTTTTCCCTTTATGGATCCATTTATATAACATCTCTAGTGATTATATATCCTAAAAATGAAATTTAATGTAACCAAAATTCAAATGTGGTAAAGTATTATTTCAATTTATCCTTCCTTAGTGTCTTTAGTATAATCCTTAATTGATATTAATTATATTCCTTACTCTTATAATATTTAATAATAAAAAAATATAAATTTACAAAAACTAACCAAATTATTCTCAAAATGATCTGTTAATGAGATCTATAATGGTTGATGGATGATTAGTAAGACCAAATGAAATCACACTAAATTCAATGTGTTCATACCTCATATGGATGGCTTTATTGGGTATATCCACTTTTGGTACCCTTGGTTAATGATATAATGATCAAATATCAATAATGTCAAAAGATTGAGCTCCTCATATTTGATCAAATATATCATCAATATGGTATAGAGGATACTTATTATTGATCATGGTATTCTTCTGTTTTCAATAATCAATGTATAGACACATTGATCTTCTATTCCTCAGGGGGATACACTTGTCTAGATAAATAAATTTTTTAGATTATGTTTGAGTTTATTCATTGATTATAGTAACCAAATCAGGGTATATTTTAAAGGACACATTTAAATATTTGTTTCACTAGGTATGGTTTCTATTGAAAACTCAACAACATAATTTAGTTGAAATCAATGAAGATTTTCAATAAATACCTCAGTATACTCCCATGCATTAGTAATATCATCAATTATGGGATTCTCCTATACCATTTGAGAGAAATACCCATCATGAATAGGAATCAAGACATATTAAATTTCTTTTTTAAGTTCATTCACTTATTTTCACTGATAAACAATCCAAGGTTGATTCTGAATATCAAATGTGATTTTCCTTATTCTACAAATTCATATGGAATCTATGTATAGTGATCTAATAAATTCTAACAATAACATTAATTTTCACTAAAGGATGGATTATAATATTTTCATCGGGCATATTCTTACAAACATCTATATGACATACCCAACTATAGAGTAGAGGAATAGTGTTCCTTGATTATTATAGATTATTCCCTTAATTGATCTAAGAATTACCCCGTAGATTAAGAAATTGACTCTAATAAATAAAATTTTCTCCAAATATTAGAAATTGAAATTTACATGGTACATTAGGGTATAATTTATTCCATATATTGAAATATTTAATTTCCTTAAAAAATTACTTGATATATTCCCTTATTTTCTATACAGAAAATATCATACCTCTCCATTGAGATATTTACATGGGTACTTTTTCCCAAATTCCTAAAATTTGGGAAGATAAATAATTTTCACTTCATGGTATTTATCACCTCAATATTCATGAAACGCTATTTTTTCCTTATTTTTTGAGTTTTGAAACTCAACTAGATTTAGGATTTACATTATAATTTGAGATAAATGATTATGTATAATTAATTGTTTCTATATTCCATCATATTGGTCATTTGGTTTCTCATAACTGAATACATTGTATTGTATTATCTTATATCCTCTTCATTTATCATAATGTTTCATAATGATAATGTTTATTTACCAAATCATATCCCTCAAGAGTTTCTAGAGAGGTGTTCTGTATTTGGCCCAATCATCATAAATTGTTTGCAGATAGAGTTCATACCCAACCACAAATTTTCTCTATTTTTCACCCATTGTTTATTATGTGCCACATCCACATCCCCTTTTCAATATATATATAGGGATTTCATTTCGTTGAAACCAAACATTATCTAATTTATTCAAACATTGCGATTTTATTCTATACATATACATATCCATTTGGTTTTCACCAATGATTTCCTATCATAAACAATAAAAATAAATAATTAATAATATGATATCATGAGGTGACACAAGCCTCTCATACAAAATAATTAATAAAATTATGTTGAAATTTTAACAGATATCAGAATGATACACACCCTAAAACCATAAAGGCATGAAATCAGACATAAACTATAAATTCATTAAAACATTTCAACATCAACAACTAACATCATCACACATAGTACTATTATTAGGAATATCATGCTTAATACCAATCATCCCATCCTTGAAAATTTTAAAGAGAATAATGATTGATATTAGACAATTAGTTAAGGTAATCGTGGGAGATATCAGTTGATAATCAAGATAAATAATACAAAAATAATAACGATATAATTATATGGTCATAAAAATACAAAATCATTAGGAATTATTTATAGAATATAGTTATATGTCATGGTATAATGATTTAGAATTTCATAAGACATAGATCATAAGAAAATCATGATACATGAGAATGTAACATGGGAATAATAACATTTCATAAAAGAGTGTAATAAAATGTATCATAATCATATAAATAATATATCAAGGATACCCAATAAAATATTCATCAAATAATTGGCATGGTATAAGAACCATTGTTCCTTCCTTGGGATTAGGCTAACCACGTGTGTATACTCTTTTGGTTTGGCTGACCACCCATATACCGTCTTTGGGCTTGGTTTACCTACTCTTGTACCCATTGAGCTCATTAAAAATTAATAAAAATCCAATTTATTAGAGGTTTTTAATATAACCAATCATTAAATTATCACAATCCATAAATATGTATGACACAATATCATAATAATATTTATCATTTCATCATATATTCTCCTAGGGAAAATAAAATACGTTTCATCAATATTCCAACACCATAATTAATAAAAAACCAGAGAAATAATAAGGATGGTATCAATGGATGATTTCTAAAGTGAATTTTATGTATCATCAAATTATGTTCTCATATAAAAACATACCTATTAAAGATCGCTGGAACATTTCTTTTGGAAAATACCCTTTCTATTTTGAAATCGCTTAATAAAAATATAGAAAAAATCAGTATATTAGGAAAAAAATCATTGAAAATAATTATCAAAACCTATAAGGTAATCCATGAATAAAATAGTAGTCAGGGAAAAAAATGAATTCATTTAGGTAGTATTCATTAGAACAAATATTCCCTTTAAACCTTTATTAAAATGTCAAATGTAACATGTATTAAAAAATAAGAGGATTACTTATCAACATTTTTTATAAAGTATACCCTATTTTTAAAATTCATATAATATCCTTTCATGAATACAAAAATATTTATTCAATTTTTTTATAATACATTTTTATGAAATATAAAAAATTATCGATCGAAGAGATATATAAATTAGGGTTTTCTAAAAACATTATTTCATAATTTTCAGTACATGGAGATAAATAGATGAATGGAAAACATGAAATATCTATAAATTAAATAATTATAATAAAATATAAAATATTTATGAGAGGGAAATCATATAATTTTTCCATAAAAATATCATCATAAACAATCATAGTAAACAATGAGAATGTAACATAATATCCTTACCTCAGTTATGAATTACTTAATAAGCTCGATTTTTTTTAATAAATATAAATTTATTATAATTATATTTTACAACTATATTAATTCATATAATACAATAAACTGTTTACTTATATCATATTATCACAAGTTCATTAACAATTATTTAGTAAAATCATTATTCATGATGATAACTGTTTCATTTGCAAAGCATGTTTCCATTTAAAAGATCAGGTCCCCGAATATAAATCAACACTACATAATATATATAATTTTAATAATTATATATATATCATATATCATCATAATATCAAATATTTATAATCACTCATTTCATAATTTTTATATCATCACTCAATATGGTGGTAAAACCAATATAAATAATAGTCTTTTTTAAAGACCGAATGCATAAGATCGTGCTATTGTATAAAAATTGTATAAACATTATTAAATATTAATCATATAATAATTATCATTTATATTAATTATACATAATTTTATAAACTTTCATAAAATGAGGATATTAAAAATGAAATATATCTATCATAGAGAAGATATTTCGTAGATACGCATAAATGATACATCCATTATCTACTAAGAAAATGGAAAATAAAATAGATAATATTGTATTATTATAGAATAATTATTACATTTTAGATATCATAGCTATACAATAATTCCCTCACTCTAACCATCCATTAGATTCCATGTAGGAAAATGAATCACATCAATACATGGAAGAGGTAGTCTTCCCATACACCCGAGTGATACATTCATTAACAATTATATGGAATGAAGGTAGAGAATAGTTGTCCAATATTCATAATAAAATATCTTTATATTTAGTATATTGACATAATTATTTTATAAAGGATAAAATATATTGATAACAATTACATTATGAAATTATCATTCAAATTGTTAAGTAATATATTTTCCACTTCTTTGAGATACATCCATTGGCTTACACTTGATCCCTTCATAGGATTATCTTCACTGATTACAAAAGGACCATGGATGAATGAAATGAATGTAGGACAGTATTTGTTAATGTCATGATATAAATAAATTTCTCCATTATTGTGACATATTATGATAACAATTTTCCCATTTATAAGTGAGGGGGGGGACACACATGGAATTACTTAATATATTTAAACAATATAAAGGCATTTGCAAATAAAATTATCCCAAAATGGACACAAAATAAAAGATAAGATAATATAAGGTCAAAATAACTTTACTCAATAAGACTTATATAGGTTTATGTGGAATTTTTACCCTTATATAATTCTGTTTAACAACTCATTAATTCAATTTATCCATTTCTGATGTACTATTTTTTCCCTCGGCTACTATTCATAATAAACAAAAATTAAATTATCCTATTTAAATTTTTTGGAAATTATAATTAACAATACGAAATAAATTTTTTCATATTTTATTTATATTGTTTCATGTAAATAATTATAAATTTTTTTGTAAAAAATGAAACAGAAATATTTTATCAATAAATGCATTTTAAACCATAAAACCAATTTTTTTACCACATAAATTAAAGTAAAAATGATTTGATGTATTTTAAGAAAATATTGAGTATATAATAAATAAATTTAAGTCAAATTGAATCATAAATAGTTATTAATTTAATTTATTATACAAAAAATAAGTTTTCTAGAAAAATTTATAATGTTATCTTTGAATTCTTTTATTTTCATTACTAACCAAATGATTACCGATGAATTAAATTTTTAATTATGTGAAAAATATGTTTTATATATTTAATATTTATAATTAATATTTAAATTAAAAACATACCCTTTAAAATAAGAATTATTATAAATAAATTCTCTTCAACAATATATTTCAAAGTAGTTGTTTTGGATGAAAAATATTCCATATTAAATTAGATAATATATTTTGAGAATTGTTACCGATTTAAATACAATATAATTTTCATTATTTTATAATGATCAACACTTATTCACATATATTCGGTGTTGGGTGTAGATATTTGTATTGAATACATTATATTTCATTAAATATAAATATATCATAAAATCATTGGGTGGTATAGTTGTATACCTCTATCCCCATTTAAAAATAGTATCCAAAATATTTTGGATCCTGATAAAAATTTTAATGTAAGTGGGAATATTTAAACAAGAATATTTATCCTCATGTATTCCAATATATCCCCACATATGGAGTTATTAAAATTATTTTCAATTTGATATCTTAAAAGAATATATTCCAACCTCCTAAATCTATTTTCGAACTTATCTTTAATAAAATTATATCTCATATCAATCATTTTATATCTAGTGTATTATAAATGATTCATAGATGGATCACTTTCACTTCAATTATCACATGAAATTCTAAATTTATCCCCAATTATAACATTTATGACTTCAAATTTCTCTCAAATCTAGATCATTTTTTCATAAGAATTCATAAGAAGTCATGTAACTATCCTAATTTTTTCAAAAAGTTAATGAATTTTTCATTTTATAAAACCAACTCACACAACCGTATCATAAATATAATGTATAACCTGATGTATATTTTCTACCCTTCCCAATATCTATCCCATTAAGCAATTTTGTACTTAAAAACAACTCTATAACTCTTTTATAGATTTGACCATTCCCTAAATTAACCATTATGAATCTAAGAGTTCACATAAAATATTTTTATGTGTGATTATATTATATTAATTTGATATATTTGATATAATATAACTATATAAACAATGTCACATCTTAATGTAGATAGATAAATATAACTAATAATATGGATTATAAATTTATTTTCATTCACAGTTCTTCCATGGCCAGCTTCACACTAACTGTCATGGGTATACACATCACAGTAGAATCTTCTATGAAAAAATTCTTCAATAATTCCTTGTTATATTTTTAGAGAGATAGAAAAATCAATTTTAATTTTTTCATAGTATGACTATCAAAAAAAATATCATTCCACAAAGAATAGACATTAAAAATTTCTTCTTATTTTTTCTAGAAACCCCCTAACCATTATAGTTTTTTATACCTATAAAAATTATGGATTCAATATAAATAATGATAATAATATTCCATGTTAATGTTTCATCCACATAAATACTTATTTCAAAATTCCATATGATTAAATACATTTCATTTATATAGTTTTAAATCATATAATACCAGGACCTATGAGACTATTTTTACCTATACTCTTATTTATTTACCCTTCACACCATAGCTTTATCGCATTAAAAAAACCTTTATGTAGATCTATAGATTCTTCTTCTACATATTTTAATTTCATCAAAGAAAACCTCACATCCATTTGATAATGTTTTTAGTGCATGTGAGTTAAAACGACTACAAACATTATTATGGTTTCATGTTTTGAAAAAGGGGAAAATATTTCTTCAAAATAGTATACTTCAACCTAAAAATAGCCATTGAAAAATAATTTGCCTTTTCTCATGAAACATAACCTTTATCGTTGGGTTTGTTCAGAAAGAGGAACATATTTCCAATAAAATTCCTTTTATATGGTCTTGGAATAATATTCCAAGTGGGGTTAATTTTTATCTTATACATCTCTTCATTCATGGAATTTATCAATTCATTATCCACAGGTGATTCAGTAACTAACTTTTACATAATTTTCAAAATAATGATTTTTTGGTTATCAATTATCAACCATCTCCTATTTTGAAATGAGGATATATCAATTCAAATATAATGTTTTAATTACCAAATAATAATAATAATAATATTAATTGCTTTTTTACTCTATGTGGATCCACATCACATTTTTTATGTGCCCTTGTTGAATTTATACTTATTCCTCACACAATTTTCCAAAAATGAGCATGTTTCCTCTTTATATATTTCAAATTCCTCTTCATTGGGATAAAAAAATATGTGTTTATTTTCAATAATACATACATCAAAAAAATCAACATTATTTTGAGTCCTTTTTTCTATATATTTTTTACTCTTCCATGGAAAATAAAACCCATGAATGTTTCTTCCTCAACCCTTTAATCAAATTATCCCAGATTTGAACATCTGTATTTTTTTTGTTTCTCCTAGAGGTCACATCATATAACATGAAATGGGAAATTAAAAGTTGTAGGATTATCATCATAAATATATACTAGACATGAATTCATCCCCTAACCCCATGTGGGACTCTGAACATAACCATACAACATGACCAATAAGGGTCATGGTGTGATTTCTATAAGATAATTGGGAGGGTAATTTTTCCTATATTAAGAAACTCAAGGAGTTCTATATTTTTGTTCCAATAATCAACCTAATAATATTACCTGAGTGGTTCCAACCCATTCATGAGCTATAATTATAGTCTATAGGTCCAACAATCCACATATATAAGGCATTTCTATCATTGACTCATGGTCTCATAGTTTTGTTTCCCTTATGGATCAATAGAAATTACTTAAAAAACTGTTATATGATGAGGATTCCCATATGATATTTATACTACTCATGAAAGCCTCTTACTACCAGGTGTGTAAATCAAAAATTTCCCTCATTATATGACATGTTTGGATCATATAATTATTTCTAGAATCCACATTGTAAGGTGATTAAACCATTTTCCTAAACCTCAGGGTTCACAAGACTTTGGTTCTATGATAATGTGTCTCTTAAAATAATCTTATGTGATGGAACGCATCATTTGATGCAGGAATCATCAAGATATCCATAAAATTATACTAGGTTAAAACATATTATAATGAAATGTCACAATGCTACAAATTATATTTTATGAGGTTGTACTTTATATCAATATTATTTTAGGTTTAATGTCTCATAATATTCATTGAAATTTTTATTTCATCTAGATTATCACAACCAATCACTAATGGGTATGAAATATCAACCATAATATATTCATTGTTTGTCTTCATCCACATAATTTTGTTTGGGTATTATTATTAAACAACATACACATATTTCAAAGATCTAATTTTAATTGAATTCTCTTTCTTATAGTTCCATGTAACACATATTCCTCCGATAATGAATGAATAACTAGATGTAAAGCTTTTATTTCTAAAATCGCGTAACAAATCACCATTGGTAAAGATATGAAGCTGTAAAGACATACCTTTCTAAAACCAATTTCTATAATCAAGAGTTACAATGTGGTATCATCAGATCTTTTGAGCTTCCATATGATAAAACTCCTTCTGTTTTCTTTGAAATTAGGCAAAAAAAGTAATAACAAACAAAAAATCTGGTACTAACGTACTTAAATAGAGTTGTCTACTAATGAGACTTCAAAACCACAATAAGTTTCTCTAGGTAACACCCATGTATAATTTTCATTTTAGATAAATTTAAAACCATATATATTAGAAACATACTGACCTAAGAAGAAATTCATAAAATCTATCATTATCATTCCAAAAATTATCCTCATTTTGGTAGAAAATTATTCACAAATGTTTTGTTTTTTTAGGATAGCATGTTTTTATTGACATATATAAGAAAAATGAAAAATTTTATGTCTTATATATTAAAATTTATATTTGAATAAAAATTAAATTTCAAGATTTTAATTTTATCTAATCTACTTTCCATATTTGAATTCCATGAATAGGGTGCTTGTTTGATACCATTTAATTCATTCTTTAACATCAATACATAATAACCATGATCGTCAAGGATAAAGTCCACTTGTTGTTTAAAATATATGTTCATTCCAAAAACATTATTAATAAATGATGAATTTATGTCCATTTGGGAAGATTGTTTTTTATTTAGAATAAATCATAACAATGATTCAAATATTTCAAAACTTGCAACATGAGAAAAGGTATCAACAAAATAAATACACAAAATTTAAAATTAAACTTTTAATATAAGGTGATATTTTATTCATGTTACATCTCCTTTCTTATAAATATTATATTTAAAAATTTTATTGTGATAAATGGTTTTTTTCTTTTTGGGATGTGAAATGAATTCCCTAGTGCCAATCTCCTCAATTTGGTCATTCTCTTCATCCGTCAACATAACACAATGCTTATTATTCAGGGAATCATCAAAAAAATTTATTTAACATGTGAAATTAAGATGATGTGATTGGAAATTCTCAGGATTATTCTTATTTTTATCTATTTCTAATATCTCCAAGGATATAATTGGGATTAATATGTTTTTTAATCCATTATAACTCACAACATCCTTTATAAAAACCTTCCTCAGCATTTGAAATTTTAAATTAATCATTTGAGTTATGAAAAATTTCTCAATCTCATGAAATACTCTCATATGGTAAAAAATATAATGATCATTCAATATCATAGCCATCAATAAATTATTCATATAAATGATTTTGATTGTAATATAACTAAAACTAATCTATCAATAACATTTTTCATGTTCATTTAATATCACTAGAAACATCATCCACTATGTTTGTTCCCAATAAACATTCCTTCTTTGGAATTATCATCAAAGTGGATTTGACATAAATGTTACTAGGTGGTATGGACTTCCTTTACTAAATTTACATTAATTATGTTATAAATATTCTTCATTCACATTTTTATCCCATAAAAATACCATTAAAAACATTCTTGAGGGAAAAAAACTTCTCAGTTTGAAAAAACATTTAAAAATTATCATTTTAAATAACAATATGAAATTAATTTAATTTCCAAAAAGATATGGTAACATATAATGGGATCTTAAAAGAAAATAATGACCATGATTTTGGGAAAAGTCATTCATGTGATTAATATTAGAAAACACAATTTTCAATTTTTTATCAAGGGAATCAAAAGTGATCAGTGTATAAAACATTAATAAAGTTATTATAAAACATATTGTTGGAAGGTCAAACATATTATAAAATAGTTGTAATTACATTTAAGTATATTAATGATATTTAATTCATTATGCTAGGATAGATAAATTAGATATATAGTATTTATAAGAAAAATAATCTTCGAAAGATTCGTGTTCTATGGTTACCTTTTCTTTGAGTGACATCCCTTTAGTTACACCTTAATCCTTCCTATGATCATCATATGAGAATAACCTAATCTCAATAATTAAGGGAATGAATATAGAACTGTGGGAAGGTATTTTCCATGATATAGTTTTCAATGTTTTTTAATAAGGTAGGAGAATATGATCCATTTTATATGTGAAGCTAGGAAAAAACATGGAATTACTTAAAATATTTAAATAATATAAATTAATTTTCTTATATAAGTCAAACTATGTAGCGATAAACTCATAGGTAAAATCATATAGTATCAAAATAACATCAATAAATAATTTTTATATATGTTTTTTGTATTTTTTATAATTATATCTTTAGTTTAACCCTTCTCCAACTCATTTTAACTTTAACTAACGTAATAAATTGTTACCTCAGTTATTATTGATAATGACGAAAATTAAAGTTGGATTTTTTTTAAAAAAATATGGAAATTATTTTTCCAAATATGGAAACTATTTTTACATGTTAAATTTAAATGTGGATAAGATTAATTGAAAAATAGTCACAAAAAATGAAACATATCATTTTTAATTCATTTTTAAGCATAAAACCGAATTCATTATCAACCCTTTCCTAGTAAAACCCATTTAATTAATATATAAAATTTTGAATGAATATATAATATATAAAATTTTTAAATTTTTTATTATTATTATTTATTAAAAAAATTATGATTAAAAAGATTGTGCATACAAATAGTGTTTAAATAAAACATATCATTTTATATTTGAATTATTTTCTATTGTTTTTTAACCAATTGGTCACCAAATAATTCATTTTTTACATGCGTATAAATTATTTTATACATTCTTAATATTCTGAATTTATTTTTTCGAATAATTATAATGTTATTTAAGTAAAATATACATGATAAAATAATGATTATAAAATAAATATTCCCAAATAGTTCTTTAAGGTCATTATTATTTCCTAATTTAATTAGAAATTATTTTTTGATATTAATATTTTATTTAAATTCAATGTAATGTTATTTTTTAATTATTTATATAAATTATTAGTACATGTTTAGTGCAACCTTTTAATGAAGTTATCAAAAACATCAAAATTATTTGAAGTGTTATATATCATAAAATAATGGGTTGTAAAATTCTTCCCCCCATATTAGAAATTCTCCCCAAAGATTTATTTACATAGATACAAAAAGATGAGGATAATTAATCCTCATAAAATACTTGTGTTCATATATTTATACTTAAAATTTATGGTTTTACCACAAAAAATTGACTAGGTGAGTGATCTTATATTGCAAAAATATCTTTATATGATTCATAATCTCCACTTATTTTTACACATAATTAATATCATGCCCCATTAGTACAACCTATGAATTAAATAAATGCGAAGGATCTTGAATTTACATTGTTAATGTAAATAATAGGGGAATATCATGAACTTGAGATAGAATCAATGGATATGTTGAGAAATAAAAAACCATCCATGTCTCATCAAGAATATTGAAATGGATAACATATCTAGGAATCAACATTCCCTTATTTAGAGATCCTATAACCTTATTTAATGATGATTTCTATAGGGAAACTTCATCACAAACTTTGATCTCCAAATCTCATCAAATATTATAAGCATTACCTTTCTTTTAACTCTTAACTTCTTTGATGTGTTGCATAAAGGAACTAACCTTATATATTTCTTTATCAGATATATTAGGTTCTGATATATTTATTTATTAAATTTCATCCAAGCACGTTAGAGTTATGCACTTCCTGTCATAGATGGAATTATAATGATCCATTTGATCTACTTAGTGAAAGTAATTGTTTTAAAAAAAACTTAACTAGGGTAATGTGTTGATCCCTTAAACCTTTTAAATCCATAGAAAAAGAAATTTACATGACGTATTGTATTTTAATGTTCTTATTAAACTGGATGTCTTTCTTAGGATCTTAATAAGTAAAAAATCATTACTCAGAATCCAGATTTTCTTAAATAAATTTCCATAATTTTTAGGTAAACTGCATATCTTGATCAAATAGAATATAATATAGGTATCCATGAATTAATACCACTTCCATGATTTATACTCTATAAATATGAACAAGATATAAATATTTATTGATGGATATAAATGTAACGATTTTAAAAAGTAGTTGACTATAGACCAAATTTCATTATGTAATTTTCATGTTTTGGGGAGTCTAGTGAAGAAATCAATGGTGGTGTTTTCCCATTTCTATTCTAGTCTTAGTAATTTCTGTAACATCCCCTTATTCTTATCTCCCTCTAACATAACTTTTTAACAAACTAATATTTGAGGTACATACTTTGTATTATATCGTTTTATGTTTTCCCAAAAAAAATACTCTTTTAGATCTCTATACATCTTTATACGTCTAGGATGAATATGAAATGATGAACTATGAGATTATTACAATAACTCCTTCGTCAAGTATGGTATTGGATGGAAACATACTGAGTTTCTGAAATTTATCATTCCCCCACAATCATGATTGAACTCGTGTAAATTTCTCACCCTCTTCAATAGTCTCCCATCCTACTTATGTGACTAGATAATCCTCAAATGCATCAACGATTGAGAATAATCTAGGAAAATTTTTATATGTATCCTTTTCTCATGATTTTAATTTGCATCTTCTTCAATTCCATAAATGATGGATTTATTTAAATACTCAGCATGGAAAAAGAAACATGAACCCTCCAACTCAGAGCATTCTTTATAATGTCTTCCATTAAATGATGGTAGTGTGATATGTAGTAATAATGAAAAATCAATTCCAACAATATAATTCGGTGCATATTAAAATATTTAAATGTGAATATATAATTCATGATTTTATGATCATTATATATTTCACACATTTCACCATATTGATAATTAATCTATATCATCAATGATAAAATGACTATTACTAACTCCAAACAACGTGTCATTTAATTTTTCAAATTAACTTTCAACTGGTTAATTTTATAAGATATCACCATATTATTCTATATAAGAACACATCCTCGTACCATTCTTAATTCATCACTACAATGAAAACCCTTCCAAAATATAAGGTACGTTGATCATAGTTACATTAATCAATATTCACTTCACTAACTTGAAATTATATTCAGAATCATTAGTAAAAAAGGAACATAACACCCTTCTGATTTAACTTATTCAGTGGATTATTTTACCATTATAAATTCCTCACAATGAATTGATAATATCATGATGATCTAATAAAAATAAAAATAACAATCATTATAGTTGTTCTATCCAATGTTTGATAAATTTTTCCCTTTATGGATCCATTTATATAACATCTCTAGTGATTATATATCCTAAAAATGAAATTTAATGTAACCAAAATTCAAATGTGGTAAAGTATTATTTCAATTTATCCTTCCTTACTGTCTTTAGTATAATCCTTAATTGATATTAATTATATTCCTTACTCTTATAATATTTAATAATAAAAAAATATAAATTTACAAAAACTAACCAAATTATTCTCAAAATGATCTGTTAATGAGATCTATAATGATTAATGGATGATTAGTAAGACCAAATGAAATCACAGTAAATTCAATGTGTTCATACCTCATATGGATGGCTTTATTGGGTATATCCACTTTTGGTACCCTTGGTTAATGATATAATGATCAAATATCAATAATGTCAAAAGATTGAGCTCCTCATATTTGATCAAATATATCATCAATATGGTATAGAGGATACTTATTATTGATCATGGTATTCTTCTGTTTTCAATAATCAATGTATAGACACATTGATCTTCTATTCATCAGGGGGATACACTTGTCTAGATAAATACATTTTTTAGATTATGTTTGAGTTTATTCATTGATTATAGTAACCAAATCAGGGTATATTTTAAAGGACACATTTAAATATTTGTTTCACTAGGTATGGTTTCTATTGAAAACTCAACAACATAATTTAGTGGAAATCAATGAATATTTTCAATAAATACCTCAGTATACTCCCATGCATTAGTAATATCATCAATTATGGGAATCTCCTATACCATTTGAGAGAAATACCCGTCATGAATAGGAATCAAGACATATTAAATTTCTTTTTTAAGTTCATTCACTTATTTTCACTGATAAACAATCCAAGGTTGATTCTGAATATCAAATGTGATTTTCCTTATTCTACAAATTCATATGGAATCTATGTATAGTGATCTAATAAATGCTAAAAATCACATTAATTTTCACTAAAGGATGGATTATAATATTTTCATCGGGCATATTCTTACAAACATCTATATGACATACCCAACTATAGAGTAGAGGAATAGTGTTCCTTGATTATTATAGATTATTCCCTTAATTGATCTAAGAATTACCCCATAGATTAAGAAATTGACTCTAATAAATAAAATTTTCTCCAAATATTAGAAATTGAAATTTACATGGTACATTAGGGTATAATTTATTCCATATATTGAAATATTTAATTTCCTTAAAAATTACTTGATATATTCCCTTATTTTCTATACAGAAAATATCATACCTCTCCATTGAGATATTTACATGGGTTCTTTTTCCCAAATTCCTAAAATTTGGGAAGATAAATAATTTTCACTACATGGTATTTATCACCTCAATATTCATGAAACGCTATTTTTTCCTTATTTTTTGAGTTTTGAAACTCAACTAGATTTAGGATTTACATTATAATTTGAGATAAATGATTATGTATAATTAATTGTTTCTATATTCCATCATATTGTTCATTTGGTTTCTCATAAGGGAATACATTGTATTGTATTATCTTATATCCTCTTCATTTATCATAATGTTTCATAATGATAATGTTTATTTACCAAATCATATCCCTCAAGAGTTTCTAGAGAGGTGTTCTGTATTTGGCCCAGTCATCATAAATTGTTTGCAGATAGAGTTCATACCCAACCACAAATTTTCTCTATTTTTCACCCATTGTTTATTCTGTGCCACATCCACATCCCCTTTTCAATATATATATAGGGATTTCATTTCATTGAAACCAAACATTATCTAATTTATTCAAACATTGTGATTTTATTCTATAAATATACATATCCATTTGGTTTTCACCAATGATTTCCTATCATAAACAATAAAAATAAATAATTAATAATATGATATCATGAGGTGACACAACCCTCTCATACAAAATAATTAATAAAATTATGTTGAAATTTTAACAGATATCAGAATGATACACACCCTAAAACCATAAAGGCATGAAATCAGACATAAACTATAAATTCATTAAAACATTTCAACATCAACAACTAACATCATCACACATAGTACTATTATTAGGAATATCATGCTTAATACCAATCATCCCATCCTTGAAAATTTTAAAGAGAATAATGATTGATATTAGACAATTAGTTAAGGTAATCGTGGGAGATATCAGTTGATAATCAAGATAAATAATACAAAAATAATAACGGTATAATTATATGGTCATAAAAATACAAAATCATTTGGAATTATTTATAGAATATAGTTATATGTCATGGTATAATGATTTAGAATTTCATAAGACATAGATCATAAGAAAATCATGATACATGAGAATGTAACATGGGAATAATAACATTTCATAAAAGAGTGTAATAAAATGTATCATAATCATATAAATAATATATCAAGGATACCCAATAAAATATTCATCAAATAATTGGCATGGTATAAGAACCATTGTTCCTTCCTTGGGATTAGGCTAACCACGTGTGTATACTCTTTTGGTTTGGCTGAATACCCATATACCGTCTTTGGGCTTGGTTTACCTACTCTTGTACCCATTGAGCTCATTAAAAATTACTAAAAATCCAATTTATTAGAGGTTTTTAATATAACCAATCATTAAATTATCACAATCCATCAATATGTATGACACAATATCATAATAATATTTATCATTTCATCATATATTCTCCTAGGGAAAATAAAATATGTTTCATCAATATTCCAACACCATAATTAATAAAAAACCAGAGAAATAATAAGGATGGTATCAATGGATGATTTCTAAAGTGAATTTTATGTATCATCAAATTATGTTCTCATATAAAAACATACCTATTAAAGATCGCTGGAACATTTCTTTTGGAAAATACCCTTTCTATTTTGAAATCGCTTAATAAAAATATAGAAAAAATCAGTATATTAGGAAAAAAATCATTGAAAATAATTATCAAAACCTATAAGGTAATCCATGAATAAAATAGTAGTCAGGGAAAAAAATGAATTCATTTAGGTAGTATTCATTAGAACAAATATTCCTTTTAAAGCTTTATTAAAATGTCAAATGTACCATGTATTAAAAAATAAGAGGATTACTTATCAACATTTTTTATAATACATTTTTATGAAATATAAAAAATTATCGATCGAAGAGATATATAAATTAGGGTTTTCTAAAAACATTATTTCATAATTTTCAGTACATGGAGATAAATAGATGAATGGAAAACATGAAATATCTATAAATTAAATAATTATAATAAAATATAAAATATTTATGAGAGGGAAATCATATAATTTTTCCATAAAAATATCATCATAAACAATCATAGTAAACAATGAGAATGTAACATAATACCCTTACCTCAGTTATGAATTACTTAATAAGCTCGATTTTTTTTAATAAATATAAATTTATTATAATTATATTTTACAACTATATTAATTCATATAATACAATAAACTGTTTACTTATATCATATTATCACAAGTTCATTAACAATTATTTAGTAAAATCATTATTCATGATGATAACTGTTTCATTTGCAAAGCATGTTTCCATTTAAAAGATCAGGTCCCCGAATATTAATCAACACTACATAATATATATAATTTTAATAATTACATATATATCATATATCATCATAATATCAAATATTTATAATCACTCATTTCATAATTTTTATATCATCACTCAATATGGTGGTAAAACCAATATAAATAATTGTCTTTTTTAAAGACCGAATGCATAAGATCGTGCTATTGTATAAAAATTGTATAAACATTATTAAATATTAATCATATAATAATTATCATTTATATTAATTATACATAATTTTATAAACTTTCATAAAATTTGGATATTAAAAATGAAATATATCTATCATAGAGAAGGTATTTGGTAGATACGCATAAATGATACATCCATTATCAACTAAGAAAATGGAAAATAAAATAGATAATATTGTATTATTATAGAATAATTATTACATTTTAGATATCATAGGTATACAATAATTCCCTCACTCAAACCATCCATTAGATTCCATGTAGGAAAATGAATCACATCAATACATGGAAGAGGTAGTCTTCCCATACACCCGAGTGATACATTCATTAACAATTATATGGAATGAAGGTAGAGAATAGTTGTCCCATATTCATAATAAAATATCTTTATATTTAGTATATTGACATAATTATTTTATAAAGGATAAAATATATTGATAACAATTACATTATGAAATTATCATTCAAATGGTTAAGTAATATATTTTCCACTTCTTTGAGATACATCCATTGGCCTACACTTGATCCCTTCATAGGATTATCTTCACTGATTACAAAAGGATCATGGATGAATGAAATGAATGTAGGACAGTATTTGTTAATGTCATGATATAAATAAATTTCTCCATTATTGTGACATATTATGATAATAATTTTCCCATTTATAAGTGAGGGGGGGGGGACACACATGGAATTACTTAATATATTTAAACAATATAAAGGCATTTGCAAATAAAATTATCCCAAAATGGACACAAAATAAAAGATAAGATAATATAAGGTCAAAATAACTTTACTCAATAAGACTTATATAGGTTTATGTGGAATTTTTACCCTTATATAATTCTGTTTAACAACTCATTAATTCAATTTATCCATTTCTGATGTACTATTTTTTCCCTCGGCTACTATTCATAATAAACAAAAATTAAATTATCCTATTTAAATATTTTGGAAATTATAATTAACAATACGAAATAAATTTTATCATATTTGATTTATATTGTTTCATGTAAATAATTATAAATTTTTTTGTAAAAAATGTAACAGAAATATTTTATCAATAAATGCATTTTAAACCATAAAACCAATTTTTTTACCACATAAATTAAAGTAAAAATGATTTGATGTATTTTAAGAAAATATTGAGTATATAATAAATACATTTAAGTCAAATTGAATCATAAATAGTTATTAATTTAATTTATTATACAAAAAGTATGTTTTCTAGAAAAATTTATAATGTTATCTTTGAATTATTTTATTTTCATTACTAACCAAATGATTACCGATGAATTAAATTTTTAATTATGTGAAAAATATGTTTTATATGTTTAATATTTATAATTAATATTTAAATTAAAAACATACCCTTTAAAATAAGAATTATTATAAATAAATTCTCTTCAACAATATATTTCAAAGTAGTTGTTTTGGATGAAAAATATTCCATATTAAATTAGATAATATATTTTGAGAATTGTTACCGATTTAATTACAATATAATGTTCATTATTTTATAATGATCAACACTTATTCACATATATTCGGTGTTGGGTGTAGATATTTGTATTGAATACAATATATTTCATTAAATATAAATATATTATAAAATCATTGGGTGGTATAGTTGTATACCTCTATCCCCATTTAAAAATAGTATCCAAAATATTTTGGATCCTGATAAAAATTTTAATGTAAGTGGGAATATTTAAACAAGAATATTTGTCCTCATGTATTCCAATATATCCCCACATATGGAGTTATTAAAATTATTTTCAATTTGATATCTTAAAAGAATATATTCCAACCTCCTAAATCTATTTTCAAACTTATCTTTAATCAAATTATATCTCATATCAATCATTTTATATCTAGTGTATTATAAATGATTCATAGATGGATCACTTTCACTTCAATTATCACATGAAATTCTAAATTTATCCCCAATTATAACATTTATGACTTCAAATTTCTCTCAAATCTAGAACATTTTTTCATAAGAATTCATAAGAAGTCATGTAACTATCCTAATTTTTTCAAAAAGTTAATGAATTTTTCATTTTATAAAACCAAATCACACAACCGTATCATAAATATAATGTATAACCTGATGTATATTTTCTACCCTTCCCAATATCTATACCATTAAGCAATTTTGTACTTAAAAACAACTCTATAACTCTTTTATAGATTTGACCATTCCCTAAATTAACCATTATGAATCTAAGAGTTCACATAAAATATTTTTATGTGTGATTATATTATATTAATTTGATATATTTGATATAATATAACTATATAAACAATGACACTTCTTAATGTAGATAGATAAATATAACTATTAATATGGATTATAAATTTATTTTCATTCACAGTTCTTCCATGGTCAGCTTCACACCAACTGTCATGGGTATACACATCACAGTAGAATCTTCTAGGAAAAAATTCTTCAATAATTCCTTGTTATATTTTTAGAGAGATAGAAAAATCAATTTTAATTTTTTCAGAGTATGATTATCAAAAAAAATATCATTCCACAAAGAATAGACATTAAAAATTTCTTCTTATTTTTTCTAGAAACCCCCTAACCATTATAGTTTTTTATACCTATAAAAATTATGGATTCAATATAAATAATGATAATAATATTCCATGTTAATGTTTCATCCACATAAATACTTATTTCAAAATTCCATATGATTAAATACATTTCATTTATATAGTTTTAAATCATATAATACCAGGACCTATGAGACTATTTTTACCTATACTCTTATTTATTTACCCTTCACACCATAGCTTTATCACATTAAAAAAACCTTTAGGTAGATCTATAGATTCTTCTTCTACATATTTTAATTTCATCAAAGAAAACCTCACATCCATTTGATAATGTTTTTAGTGCATGTGAGTTAAAACGACTAAAAACATTATTATGGTTTCATGTTTTGAAAAAGGGGAAAATATTTCTTCAAAATAGTATACTTCAACCTAAAAATAGCCATTGAAAAATAATTTGCCTTTTCTCATGAAACATAACCTTTATAATTGGGTTTGTTCAGAAAGAGGAACATATTTCCAATAAAATTCCTTTTATATGGTCTTGGAATAATATTCCAAGTGGGGTTAATTTTTATCTTATACATCTCTTCATTCATGGAATTTATCAATTCTTTATCCACAGGTGATTCAGTAACTAACTTTTACATAATTTTCAAAATAATGATTTTTTGGTTATCAATTATCAACCATCTCCTATTTTGAAATGGGGATATATCAATTCAAATATAATGTTTTAATTACCAAATAATATTATTATTATTATTATTTGCTTTTTTACTCTATGTGGATCCACATCACATTTTTTATGTGCCCTTGTTGAATTTATACTTATTCCTCACACAATTTTCCAAAAATGAGCATGTTTCCTCTTTATATATTTCAAATTCCTCTTCATTGGGATAAAAAAATATGTGTTTATTTTCAATAATACATACATCAAAAAAATCAACATTATTTTGAGTCCTTTTTTCTATATATTTTATACTCTTCCATGGGAAATAAAACCCATTAATGTTTCTTCCTCAACCCTTTAATCAAATTATCCCAGATTTGAACATCTGTATTTTTTTTGTTTCTCCTAGAGGTCACTTCATATAACATGAAATGGGAAATTAAAAGTGGTAGGATTATCATCATAAATATATAATAGACATGAATTCATCCCCTAACCCCATGTGGGACTCTGAACATAACCATACAACATGACCAATAAGGGTCATGGTGTGATTTCTAGAAGATAATTTGGAGGGTAATTTTTCCTATATTAAGAAACTCAAGGAGTTCTATATTTTTGTTCCAATAATCAACCTAATAATATTACCTGAGTGGTTCCAACACATTTCATGAGCTATAATTATAGTCTATAGGTCCAACAATCCACATATATAAGGCATTTCTATCATTGACTCATGGTCTCATAGTTTTGTTTCCCTTATGGATCAATAGAAATTACTTAAAAAACTGTTATATGATGAGGATTCCCATATGATATTTATACTACTCATGAAAGCCTCTTACTACCAGGTGTGTAAATCAAAAATTTCCCTCATTATATGACATGTTTGGATCATATAATTGTTTCTGGAATACACATTATAAGGTGTTTAAACCATTTTCCTAAACCTCAGGGTTCACAAGACTTTGGTTCTATGATAATGTGTCTCTTAAAATAATCTTATGTGATGGAACACATCATTTGATGCAGGAATCATCAAGATATCCAAAAAATTATACTAGGTTAAAACATATTATAATGAAATGTCACAATGCTACAAATTATATTTTATGAGGTTGTACTTTATATCAATATTATTTTAGGTTTAATGTCTCATAATATTCTTTGAAATTTTTATTTCATCTAGATTATCACAACCAATCACTAATGGGTATGAAATATCAACCATAATATATTCATTGTTTGTCTTCATCCACATAATTTTGCTTGGGTATTATTATTAAACCACATACACATATTTCAAAGATCTAATTTTAATTGAATTCTCTTTCTTATAGTTCCATGTAACACATATTCCTCCGATAATGAATGAATAACTAGATGTAAAGCTTTTATTTCTAAAATCGCGTAACAAATCACCATTGGTAAAGATATGAAGCTGTAAAGACATACCTTTCTAAAACCAATTTCTATAATCAAGAGTTACAATGTGGTATCATCAGATCTTTTGAGCTTCCATATGATAAAACTCCTTCTGTTTTCTTTGAAATTAGGCAAAAAGAGTAATAACAAACAAAAAATCTGGTACTAACGTACTTAAATAGAGTTGTCTACTAATGAGACTTCAAAACCACAATAAGTTTCTCTAGGTAACACCCATATATAATTTTCATTTTAGATAAATTTAAAACCATCTATATTAGAAACATACTGACCTAAGAAGAAATTCATAAAATCTATCATTATCATTTCAAAAATTATCCTCATTTTGGTAGAAAATTATTCACTAATGTTTTGTTTTTTTAGGATAGCATGTTTTTATTGACATATATAACAAAAATGAAAAATTTTATGTCTTATATATTAAAATTTATATTTGAATAAAAATTAAATTTCAAGATTTTAATTTTATCTAATCTACTTTCTATATTTGAATTCCATGAATAGGGTGCTTGTTTGATACCATTTAATTCATTCTTTAACATCAATACATAATAACCATGATCGTCAAGGATAAAGTCCACTTGTTTTTTAAAATATATGTTCATTCCAAAAACATTATTAATAAATGATGAATTTATGTCCATTTGGGAAGATTGTTTTTTATTTAGAATAAATCATAACAATGATTCAAATATTTCAAAACTTGCAACATGAGAGAAGGTATCAACAAAATAAATACACAATATTTAAAATTAAACTTTTAATATAAGGTGATATTTTATTCATGCTACATCTCCTTTCTTATAAATATTATATTTAAAAATTTTATTGTGATAAATGGTTTTTTTCTTTTTGGGATGTGAAATGAATTCCCTAGTGCCAATCTCCTCAACTTGGTCATTCTCTTCATCCGTCAACATAACACAATGCTTATTATTCAGGGAATCATCAAAAATATTTTATTTAATATGTGAAATTAAGATGATGTGATTGGAAATTCTCAGGATTATTCTTATTTTTATCTATTTCTAATATCTCCAAGGATATAATTGGGATTAATATGTTTTTTAATCCATTATAACTCAAAACATCCTTTATAAAAATCTTCCTCAGCATTTGAAATTTTAAATTAATCATGTGAGTTATGAAAAATTTCTCAATCTCATGAAATACTCTCATATGGTAAAAAATATAATGATCATTCAATATCATAGCCATCAATAAATTATTCATATAAATGATTTTGATTGTAATATAACTAAAACTAATCTATCAATAACATTTTTCATGTTCATTTAATATCACTAGAAACATCATCCACTATGTTTGTTCCCAATAAACATTCCTTCTTTGGAATTATCATTGAAATTGGATATATTGTATCCTTTACTATAGATATATAATTTAATGATAAACATCATCATGATATTTAAAAATATATTCTGCCAAAATCACATCCTATTTGGTGTATTGACTTAATTGGTTAATATATTTAAAAAATTAATAATATATATTGTCGCATATTTAACTTGTATATAAAGTGTTTTTATAGTGTTATAATTTGATAATGTTACCCTTCAAATATACACCAAACTCAATTTCTTCCAATCAATGACTCATTTTTTTGTATTTAGACCAATATCTTGGTGTATTATGATTGTTCTCAATATATTACTAAAACTACTCATCCTCGTATTTGGATCCATTTTTGGGATCAAATTAATTTTATAAAATACATTGTTTAATTATCAAAAATACTAGAATAGTGATTTAATTTTTAATAATCTTGTGATTTAGTTGAAATAATGTTTACATAATTAATATAAATAAAATAATAAAAACAATTATGGAACACTAATATCAATTCATTGGTTTCAACCTTATTGGTCTATGTATATCTGGTAATATTTGCTCCTGAGGTTTAGTTATTTTTTATCCCCCATTATATGACCCTAATTCATTATATTTCTCTTATGACATATAACACATGTGATGATTACTTCACATTTATTATTTTTTATATATTTTATAGCTTCTGGATTGAAAATATATGCCCTGTTATTTTGTACCAAATGAATAATTCTTCTATTCCAAAGTTGGCTCTCCTCATTAAAACTCAGATAAAATTTTTTTTGTTCATAATAAATCTAGATGAATTTGAAATCATATTTCTACCCCATTATTATAATTGTTAAGTCCTTGAAAATTATTTGGAAACATTCATTTTTCCAAATATAACATCATTAACAATAAGAAAACATTTGTTAAATAGTAAATATATTTTTCATCAACCCCAATAGAAAGATAAATATGGTTATTTTGATATGAATGATATATTAGTTTGAAATTACATATTCATTGAGTGATCTAATTTGTATAATGTGGGAAATTCCTCCATCATTATAATGATTATATTTTCAATAAATATTTTTTTCATTCATGTAGGATGAGTAGCGAAAATAATGTATTTGTGTCTTCCAAAAATTTTCTACCTTGTAAAAAACATCAACCACCATTTTATGCATTTAATTATTTAATCCCTTGTTATATTTGGAATTTTCCTTTTTCACTATATTTTCAAATATTATGGTAATACATTTTTTATAGTGTTATTGGGTTAATCATACCTCTAATAAACCACCTCATTTGTGCCAACTGAATGTTAAAATTTTACATTACACTTTTGATAATTTCTTCTTTGTATACTAGAAGAATTAGATTTAATAAACTAGATTCTATAATTCTCTTCAATTGATGGAGTATAATATTGTACCAGCACACATATTCATTATTTCTATATAATCTAACAATAAAATTACATTTTTCAAAAAAAATATCTCCTCATGTAGAATATAGGTTACTAAAAATATACCCATTGGGGTTCCATACAAGTTGATATCCACCAATTATTTTCAACCTCTCAATTAATAACAGAATTCTACATTACCGTCATCATATCTTTTAGAATATATTTTTTTATAATGTCATTCTAAACCTATTTTCTTTTAAAATTTCTGATACTGTTAACAAAAATTTAAATTATAGTTTTTAATTTTTAATTCATTTAAAAACTACTTCATCTACTTATATTTACATACACCACATCAATTGGTACCATGATAATCCAAAAAGTTATATAACAAGTTGATCCTAATTGTTGGTCATAATAAAAATTGTAAACAATAAAAAATAATTACTGTGGTGAATGTTAAAACAGGTTTACTGGGGGTGAAATAAAAATATAAGGGTAAATATAACCTATAAACTATTCACATTCATAATTTACAGAACTATTTATACTTTAGATCATACATGGTTATATAATGTTTCATTTTGATGCCTTCTTACTTTTAAAACTCATGTTTAGGTCTTTTATTTTTGAAAATTTTAAGTGTGTCCTCTCCCCCACTTATAAATGGTCACTCCCGATCCTATCATATGACCACTCAAAAATATTTTAGGATTATCAAAACAATGAAATAATATATTTTTAAAATAAATAAATACATCTTATATTCCTTATTTTGATCAATAATTGAATATAGGAATGATTTCTGTATAAACCGAAAGATGTCCAAAAAGAGGGAAAGTTCTTAATCATTTTTTCTAAATTTACATTTTATTATAACACCATGTAATATTATAAAACTATTTTGTAATAATGAAACTATAATATTATATAAAAATATATTCTATTATGTTAATGTAATAACTTATACCCATCTATTCTATAATCAAATGGGAAGCAAAACCATCGATCATGTGTATGGTGGACTACCTCCTCTTGAACTACTACAATTTATTTTTCATTACAACCTCTATCATATTGATATAATTATGGATTTAACATATCTGTATTATATTTATAAAATGAATATATATATATATATAATTATGACATCACATATACCTTCTTAACTTCCAATACATTTGAAATAATAGTGTCACTTCTGCATACATGTGAACTACTACATCTATGTAGCGATGTGAAATGTTTTTATTTTTATTTTTACATGGATGGTAATGTGGATGCATTTAATGAATATAAATGAAAAAATTTATATAATAATTTTTATTTGAAGGTGAAATATTATTTACCTTTATTATGTTTAGTCAATTGGAAAAATAGAAACAATGTTCATGTGTACATATGGCTTACCGTATCCCTAAAAGTGTTAAATGATTTTTTCCATATCTGTATTTTATAGACTATTATAAATAAATATATAATGATAATTTATAATATTTATATAATGTAAAAAAATGGAAATTAATTCACCCTGATTAGAGTAAAATAATTATTATTCTCGATAAAAAATATGTGGAAAACAAATCAATTATCACCCGAAAGAGTTATTTTAACAAATAATTGTTTATAAAAGTGTCATAAAAGACTATAAATAAATCATATATGGTGTGAAATTTATGATTATGGTTATTTAATCTATTTATAATATAAGTATATTCATTATATTGTTGTTAAGGACACATATGAATGAAATTGGACCTGAGGTAAGGGTTTCACATATCACTTTTACTTTCATGAGATGTATGTCATATTCACTGCTTAGTTGTTTTGTGTAGAGTATAAAAAACTCATTTGTCATGTTATATAAAACATGAAATTACGTTAATAGTATTTAATTTTCAAGTTTTGGTTATTTATTTCAATTTTATTAATATTCATAAGTTCCTAATATAATAATGATTTATGTTATAATCTTGTTGTTTATTGGGATTTTACATGATTAAGTTTTTAGTGGTTTAATGTTGTGATCTAAATTTAATGAAACTCATCAATTTTTTGTCTAATTATATTATTATAGTATATGTTTTCCTCTTTTTATTCTCTCTTTAATAAAAAAAAATAGATCTAAAGAATGTTTTTTATGAAAACTTGTGGTATTTCTCACTTCGTTCAATAATAATATTTACTATAAATCCATGATTTCAAAAAATGTTTTAAATAGTTTTTTTAATATTATCCAATAATTTATTAATTTAATTTTTTCCCATGATTTTATTAATATAAATTATTTATGAATAATCTTCTAATAATTTTCCAAACAAGGTACATTTTGACTTTTCTTTCTAAATTGTGAATGTAATTTTACATTAATGTACACAGAAAGAACAAGATTTCCTACCATTATTACCACAAATTTTTTTAGGTATACATTATAAGTTTATTTTCAAAGAATGGTATTTCCAAATATTCCGTAAAAAATTAGTGTTAACAAATATATTTTCAAAGTAAATAAGATATTTTAATCAAGAATGTTTCTAATGGAAATTTAAGGGTACTTCTATTAATCAACGACATAAACCCTCATTTTACCTTATGGTTCATAGAAAATATGGTGTAATGATACTATCATTGTTGTAACAGCCCGAGATTTTATGAAAAATATTCTTTTTTATTTCACTAATGTCTTGTGTTGTACGCTACACCAAAAGGAGCTTGCACAACACGCATCCTTGACTTTCCTTGCATTACACGCAATCGCAACCTTCCTCGATAGCGTGTATGGTACGTAATACTGAGTTTCACGAAACAATGATATGCTATTAAAATATTATTGAAACTAGCCGTTATGAATAGTAATAACTACTTTTTAAATTTTAGAAATTTTAACTCTCAAAATGGACTTCATTTTTGGATTCGGAGTATCGAATTTAGCCTATGGTGAAATTTTGGTACTTTTCGGATAACTTTCACATTCTGATGAATAGTGAAAATTACTAAATTATAATTAAAAACAACTTTTTTAATCGAAATAATTAATAGTGATAAATCATTAATTTGAGTGGTTTTAAAGTATATTTAGAATATATTTTTACAATTTAATACAATGTTGGTCATTGGATGTAATTTCACATTTAAACTAGACATAAACAAGTGTCAATCTTTTGATAGATATTGTTTCTTAAAAACACGCTATTTGTTTCAACAGCGGGATTTAATTATAAAATTAATTAATGCAACTTATATGTTGGGAATTTTGTAAAATAGAAATAATTTTTGAATTCGGAATATCAATTATAGCTTAGGGTGAAATTTTGGCATTTTTCTGAAAAACTTCAATTTTTGATGAATAGTGAAACCACTAAGTGGTAGGTTAAAAACTGAATTTTGCATAAAACTTAATTTTACCGCTTCTGTGAATGGAATTTCGAAAATCCGAGAGACACGGTTAATATCAAGGACTAAAATGTGGTTCAATGAGATGAAAATAATTTTTGGTGAATAGTAACTTTTTACTTTTTTTTACCGCGGTTAATAGTAAATAGGGTAACTAAGGGTAAATATGATATTAATATTACCCGAACACATGTCCTAATCCTATTGGACAAGTGTATCTCGACCAAAAACAACCTTAAGTGTAAAATATTATCATTTAGGCCCACTTGGATTAGATTAGGACATTTATTATTATTTAATTCAAAGAAGAGTTAAAAGAGTTAAAAACAAAGTTTATTTACTAAAACATTTTTAATATAGGGTTATACATAAGATAAATTCGATTGTAAATATTCATTAGAAATCTAAAAAGATTTACTACATGATGGTATTTTATTTATAATTTTTAGACATCAAATAATTTAATTTATTTATGACACAGTGATGATGCAGTAATTATCTTATTAATGAAATATTGACATAATTGATGTTATAAACACCAAAATAAATATAATTTGAGACTTTTTATGAATTCCACTAATTTTATAGGTTAATATGATATATTAGTGTTGATTTAATCAACTTTTTTCGAACATATAATTCTGTTATGACTTTCACAAAAATCATATATCAAATAGTGTCAAAATTGACACAAAATAGTTTTTAAATCAAATATTATATTATTAATTGTTATTTTATTCCTAAAAATCTATGGTTCGGCCAAATGACTTAGATAAGGATATATGTATTAATAATATACAATTTGGGGTTCGTTTGGCATGTTATAGTAAGTTTATTAACCATATAGTGAAAGAAAACAAAAAGACACGGTAAAAGTTAAATTATTTAACTTGGAGTTAAATCTAATTGATAAGGTTAAAATAATACCCTAAACTTGTCTAAATCTTATTGGATGATAGGATTTCGACCCAACCCAACTTTAGCTTCGAAATAAGACCCTTTGGAACCATTATAAACCGATTTTGACATTAATATAAAATAATATTTTGAGGTATTCCTAAGGTGCCCCTCTCCTCCCTTATAAAAGGACACCTCCTCCCCCTCCTCCTCACACCAATTTGAGCACTCAAGCTCGGCCAACCCCTGCCATTTTCTCCTCTCCACTTCCCTAGAATAATCCTAGAGGTCCTGATCTTCTCCAAAGACCAATCTTAGTTCCTTAAGTGGAGGATTCAAAGAGGCGTTCCAAAGAAGAGGTAATATCCATTACCGATCTTTTCAATTTCTTTCTTCTTCAACTTCTTCTTCTTTAGTTGTTTCATGATAAAGTAATAACATAAGTATTACTTACATACTGATATGTTATTATAAATATGAAACAACCCTAATTCACCTTCTATCCATCCTACGGAAAAATGAAATCACCGCGCGTGCGTACGTACGGAATACCGTCTCCACGCCGTGGTGTAATCTATTTTCCATCACCACCTTACATGGATGGGTATAAGGGTGTAAAGAATAACTATACATAGTTATTACAACATCATATTGATTCTGATATATTGTATAATCCACTCCAATTCAATTCAATATTTATGGAAATGATATCATCGCTCGTGCGTACGTACGGACTACCGTCTCCACGACGCGATGAGATTCATTCTCCATGTTAACCATTTAAGAATGATTATAAAGTATATATAAGAAATAATAATGAAATATATGACATTATAAAGCTACTGGATTTATGTATATATATACATATGTATTTCATCTACTTATTTCCATTTCAAGACAATAAGGAAAGGAAAATAGCGTTAATGCGTACGTACGGACTACCGTCTCCATGAACGGTGTTTTTCATTTTATTTATCTACCTATTATATATATATATATATACTGAATATGTATGATATATAAATCATATTTTATATTCTGGAAGTAAGTAAATCATGATATAAGTAATAATGATGTCAAGAACAACAAGTCAAAACACCTACGATAAATGAAACGATTTTACCCAAAACTCTTCTTTAACATGGAATTTACAAAATAACGGGTAATATAATGTCATAAGTGAACCATATATGATATCATAACAATGAATATGATTCTGTAATAAGTCAATAACATGATTTAAATCATTATATAGGAAGTTCGGACACTTACAAAGCAAGTCGGACCTAAGGTAAGGGAAATATCACAATCTCATTTTTATCCGAGATTGTTTATACGTTGGTATTTACTGGGGTGTATTTTATCATCCACATCCATGTTTTCTCAATATATAATATTATTTACATCCACCTACAATTGTTTAAATCCAATTTTACCCTTCTATGACTTTTTAGTAAAAGATATGAAAGGAATCTTTTGCCGTTTTTTTTATACGAGGTACTTTTTGACTTTTCCGAAAAAAGTATGAAGAATGTTTTTTTAACTTATACGGCACGAACGGATTTTTACGGTTTTATAAAGCCTTATTTTCATGAACCTTCCTCCCAAATATTTCATGAATATTTTCAATAAAATATTTTTCTTTTAAAATTGCATGATGTTTTGTGAAAAGAAATTCATTTTGAAGAAGAAAGGATATTTTCCTCAAGAATTCAATTCAATTGTTTTATCAAAATTATTTTCCATCTAAGATAATAAAGGGTTCTGTTTCTATCCATATTTTTACATTGATTTTACTATGTTGTGATGGAATTATGTTTATGAATTCCTTTATCTTATATGAATGGTTTTATGATGTCATGTTGTTTAAGAATTCCATTTTTGTTACATGGGTTATGCAATGATGTATGGTTTATGATTTTGTGGCACACATAAGAATGGTATCATTAAGAGATGGGTGGGACCTATATCTCCCTCCAATGCATTGGGTAAAGATTTTATATCTCATGAGATAGACATGGCTGGAATGGTAGGTTATACCGGTTCAGTGAAACAGGACTGAAACGAGGGTTACTCGATTCAGAAAGAGACTTTGTCCACTAAGATAGTCTTGGCAATGAGTCTTGACTAAGAAGAAATGATTCTCTATGATTATGTGTGTATGCCACAAAGTTTCATGTTTTAAGTTATGATTATTGGGATTTCATTTCACTACTATGATTTATCCCATGTTATGAAATTATGCTCTCTTTTGCAGGTTAAGATTTCCAAAAGTTATGGTCTTATGAATATGATGTGATTGATTTTTCTTTTGTATACCCTTACTGAGCATTTGAGCTCACCCTTTTATGTTTTCTTTTCCCCAGGATATAAAGAAAGGTTTTTAGGTAAAAAAAAAGAAGATATTTATGGGAGATGTTGAAGATCTTTCCCCACTATTAGAAGATTTTATTCCGAGTTTCCAAAGACACTAAACTATTACGATCCTTGTGTGTGTGTGTTTTTGTTATGTACTAAGTATTCCGCAAAAGTAATGTAATGTCAATGTACGTCAGATTACGGGTCTTTACAGTTGGTATCAGAGGAAAGGTTTAGTCAACCTTTGGAAACTAGGATGCGAAAACGTTAGTGAGATCCCTAGAGATATTTCTAAGGTATGTCTAGTGATGTCCCTAAGGATAAGTATACGTATAGGATATAGTCCTAGAACTATGGTAACGATATTAGATTAAACCTAAGATGTTAGATATTGAAGTTACTCCCCCTTTATTGTGATTTTTTCCTCTAACACTATTCTTTTTGGGTTTTAGAAAATGGCTGGAAAAAAGATGATTCACAATAATGGAGGATATGATGGACAATGGAATGATATTCTTCATGAGCAACCAAATGAAATGGGATTTGGATGTCCAAACATCATTATTATTCCGAATCAGCAATCTCACAACTTGATCAATAAAGTAAAATTTGGTAAGTTTCCTGACTCGACTAATAAGAGAATGATGGAGTTCCATGATGATCATAGAGGAAAGAAAGTTCAATTTCCCCTATGTAAATCATGTGGGAAGATGCATCAAGGAGAATGTTTCAAGGGAACTGGAAAATGTTTTAAGTGTGGAAAAGAAGGTCATCGAGCAGCTGAGTGTCGAAGTAATGGAAAAAGGGTTTCTAATGATGTGAATAAAGCAAACACTGCAGAGAACGCACCGCCAACACTTCAATGCTTCAAGTGCAAGGAAATGGGGCATTATGCTAATAATTGCCCTAATCCAAGGGTTAGTGATGATCAACATGAGCAACCACTTAAGGCAAAGGACAAAGGAAAATCACATGCGATCACTATTGGCAATGTTGAATATGACAACGATGTGGTGGAATGATTAAGTGTTTATGTAATGGGATTCCAAAATAATGTTGTATCATTGAGTATTGAAATATTTATTGATGTGGTATTCAAAGTGATTGAGATATTTTTTGGAAATAAGATGATATGCGAGAAAATGAAATGTTTAATAGTATTCATGAGCTCATGATTAATATAAGGACTATGTGATATCATGGTTTGAGTATATAGAATTTTGAGGATTTTGGTATGTGGAAAGTGTTAACTTTTAACTGCACTCATGTTTTCACTAAGGTATTCAAGAGAATACACGATTAAGGACTTTGAATGTTTGGAATGTGACCAACAAGACATATCTTAGGATATGTGGGGATCAACGACAGTATTAAATCTCTGGTAATCGTTGTCACTATATTATGAGAGTGGACTGCAGTATTATGTATAAGCCTAAAGATTAGACTGGATTATGTTGGACATAAGTTAGTATTGTTTAAGGATAGAAGATTTTCGATGTTATAGTGACGTAGTTTTAGAAAAAGGGACAACCTGCAGGACGGGCGACAGCCCATCGCTTCGGACAATGCTGTAGGAATCAAACCCACAACCGAAGTGCGACTGGCCTTTATCGCCTACCACTAGCCTACAAGAAGTCCCTGGTTAGTAGAAACTAGTTTTATTATATTAAGCAACATGATATATGAAGTATAAGTCCATTTTAAGAACCATATATGATTAATCTCACTATAGAATGACTTATGTATATTTAATAACTTTTGCTAACCTTTTGTTTAAGACAGATGGAATGAACAGTCATTCTATCACATGATCTGCTAACACTTCACAAATAACAAATTCAACTTCATTTATTTAAGAGATGAAGTAGAAATTGTTCAAGGTACGAACAAAAGTGAGATTGTACCAAAATAATGTAAGTATTTATTCTAAACAAATTTTCAACTTTAGGGAAATGATCTTGAAAACCAAAAATGTTGTCCTAGTGATCTTATACCTGATGAATCAGATGGTACCTTATATCATCACAAATCTATGGATTTGTGATTACTGGCTTTTCCATAGCCATGTTCTCTACCACTCTCCATCGGAACATGATGGTTAGATTTCTCTTCCATATCCATATTTTCACCTATGTGGAAACCCAGTGATTAGTTTATTTGGGTAATCGTTACATTTCATACTTTAGTTTTTAAAGCCAAGTTTTGGTATTTCCTTTTACGATGTGGGTTTCTATTAAAGAAACTTTCGAATAGTAAACCATTTACAACCCCGACGAATTTCGAGGGCGAAATTCATTTTAAGGGGGGTAGAATGTAACAGCCCGAGATTTTATGAAAAATATTCTTTTTTATTTCACTAATGTCTTGTGTTGTACGCTACACCAAAAGGAGCTTGCACAACACGCATCCTTGACTTGCCTTGCATTACACGCAATCACATCCTTCCTCGATAGCGTGTATGGTACGTAATACTGAGTTTCACGAAACAATGATATGCTATTAAAATATTATTGAAACTAGCTGTTATGAATAGTAATAACTACTTTTTTAATTTTAGAAATTTTAACTCTCAAAATGGACTTCATTTTTGGATTCGGAGTATCGAATTTAGCCTATGGTGAAATTTTGGTACTTTTCGGATAACTTTCACATTCTGATGAATAGTGAAAATTACTAAATTATAATTAAAAACAACTTTTTTAATCGAAATAATTAATAGTGATAAATCATTAATTTGAGTGGTTTTAAAGTATATTTAGAATATATTTTTACAATTTAATATAATGTTGGTCATTGGATGTAATTTCACATTTAATCTAGACATAAACAAGTGTCAATCTTTTGATAGATATTGTTTCTTAAAAACACGCTATTTGTTTTAACAGCGGGATTTAATTATAAAATTAATTAATGCAACTTATATTTTGGGAATTTTGTAAAATAGAAATCATTTTTGAATTCGGAATATCAATTATAGCTTAGGGTGAAATTTTGGCATTTTTCTGAAAAACTTCAATTTTGGATGAATAGTGAAACCACTAAGTGGTAGGTTAAAAACTGAATTTTGCATAAAACTTAATTTTACCGCTTCTGTGAATGTAATTTCGAAAATCCGAGAGACATGGTTAATATCAAGGACTAAAATGTGGTGCTATAGCATCACAACAATGTACATGATGAGACTTTGTAGCAGGAGGCTAACAAGTGTTCCAATTTGATATATTTTTTCTCTAATAGTTTTTCACCACCATTGGATGGTGAACTCGTGGATGTGTTCATTTATGTGGGAAGACTACAAGAAATTGGGTTTTCACTTAAAAATAGATAATTTAAATTTCAGTCTAATTCTTTATTTTTATACTTTATACGGTTTCCAGTTTAGCTAGAAAAGGTCCCAAGGGTGTCTGGGGCCAATTCAAAGCCAGAAACCCAACTCTTTTGGAAGAAAATGGTTATATAATAGGGTTAAAGCAATCTATGTAGGCTGGGAACACGGTAATATTTATCCTTGAATATGGTCTTCATTTTCATGGAGATCCATCTCTCACAGTTGGAACATGGTTTCTCAGACCTTGCGACCAAACCATGTGCTTGGCCCTCTTCGTCGAAGTACTCATGCATGGTTTGTGCATAGCTTGGAAAACTATATGAACAAACCATGCACATGATAAATTTTTCCATGTTTTACAATTTTACCCTTAATGATCAAATTTAACCACCTCCTTCGTCGTATATGATTTTCTTATGGGATAAACCAAATTTTTCAGCATTATGAACGTTTTTAAATAGTATGAAATAAATCAATAGATCTCCTCCATTCAAGATTTGTTTGAGCTTGTGTTCATCAAGTTGGAAGCACAACAGTAAGTACCTGAGTTCGTTTGAGTCTTTATTCTTCTCTCATGTTCTCGATCTAGTTATCCAGGTGTGACTGTTTTCCTTTTCATAGTTATACATTGAACCAAGCTAAATGAATGACAAATACTAACGGAGTAGAGACATATAATCCAAATGTGGGTGGTCTATTACTCATCCCTCATGTTTGATGATTTTTTAATTTTCATATGGGGCCCACTAATTCCATCGGGTGTCTGTTTCCTCTGGAATTGGGGATGACCTCTATGGTTTAAGGATCAAACATTACAAGCGGTTTCAAACATGTTTGTTCATAGAACTAGAAACATCCAATGATTCTATATTCATTTGTACCTACTTTCCAAAGTTAGGTGCTCATTAGTTATGAACTGATAAGGCATAAGAATTTGCATTGGTCAAGAGGATGAGAGGTCAGACTCATCACACCTTTTTTAGGGGAATTATTGTCTACTCCGGGACTCTCTTTATAGATTTATGTTATGTTTGTGAATCCTTATTGAATTACTATGTATAGGAATGAGCTTTCCTTTAGATTTGACAATCAATGATATATTTGTATGAAATTTAGAGAATCTTTTATATGTATTAGAGGTTCTTCATCAATATAAAATCATATATATATTTTAGAGATTCTTAGTCAATGGTATCCTTTAATACATTATATAAAATTCTCTTTGTCATTATGATGACCATACTGGTTTAAAGGCCACTCAGTGGGGCACTTGATGTTTATTGTCATTCAGAAGGACATCGATTATTTCAGAGTTGGGATCATACCCTCAGATGAGCTACCTACATATCGTTTATTTAGAAAAAGAATCAGAACCCATGTAGTTCGAGAAAAAAAGTATGATTTTTATGTATGATTGATGGCTCAAAGAAAGATGTCATAATTACTTTTACACTCTAAGCTCACGTTAGTCATGCTCGGTGTGAGAAACAAGAGGTATTGGTAAAACCAGACAATTGTTCCATGAAAGACGAAATCAGAAGAAATGATGTGGGGTTTATATATGTATGAATGCCCAAATCGATAGATATCAGGACTTAATTTATTGAAGAAGTCCAGGAACATGGCCCATAAAGGTATATGTGCTTTAATGGGGAATTGGATACTCTAACTTGGGGATTACTACTGAGAAAGATGCTAAAATTATGAGGTACTTATGATTGGGTTTTATTCTTGAGAAGGAAGCCCAGATCAAAAGTAAATTAAGACTGGTTAAGAGAAATTAAGACTGGGGATTACTCCGGAGAAGGAGGCCGAGGTTTAAAAGAATATGAAAACTGGGGCTTACTGCTAAAGAGGAGGCCAAGGTTATGGTATTTTTAGAATTATGGGACTTGGGGATTACTCGTAAAGAGGATTCCCAAATTTGGGAACTTTGAGACTCGGGCTTACTCCTGAGGAGGAGGCCCGGGTTAAGGGATTTATGACTGGGACATACTACTAAGAAGGATTCCCAGGTTAGTGTACCTGGGGCTTACTCCTAATGATGATGCCCAATTTAGGAGAATTTGGACTGGCACTTACTTCTGGAAAAGAGGCCAATGTTAAGGATTTACTCATCTTAAAGGATGAGGTTGAATGAATGAAATCTCTAACATTAGTGAAATAAAGATGTGTAAATCACTAAGTTATGAGAGATGTTACACATAATTCATTTCAGATAAGGAAACCAAAAAGGGAACCATGCTGATGAAAATGGTTTTAAATAGGGTTTTGAAGGCTAAATATTGAATAGGAGAGGTGGATAGGCATATGAGAGGTGGAATGGGTAAGAAGGGCACCCAAAAAAGGGGGGCGCGCAAGTCCTGCATGTGCGCGCAAGTGTTGGTCGCGCAGGTATACCTGCGCGACACATAAGAACTTGTGCGGAAGTCCACCATTAAGGTAATACTTGGTCGAGGCTTGGCTCAATCCTTTATTACTATCCCTAGAGGCTTCCAGAAAAGAGGCGTGCATGTTATGTTGAAGGGGTAAGGCGGCACCCAAGTGTGGCCATTTCCCTTCAGGGACGGCCATATAGGCACACAAATTTTGATAATTTTCAAATCATAGGCCTTCCTCCATCTCTTTAGATCTTCCATTCTAGGTACTAAATTACCATAGAAGTGTTCTGAAGCATCGAGAAGAGACTAGGGTGTCGGGATCTCAAATCTGAGTTTCCGGACATTTTTTCTCCATTGGGGGGGGGCCCACATGGGGTATTTATAGGCTGGAGAAGACCCTGGGCGAAAATTCCAAGAGGGCGCGCAAGTCACTTACGCAACCACTGGTAGGCACACAAGTATACTTGCACGAACATGGTCGAACATTCTCCACCCAAGTGCATTTCAATCTTTTCTCATTCTTTTGTCAATTTTTGATGTTTCTTTAAAGGATGAATCACTTTGGTTACAAGGTATTTTCCTTTTCAATTTGTTTGGACTCTGTGACGGAAAGGAGCGTCAATAAAAGTCCCCCCCTTAGATTTGCATCTGAAAGAAACAAGGATGCGACTCTAAGAAAAAAGAAAACAACCAAGGAACATGTGGCATGCAAGTGTTGAGCGTGCAGAGGGAGGCGCGCAAGTGTTGTGCCATGCAGGCGTCAACATGAAAGGGTGTGTCCTATCCTATATATACACGGTCATTCCTCGCGCAAAGCACTGAATTTCAAGCTTTCCATCTCTCTCCTCGCAAGTTGATTATGTCGTGCAAGTTACTCATTTTCCACTGTTTCTTTATTGTCGTGCTGCTGTAGAGGTATTTAGACATGAACGATTATACTTGCATGCCAACAACATGCGCGACATATCCATACTTGCGTGGCACATCCATACTTGCTTTCAAAAATTACACTTGTGCGCCTTAATGCGTTAGCTATTTTTTAGATTTTCATGACAAATTTTTTGAAAAATGAACCCATTTAAGAGTTAATTTATTCAACTTTTGTGCAGATTCAATGGCTACCAAGAGAATCGGAAGGACTGATGAACTGTCTTGAAAGAAAATTGATGATATGATGAGAATCATTTGCAATGATTACTGTGATATCTATGACAGCACTCTCCCCGAATTGGCTAAGTACTTGAAGAAATATCATCTTAATTTCCCACAGAGCATCGATATGCCTATATATGGTCATGGTCACCTGCAAGGATTCAATGTTCCCAATGCAATGAACTATATTCCTAAGATGCAGCTACACTACTACTCCTCTATTTAGGTTATGATGTGCATTAAGAGAAACAACAATGGTGTGATCTTTCAAATATTTTTTCCATGACATTTCCTTGGAGATATGAAAATGGAAAAGCCATGGGCTGAAATGTTTTCTGCTACCGATTGGTGGAGAGTAGAGAATCATAGCATTGGAATAATATCTGAAAAGAGTACTCTCTCCAAATGCATCTTTACTTCCAATGATTCACTCTCAAATCTATGTTTCCATCTTCCATGTCTCTTGGACAGAAACAGAGTCCCTTTTTTATCAGCAGAAAATTTTCTCAAACCGCACTCAAGAACATCCTTTTACAATTGTTCCAAGAAGAGCTAGTATCATTGCCTCTCTTATTGTATCCAGTTGAATGAATGAATTCCAGGTGGCTGCTGATGAAGCTCGGGATGTCTCAAATCAAATTAAGAGTTATGTTGAAAGTATTTTTTAATTCCTAAAAAAGGGAATAAACTCCATTCTGTGGATGTCCATCTAATTCTTCTGCATCAAATGGAAAAACACTTTCATTTTCAATCTTGTGTGCATACATTCTTTCGCTACATGCTTTAAATTTTACCTATGTCAATGAGCCTAGTAATCATTGTTTGATTTTATCTAGGATTATTATAAATAACCATACAAACTTTTGAAACTTTTTGTTGCTCAATATAACCTAAAATCATAAAAAATGTATGTTTAGTGAGCTAGAACTTGAATTTTGTTCAAAGTTGCCTTGTCATTTGAGGGCAGTTTAAAGTCATGAACGTCATACATAAAAGGGATAATGTTTAAGGTCGAAATAGCTTTGACCGAATATATTAAGATTGACTCAATTCGTTGACAATTTATCTGAAAAAATATCACCACACTCAAGTATGAGGGAAAAATGTAAACGATGACTTAAGAAATTTGGAATCTGAGTAATGATATGAAAAAGGAATAAAAATCATTAAAATAAGTAGTTCCCAACAGTGAAGTTACCATTATTTAACAAATCCGTTAAAGGGTTTGAATTATGTAGGGCCACCTAAGGGCATTGGCTGCATAGTCAAATATTAGAATCTTTTGGCTGGCAGGTCCATTATGTGGACTACTTATGCAAGGCTTCTTAAGGGAATGTGCTGCATAGTCAGGAAAAAGAACTCTCGGAAATTTACTTACCTACTGATATAAAATCTAGTTAATGTTTATGGGGATTCAAAATTTCCAAAGCATAGAGTTTGTTGTTTGGAGAGAGGTACATGAATATAGAGAAGATATTTCCAAATAAGATTGTCTAAGAACTGAATGAATGTCACTCCTACAATGGTCTGACCCAAGCGTAGGGAGGTGAAATATAAACCATAGACTTGAATACATTCAGATCATAAAAAATTGTACGAGAAAAATATATTAAGGATGGCTTTTTTTTGCAGATCCCTACATATTTTCATTAAGGCCAATAAGGAAGAAAGAGGTTTTATTTTCAATAATGAAGTTACCACTATTTAACAAACCCATTAGAAGGTTTAATTATGTAGGTCCACCCAAGGGCATTGGTTGCATAGTAAAATAATAGCATCTTTTGGTTGACAGATCCGTTATGTAGACTGTTTATGCAAGGCATCCTCAGGGCACATGATGCATAGTCAAGCAAAAGAACTCTCAGAAATTGGACATTTTGTGACCAGAAGTCAAGAAAAAAGGGAATGGAGATATGAAAATATTTACAGATAGGATTATGAAACATAAAAAATGAGTTTTTTCCAATGTATGTAGAGATACATTGATCAATGCTAACCATAATCATGTTGAAGCTGGGTCATGAATTGAAATATTGGACTTCACAACGTATCTCATAAGGATGGGAATCAAGACATACATAGTTCATGAAATAAAGTTTAACGTCATGTGGGATGAGAGTATAGGAAATCGTAGTTTATGTTCATAGAGCTCGTACCTTTATAAGGAATACACAGTCTGTGTCTAAACAAGGAATTTTCAGCAAGGGGACTGAAAGTGGAATTTGGGATTAGGCCCAAAAGACTTGGGACTAGATTCGAGGGACACTCAAATGATCTTATGTATCCCATACGGATGGGAATCAAGCCCACATAGTTTTAGAAATACCCTCTATACAGATTTGGTTTGTACAAGTGAAGGGTGAAAAGGGGACTTTAGTGCATTGATGGTTTGACCTAGGATAAAAGGCTCAGGCATTTCCATGTATGCACATCATCTTTGGAATATGACATGATTAGAGATAAATGTAAATAATGATTCCTTCTCATGTGAGGGTATCATATACTATTTTAATTTATTGTCGTCCATGAAAAAAAATGTTGTACAGTTTAACGTCATCTAGGAAGGAAAATGGTGAACCAATGTAAAGTTATTGATTCTGGGGGCGGTTTCACGAATCAACATCGTATGAGATGGAAGTGAACCGACATTAAGGGATTGGTTTTGGGCTTGATCCTTGAGAGTTTACCTATGTACCCAGCCTAGAAGGAAAGGATCAAAGTACACATAGTTCAATTAAAAAATGAATTAGTGATCAAGTTGTTCTTGGGGACAATGACCTAAAAAGGATGATGGGAATTACGTGTGGTTAGCGGCCCAGAGAGGGTGTTATGGTTGAAGTTTACTCTAAGATCACGTGATTCATACTCAGTTTGAGAAACAAGAGGTAGAAACAACCCTAACGATGCATAGTTTAATGTCATGTAGGACATATAAAGGGACTATGAAATTTAAAGTCTTGTAGTGAGGACTATAGGTGATGCATAGTTCAGTTACATGTAATAGGGAAAAAATACAGTTTAACGTCATGTAGGACATATTATGGGATTTTTGTATAGTTTAGCATCATGTAGTAAGGATAATGCGGACAATACAGCTTAATTTCATGTTGGACAAAAGGGGGACTCTGAAGTTTAATTTCATGCAGTAAGGACAATAGAGGACATAGTTTAACATCATGTTGGGCGTATTAGGTAATTTTTTCACAATTTAACGTCATGTTGGACGATGGAAAAGAAATGATACAATTGAACATCATGTTGGACGAAAGTGCGAATAGTTTAAGGTCATATGCATGGACCCTAATGGTGTTTTTTAATGAATTGCTGAACATGAAGCATGCAAATAATTTCAGGCCATATGCATGGACCAAAGATAATTTATTTTACGTTTATACAAAATAATTCTTCAGAAATCTGGCATTGGTTTGAGTAGTGATGATTTATCCATCCATTGAGATTAAAGAATAATCTCCATTGGAATAGACCTTTTGTATTGAGTAAGGTCCTTCCCATTTTGGTTCAAGCTTGTGGGGTTTATTTCCTGGTATCATTGGAGTTATGAGAACCAGTACCAAATCACCCTAAATTAATGAACGAAGATGAATATTTTTGTTGAAAGCTCATGTTATTCAATTATGGTAGACTTCCAAGTGGTGCAGGGTTGACAATAATTTCTCATCTAACCATTCCAATTTATTCAATTGCTTTTGAGATTGTTCATCTGTAGATATCTGATCACAAATGGCTACTCTGGGCGAAGGTAATTGAACATCAATGGGCAAGACTGCTTCCGTTCCGTATACCAGTGAATATGGAGTTGACCGCGTTGCAGTGCGTGTGGTAGTCTAATAAGCCCATAAAGCATGAAACACTCTATCATGCCATGACTTCTTATCTTTATCCACCATCTTTAGTAGTATGTTTGAAAGAGTCTTGTTGAAGGCTTCTATCTGGGTATTGGCCACTTCATGATACCGAGATAAATGACTGGATTTGGTGTTGTATTCTTGATAAAACAACCTCACCTCGGCTGAACAGAAGTTGGTTCCATTTTCCATCAATATGGTATGGGGGACACCAAATCTGGTAATGATGTTAGACTTGATGAAGCTAAAATTATTTTAGAACTAACTTCTTTGAGAGATATTTCCTCTGCCCATTTGGAAAAGAAGTCATTATTAGTAAGAATATACTTAAACTGTTGGGCTGTAGCTGAAGGGTAATGTCCCACCACAACCATTCCCCATGTGGAAAATGGCCACGAGTATTTACATATAAGAAGATACTCTGGGGGATGATGAATGAAGTTGGAATTTATTTGGTATGAATGAAACTTCATTGCGAAATTAACACAATCTTGTATCATTGAAGGCCAAAAGTATCCAAGCCTTTGAATTTGATCAGACAGTCTATGTCCAAACTGGTGCGCACCACAGACTCCTACATGCACTTCTTTCATGACAGCCATTGTCTCTTCACCATCAAGGCATCTAAAGGGAACTCCATAATAACCACGCTTTTAGAGAATTTTCTCTAGGTGCTCTAGGATGTCATAAAGAGTAAAATTGACCACATGTTTACTGACTTGTTCTTTCCCGACTCTATCAGGTGGAAGTGTTCCATTTTGAAGGAATTCCATGATAGGTTTCATCCATCCTATAGTATGACCTTATGGTTCAGGAATGGGACTAATTTAATTGATTTCCTATATTCTAGTTTGAACATAAGGTGAAATTTTTCGACAGTCTAAAATATTGATGGTTGTCTCTTCCTGATTTAGATCTGCCAGAGCTGTGGCTATATTAGCCAGTGCATCAGCTTGGGAAATTTGTGATCGCAAGACATAAGAAAATGTCTGTTATGTAGGAAATTCCTCTATTAACTCTCTGGCGTAATCATACAGTGGGATTAGTTATTTTTTTTCTGATGGAATAATCCTCATTGACTTGTTTGATTACCAGGTGTGAATCACCTTTCACCTTTAAGTAATTCACTTGTGCTTGAAGCTCTATCTCCAAGCCTACGATGAGAGGTTTTTATTCCACTTCATTATTTCTACCGCCTACCCAAAATGAGAAGGAATAGGGTAACACTGCATTTTCTGGAGAAATGAGAAAAATTCTAAACAAAACTTTTTTGAATTTTGGATTTTCCATTTCCATCCTGTTGGACATCTACAAGCACCATCAACTTATATTTCCCATGTTTTTAGACTATCATGAATAAAGAATACTTCTTCATCAGGAAGTTCAATATATGAAGATGTATCTTCTACGGACAGGTGTTCAGGAAGGAAATCAGCTAGATCTTGGCCCTTTAATGCCTTTTGAGACACATATTGGATATCAAATTGCTGGAAAATAATTGCACACTGTGCCAGACGTACTGTAAGCATTGGGCGACTAAGGATGAATTTGAGAGGATTATAGAGAGATACCAATTGGACATCGTGATGTTTCATGTAGTTTCTCAACATCTGAACCACAAAAATTAATGCTAGAAAGCACTTCACAATACTTCAATATAGTGTTTCTGCTTCAAGAATAGCCCGACTGAGAGAGTATATGCCATTTTCATTCCCAGAATCATTATCCTAAGAAATAAAGGCACCCAGTGATCACTCAAAAGTGGTAACATATAAGATAAGTAGTCTTCCTTCAATTGGTGGCATATGTACCGGTGGGCTCAAGAGGTATTTCTTTAGAATATACAATAATTCTTGACATTCTTCAGTCCACAGGTAAGTAACTCCCTTCTTCATAAACTTGGTGAAGGGTAAACATTCTCCTACCAAATTGGCGATAAAATTCCGAATATAAGATAAGTTTCCTTGAATCCCTCCCAATTCTTTCAAATTTTTAGGAGGTTACATACCAAAGATTGACTTTTTATTCTCAGTATCGACTTTAATTCCACGATGGCGTACAACGAAGCCGAGAAATTGTCCTGAGGTTACCCCAAAAAGCACATTTTAAGGGGTACATCTTCAAATTATGTTGTTGAAGTTTGTGGAATTTTATTTCCAAATCAGCCAAGTGATTATAACATTTTTTGGATTTTACCACCAAATCGTCCACATAACATTCAACAAACTTCCATAAAAAAGGTTTGAAGATACGATGCATGGCATGCTGATATGTTGTGCCTGCATTCTTTTGGCCAAAGGGAATTACCTGATAGAAGAACACACCATGAGAGGCTATGAAGGATGTAGATTCATCATCTTCTAGATCCATTCATATTTGATTATACTCGGAATATCCATCCATGAAAGAAAGTGCTTCATTTCCAGCTGTTGCATCTATTAAGAGTTATGTGATCGGAACTAGAAAATAATCCTTAGGACAATGCCGATTAATATATCTGAAATCAATTCAAAATCTAATATGTCAATTCTTCTTCTTCACAGGGAAATATTATCCAACCATTTGGGATACTGAACTTCTCTGACAAAGTTATCTTTGATAATCTTATCCACTTCAGCATCAATTTAGGATGCATAAGTTGGGTGTGTTATTATGGAAGATAGCTTGAATCGTCGATGTTCTTCTGGAAAACCAAAACGATGAGTAGCAACATCAAGATCAAGGCATAGAATCTATGTATAGTTCCAAGAAAATATATCTCTATTTTTCTTAAAAAATGAAATATAAATTTTTTTCTCTTCAAGAGTTATGGACGCACTAAATAAAATAGGGTGTGGATCTTCTTTTGTAGCAGAATATATTTCTCTATGTTCATCCATGGTAGTAGAGATACCCTCTTCAATTTCTGGATGAGCATCCCAATGATCATACTCTTCTTCTTCAATATGTGTTAGTTTTTCTGTTTCTACTTTCCTGGTAGAGGATGAAGTAGAATCTTCATGATCATAAGAGTTGTTAAAATTTGAACATCTTGAAGAAGAGGATTCAATTTCTGACCCTATTGATGATGAAGGGTCTTACTTGGGTAATAAATAGGAGATGATGGATTGAGATTCGATATCATCATTCACCTCTGGCGTTGTTATAACTTCTTCTGGCCTGGATGGAAAATTATTGACTTGCTGGATTTCAGCAGATGAAAAGAAGAATCCCCATTTGAGCTTTCATCATTTCTTGGTGAATCACCAATTTCTCTAATGTTGTCTAGCTTGATTGCAATAATTGAAATTATGGAAGTTTCCATAAGATTATATGGATTTGGTTCTATCCTGTTAATTTGACTGATAGGCAACACATAATCTGTACTCACATGTGTAAATGGATTTACTGGATGCTTTTCCAAACCATATGGAGAATTAACTTTGGTAATATCTCTTATTGTGGATTTCTCCTTTCCTATCATGTGATATAATTTCGCAACAATGTATTGAGATTCACATGTCCTGAATAGGTATTTATCACCATAAAATGTCCCATCTAGACCATCAAAACTATGCTCGAGATATTGATGGTATGAAGAAGGGATAACCGCATGTTCATGTAGCCAGGGTCTTCTAAGAAAGATGTTGAAGGTCGAGTCTTGATCAATAACCATGAAATCTGAATTGGATACAAGATATCCAAACTGAGTTCTGAGTGTAATCTCGCCCAGTGGTTCTTGTTCATTTTTATCATATCCTTGTAACATCATAGTAGAAGGGGATAAATCAGATTCTATGAGGCCCAATCAATGAAGTGTACGAATGGGCATGAGGTTGAATCATGAACCATTATTAATGAAATATATTTGGATGTCTACACCATTGACCTTTCCAAATAAGTACAAATGTATAATATGTCCATGCACATTATCATCATCATCTTCATATGTGAAAGATATCACTGCATGGCATTCTGCAAGATTATTCCTTACATGGAAGGCTTCAGCTGCAGTAATTTCAGTTTCAAAATCATGAGGACTTGAAAAAGACTCAATAAGTGCATTCCAAAGATCCTTTGATAAATTAAAGTCATCCAGAAATGATAACATGGCCCGTACTTGGTCCAGGTGTTTCAATACATCAAACATATGATCCAAAGGTCTGCGTTTTCCAACAGGAACATGTGGTTTAGCAGGTTCCTTGGAAGCTGATGCATTGGAAGTTGTTGCATCTTGTATCAGGGTATGAGTTGGTAATACTGATGGCTTTGAAATATTAGACTGAATAGTTCTATTTACATGCTAAGATGAAGAATGTGTAACTTCCAACCAATCATCCAGAATAACCATTCTAGGACAGAATTTGTCTTGTGTGGAAGAACATGCTTGTTCTTGTCGAGCTAGTTGAAGGGATCTTCCACACATTTCTGCCGCATACACAGTTCTTGTAGGGGTAGAATTGCAATAGTGGCCTCTGAAAGATCCATGTCTTCCTCTGTATCCTGATCCTCTGGAACTTCCTCTGATTCCTCTGTTTGATACAGGGAACCCAAGTTCTTCATGATCAAAATTGTGATTGGCATAAGGATCTATTAAGTTAATCATATTAATAGAATCAAAAATTACTCTTCATCCGATGGAGACTTTGCCTGAATATCCAATTTAGGATGTGCCTTTAGGTGGTATGGTTCCCGTGGATTCAAATTAGATGGCATAAAATCTTCCAGATTCATAAACAACTTGGGCTTTGACAAGATTTCATCTTCTTCTGAATGATTATATTTCATTGAATTATGCCATTTCATTGGGGATTTTCCATTTGATGAAGAGGGGTTTTCTGTGGAATTCATGGAAGAAGACACAATTTGTTTCATAAAGTGCATTCAAAAAATGGCATGAGTTCGATTAATGATTTTTATGACCATCCAATCATCAGATTTCTGCACATTTTTTTTCTGACTTCCTGCCACTCGCCTTCTTCCTCTGGAGTTGTAGCAGTAACACATGCTACCTGATATGATTAACCATTCAGATTGACTTGTCCTGAGTTGACCATTTTTGTAGGAGGTACTTAAATACAAAACACTACTAAATGGGATACCCCAATATCCGATGAAAGGGGAAATAGTTGGGATGGTATTCATCTATTTCCTTGTTTATCTTTCTGGGCCTTGGAAATTGGACCAAATTATTTTTCAGAGCAGAAATGAAGTAGCCAGAAACTTGTTCATTTCGGAAAGAGTAAAATTTACTCTTTAAATCCTCAAATTGTTTCCTTCATGGATCTCTTTGATCATCGTGAAGAAACGGCCTCTGTTGTTGGTGCTCAGAAGGTGGATACCTTAGAGAAGATGGTGGCCTTGATGTAGAAGCAGGTACAGGTGCTTGTTCAAGCACAACTATAGCATTCTCTACTTTACCCATTCTCCTTCCTGGAGCTAATGGAATTACGTGAATTTTATCCTTAGTCTTCATAAGAGAATCATCAATCTGTTGAGAGATCTATGTAATTTCTCGAAACCCTCCTATGTATTTCACAGGGATCAATGGCATGTGTAACTCATCACACATATTTTCCACACAGATTGGGAACAATTCCTCTTGAAGGGGTACTAAGCTCAGGTAATATGTTAATCCCTTCCAGTGAGAAATGAAATATGAAACCCTTTCATTCTCCCTTTTCATACAGTTTGTAAGATAAAAAGTTGTTGTCTTTGGAAACGTTGAGTTGAACTGAAGAAGGAAATTTTGGCAAAAAATCCTCCCATCCAGTAATTAACCGGGATTGAAAGATTGTGTACCAGAAAAAGGTTGACCCTTATAATGACTGTACAAACCACATGAGCATAAATTCTTATTGTTTTTGAAGGTTTCCCATCATTGGATCATACCAAAAAAATTGAATTAAGTGTTTCTCTGGGTCTCACGAACCATTAAATATTGGGAATGACGTACTTGCAAAATTCGATGGGGGAGGAATTGCATCAACCCATTCAGGGTAAGCTCTCTTTCCTGGATGAATTTGAGAATGATTTTCCTCCATAGCCTCCAACCGAGATGTTAATGACTCAATAGTAGTTATTAAATTTTTAGAAACAGCCGGTTGAGCTTGGACCTAAACAGGTGCAATGACTAGAGCGTGGGAAGATATGGCAGATTGTACTGCAACCGATGGAAGCACTGCCGATTGTTGTTGCGCCTGACCCGTAGGATTAGACCTGTGAGGGTGTACTAACAATGGATGATATTCTTGATCCATCTCAGTAGATGAAGCAAATCCCCTTGGCTGACTGACTTTAGCATGCTTAGGAGGAAGACTACCTTGAAGTAGTTCTGCATTCATCCACATCAATTCCTTCATTTCTTCCTCATGTTGTTCAAATCATTTCTCTAATGAGATCGATTGTCCTTCTCCAGAGCATGGGTATGTAACTGGAATCTTTCCCTTTCCTTTTTTGGATCCATTTCGGAGAGGGGGAAGTGGGTTACATGAAGGAACGCCAAGATTCTGGGTAAGCCTTTGATTTCGTGTACACACACCTTATTCATTTGTGTCTATGGATACAAATTCTTTAGCAGGAACTTCATCATCTGATCCCTCTGAGTGAGCCTCATCTGGTGGATCAGAAACAATTTCATTAATGACATTAATTGATGTATAATTAATTGAATCTCTTCTATTAGAATTTATACGATAATGTCTTCTTCCATGTCCCTGATTAGACATTTCTTTTTGTTGATTTGATCCCTCAGAGACTTCTTGATGAACTGTAATTTAGAGGGAATCTCCTGATAATTTTTCTCTTCGTTCCTCTTGGGGATTATTCCCCAACTGAGAAAATACTGAATTTATTCGAGGAAGATATTGATTATTTGAATAAGTCCCTAGTCCACTGGACTGTGGCTATTTCTGCTTTTTCTGCTAAACTACTCGAATCCTATTTGTTGATTCTGGGGGTTGGGTTAAAGGATTCCCTAGTCTGGAAAGCTGTAGTGGTTCTTGACATGCTATATCTGGGACTTTCTAGAAATCTCTCCCGATCTTACATACATTAGTCCGGAAATTGGCTGGATGCATCAACCTACATCCACTTTTATCACCCAGCAGAAAAGACCGTTGGATAATTTATGACACTTCTGTTACTTGATGATGTGCTTGCTCCAAACGAGAGGAATGTTCAATATTCTTGTTTGCTTGATTCCGGAGTAATTCAACAACTTGTTCTTTGTATGATTGATTTTGAGAATAACTAGTTGAGATTTGTTCTTGGGCAAGCCTTCGATTACAAACAATGCCAATTGACTGTGGCCGGCCATGGGAAATAACATTGCCTGAGACCACTTTTAGTGGGATTTGCTGATTGGAGGGTATAGTGAAATGTAGTGCTCCATGAACACCCCATCCACTGGTTTGAATACCAGATGAGAAATTTTCAATTAACTGACACAATCTTCTTAGTGCGCCATGGCATGAATGCTGAAGGGCTCTCTGCTGCTTTTCGACATTCAGATATCGAGTAACTAAGAGAGAAGCCATGCCAATTTGGAGTTGTAACCCTTTTATTATATTGATATGATTTTCATATTTATCATAAGATAATATTTTATTATTCAACTGACAAAGAGTTTTCCATATGTTGAGAGGAGTATCATGAATTCCATCTTCCGTCAATATATCCGGAATGTCATTCTGAGAGTCATCAGAAGTCCAAACCATGACTGGCACTTCTCCTTTAGCAAATTGTTTTCTCATATTCAGTACTTCCTCTTTATCATTAAATTGAGATTCTTCTACCTGATTAGACCAGAGATGGTGCTTCTTTGTTGCTTCAATGGATTCAACAAGATCGGTAGAGAATTCACTGATCAAAATAGAAGATGAACGACCCCGGGGTGGTTCGGAGAATGACCTACACCTCGAGATTTTTTTTGATTGAGAATGTATTTCACCTTCTAGCGGTGAAGCATCATACATGAGTGTCTTCGCATTTGCAAGTGCATCAAGATAACAGCTCATTCTCGTCACTACATTGTCCATTGGAGCATTTTCCAGGAAATTTTCTTTATAACTACAGAGAGAACATTCACAGTTAAATTCATCATCATGGAGAGGACCACCATGGTGGGTTACTGCAAAAGATGAAACATTTTTCTCCTTGGACTTCTGGCCACACAAATGGTTCTTATGGATCTCATATGAAGAGGAAACTTCGAGATCGACTGAACTGTAATGAAGCAAGCATTCATGAGGAAGTGTCTGATTAAGACCTTCCGAATTGTGGTTCGCACTATTGGGAAATAAGGGAGTATAATCTTGAATTCCAACAGATAATTGTCTGAGGGCTTCAAGAACTCCAGCATCGAGCAAGGCCTTATTACAAATTGGCCCTCTATTTCTTGACTGTGTTGGGCAGGTCTTCTTTTTCAGATGCCTTCTTACTCAATTTAGGAACCACTTGTTGACGAAATTGGTCATTATGGGCAGGTGTATGTGCCTGCTCAGGAGAAATGATCAGGTTAGGCTGATTATCTCCACTCAAATCAGGCGTATGTGTCGGAATTAGTTGTCTGTATGATATGGGGGAGTACACCCCACAACCCTCTTGGACTAGAACCGAGGTGTGTGTTTGTTATGGAGTGAACTGTTGATGTGTCACTCCACTGATAGGGATGTATTTATGTGTCTTTCCCTAAGATACTGCTGAATCTATTATAATATCCTTGCAGGAATCCGGAATATGAGCAGGGATTTTCATTGGCTCTTTCACCATTGACAGAATGTGCTCGGTGACTTCAGCTGCCAGAACTGGGATATACATCAATTCTGTGTTTGGAGTAGGTGTGTGTTCCTTCTAATGTCCTCCTTTTCCGGTCAGTGAATCCTGACAGTACTCAAGTGTGGGGGCAAAGAGTTGAGTCTGACTCCTGTTTGTCACTGGAGCTATCTGAATGACTTTTCCGAATGCTACCAAAAGAGACTGTTGGTAGGCTTGATCAATACTAGTAGGTGTATGTGCATGCAGATTTCACTCCTCCGAACATGGTTGACGAGCTTCCTTCAATACTGGTAGACGAGGCTGCTAGAAGGATTGATGAGTGTAAGCAGGTGTATGTGAATGTTTACCAGTTTTCAACACATTGGGTTGGCAGGATCCATCGTATGTTGTTAGATGAGCCTGGTGACTAGTTGATGATTTATGAACAGGTGTATTCTCCTATCTATTGTACTCCACCCGAATTTCCTATCGAGATTGGCATGCTGCTACCAGATGAGTCTACTGAACATCGTAATTAAAACGGATTGGTGTGTGTTCCCACTCGTTGCATGCCACCAAGATAGATTGGTGGACTCCTACGAATATGGGAGAGATGAGAACATGCTCACTGTTGAACGGATTTCACCTCTGGAGGTTCTTCTTACCTGCTCGGGTTTGAGTAACCTGAGCCAAACGCCTGGAGATGATACCCTCATCATATAGAGGGCGCACTACCGAACGAGTCTGGCGGCGATTGTTGATGGGAACCCTTGGGAAGGACTCATGTCTCCTTGAATTAAGGCCCTGAGGGACATTCTCATTCACCTCCCCAGAATATGGGAGTAAATGGTGATTGGGTTCTAGGGATAACGACCCGAAACAGTTGGAGATGGTGGTTGCTACCACCTGCTTCTTAATCGCAGTTTGTCGGTGTCCGGATGACCAGAGTGAATTAATGACTTGGAGGGCTTGTCGACCAGCCTGTAGAGTCGAAATAGTACCATTTTGATGGCACTCCTTAATCAGCGCATTTGATACCCAGCATTGAAGACACTGAGTATGTGATGTCTTCCTCAGAGCAAACGATGATCCAGCAGGAGTAGAAGCAGAGGCCTTCCCAGTAGAAGTATTCACAGCAGAAGTATTCATAGTAGAAGTATTCACTGGTGTGAACTTAAGAGATTCCATTTTTGTAATGGAGAAGATCATGGAAAAGAGTTCATATTTTATATAACAGACATAATCAAGATAATTATAGCAACTAGATATTTTGGATAAGAACATATGTTATTTATTGTCTTGTTGGCCCTCTCATTGATTTTAAATAGGGGCCTAACAAATAGGTAAAACATCACATTAGTGTGGTAAAGGATTCACGTCGGGTTCACCATTTTTTGTTTCCTCTGGAATTGGGGATGACCTCATTGGTTTAAGGTTCAATCATTCCAAGCGGTTTCTAACATGTTTGTTCGTAGAACTGGAAATATCCAATGATTCTTATATCCATTTGGACCTACTTTCCAAAGGTAGGTTCTCATTAGTTGTGAACTGATAAGGATTACGAATTTTCATTGGTCTAGAGGATGGGAGGTTGGAATCATATCACCATTTTATGGGAATTATTTTCTACTCTATGACTCTCTTTATAGATTTAAGTTATGTTCATGAATCATTATTAAATTACAATTTATAAGAATGAGCTTTCCATTAGATATGACAATCAATGATTGGTATGTTGGAAATTTAGATAACCTTTTATATGTATTCTAGGTTCTTCATCGATAGATAATCATCTATATTTGTTAGATATTCTTAGTCAATGGTATCCTTTAATACATTATATAATAGTCTCTTGGACATTATGATGACCATACTGGTTTTAAAGCCACTCAGTGGGGCACTAGATGTTTATTGACATTCAGAAGGACATGGATTTTTTCATAGTTGGGATCATAACCTCAAATGGGCTACTTACGTATCCTTTATTTAGAAAAGAAATAAGAACCCACGTAGTTCTAGTAAAAGAGAATGATTTTTATGTGTGACTGATGGCTCAAATAAGGATGCCATAATAACTTTTATTCTCTAAGCTCATGTGAGTCATGATCGGTTTGGGAAAAAAGAGGTATTGGTAAAACCAGACAGTTGTGCCATGAAATATGCAATCATAAGAAATTATGTGGGGATTATGTATGTATGACTGCCCAAATTGATAGAGATCAGGACTTATTTCAGAGAAAAAGTCTAGGGACAAGGTCCATAAAGGTATATGTTCTTTTATGGATATTTGGATACTCTAACTTGGGGCTTACTCCTAAGAAAGATTCCCAAATTATGACGGACTTCTTATTGGGTTTTATTCCTGATAAGTAAGCCCATATCAAAATTAAATTAAGTCTAGTTAAGAGAAATTACGATTGGGGCTTACTCCTGAGAAGGAGTCCCAAGTTAAAAATATTTGAAAACATGGCCTTACTCTTAAGGAGGAGGCCTAGGTTAAGGGATTTTTAGAATTAAGGGACTTGGGGCTTACTCCTAAGGAGGATGCCCAAATTTGGCGATTTTGAGACTGGGGCTTACTCTTGATAAGAAGGCTGATGTTAAGGGATTTATGACTACGACATACTCCTAAGGAGGATGCCCATGTTAGGGGACTTGGGGCTCACTCTTAAGGAAGATTCCCAATTTAAGAGAATTTGGACTGGGGATTAATCCTGAAAAAGAGGCCCAGGATATGGATTCTCTCATTTTAAAGGATTAGGTTGAATGAATGAAATCTCTCACCTTGGTGACATAAAGATGTATAAATCACTATGTTTTGGGAGATCTCCCACATAATTCTTTTCAGATAAGTAAACCATCAAGGGAACCATGATGAAGAAAATGGATTTAAAGAGGGTTTTGAAGGCTGAATATTGAATAGGGGAGGTGGATAGGCATAAGAGAGGTGAAATGGGCAGGAAGGGGACCCAAAAAGAGGGGGCGCACAAGTCTTGTGTGGACGTGAATGTACTGGTCACACAGGTATACCTACGCGACACATGGGTACTTGCACATCGGTCCACCCTTAAGGTAATACTTGGGCAAGGCTTGGCTCAAGCCTTTTGTACTATCTCTATAGGATTCCTAAAAAGAGGCGTCCATGTTCTGTTGAAGTGGTATGGCAGCACGCAAGTGTGGCCATTTCCGTTAAGGGATGGCCACTTAGGAGCACAAGTGTTGATGAGTTTCAACACTTACGCTTTCCTCCCTCACTTTAGATCTTCCATTATAGGTAAGAAATTATCTTAGAAGTGTTCAGAATCATCGAGAATATACTAGGGCAACAGAAGCTCAAATCTGAGTTTCTGGTCTTTTTCCCTCCAATGGGGGGGGCACAGGGGGTATTAATAGGCTGGACAAGACCCTAGGAGAAAATTCCCAGAGGGATCGCAAGTCACCTACGCCTCCGCTGGTAGGCGCACAAGTACAACTGCATGACCTTGGTGGAACTTGCGCGACCCATGTGTGTTTGAATCTTTTTTCATTACTTTGTCAATTTTTGATGTTTCTTCAAAGAATGAATCTCTTTGGGTTCAAGGTATTTCCCTTTTCAATTCGTTTGGACTCTGTGACGTAAAAGAGCATCAACATTGTCACATATTTTATTTATATGCTAGGATTGTAATAATTTGAAATTTATGATTATGATATTTCCAAATATGTAATTAGTTTTTAGTGATTACCCCACAACTCCATCTATCCCATATAGATGTTTTTCCATAATTGGAATGTTGTTTTGTTTTTTCATGTTTGAATTGTCGTTCGTGTGTGCCTTATCTTGAACATTCTAATGAAAATACTCTCCATATTCTGTTGATTTATTTAAATTTTTAATTTCATTATGGAATGTACCATGTATTCTCACCACATGAACCGCCTAAGGTATGTGATTTAATTGATAATTAAAAGTCTAATGGGGATTAGAATGTATACTAGGTATATGACTTGGACTTGTTAAATATAATTGAATAATAGGTTTAATTTCCATAAAACCCCATACAATGTTGATTAATGGTATTATAGTGACCCTTAATTATTTAATATTCCTTAAACGGATTAAATGATGGTTGCATTGATACATGGCCATGTCACACTAATGAATGGAATGGCTTGAGACAGATGAACTTGAAGATTAATTATGACATGAATAAATGGATTCATGCTCAATTAAACATTCCACACTAATGACAGGTAATGTATTAAACTTTATGAACTATATGGAATCATTATAAAATAGGAGTGTCCTGACTCATGCTCACCTTAGATTCCATAGGGAATGCATTGAGTACATTGGAATCCCATTCTGAATTAAGGATTTTGATTACTTTGGTTGACACCCAACTAAAACCCAATTCTTGTCTATCCATGGATGCCTAATATGAAATCATAGAATCATTTCAATATTATTACATGATTCCTTGGATTCACTCCTTCTACCGAGCATTAACATGTAGATTCTATGGTTAAATACCATTGGGATGAGACATTGATGACCCTTATTTTACCTTGGATGAACTCCATGGACTCGATAGGTACATTATTGAGGTGTTATTTGGACTTTTATCCATGGATTATACACATTCCCAATGCTAGTATACATTTATTACTATGTTGGTGAACCATGAGATATATGTTTCCTTGGTTATACCTAGATACATATTTACTAAATATCATTGTAGGTTGCATTGTTACATCTTGTAACCTTTACTACTTTTATCAAATGACTTATTTATACACTAGTAACAACCAAATAATGAACTGGTTACATTTTCAGACACTGGTTGAGAGATGAAGGGGGAACATGGGTATTTAGTTACGTTTTATTGCTTTACATTATATATGCAATCTCACAAGCTGTTACATTCCATTTCATGAGTTAGATGTTATAGAAACCATTGGCGGAGACCCATTAATATTTATCTCACACGCTCTCTAGGTATCATTTTGTACTTAATGTAGATTACAATATTTTTGGTGTTTGTAAAGGGAAGGATGCAACATAAAATACATTATTTTTTGCTGTGTTATAATGGATCTTGAGATCATATGACTGATCCAATGCTTGGGATGCATGGGATAGATATTTGATTTTTGTATACTTTTTTAGAACTTGTTATTCCTGATGTCTTATATATATGTTTTGGAATATTCCAGTGACATGAAATATCATCATTAATTATCTAGTTCATTCAGTTATTTTTATCATTGTATATTTATTAATTTAAGATGCTTCTATTTTTTAATTATATTTCTTTTTTTATTTACCTTTTTTATTATCTATCTGATGTGATACACTCTTGTTTTGAGGGAATTTTCACCCCATGGAGAAAACCTATACCCTTTGTACTAGTCAATATCCTCTAGAATTTGGTGAGATGTGCTTCAGGCCATGTGGCCCACTTGGCTCAGGGAACCTACTAGGTGGAACTCAAGTCTAAAAAGTCTCATATGGAGTGGTTCCTCTATCCATAGAGTGGAACCCTCCTTCCAGGATAAGGATTTGGTCCTCTATCTATCAGTATTTAGTATGGAATACATTTAAAGATTCATGGAATGTGTCCTCTACTAATAAATTGGAACCCATCTACTAGGATAGGGAATGGGTCCTCCAATTATACATCTTAATAGTAGAACCCTTCAATGGGGTCAATGACAACGTCCAATGACTATAGTGCGTAACCCTCATTCTAAAAGGGCATATTTCTACTATCTATCCATCATTAGATTATAATGCTCACATGGAGTCTATTCATGGTTTATCTACCAATAAACCAGAACCCCTCTACAAGGATAGGTCACGGGAACACTATTTATTCATCGTTAGAGTGGAACCCTCATACGGAGTTAGGACATGAGTCTGCTACCCATAGAGTGGAACCCTCCTACTATGATAATGTATGGGTCCTATATCTATATATCAACTCATAAATTGGAACCCACTATAGGGAAAGGGCATGGAACCACCACATCCTTAGTGGGACCCTAGTGTCATATCAAGGCATAGGTCCTCTATCTATCTATCTATCTACGTAGCAGGACCCTCCTATAGAATCAGGGCATGGGTCCTTTATCTGTCAATGTACGAATTATATCGCTCTTGTTGTATTATGGAATGGGTACTCTACCAAGATATTGTTTCCCATCGACTTTGTGGAATACTGGGTATCATTGATGGACCTCTGGAAACTAATGATAGACTCTTTTCGTGGGTTGGCTATGAGATGGAGATCCACTTTCTATCATGTATCTGTTTCTTTTATGATCATATATCCATGTTAACTGCATTTCATTTATCTCTTACTATGTGATGAGATGTCTACTTTTATCATGTCTCATATTATTTCCCGCGAATCTTTTAGGGAATACTACTAGGTATGTATATACTCACCCCAACATGGGATTTTAATCATGTGTTGTATCTAATGTAGAAAATAGATAGGTATTAGGTTATTATAGAGTATTATAGTCGTACCCTGGATCATTTGACTATGTATGGGGATTGGGGTTTGACTGTTTCCAGTTTTCATCTATAATACTTGTTTTCTATTTTTTTTCCAGGCTGAGACATCTTTTTGGATGGGCCTGTATTTTTTCCATTTGATATTTAGATTATGTTTTTGTTCTATTTTATTCCATAAAGGTTATTTTAGGCTTGTATATTACTCTAGAATTCACTACCTTTTTTATTCCTTGGTGCTTATCTAAGGAGTTGTTTGTGTGTGTGTTTTTAGGTACAAAGGCAAGGGGCTCCCATATTGGTTATGCCTTTGGCTCGTGTCACCAGCCCCTATCCTATAGAGGTATTATTATGGTAGTTGTGGCTTATGTCCCATTGGTTTGGTCATCACAGATTGGTATTCGATGTGGTTCATTTCAAGGGTAGGTGTTTGGAATTTTTCCCTTATGATGACTTTTTGGGCATAGGGAAGTAGTGTCAAAGTGTCTCAAGTTCATATTTTTGGCCAAGGAACCTAGTGTTCGTGTGGAAGCTGATGTATCCATTGATCGGGACTCTGAAAACCTAGATATCGTCATGGAATACTAAGACATTGGTTTCATATAACAATGGTACATGCATCAAATATGATTGAGTATTCGACTATCCTTAATGATATATCTCCCCATATATATATACACACTCATCTAGTTGTGAGATGTCTTGATCACTTTACAGATGCCTCGACAATGATAGATAGTCATGTTATCAAATCTGTACCATTTTGATGATATGATGTGTGATTACGCCTCATTTTAGGGTCCACCAAATGAGATCATTTCTCCAGGTGGGATGTTTGAAGCACCCCTACCAATAGTACATTATACAAGTAGAGTATGTCGAGGACACACAAAGGCTTAGAACTATCTATAATTTCCAACACTAAATTATGCTAAGGCTCTATGATGATTGTGACCCCATGGAATTAGAGGTTTTTATTGAGTTAGTTATCTAGGATTGTAGACTTTTGTGGATCCCAACTGACTAGATGGTGGCATATGAAATTAGTTTTTTTTGTAGGGAAGTAGTTGGTTCTATTAGTTCCAGAAAATTATACCCCAAAACTTATTGAAAATTGTAGGTTCTAAAGATAGGGATCTCCTCGGTATAATATTGAGGCAGATTCCCTTCATAGGTGGTTGAGTTTAGGCATGATCCTATTGTTTAAATATCCCACTCGGAAGGCAACCCATTCAATGGTTGCCCTTATAGTGAGAACTATAATGGATGATTCTAGGAATTGGTTGAGTATTGAAATGGATATTATTTTATAGGAATTGGAAATCAACGGAAGAGGGACCCTTCCACCACCAATATACATTCGTAGGAAAAAATTTAAATTTGTGAGGGTTATTTAGTGCCACCCAATGTAAATAGTGTCAAGGTTTGGTGAATAAGTTCCTTTGGATTGTGTGTTTGGGGATGGATTATGTGAGCAAGAGTTAGAAAATGCCCTGGTTGAAGGGAGCATGTAGGAAAGGGAAATAATCATCTTCCATAAGAAGGGGATTTTAGAATGGATGATAAAGTGTGGTTACAGTACAACTTATCTCCCCACTACCCTAGCTGCAGATTTTTAACACATATTCATAATACATACCTTTCTACAAAAATCTTTCATTATTCACCTATAGATACCAGTGGATAAACTTTTTTCTCAACACTTATAATAGGTACTCCTAGATAAAGGATCACCAATCACATGTTTTAGATTATGGGGTGACCTTTCTATAAAAGGATAGAAAGTCTCACAGAAAATCATTCCATAGTGATGGTGAGACCATATGATATTTTCCATTGTATCGATGGGTCATCAAAAATATATGCTCAAGTGATTTCTTTTGGTGAGTATTGTAGTCTATCTGGGTTCTGGTAAAAATTTCCCTCCTGGATAAGGGGCGATCCATGGGAAAATTTGGATGAGATCATTCCCAGTTGATTACAACCAATTTATCAGATTTCTAGTTTTATCCTTGGAGTACATGATGTTAAGAGCTCTCATCCATGTCCAATTTCGTACGAGTATGATAACGTATTTCCTAAGGATGTGTTGGGATTACCTCTCAACCATGAGATGGGCCTCCAAATAGATTTTCACTAGGGACAACCCGATGTTTTCACTTCCATGTTGGGTGACCCTATGGGTCTTCCAGAGCAAGTGGTTTGGTTGGGGCCCTCCAGGGGAGGGCTTCATAAGACCCAATTTGTTCACCTAAGAAGCCTTGTGTTATTCACCTAAAATAAAGATGAGAACTCAATGTGAGGTGTGTATTAATGTTCCTCGAACTACCCAAAATAAAGGATGATTATCCCTACTCTTGAAAAAAATGAATCCTTCGACCAATGGTTTTGGTTGAAGTGGTATCAGAGTTTAACCTTATGATAGGTTATCACCAATTCCTAGATTGGGAGGAGTCTTTACCGATTGTGGAATCCGAGAACTATTACCATTTTGTTGAGTTGATGGTGTTATCCTTTGGTACATTGTAAACCCAAAAAGTGTTGAGATAGTTTCAAATCAGATCCTAAAACCATTCATTAATCATTTCATATCATATATCTTCTTCAACACACTCATGATATTGCCTTCTGAGTTGGACCATGTGAGACACTTTAGGACGGTTCCAAGACATACTCTGAGAGTACCACTGTTTTGGGGAACCCACATAGAACTTTTTATGGATCATGGAAGTTCATGGATAACTTATCCCAGATTTCATCCCCTTTGATATACTTAGCATGGAAGGGGAATTCTTCTATATATATTGAGACGCACTAAAAAAACTTTGAGTATATGTGGTTGAGACAAATGAGTTCTCTTATTTTTAGAGTTCTATAGGAGGGAAGGGAGTTTTTTATATATTACAATGCCTCAAGATTTGGGGACAGCTTCATGATAATGAACATTGATATGGTTAGCGCATATGGGTTGATGTATTCAAGACACCATGAGAAGAACTATGTGACCAATGACCTAGAGTTGGTAGCTGTATTCTTTTCTCTAAGGATGTGGAGGCATTATCGTATGACAGAGCGCTATATTGTTTAATTAGACCATAATATTTTCATATATGTCTTCATAAATAGATACATAATCCTAGGATAAGGGCTCTATGTTTTTTCCCAACAATTATATGACATTTGATATCATATGTACTCATGTTAAGTGAAACATAGTGGAAGCTTCCATTAACAGGATGTCCCATGCTCTCCTGGTCGATGAGACGCCTTAGCATTTAGCATCAGTGCAGCTAACCCTAGTTCAGAAGGAGGGATCCTTTTTTCTTTGGTCAATTTTGTTTCCTCCTCTTCTTATAAATTTTGTGAAAGAGTCCCATTTGGGAGACATCAACTGTGACTTCATACTTGACCTTATATCATTTGACGATTTACAATATGGACTTTGCGAAGGAGGGAATCATTGAATCATTTTCGAGGGATGAACAACGGTCCGAGTCACGATGTGGGAGGAGGTGATGATATATTTTAACAGATATAATTTTTTTATACTTCCCAGATTATGGATGGTGGATAGATACATTTTGTGGTAGTTTTTTGGTGGGATGGCATGAGGTAGAACGTAACTGAGTTTTTCAATTAATTCCTTAATTGAAAATATATGAAGGCTGAGCAATAGGTTCATATAGGCTTGTTGGAGAAAATTGATATATCATAGTGTAAATGGAATATAATATCCATGAATTTTGTGACTGGGATTATATGGACAATGAAAGCCCACGAAACCATTTGGATGATTCTTGACATTCTTATAAAGTCTGCACACTGTCAAGCTGCTTAAGGATAGGTCAAGTATAGCCTTTCACCCATACAAAGATTTGAAGACTGAGCACACTATCATGATGATTTACGATAGTTTTAGAGCTTGAATGTTATAAATTATCCAAAATTGGGAGGATTAGATTATACAATCCTCTACAAAATGACCAATCCATTAGTTCATATGTTACTGAAGTAAGGGAGAATGTTTAAGAGATCCTAGGGGAGGGAGATCTAGATGTGGGCTTAAAAATATGAGATTTTAATTTATCTTTCATTTTAGAGGGAAAAATAGTAGAGGGGATATTAATTTAGAGATCCTATTTTTTTTATTTTTAAGACAATGAAATACACCAAGGATACTTTTTGTGCCATGTACTAAGACAACATGCTATTCTAAGGCCCGATGTACAAATAATTAATTATATAAAAATATTAAATATATGTTACATCAAAAAAACATGGTTTTATCAAAAATAAAATAATATCACTTAAATTGATTCAAAATCAGAACTCTATGACCGTTCTTAAATATAGAATACATGCTTTGCCATATGAGTGACCTAAATTTGATTGGTCTGCGGAATTCAGATAAAGTGGTAATTGGTGGGTGAGTTCAATGAGTTAATTAATTATTTAAACAATTCATTCATTAAATAACATAACAAAGAATCCTTTATAAATATGTTGTTATGCTGAATCTCTAGGTTTATTTGAATAAACATGTAAACATTGAGAGAATTAATTCATCATTATTCATTTGAGGATTAATATAGGATACTGACGAGCTTCCAGATCTCAGTGGATCGAGGATCATCGAATGCAATAAATCTCTAACCTTCATTGGAAGCTGCGTTCTACACCAAAGATCGATATAAACCAAGGTAGGACATTTTATTTGTGGAATTTTCCCCTTATGATTAAAATTGTGGGCACGATGAATTCATTCTCCTTGATCTATGTTAAATCAAACTTATTCATGTTTTATGTATCATATTTATGTTATTTATTCTATTTTCCCAATTTTTCCCTGTATTATAACACCTAATATCACCAATCTAATCCTTTGGACAAGAATGATTGGGAAAATATTGTTTCAACTTTGGTATATGTGCTTTTCCCCCACATGTTCTTCACGTTATTCATTATTTGACCTCTAGGTCTAAATTCAACATTTTCAGAAGGGATCAAGAATGGTCGGAACCCTAGACTCATGGTGGATTCATATGTGTTGAATGATTGGAAAATTATTGAAAGATTTAGATATATTTCAGGATAATTTATAATCCATCATTTATAATGAATCTAGTGAGGTGAAGGGTGGAACTTAGAGATTTGGAGGCACATTACTTGTGCATACAGTTGAGCCAAATTCCTTTTTCCAGTCGATGGATGATCTTAACTTATTGATGGAGATGATTGCCAGAAATTTTAGGAGGTCAAATGGATGGAGTCACAACAACATTCATGAATTTTTAATGTGTAGACTAGATATAGTATTTGGTGAAAATACCATCATTATGGTGTTTCTTGGAATGAACACAAACCATGTAGTACACATATGGATGTGGTTACAGGGTTTTTCAAAATTTAAGGATAACATTTTGTTTCACTATTCCATACTTCATGTGAGATTCTTTGGATACATAGGCCATGTGATTGAATAACATGGGAAGGACCTCATATATGAGGAGACATTGTGTACTAGAGTACACAGACATGGGAAGGATTAAACAACATGGCCATCAAGAACACATGTGGACCTCATATGTTCATGACACATTGTGTATGTCATGTGAACTCTGTGTATGTCTTCATGGACAAAGAATCATGTACATGAAAGTTTATTTATAGGATATAAAGTGTTAATAAATGCCATATGGTTCCCCAACATGTTGTGTAGCATCTTTCTAAAAGATACATCTACTTCTTATATCTCATTTGTTTGGACATGGATTTTCTCCGTTGAATAGACTATGCTAAGTATTTTCCATGTGTAAAATAATGGTGTACTAATTGTTGGGTACAAAGATATGATAATGGATTTTATGAGTTTAATGCTTCTTTATTTGGTAATCGATCATGGAAGGGATCTGACGAGATGGTCATAGTGGCATCCTCATGTAGGACATGGAGTGGATACTCAATCAATCTGTATTTAGAGTCAAACATTTTTATAGAGTAAGTGCATGGATATTCTACCCATATAGTGGAACACTATAGCTATGATTGGGCATCAATCCTCTATCAATCCATATTAATATTGGAACCCACCTATGGATTTAGGGTGTGGGTCCTCTACCCCTATAGTGGAACCCTCCTACTGTGGCAAGGAATGGGTCCTCTAACAATCCATCATTAGAGTGGAACCCTACTGTAGTGTCAATTAATGGTTTATCTACTGATCGAGTGGAACCCTCTAGCTAGGACATGGTATGGTTCATCTATCTATCCATATTTAGAGGGGAACACTCCTTTGGAGTGAGGGAATAGTCCACTACCAATAGAGTGGAAGCCTACTACATATAAAGGGCATGGGTCCTTTATGTATTCATAATTATAATAGACCCCTATTGTTGATCTAGGCAATGGGTCCTCTACAAATAGAGTGTAACCCACCAACCGGTATTAGTAATGGGTCCTCTATCTCTCCATCATTTGGGTGGAACCCTCCTTTGGAGACAAGTCATGGGCCTTCTACCCATAGAGTGGAACCATCCAACTGGGATTGGGCATAGATCCTATAACTATTTCACCACCCCCTGGAGTGGAACCCCATTGTTGGGATAGGACATGGGTTCTCTACCTAGAGATTTCAACCCATCGATTATGTAGAATAGTGGAAATTAGTGGTCCAATATGGGGTTTTCATTGAAATTTCATAAAAAATGTCAGGAATCATTGGCCAACCTATTGGAACTAATGGAAGTCTCTTTTCTTGGGATTGGTTGTGAGATGCGGTCCCCATTTCTCCCTTATCTATTTTCTTTCATGATCATATATCCTTATTGGTTGGATTGTTTATCTGTCTTTTTGTGGGTTGAGTTTCCTACTTCTATCATGTCTCGTATTGTTTTCCCCATAGCTTTCTGGTTGACTAATTGGGTACATATATACTCACCACTTCATGGCCATTTCCCGTATGTGTCATGTATTATATAGATGATAGATAGGTCAATGGAAATTATGGAGGACCATATGGATACCTTGTTGCATTTTACCATTTATAGTGGTTGAGGGTCAGATATCTAGATTTTTTCCCAATCACCATTTTATTTTCTAATTTCTTTCAGGATGTGACATATTTCTTTTTTAGTATGTATTCATTCCCTATTACATTTCATATTTCACATTTACACTCTTATATTAACAGGAGGTTGTTTCATGTATGATTTTTACACTATATGTTACTGTATTTTTTAAATCATCTTTACTTAATCATGGATATAGTTGTCTATGTGCATACATTTACCTAGGTAAAAGAATCCCCTTTTATTTAAGTCTATTTGTGCTTATCACCAGTCCTTTCCCTATGAAACTAGTCTTAGGGCAGTGGTGGATCAAGACCCATTGAGTTGGTTATTGTTAGATAATATAAAATGTTCTAATTATAAATATGGAATCTATATTTATGAATTCATTTCATATAATTAGAAGAATCCAATTTAATATTATACCCAAATACAAAATGAAAAAGGGGGTTTCTAAGGAGATGATTCTCATTAGAATAGAAGGTTTTATTATTAAAATTATATTTAAAATTGATTACAGTGACATAATTTTGAGTAATAAATATATAGTTAAACTAATTTTAATTTGAAAACCATGTTAAATTAAAATTTTTCTTTTTATATTAATTAAATGAAAATTTAGTTTTTAATAAAAATCAGTAATTATAACTGTTCATCAAGGAATGAAAAATTTCAGCAAAATCTGAAAAATTCACCCTGTGCTAATTTTGATATGATTATTTCAAAAAATAATTTCATTTTTTATAATACATTTTTTATATTTTTAATAATTAGTTTGAACATTCTTCCCAAAATGCAATGAAACCATATTCCTTTGAAAAATTCGTTTTTGAAAAACATTTATTTTTCTATTAACTTATTATTATTTTATTTATAAAAAATAGATATCCGTTGAATTTATTTTATACTTGTGTAAACCATATAATTTTCATAATTTATTTATTACTATTCATAACCTCTAATTTAACATTTATGTTATAAATGTATTAAACATTACAGTTTCTTTAGAATTGAGGTTGCGTGTTCTGCATGTTATTGAAGAGATTAAACATAAAATACATATATATCATGTTTTTATAAAACATAGTATTTTATTTCCTATACACTATCGAATACAAATTTATTCTTTTATAATTTTATGTTGTTACATTTAAAAATAATTTTAAAATTCAATAATATAATTCATAATTAATATTTTTGAAATATAAAATTTTAATGTAAATAAAATAATAAGATATCCATAAATCATTAGAATCATTATAATGTGTTATCTATTGTATTTGACAGTAGATAATCATCAATATGTGATATTTCCATTAGTGGATAGGGAATGATATTTTATGATATTAAATTTATTAGAGTATTGATGTGAATATTTGTTTTATAAATGTGAATCATCAGTATCACCTAATATGATCCCTTATATCACATTCAATGATATTTTGAATAAAATGAATGATTATATTATATCTATTTTTATGATATCACATATAAAAAAATTGGTCATATCATAGATTACAACATCTCAGATTGTAATCCAATCCATAATACAAATTTCATATTAGGGCTTTTGAAAGAAGATATGATATATAAAACAATATCAATTTCAATTATTTTAAAACATGATTTTGTTAATAAAAAAATTGTGAATCATCAACACCACTAAAGGGTTTCTAGGTATTTAACACAACATGTTTAGTATAGAAAAAAACAACAGTAACCTCAATTCAATGATCACAATACAATAGAAAACTAAAAACAAATAAAACAAAAATGAATAACATAAACCATAAACCAAATATAGAATAATATACTACAAAAAATAATATTCTTGATGAAGATCCCTTATAAGAATCCATTGGATTCTTTCAACCATGGTGTATCAATGTGTTGGCCTGAATCACCCAACACTTTGGTGGGATTATCCAAAACATCCATAGTATTCTAGTGTCTTTTAGTGGTAAATGTAGATTGAGTAAAATAGCCTCAAAACAAGTTAATTATACATGAAAAACCAAATAAATTTATACAACTTCTTTATATAGGCCTTCATACATTGCAGGTTCATCCACTGAATTTACTCACATGTAATGAAGTGTTCAAGTAATGGATTTATTTACAAAAATTTTACCCTTAATAATATATATTTATCATATAAATTCATTTTAATCCTTTTTATAGAATATATATTTTAGAAAAAAATGGATGATGTAACACCCCGATTTTTTGTAATACTTTTTTTGAAATATATTAATTTTATTGGATTTCACACATTTCATGATACACTAATTGAAAAAAAGTATTCGTTACACCATATTATTCTTGCGCTCCATATAAAATTAACTTGGATTGTGTAACACACAATATTGAGTTTATATGAATCATCATTTTATTGTTATAATTATTTAACAAGATAGTTATAACCTACCCATTAAATTTTTTATTATAAATACTAAAAAAAGTTGAATTTTATTTATAATTTTTCTATATAAATAAGACATAGTGATAATGAAATATATTTTTTTTGGTAATTCAGTATATGTTTTAAAATAATACTTTCTTAATGGAACAACTTTTTATGTCTGTCTATGAAAAATAAGAAAATTAATTTTAGACACTCATACAAATGGAATTTTAGAAAATAAAAATAATTTTATAATAAGTAACTTCAAAATTATATTAGGTTTAATGTCTTATATCTTTTATAAAAACTTCATTTTTTGGATGATTTTTGAAAAATACTTATTTTTATTTCAATACTGCTTTTAAATCTAATTTTTTATATAGTTATATTATATTTAAATATGGTATTAATGTTTAATTAGTAAAATTTTAAATCAATTAAAAAAATTTAGGTCTTTGGATCTTATTTTAAATTGAAATTGTTTATAAAACATCCATAATTATTAAACATTTTGTTTAAAAAGAACCTATTGTTGCGACATGTCTTCAAGATTAATTTTAAATTAATTTTTCCACTTATTTTATTATAATTTATAAAAATGGATTTGATACTTGGGATAAGAAAAATTTATAATTTATAATATGGTAAAAATATTTTTTGAACTAATATATTAGCAAAAATGAATAAAATTAATTACAATAAATAAGTGGAAAACTATCATAACAAAGGACTAAACCATAATCATAAGGCCAAAAAGGACCTATACACATTTCCAAAAGAAATTTTATGTTTATATTTAGACCATATCCACACTTTTATAAGATGTTTCCCATTATTTTCTAAATTTCTCATTGGTAAAATGTTGGTGGAACTCCCTTTAAAAAACCTACAATAATTCCACTCCTCGTCCACTGTAAAATAACACGCACCCCTCCCACTTATTCACACACAAAAAATCATTTTACACACCCAGAAGTTTCTAAAATAATATACCAAAATACCTCCTTCATATTGGCTAGCATAGTTTTTTAATAAAGTTATCTAAGGTTGCCATTTGGTCAAAATGAAAATGAGTTACATGAAAAAGAGGTAACATTTTTCAATAATCACCTTAGTTTTATTTCTTTATACACTACATAATTTATATTAATTCCAATAACATATAATACCACATGAATCCAAAATATATTGATATATTTGTATTCTAACTATACTATCTTTACTTACACACACTTCAATCTAATGGCTAGTGAACTTAGTATTCAATAACATATAATACCACATAATTATTATGTGACATATAATTTCATTATTTCCATTTTTATAAATAATTTAATTTAAATTCGGGAGGTGTGGGCAACTACCTCTTTAATGTGATCTGATTCATTCACACTCTACATGGAATTTATTATGAATGGATTTAGTAAAACTATATTATATAGATTAAATAATTATTCTAATTGAATTTGTATATAAACACACACACACACACATATATATATATACTTATATATCATGTACTCTCTTTATAATAGTTTGATAGTTAAACAGAAACAGAGATCTTGTGTGTGTATGGCCTACCATCTCCATGAACGGTGTATTAACTTCTATATTCATATATTTCATAGATTATTATAAATAAAAATATAAATAATATATAGGATATTTATATAATGTTTTACATTTTGGAAATCCGGATATAATTATGAGAACAAGAAATATAACAAATTATGACACAAGCAAAGAAGAAAGTGGATATTACGAAAAACATAACCTTAAATTGAAAGGGTTAATAAGAGGGTTATATAAATCCATATATGGTATTATATTTAATAATATGTTCATGTGGAAGATTTATAATAAATTTATATATATTGTACATGCGTTTTGAATGGGGACAATGAGAGTCAAGACATTAGGTAAGGGGATTTCTAGTCTCACTTTTATTTCTATGATATTTATGCCTTATTCACCACTACTTCTTTTTGTGTTTGATATACCATACCGATGAATATATTATATGATTATTATACCTAACTCTATGGACATTTAAATTTCCATTTTATTATATCTCTTTCATGAGTTTTATTTATCAAAAGCTATCAAATGCGTAAAGTAATTTTGTCACAATTTTCTTTTCTTTGAGACATATTCCATGAATTTCAAAAACCATGTTATCAAAAATATTTCTAAAGACTATATTTTAAATTTATATTCAAATAAAAATATTTTTAATTTTTTTTTCAAATAATCCTTTATATGTTTTCAACGTTTATTCAATGAAATTATTTTCGAAAAATGGGCCTACCATGGGGTGAACCCCACCGAATCTTGGGTGAATTTGATGGTCCATGGTCATCGAACGTCAATACTGATCGACGTGAGCTTCATGGAAGCATCTACCTCTCTACCTGTATCCATATCTCCATCCCTGTCCCTATCTTGTCTTAGTCACAAGGCATAAGTGGGGTATACATGATAGGAAGTGTAATGGAAAAATGAAAAGGAAAGGAAAAGAAAAAAAATAAAAAATAAAATACAAAGAAGAAAAAAGGGGCTCAGGCTGGCCCCAATTTCCACCACATGCTTATACCACACCTAATTTAAAATATTTTTTCCAGACACAGTGGGAAAGATAGAATCTTAATATGAAGGTCCTCTTAAAATTTACGGCTGAACAAACCTACACAAACAATTTAATATTTATTTTATAAAATATAAAATATTAATTATTCTATTAAAATATTGATGACTCAGATTTCAACCAAACTCTTTACCTAGGGTAAAAACTATATTCTGGGATCAAATGAGAGGTTTGATTTTTATGAGGTTATATTCTTGTAAAAACCCCCAATTTACCCCTTCACAAGCATTCTAATGAATAAATTCAGATTTTCATCTAAAAAATATAGTCCAGAAAAACATAGCTCCTTACATCACTACATGAACTCAAGAACCCCTCATGTTATTACAATCAATTCTGACTAGCTGTGAGGGTCTAATTAGTCATGTGGGGAGACTATTCCATCATTTCATAGTAATCCAAAATAGATAATGTATGAATCAAAGGAAACAATAGCCAATAACCCATGATCATGCATTGATGACCAAATCACAAAAAGGGTACAAAACATAACCAAACATGTATTCATACCATGTCATGATAATAGTTTCATATGTGAAGGAAAACCAAATATATATATATATAGATAACTCCCAAAAATGTGTTTTGACTCTATGTATGGATCCTTATCCTAGAATTTCCAATTCTAAATCTACATCCTAGATTAGAGAATTTTCCCTTTACCTGACCTATGACAAAGAAATCTACCCGAGTAGCAAATGGATACCTGAGTAGGGTGTGAGTACAACTTATTACGCCACTACAAATGGTGTCTACAAACTATCAATCCTAAACAGATAGGGTGTTTATGTAATAAATTTAAAATATATAAATAGATAGTGATAAGATTCCATTAAAAACCATTATATAAATAACTATTATCATCATTTAATTCCATGGTTTTTGTATTCCATTTATTTTACAATATCATTTTTTAGTCATCCACTAATAATGAGGTCTTAATCGAACTCACTATTTATCTTGGGATAAAACTAATAAACAAAACCAATTTACATAACATAGAGAAATTGTTCATGTAGTCTTATCCAAATCCATTATCCTTACCTTGGAGAATCAGTTGAGGTAACCATCCTATTTCATCCTACTTACCTTACAACATCAGTCTAGGTAATCATCCAATGCATATATATGGGCCTCTAGAATATTTTTTTCACCCTAACAGATGCATTCTTATGGAGGAGATTAGAGAAACAGTCTAACCTGGCCTATGGGAGTGGAGCAACAACCCCCACCCACAACCTCCATGCCTTTTTCACATTCATATATCCATTTATCCCATATACTAGATCACAACAAATCACAATTCATGCACACAACATTTACAAATTCTCATTTCTTTCAAAACATGAATCATTATCAATCCTTAACCGAATTACCAATTTTCCCCTTTCTAAGTATATCTAATTTCTCCCATCATCCAGGATAATTCCTTTACCATCAATCATACATACAATTCCCATACATTATCCATTTCACACATAAATCTCTAACTCACAAGGAATAATCCATTTAATATATTCGAAAATTCATATTCTTTAAACCATTGACATATTTCCATTACAAATTCATAATCCATTCAAAAAAATTTACATTATTCCTCTTTATCCCCTTTTCACATCCTCCCAAAAATCCCATATTTAATTTTCAATAATTTTTCATAAATCTAGAATCATATCTATATTCCAAACAAGTATTTCAACACATTTTTCATGGACTCTACTTTATTAAAAATTAATTTGATGCTTAACTATACCATTTTTTATGTTTGTGAAAATTTGTGCAACCAATGGATGGTTATAATCCAGTAAAAAATCCTTAAATCATCCAACGGAGATGATGAGGGGTTCACATCATCATTTAAACTTCCATTTTATGAATTTATACTAAATGTATCAAATACACCACAATAGGGAACCAAAATCACAAAAATGCATTCTTGAATCATCACATAGAACTATAGGATATAACATATAGACTACCTATCTTGATTACAGATATGAACACACACTTGAACATAACCTTAAATCTATATTCAATCACCCCTTGATTCCAAAACATATGATCTATAGAAAAATAGGGTTTTAGGGATTATGAAGAATAAGAATGAAACGAAAATCCCTAATCCAAAAAAGATAATCAAGAAGAGTGTTACAATTACCCAGTGCTTCAATTACCAACAAATGGCACTCCAAAATACATATAATTGATGGAGATACACCATTGTGAATATTTGGGGGATTGAATTCATTTATAGGGATTGTGTATGAAGAAATGGGGAGAAAATCATGTGAGGAGTTTTAAATCCCAATCGGAAGTTTTTTAATTTTCACTTTTTAATATGGAGAACGCTTTGGTAGCATGGTTTAGAAAATAGGTTTCCAACTTTTCTCTTAGCTCTATCAATGATGGGTCCAAGTTTTATGGTTACCTAGGTATTATCCATGATTTAAAATACCATTTGCCAGCTTTGTGAGAATCCTCCATCCATGGTTGCATGGTTTGGATTCCCCCCTCGCATGGTTTGCACTAACGATGGTAAAATCATGAATCATGCATAGAATGGACACTTTTCTTCTTTCACCAATGACTTGAAGCCCCCTGAACACTCTTGAGGCCCCTCATTCGCCCAATAGATATTTAATTATCAATAATTTAAGTATTAAACCAATAATTTAAACAAGTTTTTGTCTTCACGATGTATGTGATTTTACAACCTCATCACCTTATAATATCTCATCTACAATCCACAATTCCATGTATGACTGAGATTCTAAGTTAAAGAGATCGGGTCACGAGGACCGCCTATCCATCCCACCTTGAATATTACCATGTTTCCATAACACTCGACCTAAAGGTACATCCTTACGTCGAAAAACCTTCTCATCTCGATCTACTAAATGAACCTGATTCTTATCAAGACACGTCATCCAAAAACAATACATAATCTACTGGAATTTTATAAGGAATACTAGGAAACACTACCAAAATAAAAACAAAAGTAAACTTCACACACAACTTTATGCCATCGTGGAAGATCAAATTAGAACCCCCTTGGTTCGATACTCTTCACAGTCATGACCCAAATCACTTGGCAGTGTTTTTCATTTGTTTCCAAAATCTAACGGTGACCCAAATTTGACCCCACCCTATGAAAACACCTGAACATTCAAACCACTTTTTATGATCCACCACTCCATAACATCTATAAGGAATTCACCATGTATTTTTATCTATCATTATCATTGAAAAAACTCTGTAGGACATCCATACACCATCCATTCACTGAATATAGAAATTTGACCTCTCTCAAGTTTGAATTCGTTTTTTAAAATCACTTTCCAATACAAAAATCACACTAGAGGTGCATCACAACTTACCACATACAGTCCCTTTTACCATAGCATTCCATACAACCCCTGAATAGATTATCCTAGAACATCCTTCTTTCACTGTTTTCATGCAAACCCATTTTCACCACCACAAGGAGCTTACTAAGTTGATGTCTATAACCATCATCCAATACACTTGTCAGGGTCGTTCACAGACTTCTGGTAAAACCCCACCATCATGGAATCTACTACTCTACAAGTATTTATTGCGCTCAATCATACCCATCAACATCCATAAGACAATCACATACAAAATTCATACATAGACTAAATTTTACCAGGATCTAACACAACACCAATTTCAAAACATATAAATGTGCCTTTCACGCCAAAATTTTCACCGAAGGTGGTTTTAGTATCACCAAATTAATCCCATATTCATATCCAAGTCTAGTTGTCCCTTGTTTTTCTCATCCTAGAAGTGCACGAATTCACTAGGGGAACACTACCAAATTAATTAAAAAATATACCTTTACACCTATGGACACTCCATGGTCACCCAAATAAAACTACTAGAGTCCATGCTCAATCTATACTACCCTTTTAACATTAAAGCATCATTATCATGCAACCAATGATTATGAAACGTGCATTACTAATTTCACATAGAAACCCCAGTTTTCAAAGACAATGTTTGGCTTACCAACAACCACTACCAATGCCCAATTATCCATCTTCTGAGGAAATCAATGTAAACCTCACAAGTTTCTCATTGGCATCCTGATGCCATCATATCATCTCTAAGATCTTTTCTAACCATCTAGGTCTTTATTATCACTCCCCACATTAGATATTTAATAACCATTACATTTCTCAACGAATTCCAACCCCATCAGTTCATGCTTAGATCAGATACAGAACCCCAAAACATGGATGTCACCATGTAAGTCTAGCTAGAATAATAATACAAAAATCTCATGATACATGTTCATGGATTCCCTGAATGGAACTTAAGGATTTCACCAATACCGGTTCCATCTAGAGGACCCCACACGTAGACAATTGATTGTGTACATACACCATGTGGATCCACATATACTTCCAAATGATCTTAAGCTCCATGATGTCCAATCTCTAACCAAAATCATTCATGTCATTATTCATAAAACTCGACTGTTATCAGTATAACTGAGACGATGTTATGATGTTGTGCACAGTCTTCACAATATAAAAGTACACTAAGAAGTTGTCAAGGAACATCACTAAAAATTATACATCACTGCAGTCACCTGCCAATATTAGACACCATGTCCTTTAACATATTTTGGGATTCACTCCCTTTAGAAATAGTATCAGAACCTAACCACTATTTCTCAGTCATGATTACCAACCTAGACTCACCACCTCTCCACGGTAATCTTCCAAGAAGGTGTGAACCAATGTTTACATGGAACTAATTCCACCAAACCACTAAAATTCTTCTAGAATTTCCATGGAAATTATTAAACAAACACAAAAGTCCAATCAACCAAAAAAAACCGATGGACTCTCGCATATCCATGGTCCCAACCTTGGTTTTATAGAGAACGATGGGTGCTTATCACAATCCACTTTTTCTCCCATCCCTAACCGGCTTGAGCCTTACCAGTGTGTGCCTGGATCTGAACCAAATCAGAGACCTCAAGGTCTCGTATCTTCCAATGACTACACACTTTAATAAATTTTAGATCACACAGGAAAAACATCACCAAAGCCTAGTCTGATTCCAATTTTTTCATCTGGCCATTCCTACTAGTCCATCAGCCACCTTTACCTCAGACCATGCTCAAAATTTCACCGAACAACCAAACCATTTGTACATGTATGCCCAACCATGTGACCATCCTCACCTAATGTTTCACCTGCATAGAATGTCATCGTAACAAGCATAAATCACCCAGGTATTTTCCACCATGAAATCAACATAAAAGCCTCCATTAACTAACCATAAATCATGAAGATGTACTCGCATTATATTTTCAAAGAACTAGGGAACAACCATACAATTTAGATGAAATTTTTGGTAGTAATTGTGCTTTGATTTCAATTAATATTCACTCCTAATGATTTATATTCCAATGCTCCTTCAACATTATCATAAAATCTCACTAGGTTACCCTTGATTTTTCCATGACATCCACTCGTCGTCACAACTCAAATCACGTCTTCCAAAACCATTGAACTTACCAGTTATCCATCTAGGCCAAACCCTCAACTATCAAAAGATGAAACATCCACTTGTGTATCACTCATGTGAGAGAACTAGATAAATAGTAGACCACTCTCATGGGTTTCTCTTGAGGATCAAACGATATCTAGTTACCATTTAGGGTTAAGGGTAACAAGTAGCTATAACCTCTCTCTAGGATGCATACACCAGTCATTCAACAATTCGCCACTCACGAGTGGCTCTACTACCCTTATTTTTGAAAATTACATCCAATGAACATCCATATCACATTCTTTTGGTTTTACACACATCATACTCACACATACATCAGCACTATCAGAGAAAACATCCACTCTAGGGTCCAAAACACAAATCATAAGGTCCAAGCCCACCTGGGTCACCACCCCCATAACAAAACTCCCGACACTAATGATGTCACAAACAAGTCACTCATTACAAAGTATAATGTACAACCTATACACTTAAAACCCACAAGTGTTACCACTTCCACATTATCAGACAACATATCCAAACCTCAAAGTCACAACACTATTAGAAGCATAATAAAGAACAACCCTTTATCCAACCATCAAGACTCATCAAGGTATCTTGACATATAATCAACATCTCATCCTAGGGAACTCTCACTACCCAAACCACCCACAAAAGGCTAAACAATTAACTCAAGGAATACTCACAAACTTTTTTCACTGAAAGTTCCATCATTACATGGTCCCTTATAATTAACTAAACCATCTTGAAAAACCAAAGGTTCACACTTTAGAATTTTTTATTTTCCCATCATTTTAAAAAACTATACATATTCAGATTCATATTACAAAAAAAAATCAACAAACATTTTGAGGATTCCAACCGATGTAGACCACAATGGTAAATACATTACCATAAGTAATTAATGCATTCCACATATACTACCCCAATTGATGTTGTCGCCGCTCTAAGACTTCCCTCAACCATTCCTACAAAGGTTCATGGTCAACATTAGTTAATCCAACCAACATAGATACATTTCTTTCACTAGACACCCTCTTTTTTAACAATTCCTCAACTACAATTAAAATCTTCTCCATTAGGCCTATTTCACATTTTGAAAATTGTTCCAATAAATCTTCTAAATTATTTACTACATTAATTAATCACAATTATTTAAACATTTTATGGTCATGATGTAAATTATTGTATTTTACTTACAATTCTATCATCATGACTTATCATGACCAAAAAAATGTAACATGTTTATAATTTTTATTTAATAATAGTTCTATTTTAACCATTCATTTACATTATTTTCATTTATCCATTTTATAATCTTAATTATAAAATATTTTCATCAAAATTTAAGAGGATAAAATGTATCCTACCCTTTCGTGTCCCACACACACATACTGGTTGTGCCTATCATGATGTATGTCACTCATATCCCTATGTGCCTATAATAATTCATGAATACAATACTTCATGGAATTCTATCCATGAGAAAAATATCATAAAATAGTCACATCAGACAATAAATGCATCACCCAATGGTGAAATATAATTCTACTATACCATCACAAACCGAGAACAGTAATTCCCACCCTGGGTACTTGGGTTTCCCTCATAAATGGGTTAGCTGATCCCATGAATGATATCATTACTATGAATTGAAAACTCTTAATCTTCCTTATAACATACCTAAATAGTAATTACATAGATAAGAAACTCTATAATACAACATTGTAATGTCTTGGACCTAGAATCCACTCAATAGTTCCCCTATCTAAGTCGCCACATGGCCTCAAGTGCACCACCACGTATGCTAGAGGCTTCTAACTAGCAGTGAGTCTCCAGTAAATCACATTAGGAAATTATATCCTCCATTCGAGTGTAAGCCACAAAAGATAATATACAAAAAAAGAAAACAATAACCAATAAATAATGAGTATATATTGATGACAAAAACCTAAATATGGTACAAACAAAAAAAACATGTAAACATGCCATTCCATACAAATAGTGCCAAATGTGAATAAAAACTCAAAACAATGAAAAGAATATGATAACCCAAAAAAGGTCTTAAATCCATGTTATGATCCCCATCCAAGAGCTTCCCATTCCGAACTCAACCCCATATCCTAGGGACTTTTCCCTTATCTAGACCTTCCCCCATAACATCTACCTAGGTACCCAATAGTGGCCTGACCAGGGTGTCAGTACAACTCTATATGCCACCACTAATAATTTCAACAAGTTATTGAGTCTAAAAAAATATTGTATAAAAGTAATAAATATAAAACAAGTAATCATAGTGTGGTAAGATTTTATTATCAAACCATTATTTACTAACCATTATCATCATTTAATTCCACGTGTTTTGGGATCCATTTATTTCAAAATGGAATACATTGTTCATCAACTAAGAATGAAGAAATAATCAAACTCCATATCTCACAAAGGTGAACACCACACAAAAAAACCATTTAATATACATTACTAAATAATTCCATGTAGTCAAATCCACATCCATTATAAATACCTTGTAGTGTCAGTCCAGGTAGACATCAAATTTCTTCATACATACCTTGGAGTGTAAATATATTAAATCATACAATTCATCCATAGGGACGTAGAGAATCATTCTAGCTCCCAAACCTATGCATTCTCATGGTGGGTTTTAGAGCATCAGTCCAACCCTACCAGTGCTAGTAGAGAATCAATCACTAACCACAACATCCAATCCAAATGAACATGCTTATATCCATTTACCCTATATTTCATATCAAAAGAATTCACAATAAATAAACAAAATATTTAAAATTCTTATTCCCTTCAAAACATGAAACATTATAAATCCTTAACCCATTAACCCATTTTCCACTTACTTGGTAACACCCATTTCACCAATTTCACCTTCTCATTCCTTAACCTTCAATCATATTTATAATTTCCATTAATTAACCATTTAACATATAAATAACCATTTCAAAATAATTGGCTCATTTAACATATTCCAAAATTCATATCCTATAAACAATTCATGCATTTCTGTTAAAAATCCATAATTCATTTGATAACATCACATTAATCCTTTTTCCCCATATCACATCATGTCAAACAATCCCACATGTTGTTTTCAACAAATATAAACAACTTAAATAAATTAATCTCTATAATACAAATTTTAATTTCAACACATTTATCATGGACTCTACATTATTTGAAGTCAATTCCATTATTAAATTTAAAATTTTATATGTTTTAAATTTAAGTGCACCCCCTTGATGGACCGAATCTAGTCAAATAATCCTAAATTAATCCCATAGGGATTAATAAGGGTTAAATTAATCATTTATACAATAGTTTTACCATTCCTTACAAAATGAATCAAATTCACAACAATATGGAACTGAAATCACAGACACATTCCAATATCAACATTTAGAACTATGGGATATTACTTGTAGACCTCCGACCATGATTCCAGTGATGAATTAATTCTTGAACTTATCATTATATAAAAATTATAACTCTAATTGAAGACCTAGTATCCATTGAAAAAAGAGGTTCTTAGGGATTTATAATAATAATAACAAAACCACAAGCCCTAATCCAAAAAAGAGAATCAAGATGAGAGTTAGACTTACCTGAAGCTTCAATCGTCAACCAAAGACACTCCAAACCACATAGAATTTATGGAGATCCACCCTTAAGAAGATTTGGGATCTCAAGTAACTCACTATGTATAGTGTAGGAGGAAATGGAAGAGAAAATAGTGTGAGGAACATAAAATCCTAAGGGGAAGTTTGGTAATTTTCACTTATTAATGGGGTGTACGGTTTGGACTCACTATTTTCCAAATTGTGCACCAATTGTGTGCCTACCTTTTATCAAAGAGATGTAAAATTTGCACAGTTACCTGTGGATTCCATATGGATTGAATAACTATTCACCAACTATGTGAGAAGCCTCTATCCCGGGTGGCACAGTTTGTCTTCCCCCTAGAACAGTTTACACTAACCGTGCACAGACAATGGAACATGCATAGAATGAACACTTTTATTTTTTTTCTCATGTACTAACCCACCAAAACACATATGAGGCCCTCATACACTAATTATACTTTTATTTAACCATATATAAAAGAATGAAACAGAAATTAAAACATCTACATATTCTCAATATGTCTAAGATCTTACAGTATCATTGGATCATATCACTTGTAAAGCATATGTAACAAATAAGAATTTCATATTAGAGGAATATCCCAAATAAAATATAAAAAGGAATATTTAATTAGAAAATACATAATTTAAATGAAATTAACTACATTAAAACAATAAAATTTCCAAATATTATGGAAAAAATTTCATTAAAATTGGAATTGGAAACATGTAAATTAAACATGAAATCATTGAGTAGTGGTGGATGTGTGAAATGTTTTTCATTCTGGGTATATAGAAAATGGTTACAATCACATATTTAGTAAAACATTATTTTTTCTTGTTTGGATAATGATGAAATTATTAAATTTAATCCATATTTCAAAAAAATTAAAAATGGATGAAAATTATTTCAAACTGCAAGATTTCGTATCTTGGAAAGGATTGTTCTTGTTCAAATTTTTGTTTGAATCCCTTTTTGTGGTTAATTATGTAAGTACCCATGACCATAAAGAGGATCGAGGGTGTTCCAAGGCTTCTAGTCATGAAAATTGGAGAAAAATGTGTTTTCTGGGTAGCTCGCGCTGTCTGCGCACAGTTACTGCAAACCATATAGAAAGCCTTGGAAATCATGAAGTTGGTGGGTTTTAGAGAGTGTCCTCCACACTATTCGAGCACATTAGGAAAATCGTGCAGGAAATTTGTGTGGGCCAGAAACTTTTAAAAAATTACAATTTTTTCACTCCAGGGTTTTAATACCGTAAACATGATTTCTCCCATTTCCTTACTATAAACCCCAGGTACAAAACAAATCTCCCAAGTCTTCTAATATATATATATACCTAATTTCTAAGTTTTTTTTGGTGAAGTTGGTTGTAGATCGAAGCTCCGGGAAAGGCTTATCGCATCCTTTATTATCTTGTTATTTAAGGGTTTGTATATTTTTTTCCTCTCTTTCCAAATCTCTAAAACACTACTCGTTAGGTGGGATCATGGTTGAAGATTCAATGTTTGGATGAAGTGAAGTATAATGGAATGATTAAGAGTGTATTCACCCATGGAATCGAGGTAGGGGTCTATATGTTATATCCCATGGTTTATTTGTGGATTTTTGCATGTTTGATTTTGTTCTTGGGTGTCTCTTGGTATGTTTTGATCACCCTTTTCATGTTTATATAAACTGGTTATTAAGAATGTAAATTGAAACCCTACCGATCCACATGGGATTTGTTGAGGGTGATATGACTAATATAGGGCCACCCATGGGGTGTGATGACTACTTGAGACCAACAGAGTTTTGAAGAACAAGTGATATTGTTGTGTATTTATGTAGAAACAAAGCCTAATAATTTATGCATAATGAATAAAGCCTAGTGATATAGGTACAACGAATGAATGCATAGTGAGACAAGTATGATAAAAGGGGTATCAAGATAAGTAGAAAAATGTTGTGAGCTTTGGTAAATGTGTTAATGGGTTAATGGATGTTATTACCTCTCATGTTATTTTTATGATTTATGTTTTCATTGGGCCAAAGTTGTGATGTTCTATGAATGGATGATTGATATAAATATATATATATATATATATATATATATATTGCATGTGCACATGGCTTGGTAGAGTGGTTTATTTTCTTGTGGTTCTATGCCCACCAGTCAAGTTCAACTGAGGCTCTAAACTCTACCACTGATGCAATCATTAAGGAATATGACTGATGTTATGTTCCCCTAATGGTTGCATCCACCGGGACTGAGGCTTCGAGGTGAGGATATCAGTGTCATGATGAAGTTCCTCCTACTGAGACATGATATCATTGTATTTTTTCTCAGGAATGTGATTGTGTGCATTGATCCCATGTAATATGTTGTGTTTGATGAACCAAAGTTAAATGTGCTGGAAATGGTATGTAATGGGAATTTGGATGAAATGGTAAGATATGTAAATGGTAATAAATGTTGGTAATGGACGTAAAATGGATAAGGGAAAATAATCTTTTACTTGTAATTTATTATTCATTTATTTTTTTTCATGCACAATTTTTTAAAATAGATATTTTGTAGAACACCATTGGTGGTGGCCTACTAAGTTGTACTCACACCCTTCTTGGGCCACCATTGGTTACCTGAGTATAATTCATGTATTCAAGTTAGTAGAAGGGAAAGGCCCCTTATAGGTAGTTGGGTGGGCATGGGTGTACGTGGAGGAGGACCCAGATTTGGTGTCAAGCCCATTTTGGAATTTTTTTAGTTCGTCTTCATTTTGTGTTTTGTTCACTTTTCCACTTGTAGCCTAGCATGTCATATTTACTACTGGACATGGTTGTAACCCATTTGGGGAATGGTTGTTTTGGGATGCTCTAATATTATTGTTTTTTATTCCAATATTTTTTTTCTTCAGTTACGAGTTACTATGATAAAAATGGGGTATAGTCTCCCCAACTGAATACATGGACCCCCGCTTCTAGTTGGAAACCTTTTTCATATGGTGAGGCTTTCTTAAGGTCATGTAACCACCTGAATTGGAGCATCAATTTAGTGGATTTCGAGTTGGGGATATTACAAAGTGGTATCAAAGGAGTAATTTCTTATCCTTCTCGGGAATCTTGTTATTTAGGGGGTGGTAGACATGTGGTTAGGAAAGTTTGGGGCCTCGGTAATGATCACATGCTTGGGAGTATGTGACCCATTTATGGGGTAAAACCCAAGTCACCCTGGGTGGGAATTATTGTTCTTGATTGTGTGATGTTACAGTTGAGGATATTTCACTATTGGTTAATCCACATGTTTTGTGATGCGATGGTTTTATGATATTTTTCTCATGGACTCTATGGAATGAGGTTGTTCATTCATGAATCATTGTATATACCTAGAGATATTGGTGACAAGCCTCATTCTAGGCACACATGGGTTGAGTCTGCGAGGCATGGAAGATAAAATGCACCTTGCATCTTGATAATTGAAAAGGGAATATTTCATAAACCAAACAATGCATGTGGGTGACGATAAAATAATTATATGTGATGATTAAGTGATTTTTTTAATTAAAGGGTTTGTAATGAATTGGAATTGTTGTTTGTAACATGTTGTGTGAGCCTTGTGGTGTTGTATGGTTGTTTACCCCTTTTCGACCATGGCCTATGGTAGGGATGGTTGGGATGATGTTTTTGGAATGTTATGGTTTTTTGGAATGGTGCATGTATAGTGGGTTGTTGTGGATGGTGAAGAGCCTTATTATTATAATGAGTTGAATGTTTTATGGTATGTGTTCTAAACCTTGTATTTGGAAATGTAAAAAAATGCCACCATGACATCTAGCACCGGTTGTAAAACAAGATGATGTTTCTAAGAACACTCCTCCAATAGAGGTGAACGAGAATGTGGTGATTTAGGAAAGTATAGAAGAGAAGTTCTAAGATAACTTGGATCCTTTTATGCAGATGATTGATTGGGACCAAGGTCGGGTTCCACTGAGTATGTTTAAGATGGCCAGAGAGTTTCAGCTGCAGCACCCTCCGACCGTTACTGGAGAGGGTGGGCCAGAGGTAGCAGAGTTCTAGATAGAGTATGGTCGGACGATACTTGATCATCCGGAGAATCCTAGTGGGAATCGAGTTATTTTGGTATCTTATATGTTGCAGTGCTAGGAAAATAGTTGGTGGGACATCCTGGCTCAAACTGAGCATGCTGAGGGGATGTTGTGGAAATATTTCTAGGAAACATTTCAAGAGCATTTCAAACCAGAGACATTGAGGCAAGAGTGGGCTATAGAGTTTAGGAGCCTAACACAGGGATCGATGTCAGTGATGGAGTATGATGACTACTTCACTAACCTATAATGCATTGTTCCAGATTTGGTTGGGGGTGAGGAAATAGTTACGAGGCATTTTTTCATGATGGCCTGAGACTCGCGATCATGACTCATGTGGATATCTTTCGCTTGAAGAGGTTTAAAGAGGAAGTGGACCAAGTGCTGATCTCAGAAGGGAACTTTAAGGGAGCATCAGGTAGTGGGATTATTGTTCTTGCTGGGAAGACAAGTGTTGTAGCTTCTACGGGCTGAAATCGTCGTTTTGGATGTTTTTAGCAAGGAGGAAGTGTGAAAGGTGGTCAGAAGATAGGTTCAGCCTCTCATGGTGGGGATCTGGTTTTCATCTATTAGTCTAGCAGGACGGGTCAGATGTGTGGCCAGTGTCCTCAACCTCTAGTTCAGTGCTGCTCATGCAGATTATTGGGACACGTGAAGAGGTTATGCAGAAACCCTCAGAAGGTGAGCATAGATTTTGGTGTCAGGAAGATTCCAAGTGAAGGCAAGGTATTAGTATCTCCATATCATGCCAGAAGTCGGATCTCCACGAGACGTACTGGTAGGGGCGGTGAACATGGAACTCTGAGGCCATATTGCCAAATCATCAGGGTAGTGCAGTGCAGAACACACATGTTAGAGTCCAAGGTAGAGGGAATGTCGGCTTCATGCAGTTCAGTCTACACCTGGTGACGGAGAGTTTAGGCCATCAACTGTTCGAGGTACGATCCTTTTTGCTTCTAGGCCTACTAGTGCATTGTTTGACACTGGTTCCACACACTCTTTAATTTCGTCTCATTTTGGGGTAGAAATGGGTTTTCATGTGGAGAGTGTGGGTGGGTTTATGATGATTGAAACTCTGTTGGGGGTAAAAAATGAATATATTATGCAGTTTAAGGGGTGTTCACAGGAATTCAATCTGTATCATTTCCTGAGGGACTTGTTTGTTCTTGAGATATCAGGATTTGACCTTATCTTGCATATATACTGATTGGTGTTGTATCTGGAGCATATATATTGTTACCATCATAGTTCATCATTCAAGTCTCTTGAGGGTGACACTTATATCCGTCGTGTGGAGTGGGATGTTCGAGTAGGTTGTGTGGGACCATTTTTTCAGTAGTTTGGTAGGATATCAGCTCAGGTAACTTGTCTTGTGATCGATGATGAAATAAGGGAATATTATATCTTCCCTATAATAGTGTATGAGTTTTAGGATGTGTTTCATATGTATTTCTCAGTATGGACAACCAAGAGGGATGCTGATTTCACGATTGAGTTGTTTCTAGGAGTAGATCCAGTTTATATTCTGCCATACTAAATGGAACCAGCATAACTCTAGGATTTAAATGTTCAGATTGAGGATTTGGAGATAAAGGGTTTCATATGCCCTAGCATGTATCATTGGGGATCTCTTATGCTTTTTATAAATAAGGCTAATATGTCGTTAAGGCTATGTGTTGATTATCAGAAGTTAAATCAGATGATGGTGAAAAATATATACCCTCTTCCTATAATTTATGACTTGTTTGATTAGTTGAGGGGTGCATATCGGGTTTCTCAGATTTATATGGGATTGGGATATCACCAGTTTAGGGTGAGGCCTTCTGACGTACCATTAACAACTTTTAGGATTGAGTACGGGTTGTTTGGGTTTTTGATGCGGCCTTTCGGCTTGACCAATGTACCAGCAGTGTTCATGGATTTGATGAAATTAATCTTCCATCCTTATCTTTATCTATTTGTCGCTGTCTTTGTTGATGAAATCTTAGTGTACTCTAAAACTCATGATGATCATGCCCAACATCTTGACATCGTTCTAAGTACACAAATAGAGCATCAACTATACACCAATCTATCAATGTTTCAGATACTGATTAGAGAATTGAATTTTCTAGGTCACATTATCTCTAAGGTAGGTGTGTCAGTGGATCCAGAGAAAGTGCAAGCTCTTGTTTCTTCATAGTACTCTAAAATTGTTTCAGATGTTCATAGCTTTCTGGGATTGGCAATGTTTTATTGTAGGTTCATCCGGGATTTATCTCATTTGGTAGCACCACTATCGGGCTTGAAAAAGAATGTAATTCGGTTTAAGTGGTCTAAGACTTGTGAGAATTCCTTTCTAGAGTTGAAAAACTGATTGAAGACCACACTAATCTTGATCTTAGATGGGCATGGTTGGAAGTATGTCCTGTTTTGTGATGTGATTGGTATCAGGATTGGGGATGTGTCGATTCAAGATGAGCTGGTGGAGTCATATGTGTCGAGGAAATTGATACCTCATGGGCGGAATAATACCACTCGTGATCATGAGTTGGATGAAGTAGTGTATTCCTTAAAGTGATGGACACACTACTTGTTGGGAGATTAATTCATGTTGTATACCGACCACAAGAGTCTAACGTATATCTTTTCGCAGTGGGGTCTTAATCTTCGGCAATGAAGATGGGTTTAGTATCTCATGTCTTTCAACTTTGATATGGTATGTACACTAGGGAAATGGAAATGTGTTGTGGATTCTTTGAGCATGAAGGATCAGAACCAGGTGGTTCCAGAATCTAGCACCAAGGGGATGGTGATGGATTTGTTCGTGAAGATGCACCTGGAGGTGCAGGAAGAAAAGGGTAAGGTGACTCTTGCTTCTGTGGCAGTTAATTCGAATCTTTTGAGTCAAGTTAGGTAAATTCAGATTGACGATACTAAATGTTTTTCCATGATGTAAATCCTTAAAGGTGGGGATCCACCTTCAGTTAGGGCTATCCGTATGGGTAAGTTGTTTTTGTTCATGGTCATGTGGTTGTGCCAGTATTCATGCAAGAAGAGTTGATGCGAGAGTTCCATGAATCAAAATGGTCGGTGCATCCTTGTTTGACCAAGATGTATCATGATCTCCACATGTAGTTTGGTGGATAGGAATGAAACAGTATGTTGTGGTCTTTGTGGCAGAGTGACTTACCTGTCAGCAAGTGAAGGTCGGGCATCAACACCCATGTAGTTTGTTACATCCATTGATCATTTCATAATGGAAGTGGGATGATGTGATGATGGATTTTGTGGTGTGTCTTCCATGGAAGCCATGAAATAATGATGCAATCTGGGTGGTAGTGTATCAGCTAGTTAATGTGGATCATTTCTTACCGATTTGGGATACTTACACAGTTGACCAATTTGGTGAGTTGTATGTTTGGGAAATAGAACGGTTTCATGGTGTACTACGGACTAGAGTTTCAGATCGCGATCCTCTTTTCACATCACACTTCTAGAATGGGTTACATAAGGCACTGGGTACATAGGTTCTTTTGAGTATGGATTTATACTAAAAGATGGATGTATAGTCAGAGCGTACAATCCATGCATGGGAAGATATATTGAGGGAATGTGTGTGGGATTTTGGTGGTTCCTATAAGGATCACTTGTTTGTTGTTGAATTTTCCTACAACAACATTTTTCAGGCTATGGTTCATATGAAACTGTTGGAGGCTCTCTATGGGAGGTCGTGTTGATCTATGTTGTGTTTGATGGAGGCCAGTGAATCTGAGCTGTCGGGATTGAGTCTCGTACAAGAGAATTCAGAGGATGTTGAGTTGATTCGGAAACGGGAGGAAATAGCACATAGTAGGCAAAAGTCAAATGTGAATTGGAGTCGTATGCATCATGAGTTAGAGGTGGGTGAATGTGTGTTCCTTAGGATGTCTCCATGGTTGGGTCACTGAAAAATTATGGTGTTGGGAAAGATGGCGCCTATGTATGTTGGTTCGTTTGAGATTGGGTTGAGGATCGGGTAAGTGGCATACTGATTGGATCTTATATAGTGTTATAAAGGTATGCATGATGTATTTCATGTGTTGCATCTTCGACATTATCACCCTGACCCAACTCACATGGTGGATGTTGAGAATGTTGTGCTTGAAGCTGATGCGTCCATTGAGAATTATCCAGTTTGGGTTGTGGATCAGAGTTAGAATGTATTGCGGAGCATGGTTGTTACATTTTTGCGTGTACAATAGTAGCATGGTAAGGATAAGGAAGAAACCTAGGATCAAGAATCAGATATGCGGTCATAGTGGTACGATCCCTTTTTCTTGAATGTGCAATGAAGCTTGGAATCTTGGCTCGGGGATGAGCCATTATAAGGTTGGGGGGATGTAAGATATCAGATCATGGAAAGATATGTTCTCATTTATGTTTCTATTTGATAAATTTTTTTGTTATTTAAGAGCATTTCCAAATCCTTAAAGAGTCTCGGGGGTGTTATAAGGTTTCAAGACACAAAAAATGGAGAAAAGGGTGTTTTATGGTAGGTTGCACAGTCTGCGCACAATTCGTGCTAATCGTGCGGACATCCCAGGAAACCATGAAGGTGGTGGGATTTTGGACAATGACCTTCCCATGGTTTGTTCATGGTTTGGGAAACCATTTGGATAAACTGTGCGGCCCATAAACGTTTAAAAAAATACAATTTTTTTTTCACTCTGAGATTTTAATACCCAACTCGGGATTTCCTTCCATTTCTACCGTCTTCACCCTATGAACGAACCAAATCTCCCAAGAGCTCCAAGAGATTAATCTCCCTCATTTCTAAGGCGTTTTTTGATTCTGTTGGTTACAGATCAAATATTTGGGTAAGGATAATCTCATCCTTTGTTCTCTATTGAGATTGGGGAGTGTATCTTCTTCTCCTCTCTTTCAAAAGCTCTAAAATAGTAATTTTTGGGTGAGTTCTATGTTGAAGCTTAAAGGGTTGGTTGAAGTGGAATCTAAGGGAACGATTAAAAGTGAATTAACCCACATAACCAAGGTAGGTGGTCTACATATTATATACTGTGGTTAATATGTGGATTTTGGCATGTGTGGTTTTGTTCATGGGTGTCTCTTGGTATGTTTGGATCACCCTTTTCATGTTTATGTAAAATGGTTACTAAGAAGGTAAATGGGAACCCCCACGATCCCCATGGAATGCGTCGAGGGTGATGACACAAATCTAGGGCTACCCATGGGGTGTACCAACATCCACGGACCTAAGTATTTTTGAAGAACATGTGCGATTGTTTTGTATTTATGTAGAGCCTAAACCTATTGAGTTAGGCATAATGGACGAAGCCTAGTGATATAGGAACAATGAATGAAATCTAAGTTAGGTAAGTAGAATAAAAGGAGAATCATGCAATGTGGGTAAATGATGTGAAATGCGGTAAATGTGTTAATGGGTTAGGGCATGTTATTAACACTCGTGTTATTGTTATGATTTATATTTTGCTTGGGTAATGGTTGTGATGTAGTGTGATAAGTTGTGGATACACACACACAAACACACAGATATATATATATATATAGCATGTGCACATGGCCAGGTAGAGTGGGGTGTTGACATGAGGTTATATTCCCATGGGTCAAGTTGGATTGAGGCTCCAAACACCACCCATAATACACAAGATATGGAAGAGGACTGAGGCTATGTTTACCCAAAGGTTGCATCCACCCAGACTGAGGCTTTATGGTGAGGATATGGTAGTCATGAGGATGTTATTCCTAGTTAGATAGGATAACCGTGTGTTTTTACTCATGCATGTGATTATGTAATTTGAGCCCATGTAACATGTTGTGTTTGATGGACCCATGTTAAATGTTCTGTAAATGGTATGTTTTTGGAAATTGGATTAAATCTTAATATATGTAAATGGTAATAAATGTTGATAATGGACCTAAAATGCCTAAGGGTACTTAATCTTATCCTCTTCATTTGTTATTCATTTCCATTTTTTATTAATAATTTTTTATACCGTATATTTTGTAGACACCGTTAGTAGTGACCTACTGAGTTGTATTCACACCCTGATCATGCCGACATTGCATACCTGAGAAGATTTCATGTTTGAAGGCGAGGATAAGGGGAAAGGCTCTTGCTAGGCAGTTGGGTTGGTGTGGGTGTACATGGAGGAGTACACAGAATTGGTGTCAGGACCAATTTTTGTATTTTTCAGTTTGTCTTCATTTTGGGTTTTGTGCACCTTTACACTTGTAGCATGGAAGGGAATATTTACTCTTGGACATGATTGTACCCTGTTTGGGGAATGGTTTTTTATGCATGATCTGGTATTATTGGTTCTTATTATGCTATTTTGTTTATATTTTTTTGTGGCATAGTCTAATAAAAAGTGTTATATTCACCCTAATTGACTACATGGACCCCTGCTACTAGTCTGAAACCTTTGGCGTACGTGGATGCGCACTTAAGGTCATGCAACCATCTGGCTCAGAGCACTAGTTTAGTGTATTTTAGGGCAATAATGTTACACAAATGATCATAGGGTAATAGTAAAAAATTCGTAAAAGAACTTCTAAAAACCATTGACATTGTATTAAATGAGTTTTTGACCAAAGAGATGAATAATGTTGGTTTTCCTTATAATATTCATTCAGTATTTTGAGTAATTGAAGGGAGGAAATTAAAATAAAAGTATTAAATATACATATATAACTATATTACAATAGAATTAATGATTTTAATGAGAGGTAGAACCTAAAATTTTATCATCAAAAACATAATAAAAATAATGATGATAAGTAATGAGATTGTAAAAAAACACATAATTATTTGGTAATATCCCTATCGAAACATCATAAAAGAGAGAACCTTGTATCAAATTATAAATACCCATAATTTTTCTTAAATCATCATAAAATACATTCATAGAAAATGTATCCACCACATAATAAACAATTGATGAATTTGGCATAATCATGTTAGAAATAAAAGTGAGCCGAGAAAACCTTACATCAAGATATAGTTCTTTAGAAATCATTTTAAACTCTATTATAAAAAAATATAGTTTATTTTATTCAGATAATATAACCATTTACATCATTATAATATCATATTTTATTCACTTCTGACATTTAAAAATCCATTTATTATTAATTCATGGTTCAAATCATCATATTCATGTGTCAACTGTTTCATTCTTCTTGAGAATTTTGGTTTAGTAGTTCTAGTCCATATATATTAATCATGGTTACAGAGTAAAAAAAAATTTAATCATGAAATAAATATAACATGTATTCATTATATATATATATTCATTTAAAAAATATTGAGTTTGAAAAAGGAATCACACCAATCATGGAGATAGTAGGTTATACGTACTCATGAATGTTGTTTTCACATCTCAATGGATAGAAAAATAATCATTCAATTGTAGAAAATATTTATTATATCATATATGTAATATATATTCATTAAATATCTCCTTATTATCATAAATGTAAAAAATGTAAAACAAATCGCATCGCTTTGTGGAGGTGGTAGTGCACACGTACACGCAAGTGACGTTATCATTTTTCAACACGATGGAATGTAAGGGGGGATATGTGAAATTATTTTAGGAGAAGACTAATTGTAAAATAAATAATATAATATATATAAAATGTTAACCCATATTAATAACCATCCATGTAAAGTGGATATAAAAAACAAATTAAACCACCATGGTGAAGGAAATCTGTACATACATATGAGCGATGTTTTTTCCTTCCAGGTGATAACGAGATTATAGATAATGTTTGTTGCATAATATAAATAAGAATTAATTAATTTTAAGACACCTAATTATTTATTTTATACTTTATTTAATAGATTTATATTAGGTATAATAAAAAATAAAATTTTAAATGCCCGGTTTAGAGTTATACATCTTCGTTGAGAAACCACTTTTTAATTACACATTAAGACATAAGGGGATGGTGTTTTTGAAAGAAAAGAAGATATAAGATGTGCATAAGGAATATATGAATGTATTGTGTTAGGTATTTTCAAAAAAAATTTCTCAAAATGTGTGATTAAGATATAAGAATAGGTCTCTCTTTATAAGTGAGGGGAGGGAACTTTTGAAATTAGTTAGAGTATTAAATAAATATAAATTATTTTTTTCAATAATGTGACTAAAAATTGACATATTTAAAATCCAGGATAAGAATAATTTCTAATTATCCCCTATAATAATATTTATACTATTTAATTTGATTTTTACCCCTTATATTTTAGTCTTAACCAATGTTAATACTTTTGAAAATTAAAAAAATAAAGTTTTCTATTATTTAAGGCTCAAGAATGATACCATAAAATGAGAAGTAAACTATAAATATAAAATGGAGTATATGATAAACCATATCCCATTAACTTGGATAAATATTTAATTTTTATGAATTCTAAATTATTAAAAAATATATAGTTTACAAAAAAAATATCAATAATGTCATTTTTGTAATATATGAAATATTATTGTATAGTTTTTTTAACTCAAGTAAAATGATTAAAAAATTAGACAGATTAAAAAGATAATTAATATTTATATAAATATAATCATAAAATAAAATATTAACAATTTTATATATCATTTTACACCTTATATTTATGTTTAACAACTTTTCTAGGAAATTCTAATGTTAACTGTGGTAATGAGAATTTAAATATTAAAGGTTTATAATTTTACTTATATTTTTATAATTGATTAATAAATGGAAATGAGATTAAATTTTAAACCAATTTCCATCAAAATTATTTAAATATCCAGGATTTTTATATTTAAATAATTTGGAAAACTATATTTAACAAAAAGTGCTATTAATTTCATTTTAATAACTGCTCTCATAATTTCACATCGAAAACAACATGAAAGAAATTGAATATGAATATAAACATTAAAAAATTATTAAATTGAAATATTTATCTAAAAAACATGGAATCTAATAATTCCTCAAAATTGTATTACTTTTTATATTTCTAAATTCATATATTTTATTTTCCTAGTAAAAGAATAAATACCATGTCGACGTTGCATAATGTTTTTGTTTAATTATTAAATAAATAAACATTATAAGAAAATATTACCATGAGAAAAATAATAATTTATATAACAAATACACATTTATAACTGAAATTATTCTCTTTATATCCTTATGTAATAATTTTATATATATTAAAATCACAATGGTCAAATTTTATATTTATTAGTTTTTTAAAATAATATAAATGTTGTAATTAATGGAAAATTGAACCAAGTGGTTATATATATGATACATGGATGGACAGTTAATAATTCCACTAATATAGTTTGATAGAGTTTTTTAGATAAATTTAATCCAATGTTTTAACATGATTTTCCCCATTTTACCCTTAACAAGGTTTAAATTATTTACTAGGGTTACTAATAATAATGTCTACAAATTAAATGGACTTTTCTACCATTCATTATCATACTAACTGAAATTATGGGTTCTTCATTTTTAGATTCAGTTCATATAAGTGAAAAAATTTAATTTAAATTTTAATCTACAAAATGCGATGAAAATGAGGCTTCCATGGAAAAATGTTTCTGAATTCTAAAACATATTTATTCCAAAATACAATATAAAATAATTTATAATGACCTAAATTGGATTATTAATAATACAAATGAACTATTATTAATTTTAAAAAACTTTTAAATTAAAATGGTCCTTCTTAATTTCTTTTATTGAAAAGATAATTTCAAATATTAAAAATCATTATTTTTTAGTCTTAATTGAAAAATTATCTTCTCATAAAATTATAAAAAATTCACTATAATATAATTTTGAATTAATGTTTCAAAAATTTAACATCATATTTTAAAATACATTTTCTAATTATTTTATAAATTTATTATAATCTCTACTGAAAAAATGAAATAAAAATAATTTTTGTTGAAAATTCATTTTTGAATTTAAAAAATGGCTTCACTAAAAGTTGTGTGTCCATTTCAAAATAATTAACCAATACATTTTTATTGATTTGAAATTTTATGAAAATGTTTCATAATTTTCTTACTCATATTCATACCCACCAATTAAACGGATATGCAACATTTGGATAATAATATTTTTATTATCATTCTCAAATCGCATAAGGCTCGGTGCTGCGTGTTAGAGAAATTATCATGATTATTTTTATTTCAACTAAATATTCTAGGTTTTAAAATCTCCACCCTAAGATAAAATAGGACCTTATAATTATATATCATTTATAAAAGGGTTCATATTTTGAAATAAATTTTCTAAAAACCAAATTTTACATAGGAAAAATAATAATTCATTTGAAAAGGGGAAATGGGAAATGTCATGGATACATGAGATACACATAAAACAGTCCTCAGATTTGGAGAACATTACTGGGATATTAAAATTTCATTGTATAGAAGAAAAATATCATCAAAGTACAAACTGGGAGTGGATGAGACCATTGTCAGAATAAAGTTGAAACTAAAAAACTATAAATCTATGATGTATGAAAATGTAGTCTATTCACCAAAATTGAATGTAAAAGCATAAAATTCTCCATTCAAGATCCCTATCATAACCTTGATGGATTCTTTAATGATATATAAATAATACATGATAAAATACACTTTCTTGATATAATTTCATTTCATAAATATTATTTAATCATTTGGTTATGTGTTGATCACTCTCTATTTTATCATTAACTGTATGAAATAAATATTCAAGGTAAATTTTTAATGCTACAGTCACTGTAATTAAAATTTAATGGATTTTAAAATCCATAAAAGAATGAAAAATCATTCCTTATTTTATGAAATCTTTAAAAACCCATATATAATTAATATAAATTATCCAATATGAATAAGTATAATACATTAATCATTAAAACCACATCATTAAAACCCAAAGTTAATCATAATTAATTATATAAGTATTTAACCTTAAAGATACTCTAAAATGTTTTTTAATAATATTTAATCACAAAGAGTAGAATTATTTGAACCCATATCCTTCCATGATCAACTTAACAATTATCTGGAAATAAATCAAATCCCTCATAAATCTTGTACCAAAATATATATAATTTGATCATATATTATCCATATAATATTAATAATTTCCCAAGATAGAGTAATAATAAAATCGCATTTGAATCAAAAAAGACAATTCCCATTTTATTCTTTACATAATCTCTATTTTGTCTGAAAATATTCCTATTGGAAATTATTGTTCCTTCTTCCACCGATAGATGACCATCGGTTGATTCCTAATATCAAATATGATTTCCTTATTTAAATAAACTTCAATGGAATCTATGTAGATATACATAATCAATGGTCATAATCCCATAAAATTTCACTATAGGAAGATATTTTTATTTTTCGTATTCCTAAAAACATCGACATGGTTTCCTCAACTCTAGAGTGGTGGACAAGTGTCCTTTGATTTCCATGATTCACATCAACTATTGTGTTTTCAAAATATCTTCATTAATCCTTTTACATGATTGGTTATTCTGGATCATTATCCTTATTAGCCAATGGATTAATTAATTTATTTAAAAAATTATGAAAATTCATTCATATATAGAACTAATGTTTCACATATGTGATATATTGTGTTCTCTCTCTATATACATTTCGTTAACTGGACATGTCACATCACATATAAATTCTTCTTCTTGATGGTCATGATTCCCACACATGAAAAATTTTCTTATTCCTTTCTAGTATTCAACTAAGTGATACTTCCCACATTGTGGAAAGTTTAATCTTGTAATTTTTTCTTCCCTACATACGATGTACCCCTAGATCTTCCAAAAAACACTTATATTCATTTTCTTATCACTAGAACCGTGAATGTTTCTATCTTCCTTTGCCACATTGAGTGGACATTGAATGATTTATTTATATCTTCCAAAGTCTCTTGTGGATAATTCAATATTAATACTTTGTTTCAAACCACTATAAATTAAACAATTTTTCATTTAAGGAAAATGATTAAACCAAAATCATACATTTCATGTCTTGTAATGTTTTCTTCATAGGATGCAATGGATTCATCACCCTTCTTCTAAAGCACAAGTAATCATTATTTTATTTTTGTAAATAGAATATGAGGGAAGTAAAAAAAAATATCATGTTATACTATCCCCATTACATGGAGTCTATTTATTTCACATTCAATATATTATTAAAAATATTCCACCAATCATCAAATTCTTCTTCCAAATGATAAATCTATTCGATAAATTTCTCATGATTCGAGCACTGAAGAAAAAATATATATTTTTCATCACATTGATGTATTTCCTAAAAAATAGTAGAGAACAATACCCAAATAAGGAGGGTGTACATAGTCTTATACAATATTCAATGGAATGATTCTACTTCCTATGTGTATCATACGTTCAACATGATTCAGGTTACCACTACAATATTGAGATCGTTAAATGAGAATACTCACAATACACATCATATTATCTCTTAAAAAATTAGTTTTCTCTTAAGGATGGACATTACATTGTCCCTAAAATGATTTAGTCACCTGATTCCCTAGGGTTATCATCAATGGAAAAACCCAAAAGTATAGTGTGGGAAATAATAGTCATATTGATAAATGACATAATCATGAAAACCCATTTATAGGATTTCTAAACAATAAAAAAACATTTCAATTGATGAAACATTAGTTTTAACCTAGACAATCCATGTTTATATTCTATTCATATCATTCATGATAATTCTTCAATAATAAATGATTTAACTCATGCATATCCCCTGAGAGTGTCAAAACAAGTACATAGTAATGGTAATCTAACATTGCACCAAAAAGAAAGTTTAGATATACTCATCAAACTATTTTTGTGGTTTTTACCCCTAAAAAATTGATTCCAAAAACCTTGTCCAATTATAGTATCCATAAAGGAATTCATTTATAAGAAAAAATGTATTCTCTTCCTTACCAAAATATTATGATGTTATCCTATACTTCTACATATCCCTAATGTTTTTAGAAATTTTTTATTAACAAAAATCTTCAATATTATCTTAACACTACTCTGATACCATCTATAGTGACCAGAGATTTACATATATAAATATTAAATCATTTTAGAATAATATTCAATAAATAACATTGTGATCCATTATATAACAATAATGGTTTAGTGTATTTGAATTCTATATACATAATCCTCTTATTTCATTAATGAAATTAAATATTTCTCACATAGAATACTTATTAGGTATACTCTACATAAAACCATTATTCTTATCCTCGAGAGGAAAAAAATTTACAAGGCTGATCATAGATGCACAGTAGGTGTAAACAAATGAGTTATAAATAAATTAATTAACATGATCATAAGATATGAATAAAGGTATGAGATCATGATCACAATTTACAGAGTTCTTACCCTATATTTCATAGATCATAGACATGACTTATGTCATAAAACATTATCATAATTATAGAGAATATTTATATCTGTGTCAATAATAGATAATAAGTTACGAGCCATGAGTGTATAATATAGACATATTAATGTGTAAAAACATTATATTTTAACAATGTGAACTTTTATAAATAGAAATAGGGTTATTGATTATTTTAAGGATGTGAAACCAGTACCTTGCATGATATTATGGACATAAAACCACGTCCATACATTATATAATAGACATAAAAACATTCTCCACACATTATATTATGATCATGAAATCTAGTTTCATGCACATAATTATGACCATGAAATCAATTCCCCTTATAACATATTTAAATCATGTATTGTCCATCTTTACAAAATTCAATGGAGGGAAATATAACTGTGATACCACCCATAATATTATCATAATAATATGATATGTGTTCCATAAGATCATGAATCTTTCATCATATATCATAACTCATTGCAAGAAAGGAATTTTATAATAATACTACAATTCAAATAATAAATGGTCTATAAAATAAATTATAATGCTATCATTTGATCATATCATCAGTAAATCTTATTTAATACAAAATTATGTAATATTAAATGAAATTAGCTTTAAAATGTCACTTGGAATATTTCTTGAGGAAAATACCCTTATCACTTTGAAATCACTTATTTGAAATATAAAAATTTAAAAACTATTATGGATATTTTTTAAGAGAACCTTTTAAACATTTAAAGGTAAAATCTAAGTATTTACCAGATATGATGGTAGTAAAATTAGTTCATCACATTTATATAAAAACAAATATTACATTTTAATTTTCGCTAAAAAGGGAGAATTTTCTTATTTAGAAAAAGAAAAAATATTACTTATAAAACACATTATGAAAATTAAAAAAAATGTTTAAAATTAGTGTAAACAAATATATGACAATAGCGAAACATTCTTAAAAACATTTTCAGGAAAAAAGGAAATAGAAGAAACATTATTTTTGACTGACGATAGAAATAAATTTATTTTTCCATAAAACAATATTTTAATATTTGGATATCATAAAAAGTGGGAAATGATAGGAATGTATTAAATCTCAAGAAATAAATATAAAAAAAATAAGGATTTTAATAAGTGTTTGATATTAAATTTCATCATTGTAAACATAATCATATACAATATCGACAAAAATTGATATTGTAACATAAAATCTTTGGCACTTTTAAAATATTAATATCTGAAACACATTAAAGAAATAACATTAGATTTATTTTTTAATACCCATATAGTTAATTAAATAATTGTAAAGGTAATTCATCTGAAATATATACACCACACTGAGGGAATAATTAGTCTATATGACATATGTCTCTCAGAAAAAATTAAGATAAGAAAATGTTATCTCATGTTTGAATTTATTAAAAGGTGTTATAACATCCGATAAAATATTTTTAAATTTATAATAATTCTAAAATATAATAATTTATATATATATAATATCATATATGATCCACTTATAACATTTAAACAAAAATTTATTAATAATTTATTGTTAAAATCAACTTTTCATGGTTTTAATTTTTTCATTTTTCATGAGAATATAAGTTAGGTAGATTTTTTTCCTATTATTTGATCATGTTTTTATCCTCTTTAGAATAATAATCTAGATATAAATATCATATATATACTTAGGTCAATACATGAATGGTAGGGAAAGAAAAATTAATTTCACCATTCATTTAGATAGTAGGACATATGTTTGAAGGAATGATGTTTTCATTTATCGAATGATGGAAAAAATGAAAGGTAAAGAAATATTGAACATTATATAGTTGTTATTATATCATATATATTATATATATTCATTAAAAACCTTATTACCAAAAATGTATAGAGGAAATTAAAAATGAATCACATTGCTTCATGGAAGTGGTAGTCCAGACATATGCACGAGCATCGTTCTCAATTTTGAATAGAAAATAATATAGGAAGGTTTATATGATATTATATTTGTGTAAGACTCATAATATCATAAATATAATATATATAATTTACATCATCATAATAACTATCCTAGTAAAGAGGTGATGGAAAATAAATTACACTATTGTTGGATATGGTAAGCCATATATATGCATTAGTGATGTTTTTTAATTAATTAGGATAAAAAGAATGTGGATAATGGTTGTCACGTCAGGATAATAATAAATAATTATATTAAAGATACTAAATTCTTAATTTCGGAATATATACCGTGGATGTAGAATAGTTATTTGAATAATTAAAATTTAAAATTATCGGTTAAGTATTATACCACATTGTTGAGAAACCACTTTTAGATTACACCATCATCATTGAAGGGATGGTCTTTTAGAAGGAATATAAACTCTAGGATGTGATGAAAGAATATAAAAAAATTATGAAAGGACTTTTCTGATCCATACTATGCAAACTGCTTGAGGAAGATATATGAAGTGGCTCCATTTTATAAGTGATGGGAGAATCACACAATGAATTATCTAAAGTATTAAATTTATAAAAATTCATTGATAAATAAACTGACTCAAAATTGAAATATTTAAAATATGAATTTAGTATAAGTATAAATAATATAATAATATAATATTTTTAATATTTAGTGTGATTTTTTAACACTTATGTTGCCGTATTAATGCCTCGTTAATCATTTTCATAATTACCATAGAATAAAAGTTTCAAACAATTTAAGAGTCTAGAATGATAACATAAAATGATAAATAACCAATAAATAGACCATAATTGATATTTTCAATCATATACCATTAAATTGGTTAAATATAATATTTTTGAGTATTTTATAGCATTTAATAATAAATTTTTTATTATAAAATTTCATTTTTTTAATTTTTTGAAATATAATAAATATTATAATATATTATGTGTCTAACCCATGTTGAATGTTTACAATATAAAGTTTATTTGATGATAAGAAATATTTTACCATAATAAAATTAATAGGATTACATTAAATTTTAAAAATTATATCTTGGTTTAACCCATTCTTTTACCATATTAACCACAACAATGGTATCGACATTATCAATATTAAAGGTATACAATTTTACCTATAAGTTTAAAATTGGTTTGAAAATGGGAAAGGGATGATATTTTCAAAAAACTATCACCATAATTGTCATATTTCAGCATTATTAATATTTTTAAATAAATATAATAAAATATATTTAACATAAAATATGATTAATATCATTTTAAGAAATATTCCCATAATTTGACAAGGGAATGAACTTAATAGTAATGGAATTAAAATATTAACATTTCATACGACCCTAATATTTTATTTTTGTCTAAAATTCCATTAAACACAATATTTAAACCATATTGTATTAAAATGGATATTTTTAAAATATTTTCATTTGTTTTTTTATTAAATGAATAAATATTGTGTCAGTGTTGCGTATTCATTTATGTTGATTATAAAAAAAATAAAAAATAAAAAAATAACACAAATAATTATTTACTTTTCTAATAAAAAACAAGTATAAAAACCATATCCTATTTTTATCCTTATGTGAAGAAATTAGAGATATTAAAAACAGGAGAGTAACATTTTTTATTTATTCTTTTATAAAATAATACAAAGGTTATAATCCAAGAAAAAATGATCAAATTTGGAATATATTAAATAATAATATGGAAATGGTAGATCTCCATACATAAAATAGGATAATATAATGTTTTAGTGACATTTTAAAGCCTTATCCCAATGCTTGAACTTGTTTTTACACATTTTAGCATTACTAAGGTGAAAAATATTTATCAGGGTTCCTATTCATAATGAATAAAATAAAAGTTTCATATTTATAACATTTTAACTTCTTTCCTCCTAATATGGAAAAAAATCCATTCTTCAATTCACATATGTGGGAAATTTTAATTTAAAATTACCCGTGAATAAAATGAAAAAAAGTTGATTTATATAAAAAATGTTTCTTGATTTATAGAAAATTTTTATACAAAAATAACAAATAATGATAATTAGAATTACCTAAATTGGAATAGTCATAATATAAATTATCCAATTTTAATTTTTAAACCATTTTACAATAAAATATAACCTTTTAAATGATTTAAATGTAAATTTATATTTCAATAAGAAATACTAATTTTTCCCTACTCATCGATGAAATAATATTTTCATAAAATAATAAAAAATTCACCCAATGATAATTTTTACATTATGATTCAAATAATTAATTGATTTAGGTAAAATTTATTTTCATAAAGTAGAATAAATTTATAATAATGTTTACACAGAAAATGAAATAAAATCATTTATGGATAAAATTTATTTTTGATGCATGGAATGTATTCACTAAAAATTGAGCGCTCATTTATAATTAATTATACAATAAATTTTATTAAATAAGAATAACATTTATATTTCATAATTTGGCTACACAATATTCATACCCTGTAATTAATTTTCAAAATCACATTTAAATAATGACATTTTTATACTATATTTCTCTTTTTTAAAGGTAAGTGTTGTGTTTTAATCCAGATATTGACATATTATTATTATTACTATATTTTAAGGGTGTTTCATCTCTTTAATATTGATAAAATTGAAATGTTATCTCCTATAGAAACCATAAACAAACACTAACTTGTTTTGTCAAAACCCTATATGTGGGTTCAAACCTATGATTACTGATATTCTTCATTCCTCCATAGATATTGTCAATTTGGGAAAATTATAAATTTATAAACTCTAAAAAACCCAAAGAAAATAAAATTTCTATCAGAGAAAATTCATGTATTTTGAATAATTATTAGAGAGGAATGATGACCATCAGGGTATGATAATTTATGTTTGTTTCACCTATCTTATTTTCCTATTAAATTTTGTCATGTATTTCTACAAAGGAGTTCATTTCAACTATGGTAAAAATAAAATGGTGTACGATCCAGGAACGTAGATCACATTCACACAGTCCATAGTAATAAGAATCACATGAATTATTCTATAATGTCAAGAGGTACATGGTCAAAAAAATTCACCAATCTAGGGTGGATAAATGTTATCCTGCTACCCCAAATGAATAGAATGCACAAATCACTATTTTTCTATAGTATAGTGGAATGAAATTTATGCCTTTGAAAGATGAAATCATGAATTATATATTTTTTCCCTCTAAGGTGTTTCACCAAGAATCATGCTCCTCTAAATTCCAAAAAAAAATTACATTCTAAATTCAACCAATTTTAATCCGTATGATCTAAAACATGGGGAATTTAGTGGTTTACAATGTTAAGACCAAAAGGGTTTGTTTTGAATTTCATATAGGTATATAAAATTTTTAAACATTTCTGAGTGTCAACAGAGATGATCTTATTGAGAGAGATGCTATTTTTTACGATACCGAGCCAGTTACTAGATGAAAAATTATCCCATGAGACTTATCACAAAATATAATGATCTAGAAAAAAATTTATTAGATAAATATTTTCCACTTTTAAGGAGTAGGAATATTAGAAAAAAAATTAGAGATTCACTCAAATTTATTGTGATTTGGTATGGGATGATTTGAGTTGATTCATAGAACTACTAAGAATATGACTACATCATGTGTTGGATACATATCTATAATTACAATCATATCATTATGTATTATAAAAAACATCTAGAGCTATGTGGGAATCCTCGTCTGATGGAGGTCTAAAGAAAAATAAACAATAAATTATATGGGGTCTTCTTGATGAAATTTCTCAAAGTGATAATCTGTAACATAGTAATCAAGGACCACCAAAGTAAGGAATGCACCATGTAAAAAAAATTCATTTCTCTACCTAGGTTGAATTTATTATTATGAATTTGGATGCATTTCAATTTCATAATCAATCAAAATCACAAACACTAACAAAAGTTATGGAAATATAGTCATGTGAAATGTCTGGAGGCCCACATTCGTATCAAGAGTGCCATGTTGGATTAAAACACATCTAAACCTTTTTCTGAAAATATATGAGTTATAAATAATTACAATGGAAACACCAACAATGATAAATCAACCAATACATATTCCAACTCAATAGGAACCTTATCAAAACTATCCTCAAACACAACAACAATTAAACCAAAATTATTCAATACAATAAGAACCACGTTGATATCTTAATAAACCACAATATGCAACAATTTTTCAAAATTTTCTAACTATATGTTATGTTATTACCCTCTAAATTTTTTTATAAAATTCTATAAACAACAATTTTAATAAAAAAAACCCATCTAATTTATCTATAGGAAACCACTATAAAACATTTGAATATTAAAAAAATGATCCCCACATACCTACAAATGAATGACCAAAGACTATTAAACCAGGATATGAATGTGAAAAATGAGAAACCATATATTAATAATATAGAAAATAAAATCGGTTTGATCTCCCATAACATTTTTAATTTATTTCTTAGTACACTTTCTAGAAATAAAGAGACTCATGAAGGAGAGGAGTTTAAGGTTATAACCCATATAAGTTCTTGATAGATAGAATATATGAAACACGTTAATAACAAGCATCCAACTCAATAATTACAACATGGATTTTCTAGAACACCAAAAACATCACAACATGACATAATGAACATGTTCACTTAAAAAATATAAATACAAATGAAAAACATAGAGAAACATAACTTTTCTACCAAACTAGTTATCAGAAATGTGATGGAATGTTATTTCCAATAAAATAATTTAATATCCATGTTAGGATTATATTAGAGATAACATTCTATATATCTAAAAATACTCAAGAATTAATAAATCATCAAAATTAAAATACATACCAACCACATTCAGAAAAATCACATCCAAATGGTTAGACAACCAAAGAATGTTTTAATAGATATGTCCTTGAGGATTCTTCATCCCTCTCACCTTTCCTTTCTTGTTCCAAAACCACACGATGATCTAATGATTTTTCACATTAATTTCCATCTATAAATATTTTCCAATGTTTTAATTAATGGATATAAATTCCTCCAAGAATAGAGGGGGTTGGAAATACTAATTTAAATGATATTAAAATGACCCCATCCATATTAGGATAAATTTCTATCATGATCCCTATACTTCTGAAATACCTTTATCATTCATGTTAGCATCCTTTTTTATAGAACTATTTATTGAATTTTTCGAAAGAGGGGTGTAGTCTTTCTGGAACCTCATTTTCATTAACATAGTGGTAGGTGACACCTGTCTTAATAGTAATTTAGTATAAAGAAATTTTATCCTATAGAAATAAAATCATACTTATGTAATGCCATAAAATTGCCGGTAGGTTTTGAACTCAAGACACAAGTTGATGATATCCATGAAGAATAAATTAAACATTCCAAAAATATAAATGAATATAATCAACACTATAACCTTAGAAAATAAAAAACAAGAGAACACATATGTGGCTCCACCCCCATAAATACCACCTATTTCATTTTCATATAGGATGAAATAAATAAAAGTGGAATCCCAATACAAAATCTTTCTATATGTGGTTAAAACACTCGGCAAAAAAATACCATTTTCAGAATCCATTTCCCACAGAGAAACATATGCACAAAAAATTAATGATATACTTTGAATTAAAATTAAAATGAAGTATTTTAGAGTCATATCCCTAAATGTAGAATGTTAAGTAGTGGTGCAATAAAAAATTCTCACAAAAATAAGATATTCAGTGAGTTTTCCATCCCCTTCCTCATTAGAACATTAAAATTTGGAAAATATTGATGTGATTTATGTGAAAGAATAAATTAAATTTCCATTAATGTTTTAAAAAAATTCGTACTAGAGAAATTAAAACCCCCAATAGTTTGTTTATAACTAGAAGATATATTTGTAAGGTACAATTGAAAAATCATAGAATATGTTCTTATTAATGTTCAAAAATTAAATTTTCCATCTAATTTCATTATCCTTGATATATAAGAATGTTATACAACATTTAATCATGTTATAAAATTATTGGCTACTGTAAAATCACAAATTTATGTAAATAATTTTTTACTGGTTACTCAGTTCAAATGGAATTTTTTTATTTGACCTCACAAAGGCTATAAAAAAATGGAATTAAATTAAAATACTACAAATATATATTTACAATTGAGGAAGAAATTGGTCAATAGATGTATCCATTGTCACAAATTTGAGAAGAATATGAATATTTCATTATTGAGGTCACTGATAATGTGGTTGTTGATTATGAGGGGAAATATCATGAATATGTAGAATAAAATTACATAAAATAAATTGATTTGGTAAATGAAAAAGGTTCTAGAGAATCAATATCAGTTTTAATGAATTAAAACTCATAAAAATTTGAAATGTAAATGGTCTTGTAGTTTATATAAGTGGGAATGAACAAACCATATGAGATAAATCCACGACCCAAGGTAAAACTCTACTGGAATTCACAATCAAAATATGGCTTAAAATGAGTAAAACCAAACCAAAACCCTATGAATAATCACACTACATAAATAAAATATATTTTTCACAAAAATGGTACTTGGATTTTGTTGATCTTGGAAGGTAATATTTATAATAGATAATAAATTTATTTCTCTCAAATTTAACTGAATAATTGACTTCGCGGAAACCCATTATCATTTTATTATAATAATTATGATTTTTAGGTTGAGGAATTATTTAGTAGGAACTATCATAGATGTTTCCAAATTAAAGTGGTTGTTATATTTCATCAACCCAATTCACGATGTGAATCAAAATTAGAATTATTATTTTATAGATAGTGTGTATTTTTTGAGGCATTGATAAATATAATTTTTATTATTCTTAGTGGTGCCTAGAGGATGGAATTGGTTTTCTCTCAAAGAGTATGTTTTTTGAGATTCACTTGTACTGTAACTTATGAATTTATAATTTTTTATTAATTTTTAATGGAAAATAATAAATTAAGTTGGTGTTTTAACGAATGAAACTCTGTATTAAAATGGAAATTACAAAAGACCTAGAATGGATATGTGAAATTTATATTTTCTTGAGGATTAATTCTATGTGGATCTAACATTATTTCATTTTGTTCCAAATCATTATATTCATTCAATATCATTTAAATATTTACCCTCCACTCTTTTCATTTTTATGGATCCACAAATATTATCAAGAGATTATCAAATAGACCAGTAATTCCATGTTTTTTATTAGTGAATGAGTGTAATAATATCTTTATCAAGTGAATGAAATTAATCACACACCTAATAAAAATTACCTACCATTACACTTTCCATACTACTAAACTCTAGTGGTATAAAGTTTGATAAAAAGGGAGGGAGACATTGGTTCATAATAAGTTGAAGAAATAAAATAATATAAATGGATTATGGAGTTATTATTTCTTTCTATAAACTCCACATCAACTATTTCATTAGTCTTTAATAGGATACTGTTTGAGAAACAAATTCATAAATTCATGATTGAAATTGTGTCTCCCATTTGACCACACAAAATGTGTTAGTTCTCCGTGTCTTTGGATATTGAGATCTCTGGGACATCACAGAGTTGATAAACAATTAAATTGAGGGATATGAGATGAAAAACATGATAAATTGAGAATATATAATGAATTTTAATTGTATTATAAATAATAAAATCCTATAATAATAAATGTCATGTTTAATGGCACAAAACATATAATTATTACATTAGTGGATGAGATATGTAATAATAATCATAATAGAAAATTCACTTAATTCCACAATAAATCAAAATTGAGTAGTGAATTCTCAATTCGTTGGATTTCTGTAATATTTTATATCTAAATATTTTGATGATTCCATTAGAAAGAATATAGTGACTCTTTCTAACATGGTAATTCTACAATTACAAATCTCTGAATTCTTTAATGAATAATATATGATGTTTTTGTTTTTCACTAAATCATTTTTCAATGAATGTTATTCTCTATTTGGTGCATGTGTTGGAAAATGTACCTAAAATAAATTAGTTGTCCTGGTGATGAATCAAGATCAAACATGGATATTAATGCATTTAGTACATCACTGAAACATGTGTCTAGAAATCAGTTAATTTACTGAGACACACATTTTGTGATTCAATGAATTATCTTAAAATTTAGTTATCTTTAACTGTAGGGTACAAGGTCTTATTGTTTCATGTTAGTTACATGGGCCTTTGAATTAATGTAATGGCTGAAGGTTCTAAATAATGTAGTATATACTTTTGATCATCAGTAGACAAAATATTCATTGGTACAATAAGTTGGGAAAGTGGCATGCATATATATCCATAGAAATGATAATAAAATTGGATAAATTTGATTTCACAATGTTGGTGATTTCGTCATTAGAAAAATTCAGCCATCTATGTTTCTTTATTAGTATGCTTGTATCATTAGTTCGTTGTGGATTGGTTGGCCTTGAATTCATCGGGCAATCAATCTTAGCATCCTTTGTGGTTTTGGTTAAACATGGAGGTCTAATTCTATGATGCGTATTTATAAAACAATGAATCTTATAATTTGATCGTAATTTAAGATAAATAGATACATATCATCCTTAGTTTTTACATTGTCATAGTTTTATCTCAGAAGGTTATATCATAGCCACCTTTTTTTGAGTTCTATCTTCATATAAGATTTCAGTTTAGGCATAGGGCAGTAATATGTTTACAATAGAAATAGGATTTTGGGATGGATGTAGAGGAAAGGTGGAACATTTTCCATTATAATGTTGGTTAGGTGGTATTATTAGTAACATTTATTGTTGGTGGTATATTTTTGATCTATAAAATGGGAAATAATATCAGAAGTAGGGAACCGGTGGTAGAATAGAAGTGGTAGGAGATGGGACATGGTACTGGAGGAATATATATGTATGCAGAAGTGATAATTGTATTGTGACACCAATCAGGTAACTAATACATTTTCTTTTAGTTTTTTTTACCCTTGAGTGTATTCATGTGGTTATTTTTATCAGGAGTTGAGGCCATGTGTTTTTTGGTTGGTGGACTAGAGAGAAGAATTTAAAAAACCTTGTTTCCAAACAATGTGGTAGTCACAAGAGAAGCATTATTTTACAATGTTTTGGAAATGATTTCAAAATCCTTTGACACCTCAGAGAAAACCATGCATCCTATTTTGTCTGGATAGTGACACCCACATAGCTAGAACATGGTTTTTCTAACCATCTGACCAAACCATTTGACATTTTCTGTCTTATTAAAAATGGGGAAATATCCAAATTTTCCCAATCATCTTTTGTAATTTTTTGGGGTTCTTTTTCCTATTATAACATGATCGTCCCTACTCTCGTGTATATAGAGATATGCCTTTCATTTTCTGGTGATTTTATCTTATAACTAAATGTTTTTGGCTTGAGCTATATTGATTTTCTCTATATTTCATCCCCATTTTCCTCCTCATTCTATGTTCTTCCATTTTATTGGATGTCTAGAACTATAGGGATATAGTTTGATGAATTTAGGGGATTTAATGGTAGTTTAGGTTTGTATTATTATGTATTAGGTGTGTGATCCCTTATTCTACCTCTTCTGGGTGGTCTTCATTAAGGGTGAATATATTTGGTCCTAATATAAGACAATTGTCTCTATTTAAGGGAATATTACATGGAAAAAATTTAAATTTACATTTACATTTGGTTTGAATTGTGTAAATTTCTATTTAAATTCTTTATGATGGGTGTGTATTCCATGTTTTATGTGTTTCATGGATTGGAATGTCAATTTGGTGTTTAAGGTGAGGTTTTACAAATAGGTGTGGCATTTATTCCCACCAATTGTTTGATAAAATAGATCTAATTGGTTTTTTTAATTTCAATTCCTTTCTAAAGTGTATTTAGTAATGGTTTTTCCCTTAGAAAATGGTGTTTAATTAATTCGTTGTGTTTTATTTTGAAATGGATTGGGTTGTAGCTAGAATGATATAGGAACATTTCTATTGACGTTTTTAATGGAATATCACATGGGTTCACTAGGGCACGAGAGTGGAGTTTTTCCATGTGACCATGTGACAGTCTGAAGGAGGAATGTGAAAGCCTCTGTTTTTTTCAAGGGATCGAGTGCGAATTTGGGTTACAATACCATGTGATCATAAATTTTGGATACCGAGAGACAGTGTGAGTTCTTGGAGTTGGGTCAATAGAAGACAATGTTAGATTCCATTTCTAATATGGTTATTATACAATCTTACTCCCTCATGTTATATAGTATTTTTATAGCCCCTAGGTGGAAATAATCATGATGTTTAGCTTTATATGACTTATTCATTATATTAGTTCCATTTGATGTGATTATATATATTATTACAATTTCTTAAATTTACAATTATTTGGTTATATAATGTTGATTTTATGCTAAAATTTATCCTTATTATTGGTTTTGATTGAGTATGTTGTGACTTTTGGCCATGTTTATTTATTTTATACGTGATTGGTAATTTTTTGGAAACCCATGTATTGTTTTACAATGAAATACCATGGGGCTTTAAAGGTTTACATGAAATTGGTTTTTTTCAAGAGGATTAGCCAAGAATTTTTTAAAAAATTCTTTATTGGTTCGCATGTGTAAAATACATAGATATATTCATTGTGGTATCATACTATGATTTCTTCTTCACACCCTTCTTGGTCCCATTTTTCATATTTTCAATTTTTTCATGACACATCTAAAGGTAAGGGAACCATATTCCAAGGTGGATCCTCTTGATTATTATAATATGGTGTTTCTTGGGGGAGACATAGTCTCTTACGGATAGACTCATGTGGTGTTTTTTTGTGTATTTAGTACCTATATGGTTGTACTTGGGCCTATTATGAATGTACACCCTTTATTTTGATTTTAGACTTTTTATTATGAGAAAAAATGTATATGTCTTTTTATGGAATGTTTGTACTTGATGTATATCATCATTTATGGTATTTTCAAATAGTATTTTATTGAATCTCATACTATTGACATGTTCATAATGTTTAATGGATGGTTGATTCTTATTTATAGGTGGAAATTGAATTCCCAAGTGCTAGTTAATTATTTCATGTGGTTATATATAGACCGTGATGATCGAGAATGTGCTTCTGGCCATTTGGTGGGCCAACTCAGGTGATGGTTTAGGTCCAACTAGTTTGGTTAATTAAAAATTAGTATCAAATTATGTTGTCTTATTATTTGGGATTTAGTAGTATTTTGATATAGGACTATCAGGACTTGACTGGTAGGAATGGGGGAGTTCCTGGATAAATCTTCATTATGTTGAAACTCAAGTTTCTATAGGTTGTTTGGTATTGTGGTAATATTTTGAACATGGTTATGGGATTTTTCTGATTTTTTCTCTCATTATGGTTTAAATTACATGTTATTACATTGTTGGGAGTTTTCTTTTAGATTTTTTCTTTTTGTGATTTGATGTGTTGTTTTTCGTGGTGAGTATTATTCTTTGTGTCTTGTAGATAATGCCTCCCATAAGGACCACATCTAGGAATTGGAACGGTGTGGTGTAGAGTACCCCACATAATAACCCAATCATTGATCCATATTTGTTGGATTTAGTGATTCATCTAATCCATACATTAGTTCAAATGGGTAGTCATGATTAGACACAGACCTTGAACCATGATCAAGAGTTTTTTCGGAAGAATCCACCGGTTTAATATGGTTAAATGTGTCCCAATGATCATGAGGATAGGTTTGATAAAATTGAGCATGTATTTGAGTTCTTAATGACCCATGTGACCTATAAGATAGTATTTTTCACATACATACTATAAGGAATTTGTTGTATTTTGTGGTAGTTTATGGTGCATTCAAGGAAGCACAATGATATCTTGTGGACCACTTTCAAAGTGGTGTTCAATCTGAAGTTTTACCCTGATACCTTGGGAGTAGTGATGGTGCATGAGAATTTGAAGCTAGTAAAGGTTGATCCTTTAGTGATGGAGTATGATTCTATATTAACTGAGTTAGTTGATGTTTCTCTAGATCTCGTTGAAAATTAATATCTCAACGATCGGTGTTTTGAGAAGAGTTTGAGGAAAGAGATCATATATATAATCATACTTCAAGGTCTAACGACCTATTCATAGTTGGTTGAAAAGGTAGTTATGTAATTGGAATATTTTACCAGAAATACAAGTCTAACTAATGTTACATCGGTGGGTGGTATCCAAATTTCTTCTTTAGGGAACACGTATATGTTTCATGAGTCTCAGAGAGGTAGTGGCATGACATTCCAACAATCATCAAGACCATAATCTATTTATCCTATTGGTCATATAACAGTTGATTATTATAAGTGTGGGATGGTAGGACACACCATATTTAATTTCTGGAAAACTATGGGGATGTTAAATCATTGTGGTATGTGATGCATATCCTCTATATTTCATTTGGCTTCACATGGGAGTAGTATATGCTCTATTTTATTGAATGGATCTTTGGTGAAATTGGAGTCTTCTAAGGGAGGAGGATATTTTCCTTGTGGAAAGGGGGATTCTCACTATGGGAATAAGTCTCAGGGTAGGTCTAATCCTAGGTTAATCTTTTTAGTGAAGTTCATTAAAAATGACATGGATTCTGAGCCAACCACCATTCAAGGAATGATGTTTAATTCTTATTGGATCGAATCAATTTAATTTGACCTAGTTTTATATAATTTATTCATTTTAAAAAATATGATTGACTCTTTAGGTATTTTATATTAGTTGAATACATATTTAATGGATTTTATAACCCTGTTTAGTAGGAAAAAACAACAAGTTTCAATTGACCCGAGTTCCATGTTGTGGTAGCTAGCTTGGAGGTCATTAGGGAATTCCTTGTTTGGGACATCTATTTGTTCGACCTCATTATCTAGATGAATTTGTTGATCAAATTTATTGTGTTAGTGAACTTTTCTCATTGTAGGGTTCAGCTTCTCACTCTTGATGGGACCACTCACATCATTCAAAGGGAATGAGAACCATGGTCTCGGAGGGTGGGATTAGATACTTCTGAGTTGGGGTTGATCTTAAGTCAGTTTCCCATGTTTTTTCTTGAGTTTTATGAGTAGATCTCATTGTGTGAACTTACTTTGGTCATGAGAAGGTAATAAAACGTGTTTCAGAATCATTTCACCGTATTTCTGTAATAGTGATATTTAAATTTAATAATTGATATGTCTTTTAGGAATGATCTTATTTTCCTTTCCAACTTATCAGGTGGCTCTGTCTGAGCTTTGTGAGATGGAATTTTAGTTATAGGGTCCTGAGGGAAAGGGTTTTATTCACCTTATCATGTCACTATGGGCTTCAACAATTCTATTTTCCATGAATTCTAGTGGTATCCTATGACTTTTTATACACTATTTCAAGCTTAGTTGGATGATATTAAAGAATAAAAGCTTGTTTCCCATAATTGATAATCTGTTTGACAAACATTGAAGGGCCCCCTTAGTTTTTAAAAATATAAATGGGATTAGGGTACCATTTGTTAAGTGTTTGGGGAGAGGATGTTAAAAATACCACTTTACAATTTTGGTATGGAAATTTGGAGTTTTTTGTTATGAAATCTAATCTTCATAATGCTGAATTTATTTTTAATACGATAAATAACATGATATTTCATTGGTTTTTAAACTACTCCATTGTCTTGTTGTAAATTAAATCATAGTTCCAATATAGAGAAGGAGCATTCATTCCATCTAGTGGCTGTTTTTATGTTTTTTGATATCATCATGTATATTCCAAGTGTCCCGAGGTCCATTTTTGGATTCAATAAGTGAATATTATAGTTTTGGTAATTTTATATGTAGGGGTTTCAGTGGATATATAGAATCTTGGATAAGTCATGTCATGAGAGAATCCCAAAAATATGTTCCAGGTCCGCAAAATTATGGGTTTGATTGAGTATTGTACACATTTCATATGAGAAAACTCCAATATAGATTCTCCCTTGAGGACTATGACCAGGAATTTAGTGAATTTTCTATCGGATGGGAATTTTCGGAGTGATATTGAGTGGTTACAGACCCATTTGACATTGACCATTATTTATTCTCCCTAATCTTGGGTGACTACATTTAGTGTTTCATAAAGATTCCAATGTGGTTTTGGGATGTGTTCTAATGTGTGAAGACCTTGTGGTGGACTATGGATTATGGAAGCTATGACCGCATGAATGGACTTATCCCACCCCTAACATGGAATTGGTTGTTACCATGCCTGAACTGAAGATGTGGTGACATTACATCTTCATGGGGAATTTCCGTGTGTATTCAGATCATAATATTTTAAGTATAATTTCTCTCTGAGAAACATGAATCTAATGAAAATAAACTTGTTGGAGTAACATTAAACTCTATTTTTTCATATCCTCCAAGGTAGATATTGTTTTCGATGAGTTCAGACAAAAGCTTCATGTGAATGATGTATATGTATTAGTGGATGAGTGGGGATTGTTGATGTTGTTCTTTTACCTAGGACTATATAATAAGGTGGATAGAGGGTATGTATTTTTGGATTGTGTGCAGGTTACTTCCTCTCTCAATGATAGATTGATGATTGATCAGACATATCAACATGAATTACACTATATTTGAAGTGATTTAAATGGCCAATAGACATTATTTGATTGGTCTTAGTCTACTGATGGTTCTCTTATCATCTGGATGTGGCTAAATGATCCATTGATCTTGATTCAAGAGGTGATACATGAGGTGCATCATTTTTGTTAGCACATTCACACCATGGAATACCAATATTTTTTTTACCTTGAAAGGAAAATATTGGTTGTATAAGTTGATATGTGTCATGGTGGACTTTGTTTCCATATTCTCGACCTTCCAATGGATAAATTTTGAGCATTAGAGACCATCTGAGTTGTTCCTTCCACATCCCATGATAGTGTGGAAGTGGGATGTGGTCTCTATGGATTTTGGAATCGATCTACATCATACTCTGAGTGTAAAAGACTCAATATTGGCGATTGTTGATCATTTTTCAAAATTATCCCATTTTATACCCATCAGAGAGTCAATTAAGGAAGAAGATCTTGGATGCATATATGTTCAAGTGGATGTTCATCATCCTGTATATCCCTTATCGATTTTTTCTGATTGAGGTCCTCATTTTACATCTCATGTTTGGATGGTACACTAGGAGTCTTTGGTATCCTAGTTGAGGTTAAGCACTACATATCACCCACTGACGGATGGATGGTCTGTGTAGACCGTCTGGACTCTCTAGTTCAGCTTTTCAGTGTGTACGCTGGATTTTGGTGGTTTTTAGGAATGAAATTTTCCATTGTATGATATTTCATAAAATAATATATATAGATCTTTAATCATAATATCCCCGTTTAAGTAGTTATATCCATGAGATGATTGAGATAGTTATACTAATTCAAAAATGGATAATCACATGTGAGAGACTCCATAATTAATATTCCTTCTATAATCAATGAAATTTTGAGTTTGAGGTTGGTGATCAGTTTTTTCTCTTGCTATTGGTTCAGTTAGGATGTAATTGTTTTTGTAAACCAGCTAAGTTGGCCTCATGTTATGTCGGGTTATTTATTGTTATAGAACATCTTTATATGGTAGCCTACTAGTTAGAAATTATACTACATATTACCTCAGTTTATGTCTCCTTATACATCTCCAAACTGAAGGGATACCTTCCAAACCCATATCATGTGTTGGATTGGGATGATTTAGAGTTAGACCCTAATTCCACTATTGTGGAGCAGCCTATTCTTATCAAGGATGTTTATAAAAAGATGATAAATGGTAAGGTGAACTCATTGTTCCGTGTACTCTAGTACTTTGGTGGAAATATCCATGAGACATGGGAGTGAGATGGTTGGGAAAGGGATCTCTAGCCTCAAATTTTTTCTTTTTATGAAACATGAGGAAATAATGGAGGTAAAAGTTGAAATTTTGGAGAGTTATAGACTCCCTAGAAGTCAATAGTACATTTTATTTTGAGTTTCTTTATCCTTGAGTTCTTTATTGTAGTTCCCTTGTACTATGGGATGAAATCGAGAGGTTTTTAGATGTAGACCAAGGATCATGGTTAGCGCATGGTTTGTCCAAACCATTGGAAAAATGTAAGAGGGGTGATGTAGTTTAGATAAGAAAGTTTGACATGTTTTACGAAAAAAAATTTCAATCCTTGTGGCACCGCATATAAAATTGATCATCCTATTTCTACTGGGTAGTGGCACCCTCAAGGTTAGTGTATCATTTTTTCAGTCGTGTGGCTGAACCATGTGAACCTAAATAGATCATAAAAAATGGTGAATTTGTCAAATTTACCATGTTGTATTCTTACATTTTTTGTGTTCATTTTCCTCCTCCAACATTGACAATTTTCCTCCCTTGTCCATAGATCTCTCCTCCTCCTTTTTAGTGGTTTTCTACATGAAATATATGTGTCTGACTTGAGGTATGTTGATTTTTTCTTGATTTTATCCACCTTCCCCCTCCTCAAGTCTATTTCATCCATTTTATTGTAAATATGAAACCCTAGGGGTTGATTTGAACAAATTTAGGGGTTACAATGGGGTTTTGGGTTGGGTTATTGTGGATTAGGTGTGTGGACTTGTTATAGACATTTTAGGTGGTTTTTCTCATGGGTGATGAGATTTGGGCTGATTTTGAGGAAGGTGTCTCTATTTAAAGCTGTTTTATAAGTCATATGTTTAAATTTCTAATCACATTTGGTTTTAGTTGTGCATAAATCCATTTAAATGATTTATTATTCATGTTTATTCCATGTCTGAAGTGTTTCATGGATTAGTTTCTAAATGTTTTGTTTAAAGTCTTGTTTTTGAAATAGGTGTGGCTTGTATTCCCACCATGTGTTTGAAAAAATGTCTTAATGAGGTTTTGTGAGTTGAAATGGATTTTCAAAGTGTTTTTGCAAATGGATTTTCCTTATAAAGGGTTTTTTTAATTGGACTTGTTTTCTTATGAAAAGTCTTATGTTATATCTTTATTGATTTAGGAAATTGTTTTAGGATGTGTTGGCATGGGGTAGCATAGGGGTTAAAAATGGTGTGAGAGAGAGATTTTTCTATGTGACCATGTGGACCTCAGAGGGAGGACCGTGTGAACCTCCATTTTTTCAAGGGACTGAGTGAGCCATTATGATGGAAGAATGTGTGATCTTCCATGTTGGGTATTTAGAGATCATGTGAGATCATGTATTTAGGACTAGGTAAGATCTTGTTAGAATCCATTACTTAGCTAGATAGAATACTTGGGAACCCAATAATTATATACCCTATGTTTAGTTACCTTATCTTCACTAACTCATGTTAGTTTTGATTATATGATTTATGGATTGGATTAAAAAGTTTTGATATTGTTATATGTATTATACAAATTTTTTCATTTTTTTAATTAAATGATAATATGATATTGAGGTTATGATCACATTTTTCATTCCTTATAGTTATGTATAATTATTTTTTTCTTTATGGGATTGTTTATCTATTTTATCCATGTTGGATAATTGTTTTGGAAAACCCTATTTCTTTTTATAAAGGAAACCCAAAGGGGTTTTAAAGGTTTACTAGATATTTTTTTTATTTTCAAGAGGTTTAGTTATGAATTTTTTTAATGATAGTTTTCAGGTATTTATGAATAAAATAAATAAATAGATTCATGGTGATATCATATTCTTATTTTTCTTTACATCCTTCTTGGGAACATACTATGCATTTGGAGATTTCATTTTATATGAAACAGTTAAATGAATGAAAATCATTTACCCAGGTGGATCTTTTTTATTATCACTATATAATGTTTTGTAGTATATTTTTTGTCTCATAGGGATGGAATAATGTGGGGTATGTTTCGGAATTTTGTAAATGTTAAGCTACACTTGGGCCGTGATAGCATTCAACACTTTTTTTTGGAGTTTGGATTGTTTACTTTAAGATACAACGTATATGTCATGTTGTGAAATGTATGTACTTTATGTAAATCATTTTTTGCTTTTTAAATTTTTATTCTTCTATTTAGTCTAATTATAACACCGTTTCCATCCCATTTAATGGATGGTTGAAGCCCATTTAATAGTGAAAAAACTATTACAATGTGCTATTTGGTCATGCCCAGTGTTTATCATCTGCCCATCCTATTCAGGAACGCGCGTCGGTCCATGTGGCATGGTAACTTAGGTTATAGGTATGTACAATCTAGTTTAGTTCATTATAGGTAGTAGGGCCAATAATATTATACATTTAAATACTAATAATATTAAACTTGAAATTTTTAGAATTATATAATAGTAATCGAATAGATTCTCTCAATAGTAGAGCCAGTAGAAGTAGACTCATTTAAAAACATAATAACCATCCAAATGTAGAAAAAAAATTGTGTTATTCGTATTTTTAAAATTTAATCAAATAGAATAATATGAACAGAAAAATAAATTCGAAATATTTTATTAAACTTTTCAATTTAAATACAGATTTTGAAGAAAAAATATCATCATTCCAAAATGAGATTCTAAAACAAATTAAAAATTAAAATTCCAATTTATTTTTTTTAAAACAAATTCCATTTTATTGATTTCATGAAATTAAAAAATAAATAAATTTTTTTTAACTCATGTATAAATATATTAAACATTTATTTCCATATTATAAAAAAAATTAATAAATCGTTGAATTTCATAATTAGAGATAAAATTTTGAATCATGTGACCAATTAAAATTCAAAAATGATGGATTTTTCATAAAAAGTGAAAATTGAATAAATAATTAAAATTACACATATAAATAAAATTTTGAATTGAGTCCAAATTATCAAATACGAAAAAAAACAATTAATTTTATACCTGTGTTGTTTGAATTATTGATGATGATTAATAGTGAAGTTATAACTAAAAAATAATAATTTGAACTCACATCACTCCCCTGCATTTTAACTATTGCACACCCTATAAATTTTACATTTTAATTATATATATTCAAAATATGAACAAAAATATTCATCCTAACTAAGTATAAATATAAAATCTACAGTTAATAGAAAACACTGATTCATCATATTTTTTAATTATCATTGTTCATAGAGGAATATATCACATTGTATCTTTTCAATTATGTCTAAGTTTCAAGTCCCGTAGTGGATCAAATAATATTTAATTGGAATCATTTTTTTATTAAAAATAAATATCATTTTTTTCATTTATCACATGATTTTTGAACTAAAATTAGAATTTCCACTTCATTAATACAGTTGGAATGAATTTATTAAAGTATAAATTCCCCTTCTTTGGCTAGGATAAATGTCGTTTTCCCAAATGGAAAATAAAATAATTGGAAATAGGGGTGAATTTTCCATTTTATAATAATTTAAATATTACAAATTAATTTTAAACTAAATATATTTAACTTAAAAATAGATGAAGAGAATAATTTTTTAAGTGGTTTATATCTAAATGATCTTATTCCACTCTTTACCCCTCTCATGAACTATCGGAGATTGAAGACACTATATATAAAAATTAAGATTAATTTTTCACACCTGGAGTCATAAAAAATTTCGAATCGTTTCCCCCTAGAGGATAAAACCCAAACTAAACCTACATTTTTCTTCCTAGAGGCACTACATGAACTGTGATGCATTTTCCCCTCTAAAGGCCCAACACTATGTATGTCATTTTTTTGGGAGTCACAACTGGAAATGCTACCTATTAATGGGTATTATAAGCTATTAATGTTAGAAACAAAATAAATGTCAAAAAATAGAAAAAAGAAGGTAGTAGTTGAATGATTCAAGGTCTCAGGGTCCATATAGTAAATAACTATATGGTATTAAATGATCCAATAATAGATGTTCAGTTGAGAGTTATAGTCGATTATGAAAATATGTATCACTTGAAAATTTTATGAAAATCCTCCACCTCATTTTTATTTTTACTAGTTCAAAAGAGTCTATATATACAGAGTATATTTATGCATAAAAAATAATATTTTAAAACCATTACATATTTCTCATTCTTGAATCAATAGCTATGTATCAAAAACCAAAAAACAACATCAATGTCTTATATTCCAGTTTCCCAAAAAATATTTAATGCATAAATGAAAAAGATAATAATAATGCGAGTCTTTGAAAAAATTAGGTAAAATAAACTACATTAAAAAAAGTGTAACTCAATCGAATAATTAAGACAATCGAAAGTAATAAGTTTAAATATTTATTGAATACTCCTTGATAGTATCCAAGATTACTTCTTTATATTTCTTTATATTTTAATTTGAATATTTAATGACCCAAAACATCAACATCAATATATATAAAAGGGAACCTCATGAAGATCTCATTTAATTCATCATATTATAATTAAAAAATAATTTTGTCTCATTTAAATATTTAATAATTAATTTTACAATAAATAAAACACTGATAATATTCATAATAAACCTAAATTAAGTGAAAATACGAAATAATATAAAAAATAGAATATTACCATGTTTAGAACATTGTGCCGAAACATTGGAAAATTATTTACTACCCATACATGAAACACACACACCGTATAGGGGTTACGGTGTTTTACCCCAATGAAAAATTATACCCTTATGTAAACATTGGAGAACTAAATTTAACTTTACCTGAGTCTTAAGTTACCATTATGTAGGAATTGAAATTCTTTTGGTCCCCTTATAAAATTATTAGAAATACACTAATACCCATATAGAAGTATGGATTATCCTTCCATAATAAAAAATATATAGGGGTTACCCTTATATAAGGTTTAGGTTACCCTTATGTGATCAATAGAATGAGAGTGGAAACCTTTGTATAAATAGAGTGACACCTTTACACAACACATATAAAATGATATTTACATTTACACAACTTATATAATTTTATGGTTTCAATGACATAACTATTGAAATTAAAAGTATTCCATTACATAACTCATAAAAATTATGACTTTCCCTTAGAAAACTAATAGACATTATCACTTGTCATTATATAACAGGTAAAAAGTGTCACTTACCCATAGAAATCAAATATAATGTTATTATTAACATCACTTAACTCATTCAAACATATGGTTAACATTTAAAAAAATATAAAATGATATATATCCTTATATAACCCAATTAAACTCAATATTACCTATACATAATACTATTAAAATTGTTCTTCCCATACATAACCCAACAAAAATTGAAGTTACCTTCACACAACACTGTAAACACTGGAATAAAATAAGATAAATAGTATAAATGGCCTAATTATCATAGGATCTCCAAATGAAACTTGTAGAAACAATTAAAACCTAAAATATAAAAATATTTTAAATAAATAATAATAAAAACTAACCAAAATAATACTTACTTTAATCAATACACGATATAAAAACTAATGAAAACACTTAACAAAGTTATAAAATTGTACTTAATCATAAAGTGAAATTTTATAACCATCAATAAATAATTACATAAATATTATCTATTACCATTTCTTATAATTAAGAAATAATTATTTCAAAAACATTAACCCATATATAAATTATCAAAAAAAAATTATTAAATATAAAATTTTCCTCTATATGAAGATGTTATTTCTCATTCATTTACTAATCATGGTGTTACAATTTCTTGAATTGATACTCCAAAATTAACTCCCTTTATATTTATTCCTTCATTAATAAATAAAATTAATTTTTATGTGTATTTTTATTGATAATACATGATATAAGTAACCACATTAAATTTAATAATATTTATAAATTTTTTTTGTAAAAAAATTATGAGAAACCCATCTAAAAACAATATTTTATGAAAAATGAACATTTAAATTTTAAATAAAATTTAACATATATGTATTAAAAAGAACAAAATAATAAACTAATAATAAAATAATCATATAATATGTTAATATTAAAATGAAAAAATATATTCTCGATGTTATATATTTCATATAATTCTAAATACAAACTTGAACTCCCTCTAAATTCCCCCTAGATAAATGTAAATTTATTTCTCCATAATTCCAAGTATCAAATTCAATTTTCTAAACATAGTAATGTCTAGGGGATTCTTAAAGATAAAAATAAACTGATTTTATTATGAAATAAATTTCCAAAATTTATTTCCTTTTTGAAAATGAGCAAAAATTAAATGAAATTAAACATAAATATTCTTAGTCCTTGAGAATTGTAAGGGATTTTTAAAAATAGAAAGAATATAATAATTATAAAATAATATAATAATCCTATAGAAATAAATGAAATCATATATTTTTTGGTTATACAATAATAATGGGACACAATAAAATGAGGTTGCTAAATATTCAGATTTAGCTATTAAAAGAGAAACTAAATTTCTTTACTTTCAATCTCAAAAACAGATGATTTTCTACATAATTTACACATACCAAAAGTTCTATTTCTATCTATCTTTCACCCACAAAAATTAGAATTAGAATAGGTTTTCAAATAAATAAGAGCTTTAGTATGGTAAATTAATAAATTATTCAAATATCTGTTAACATATCTAATAATCCTCTCAATAGATTTAATATGACTTTCCATGGAATCACTTTAAAATCAATCGCAAATAAAAATTAAAAATATTAAATCAGTATTCGAAGTAGTTAAGTATAACAAACTACCAATAATTTTAAAATATATTTTGACATAACTATATTTTCACGATTTTTTTATTATATTTTTCAATTATTTCACAAGGGTGTATTTTATATTTACATAGAATCAAACCCAAATCCATTAAATAACACTTTTTCATAAATGGATTGATTTAGTAAAATACTGTCATTTATTTGAAATATTGGAAACAAAATATGAATTTCAATTCTCCCATCTTATGCTTTTTATATTCAGACGTCATTAATTATAATAATTCATTATAATGATTATCACTTGAATATAAAAAATAATATCATCAATAAATTTATTAATGAATTAATTAGGATCAATGCTACACTTATTAAAACTATTTTTCAAATTTAAACTAGTAAACCATTCATACCAATCATGAGGATCTTGTTTCAAACCGTACAAATACATAGATAGATTAAGAACATGAGTAGGATTATTTTCAATTTCAAAACTATGGATTTTTTATTATATACATCTTTATAAAAATACATATTTAGAAATTATGTTTTGGTATCAAATCGAAATAATTTAAATCCATCAAAAATAGCATAATATAATAATATTGTAATTTCTTATAATCTAGAAACAATTTCAAAAAATTCTTAATATTAAACACCTCCATCTTATGAATATTATTGACTAACTACTCTAGCATTATTTTTAACTATATTTTTAATGATTCATCATGTTTTTATCTAAAAAACATTTTGTTCTTATATCATGGGAATAATTTGGTTGAAAAAATAATCTCTATGAATTATTTATATTAAAAAAACTCACATTCCATATAGATGAACTATTTAGATAAATTTAATTCCTCATCAATATTCTTATGTACAAAATAAGAATTGAAATAATGATAATAAAAAATATTCCTAAAAGATTTTCTAGTTTGAAAATTTTAGTCACCACTTCAAATCACATTAACAATAAATGAACACTATGAATCATCCAAGATAATTATAGAATAGGTTAATAGTGATAAGAAATATTCTCCCCCAAATATTTTTTAATTTATCTTGAGGTTATTCATCAGAATTAAAATCTAAAAAATATTCTTCAAGGTGATCATTATCATTTTCCATTTTATTCAATGACTTTTCATCAAATGTAACATGAATTGATTCTTTAACTACCACAGTTTTTTATTGTATACATTATATACCATACTATTATTTCAATATCATATGAAAATGAATTAATCATATCTTTCATCATGTTTTCTATAATATCTATTTGTAACCTAATAATATTTATTCATTGTTAGAAAAAAAAATACGGTGGATTAAATTCACTATACATAGTCCAAGACATTTCATGAACAGTTATATTATTCTTTACAACTACACAATTTTGTTTTAGTGTTCTAGGAGAAGAAAATTTATGAAAATACACATTTTAATTGAATGACTAGATAAATTAAATATTTTAGAATTCACCACCACGCTCACATCCTATTCAATTAACTAATTTTCATCTCTTATTTTGAAATAATATTAAAATGGTGAAAACCTAGATAATGTTTCAGATTTTAGTTTAAGAAAATGTACATATGTGTATCTTGTAAAATCATAAATAATGAAAAAATATCCCTCGCTACCCCCAACAAGATGGTTTTATAGGACCAGATAAATCTACATGAATATGACTAAGACACATTAAATTCTTTACTTCGTTAATTGACTTAAAACTACTTTTTATTATTTAACATTCTAGTAGGATGCACAAACAATGGTTTTATCCATTATACAATTTAATATTTATAGAAATTTATGGATATTAAACAACATATTCATTAACATAAAGTTTCATGTCATAATTTCCTATGCCACAAAATATTATCTGTTTGTACAATGTTCAAACATTTGAAATCATGATCACTTAATTCAACAAAATTAATTGAATAAAAGTTTTTGATTCTAGTGTATAAAAAATATATTTATCTATAAATATAATACATTTATCATTTTTAAATTTTAAAAACTATCCATCATCACATAATATTGAAATTAATCTTAAATTTTGTTTCAACCATTCAACATATAAAACATTTGAAATAATAATTAAATTTTAAATTCCAACCTCACTAAAAACTTTTAAATTTCCCTTAGATTTATCGCCAATAGTATCATTTCCTTAGTCAAATATATTGATAGATATATAATTGTATATTTTACAATTTATATTTCCCTAGAATCAATTATCCATGTACCAAACATTATTTTTTATTCATCCAAGACATATTTCGTATTAAAATAGATTTAGGAATGTTTTTATACTCATGAAAATTTATTTTTGATGGGATTTACATATTTAATATTGGGAACCAAAACTAATTTCAAATACTTGATTAACGAAAAAATTGAAATATAGTTATTTAGAAATTAAAGACATTCTCTTTCTAATAGATAGTGTGAATATTAAGGACCGCTAATTTTCCTAATAACATTTCATTTTAAATATAAAACATGTATTAGTAAATGTTCTAATATTAGTTATTTTAATAAGGATGGTCTTGAACATTTTAGTTAAATTATTATAATAACCAAGAAATGAACTTTTTTTTTGTTTTGTTGAAACTCTTCATTTTATCAATTTTTTCTATACTATAAACATAAATTGGTAGATTAAAAATTAATTTTTCAATTTTTTTAGATCTGTTCATTAACTTTAAGAATCATATCAATATTACATGCTTCAAATTCATGGAATTTTGACATGAAAAAAATTTCCCTCATTAATTTTTTATTTAAAGACTGATTATAATTTAGTTTACATTGAGAAAATTTTAGAAATTAATGTTTATAATTTATGTCATTTTCGATATATTTCTTCATATTTTTAGTTTCCACACAAACCCCTTTATATCGACTTGTATGGTCCTTATATAAACTAATGATTTTTTCAAATCAATGAACAATTATATCAAAATCATCATGATATAATTCCATAATAGGTTTTCTAAAATAATATTTAAAAAAAAGAATAATATGTAGATTCACTCACATGATTTGATGAAGCTATTATGATAAAAAAATCCCACATTATTTTCTAAACCATATTGATCAGCATAACTTGAATCCTCAATACAACTTCATCCTTTTTTAATTTTAACCTTATCCTTCTTTTATCATTTTATCTTATTTTTTTTCACTTCATATATATTGGGAAATTGGGTTTCATATTCCCCCTTTCTCTTTACTCATATAAAATTACATCTCATGTATCATTAGAAATAAAATTACATTTCTCCTTCTCCTTGAAGTCCTATTTTGGATATTCCATTTGGGATCTCTATGAGTAGGAATTCTTTAATTCATATCCTCCCCTAATAACATATGTAGTATTATTCCTATCATTTCACTGTAACATGAAATTGTAGGATCGAAATAAAGATATAGAAGCTCAATATACAAGAGTGGGGTGAATTGTACAGTTTATAAATTTCCTTAAACAAAGAAATATATATGTTTAGAAAAGTTAAACTATGAAAATTCACAACAACTCTAACACTAATTGGAGAATTGGAACAAGTTATGAAGTTACAAACTTCTAGTTCTACTCACTTGCATGAATCAAGGAAATGATTATGAAAAATAGGTTCTGGAAATATGGATCCGGAAATTGAAACATAACCAAAGTATAAAATATGATATTATACCTTAGAGCGTATAGAATCTAAATGATTCAGAGTAAAAGTGCAAGGAAATATAACAAGGTTATACATTCCTTACAATACAAAAATTCAGGGGAAAAACTTGTAACACATGACAAGATATAAATCTTTTAACCCAAAGAGAAGGGTATCCAACAACCTTGGATAAAGATCCCTTGAATTATACATTCAAGCAAGTCCCTCTTACCCACACCTGGGTAAGTCGTCGATACGAAGATCGGTGTCTCTGCCTTTTTATCCCCGCAATCCCTCAACTTCAAGGTAGTTGGAACCTCTGTCTTCCTTTACAGGGAAGCCCTCGAACTTCAAGGTAGTCGACACCTCTGTCTTCTTATCCCCAGAAGTCCTCGAATGTAATCACCAACATTCGGAGTCACACGAAAGAATCTAAATGAGAGGTTCAGTATGCACAAACATGAAAAGATGGTCTCTCTAGAAATCAACTTAACAACATGTGGTCTCTAGAGTGATCAACTCGTTGTTGAGCTCTTTCAAATGAACACTTATTTATAGGCTCGGTGGGAATGGTTGGCTACCTCCTCCAACAGTTATATTTTTCATAAAATTCGGAGGGACCTATACACGTGTGACTAAACCAATGGTTAGTTTGAAACAAAATGGACGATATCGTTTTATAACAAAACATGTGTAACTGAAAGAACAACATCATTTTATAATAAGACAAGTGTAATCATAAGAAAAACTAATGTTCAGAATGTAAGAAAACAAAGTTCGGAGTCTAACCAAAATGGAATACGGAGTCTATAATAAACGGATATTCGGATTCTCTTTATTAGGGAATTCGTAGTCAGAATTCATGATCAGAATTCAGAATGAGAATTCTGCACCAGAATTTGGAATGAGAATTCTGCGCCAGAATTCGAATTCAGAATGAGAATTCTGCACCGGAATTTGGAATGAGAATTCTGCACTGGAATTCAGAATGAGAATTCTACACCGGAATTTGGAATGAGAATTCTGCACCGGAATTCAGAATGAGAATTCTCCACCGAAATTCAGAATGATAATTCTGCACCCGAATTCAGAATGAGAATTCTGCAGCAGAATTTGGAATGAGAATTCTACACCGGAATTCGGAATGAGAATTCTGCACCGGAAATCGGAATGAGAATTCTGCACTGGAATTCGGAATGAGAATTCTCCACCGGAATTTGTAATGAGAATTCAGCACCGGAATTCGAAAAGATAATTCTGCACTCGAATTCGGAATGAGAATTTTGCACTGGAATTCGGAATGAGAATTCTGCACCGGAATTCGTAATGAGAATTCTGCACCCGAATTCGGAATGAGAATTCTGCACCAGAATTTGGAATGAGAATTCTGCACCGGTATTTGGAATGGGAATTCTGCACTGGAATTCTTAATGGGAATTCTGATCCTAAAACAGAATACTTTATATCTAAGTATTGTACGATTCTGAGAATATAGATATGAATCCGATTTTTATTTTTAAGAAAAAATATTGATATGATGAATGAAAAAAAGATAAAGGTAAATTTCCATAAGGAATGAAATTTTTCGTATAAGTGTAAAATAGGGGTAAAAACATATTTGCATAAAGATAAGGTGTTTGTGATTTTCAAAACAAGAAGGAATGTAAATGTCATAAGGAAAAGTCTTATTGACTCAACAATCTCCCCATTTTTGGAAATCACAAACATCCTTTCAAAAAGAATATAAGGACTTAGAATAAATTTATTGACATTGAAATTAAAGCTTATCTCCCTTTGTTTATGTATGATGATGAATACAACTAACTCCCCCTTATGCATTGAAGCTTTAAAGAATGTATTCTAAATTTCCAGAGTGGAGTTTTCATTATCATGGTAATGAAAAACTTCATAAATAGAATACTCCCCCTTACATTAAGGATATCTTCACTTAGAAATTTTCCTTCATCTCCTTATAATTCTTTTTCCTTACCCCCTTTTTAATTTTCAAAAAAATGTTTGAGGGAATGGAAAAGATAAAAATGTACCACAAATATTTGTACATGCAACCAACCAAAAGACAGGTAACCAAAAATTTCATTACTATTAAAAAGAAATAGAGGTAGGAAAAGAGTACAACAAAAAAATGGGTTTGAATCTATTTGGCTTCATTTTCCTTGGATAACAGGATATTCATAATGGTCTTCATTCTCTTAATCTCTTTATAGTCTTCCTCTACATTCTTCTCTAAAGCAACGATTCATACATCTTGAGCGTCTATTTCTAATGCCTGAAATTTAAGTGTTTCCTCTTTCTTTACAACCTTTTCTTGCAACTGAATCCAAAAAACCTTTTCCTCTCTGTAATATTGGACAAGAGAGCTTAGCTTCCCATTCAGATCATTATCTTCCCGCATCCGATCATTTTTATCAAGGGTTAACTTTTTCTCAAATACATCTGAAATATTGCTGATTCTGTAATCTAGGTTATCAAAAGAATTCTTGACCTCTACATGAAATGGATCAAACACCCCTGGCATGGATTTGAAAACATGTTCCCATCCACTAAGCTTGATGTTCTTGGAAATAATAGAATTATACTTAAAAAATTTCGATGCACCAACCTCTCCCTGTAAATTAACCACATAGAGATAGGCTTCACAGATGAAAATTTCTTGAGAGGTGGATACTGCTGACATTCAGAATTGAAAGCTTATGAAGAATTCAGAACTATCTTGACAAAGATCGGAATGACCTTATGAATAAAGTTAGGGCTTCGAAATGATAGAGAATTTAAAAACCGATGTGGGACGACCCTAAGGTGTCCCCATTATAGAGGCGATGGATCTGACGTTTGAGCTTACAAACCAAATATAACAGCTGGAAAACTTTTTTCCCTGATCTGACGGTTGAAAACATACCCGCAAGGAAGACTTGACTCCGATCTTTTGAGGTTTGAAAAAAAATTCGGATTTAAGAAAACTATAATCTGAAATTTTTTAAAACACATTAGAAAGCACCACCAAGAAATATATGACTACGAAAACATATATAAGAAAATCATACCTTTCAGATTAGCTAGAAAGTTTATTTGTAATAGGTGATATTCTTCTTGATGAAAAAATTTGACTACGAAAAACTAAATATGAAAAACCAAAAGTTGAAAAGACATTGAGTACCAAAACTCTAGTATGAAATCTATGAGTACAAAAATCTTTTTATGGAAAGTATGAGTACGAAAAACTCAGTATGAAAAGTATGAGTAAGAAAATATCAGTAAGAAAGTTCCAGTTCTGAAAATATCTATTACGAAAATTTCAGTTCTGAAAACATTGTTACGAAAATTTCCTGTTCCAAAAACTTCATTACGAATGTTTCTAGTTCCGAAAAATTCATTACGAAAGTTTTAGTTACAAATGTTTGAAAAACTGAGTACAAAATTATTTCTTACAAAAGTTTAAAAAAAATAACTATGAAAACTTTCATTACAAAAGAATTAAAAACAGATTAAGAAAATTTTGATTACAAAAGATAAAAAATTGATTAAGAAAATTTTGATTAAAAAATCATGAAAAACTGATTATGAAATTTTTTATTACAAAAGCATGAAAAAGTGATTATGAAAATTTTGAATACAAAAGCATGAAAAATGATTATGAAAATATTGAGTACAAATGCATGGAAAACTGATTAAGAAAATTTTGATTACAAAAGCATAAAAACTGATTTAGAAAATTTTGATTACAAAAGGAAGAAAAACGAATTATGAAAATTTTGATTACAAAAGCAAGAAAAATTTATTATGAAAATTTTTATTACAAAAGAAAGAACAACTGATTAAGAAAATTTTGACTGAAAAAGCACGAAAAACTGATTATAAAATTTTGATTACAAAAGCAAGAAAAACTGATTAGGAAAATTTTGATTACAAAATCAAGAAAAACAGATTACAAAAAAAATTTATTACAAAAGCAATAAAAACTGATTATAAAAAATTAGATTACAAAAGAAAGAAATATTTACTACAAAAATTTTGATTACAAAAGAAAATGTACTCCCCTATGAAAAGGAGTTTATTACTGTAAGGAGAATTGTTCAACATGAATTTAATGGAGAAGGATTACATCATGGTTGTCATTCCTTAATTCTGTTTAATGTATTCAAAACTATCAGATGTTAAAGATTTTGTGAAAATATCAGCATGTTGATCTTTCATTCAGATAATCTGTAGAATTATATATCTTTTCTGTGTCTGATCCCTATGAAATGAAACATTTGAAATCAATGATGTTTTTTTTGAAGAAGAACAATGTTACCTATAAGAATAATTTCTCCCTGAGTATTATCACTGAAAGTTACTTTTCTCCCTTTTGTTTTGATAATCATTTCAAAATAGTCTTTGTTACCAGTCATATGCCGGAAACATCCACTATCCATGTACCATGTATTGTTGGTGGTACTTTCCCTGTTTTCTTGAAAATAAGAAAAAGTTAGGTCTTCGGAATCCATACATTGTTGGATCCGGAATTGTTAAATAACAAAATTTATGGGATCCACATTTGTTTAAAAAAATAAGCTTTATGAAACCCAAGAGATTGAACTTTGTTTAAGGAACACATTTTCTTCCAATGCCCTCCAATTTGACATATAGTGAAAATAAGGTCATTAGATGGATCAAAATAGATATTTTTGAAAACTGGTTTTTGGTGAGTATAACCCACTCCAGTAGTGTTTCCTTGAGTTCTAATTTGAGAATACATCTTGTCAAATTTTTCCCTCTCAGAGGTAAACATTTCAAGGAGATTCTTAAGAGAAAAAATTTCGAATTTTAGTCTAATGACTAAATTCCTATCCCAATGACTCATCTCCTTTGAGTTAGATTTTTCCTCAATTATTTTTATTTTTGAAATATCATTCTTAAGATCTTTCGAAAGTTCATCCTTATCAGAATTTTCTTTCTCAAGGTCTTTAGAATGTTTTTGTAAAATATCTTCTTTATCTTTAAGATCTGAAGAATGATATGAAATCTCTTTTGTGAGAACTTTTTCCCTAGTATTTTCCTTCTCTAACTTCTTAGAAATTTTACAATTTTTTGCTTCATGTAACTGGGAAAATGTAGATAATTCTTCATATGAATGATCTTCATTTTATGAGGATTAAGTCTCTTCATTAGAAGTACTATTTTCAGAATAGTAGTTCTTATCAATAGATAAGTTTGTTAAATCTTTGGAAGAGCGTACATTAGCAATAAGACATGTATGTGGAAAAGAAGTATTACTAATGAATCCCATATTCTTCTGAGCTGATGAATCGTATTCTGATGATTCTCTTTCTGAATAGTCCCCATAGCTAGCACTCCGAGTAGTATTAGCTTTCAGACATTTCATAGATTTAGCTTTGTAGAACTTCTTCCAGTTTCTTTCAGAATTTCTCTCTTTTCATTCTTTCTTTTTAAGAGTAGGGAAATCAGGTCATATGTGTCCACTTATCTTGCACTCATAACATGTGACCTCTCAATCATTCTTATCGTTCCTTTCCTTATTATACCTGGATTGGAAATTTATTTGGCTTACAATCTTGTTCATTCTTCGAGAATGATTTGCTAACTCAATCTCAGAGACATCACATTCACTAGATTCGGATTGGATAATAACCTTCATAGACTTGGATCTAGTGACTCTATCAAGAGTCTTTTCATTCATGTGATTTGATGTTGTAGTAAAATAAATAGTACCATTCCCATTCTTCTTTTTGATGTTGTCAGCATCTATCTTCATTATTTGTTTCATGTTGGAGAGGAGTACCAAAATAGATCATCTAAGGAAATTTGAGTAACCTTAATCTTCTCTTAAATAGCTATTCTCATTGATTCCCACTGATTAGGTATAATATCAATAATCTTATCTATAAGAGCATCATCATCATGACCATTATCTCCCACAGATTATAAGCTATCCACAATAGTCATAAATCATTGTTATACTTTGGTTATAGGTTCTCTATATGGAAAATTAAAACCATGATACTCAGCTCTCAACATAGCTCTTCTTATCTCAATCACCTTAGATGTACCGAAATGAGTAACTTCATGTTTCTTCCATATACAGTTAGCTGTTTCAATGACGAAATATGGATATATATGTTCTTAGTCATTGAACATAGTAGTGTATTGCGTACCTTATAGTTTAATTGATAAACATGCTGCTCTTGGTTTGTGAAATCACTCACATCCTTATCAAGAATTTTGTAACCTCCAGTAAGCATAACAAATTTATCTACCCTAGTATTGATAACAAAAGTCTTCATTTGATCTATCCAGTATTCGTAATCATTGCCATCAAAAATTTGTGGTCCTGTAGGATTTAGGATGTCGATGGAACCAAAATTTAATCCTGTCATCTTAAGAAAACTTTTTACACACAAAATTGTTAATAAAAATAGTTCAGATTCAAGGAAAATATTCCTAAGCAAGGAAATTATAGAATAAGGAAAAACTGAGCAAGGAAAACATATATGTGAGTATAATTATTTCAGAGACCTCCTCTAATACCAATTGGAGGATCGAAAAAACGATGTAGATGCTCAATATACCAGAGGGTGGGGTGTGAATTGTACACTTTAAAAATTTACGTAAACAATGAATGATATAATTTTAACTAATTTAAACTAAGAAAATTCACAACACCTATAATAGCAATTGGAGAATTGCAACAAGGTATGAAGTTACAAACATCTAGTTCTACTCACATGCTTGAATCTGGAAGATGATTCTGAAAAATAGGTTCTAGAAATATGGATCCAGAAATTGAAACTTGACCAATGTTTACAATATTAGATTCTACCTTAGAGCGTATATAATCTAAATGAATCAGATTACAAGTGAAAGGAAATATAATAAGGTTATACTTTCCTTACATTACAAAAATACAGCGGAAAAAATTGTAACACATAACAAGATACAAATCTTTTAACCCAAAGAGAAGGGTATCCAACAACCTTGGTTATAGTTCCCTTGATTTATACATTCAAGAAAGACTGTCTTACCAACACCCGTGTAAGCCCTCGATACGAAGATTGGCGTCTCGGTTTTGTTATCCCCACAAGACCTCAACTTCAAGGTAGTTGGAACCTCTGTCTTCCTCAGAAACGAAGCCCTCGAACTTCAACATAGTTGGCTCCTCTGTCTTCATATCCCCAGAAGTCCTCGAATGTAATCACCAACATTCGGAGTCGCACGAAGAAATCAGAACGAGTGGTTCATTACGCACAAAGCATGAAACTTTTCTCTCTCTAGAAATCACCATAACAATGTGTGATCTCTAGAGTGATCAACTAGTTGTTGAGGTCTTTCAAATGAGCTCTAATTTATAGGCTCAGTTGGAATGGTTGGCACCCTCCTCCAATGGTCAAATTTTCCTAAAAATTTGGAGGGACCTGTACACATGTCATTAAACCAATGGTTAGTTAGAAAAAGAATGGGCGACATTGTTTTATAAAATAACATGTGTAAATAAAAGCACGACATTGTTTTATAATAAATCAAGTGTAATAATAAGTAAAACTAAAGTTCGGAATGTAAGAAAATAAAAGTTTGGAGTCTAAAAAAATGGAATTCAGAGTCTATAATAAAGGATATTATGTTTCTCTTTATTAGGGAATTTGTAGTCAGAATTAGTGATCAGAATTCAGAATGAGAATTCTGCACCAGAATTCGAGAAATAAATTCTGCACCAGAATTCAGAATGAAAATTTAGCACCAAAATTCAGAATGAGAATTCTGCACCAGAATTCGTAATGAGAATTATGCACCGGAATTCAGAATGACAATTCTGCACTGGAATTTGGAATGACAATTCTGCACCGGAATTCGGAATGAGAATTCTGCACTGAAATTCGGAATGAGAATCCTGCACCGGAATTCGGAATGATAATTCTGCACCGGAATTCGGAATGATAATTCTGCACCAGAATTCAAAATGAGAATTCTGCACCGGAATTTAGAATTGGAATTCTGTTCCTAAAATAGAATACTTTATATCTAAGTGTTGAACGATTCCAAGAATATAGATATGATTCCAATTTTTATTCTTAAGAAAAAATATTGATATGAACAATGAAAAAAAGATAAAGGTAAATTTCATTAAAGAAGGAAATTTTCTTTATAAGAGTAAAACTGGGGAAAAACATATTTTCTTAAAGATAAGGTGTTTGTGATTTTCAAAACAACAAAGAATGTAAATGTCAAAAGGAAAATCATTATTGACTCAACAGAAATTTGAAAACTACGTAAAAAATTTTATTAGTAGTTAAATTCTCATATTCATTGTATTATCTTCTTTAGTAATATTTTTTTAGTTCTAACTGATAAAGTAATAATTTTCTAATAATCTAATCACATGCATATTGCATGACGTTTTTACTTTCATCTAGATCCAAAAATTTTGTGGGCTACTTCTTAGAAAGATCCCTAAGTACTAATTCAACACGAATTATATTTTCGAATTTCTCTCTAATAGACATCATACCATTTACAATAATTTTAAATCAATATTAAATTTTATTTGTAGTTCTATATTCACCCATTTTAAATTATTTTTACTGACATCAAAACATAATTAAATTTTTCCTAATTAGATTATTTAATCCAAGATGTATATCTTATGGAATTTTTGAGATGTAATTTACAATTTTTTATTATTGATACTTGACTATAAAAATATAAATTTATTTAACAATATAAAATAATAATAACCTTGTAATTAAACACAAAAGTTACTACATAATTTCCAAATATTGATTCATGTTCACCTTTGAGAAACTTGTAATTTTTTCCAATGATCATCCAATGAAAAATGTTATTATTCATTATTAATGATTCTATTTGTTATTACCTATATCAATACTCAGTAATATAAAATGAGGTGGTATTTGGTGTTTCCTTCCATAATTTGAACAAGTTATTTCCATATTAAATAATATATTTCCCCTTGGTGGTAAACCAATGAAACGGTTATAACTAATAAAAATATATTGTGATATTGGGGTCAATCTCTGATACTAATTGAAAGTCTAAAAGGAAAAGGGTGTAAAATCCAATAGGGTGATGAATTTTCCTTTTTAACAGATTTTAAATATTATCTCATAATTTTTAGTATATGTTCTGAAAATAAAATGAAATTTTGAACAAATTTTTATAGTGGTTTAGAACTAAATAATAGTAGTTTACAATTAACACCTCTTGTGAACTGAGAGAGACAAGACCCACTAAAATAAAATCATAAAATTCATTCAACACACTTGTATTAAAAACTCATTTATAAATAATATTATACTTGAGTATTAAAGTAAAACCAAACCACGAGGCATAGATGAAAAAATCCTTCTATTTACTTTCTTTGAGGCACAACCCAATTTCAGAATTTTGTTTTCCAGTCAAAACATGAAATCCTACTTTTTAATTGGTTGTATAACCCATTAAAATTTCACAAATAGAAAATAATAAAATAAGTAAAACCAAATATCCAAAAGGAAATCATTAAGGTTTTAATATAGAAGAATTAAATAACTCTCTTGATGAAAAGGATCAAAATAATTATTTTCAGTTGAGAATTGTAGTTGATCACCATAATAAACAGCACTTGTTCACTTTACTAAAATCCTCAACATCATTTTCTTTTTCATTTTTTCTTCCAAATTTATGTATGTAGAGTTTATTTATACACAAATTCATTCATATTTTAAGACCATTGAATATTTATTTTTCTTAAAGAATGTGTTGTTTATGTGAAACTAACGAACTACTATAGTGTTTCCAATGATTTTCTCATAGATAATAATCCATGTGTTAATGAAAAAATTGATAATCTTGTGAGTCTTCTATGATAGTTTGTAAAATAATCAACAACTTGTATAGTGGAACTCATTAAAATAGTTACTGTTGTAGCAAGTAATAATTATTTATATTCTTAGAATATCCTCCTGTATTATTGGATGTTGAACATCATATTTAAATTTATTTGAACGTGAATATTTTGATACCCAAATTTTAAGTATGAATATCTATATTTTTTAACATCATTATGATCACATTATATTCAACATAAAAAATTTGAAACATGATTTCATTGCTTCTATGTATTTAAAAAATAATTATATAATAAGTTAAACACTAATAATATTCATAATTAACTTGTAGTAAGTGAAAATATGTCAATTAAATTATATTTATATGTTTAGAACATTCTATAGAAACATAATTAATTTATTTTACACCTTTACAAGAAATATAGATGTTTTATAGTGATGAAGCGTTGTCGTGCACGCTCTCAAAAATATTTATAACTAAGTGTAGCACAGGGGCTAACCTAGGTCATTCTCTTGAGGAGATTTTGTGATCAATCATTCGCTATTTCTAATTCACATTTTGTTATAATTTTTTTATTTATAAAATAAAAATATAATAAATTGATCTTTGGTAAATTATTATTCAAGATAATGAAAAATAAATATGCAATGAATAATGTAGATAGAATGAATGAAGACCAAATGATTTCATAGAGAAAGGAGATATTCCCGAAAGAATCACCCAAATTAAACCTTCATAGTCTCATTATTAGTTTCAAATTTAATTAATAAACACACTCTGTAGTATTTGTGAATATCCTCTTCTATATGTGGTTGTGAATATATGGTTCTCTCAACGATTACCGAGAGGCCTCGTATCCAACTCCTCGATCGAGGGGCAATATTATAGTTGAGAAATGTAAGTCTCAGGTGGCCAATGGAGACACAAAGGTGCCTTACCCACTAAGATCCCCCTTGAAATAAATCTAACAAAATAAGAAACAATAAACTTGAATGTGAAATTACTTGGATTAAACACTGGATTGATCCTCAGGGATTTTTGTTGGGTTAGTTACTCATGACCACGAGTATAAGAGATCATGGTGGAATGAATGAGGTGGAAATTAAAAGATAAAAAATTAGAAAGAGATGAAGAAGAGAAATATATATTAAATATTCATAATACTATTAAAATAGAGATAATCTTAAAAAATGAAAAATGGCCACATAGAAGTGTCGATGCATTGAGAAGGAGTGATGATACATATTTATAGGAAGAGGAGGTGAAGAATTCACACTAAACATCTACTATAAATGTCTCCGCATGAATTCCACATTAATTATCTGCATTGATAATAGTTGTCTTCATCAATTTTGTTCCATAATATCCCCTCTTTACACCTTAAATCTTTGATCTTTATTTCATTCCAGATGTGGGAGTTATGGCAAATTTAATCAGAGCCATTTATTCTGTCTATTTGACCTACCGAATTTTCAATTCTTCAACTTACCATTACATCATTACCCTTCGAAAAATCGATTCACAAGTTTTCTCATCAATAAAAGGTGTTCCACATGTACGTTGGTGTCTCTCCACAAAATAGGAGTCATTTAGGATGGCAGTTCGCGATTTTATGAATTTATTACCCAATTGAACTGTATCTTCCTGGTGAGATGTTTAATCTTCCATATGATTTTAGTGTTCCAATAATGCTTTAATGAGGGTATTTTGACTTGATATACATCATGGATGCGCCTTATTGAATCCTATTTCCTTTACAGCTTGAATCAATGTATTTATTTGTGTTTGTTCCGCGTTATTCTTGCGTTACTTCGGTGGGTCTCATTCTGTCTTCCTGAAAACTTTCCAAATTAAATGATTTTTTCGGGTCTCTAAATGATCGAATTATACTTTTCTCCTGAAGTAAAAGATGTAGAAATTAAATCATATAGTTTAACAAAAAATGAATCAGACAATTTTGAATTATAATTTAAATGTTATGACGAAAATACCCATATCATAAAAATCTATCAAATTTTCAGATTTAACAATTTTTTTCATTCGAGAACAAAATTCCACTAAAATATAAAAACGTTACAATTGATCATCCAATAAAACTATGCTGGGATTATAAAAAATGATTAATAGCATAAAATGTATAAAAATTTGAGCTTCATCACTCCCCCACACTTAAACATTGCACTCCTGGGCGATCATCTTACAGCCAAATCAAATTCCACACAACAATAAAAAATGAGAAAATATCAATGATCTTATAAAAAATAGAAGTCCATCATGTATCATATATGAAAAACTAGACTCTATCATTTTCATTCCAATCATTAAAACTTGTTCAACCTCATAAATCAATCCATGTCCCAATCAAAACCTACTTCACATTGAATTTTATGTCACTCTTCACTCAAGAGAAATTGAATCTAGAGTTATACTCATACTTGAAAATCACATGTATCACCATATGTTTTTGAAAATTATTCTTTCTAAACAGCGTGAAACCTGAAAATGAATTTAATCATGAGGGGTTTAATTAAAGGTTCAAATGATTATGTTTCTTAGTGTTGGTGGGAAAATGATTGAAAAAGTTTCAGGTTAGAAAGAGGATGATGGACTTTTATGTACAATGCAAGATTAAATCATGGGAAAAAATGGGAAATTCATCTCTCAATACCACTTCAAAATGTGAAAAAACAACACCACCCATCTTTATTAACATGGAACATGAGATAATAAGTGATTATAATTAATGATATCATCTAATTGCTCCCCTTTTTAAAGCTCCAGAAAGGAACATCTTTTTTTCAATTTTTTCTTTTTTTTCATGTATGATGAGATGAAAATTTAATACAATGAATGAATGAACAATATTTACCTTGATTTATTAGGGGGACTTCAGTAATAAAACGATTTATAACGAGGTATTCAATCCCATCTCTATTTTTTTATTTTTTTAAGGAGAAATTGATGAATCAAGTAAAGCACAGTAAAATGACGGCATATGCCCAATTCTCTTATTACCCACTGCTCAAAGTATTGACAGACACCTCACACCACCCATAAATGATACACATCCCAACGAACGCACACAAAAGTCCCTTCCCCCACACTCAAACATGAAATAACCATGAAAAAATACTAAAAGTGCTGGTAGGTAAGGAAATATTGGATTGTAGTGTGGCTTATACATCTAAGGAAATTCATGGAATCTATGTCTTGAAAAGGATAAATGTAAATGTGAGTATTAAGAATAAATGTGTCTAACCAAAGAGATTCCCCAATCATTTAAAATGCATTCCATGGAATCCAAAGCATCGAAAAAGAATATTCACAAATTCTGGTTCTCAAACTAAATTCATGTTTCCCTCAATAAAGTGTGGGTATTAGGAAGATTATGTAAAAGTGGTTTAGAAAAGCTCACAGGATTGGAAAAATATTTTGAGTCAGTGTTTCATGGACATGAATTTCAAAAATCAGTCAAACTCAATAAAATTCATGAAAATCCATTTCAAGGGAAAATAATTCATATCAAAAATCATTTAAAATCCATAATTTCAAATATCATTTAAACTCTTTCAAAATAAATTGATGTTGAAAAGTTATAATAATATTCATTAAAGCTCAAAATTCCTAAAAATATAATAAGCAAAAATTAAAAGAACAAAAGAATAATTAAGCATGTTGACACTCCCCCACACTTAAATTTTACTACCCCTCATTTCAACTCAACACAATATAAATATAAAGGTAGAAAATACAAGGGAAAGAAAGATACAACCTGAAAGTATTTTTGAAGTGGATGCCTTGAGTTAAGCTCCTAGAAGCTACCACATTAAGACAACCAGAAAGTAATGAAAATACATAAGAAAATTATATAAAAATAAATGAAAGGGAATAAAAAATAGATAATGCTTGGTCTAGACCCCCAAGTGGGTGCTAGGTTTTTTCTTCCCTTAGTGAGGTAGTTTCAGTGGATTATCCCAAATCATAAGGTGGGTGTGGTTTCATTGAGATGAACCACCACATGTGTGTTTTCCTGATGTCAATGATTAATCCCTGAATGTAGAGAATCCCAAAGTAGATATCAATGTTCCCTACCCCCAAGAAATAATAAAGAAGAAATTTTAGGTTCGAAGTTAGAGTGAATATAAGATAAGGGTGCTCCCTATTAACTTTGTTGGTGTCCTCCTCCATATGGTATGAAAATTTTTGTTGAGGAGGTAGTTGCACCACTATCTTCCCCCGATCTTCTTCAATCACCACCACATGAGTGGTCTCTTCTTTATCATCTACATTCTTCTCTATTTGTGCTATATTAAAATTTTAAAAGGAAGAGATTTTAGAAAACAATTTTGCTTGAATAAGATTAAAACATGATGAATTAATAATGAAATCTTCATTTTCAAGTAATTCAGCTTGGTAATTTTTCTCTTCAGGCATGACCATTGGAAACCCAATCTCAACAGGTTCATCTTCTTCAATATCTTCTAAATCATGATAGAGTTATAGTGGTGCTGATTGTGCATTATCAATGATTTTAAGGTCAACTTTCATGTTATATTTAATAATGTTATTCTAGAATTCTTCCAAAAAAAATTCATCTCCAATCAGTGCATCAGTTGAAATGTGTAATTCTGGGACCTCCTTGAGTAATGGTTGAGTGGGGGATGATGTGATTAGTTCCTTTAGATTTCCTTCTCACCCACCTCATGTTCTTTAACATAATTAAAATTGGTGAAATATCTTCCACCACTTGTGCTGGCTCTGGTTTCGGCTCATGTTCTGGTTGCTCTTGGGATGTCTGTACATATTCAGCAATCAATTCTATTTGGCTCTCAATGTTTTGAACTTTATCGCCATTCCTATGAAACTGAGCACCGATTTCATTGTAAAAATTATATTGCACTTGATATTGGTCAGTCCATGCATATTAATCATAATTTGAATACACCATGAATGAAGATGACTTTTTTTAGTTTTCAAAATTTATGATTTTTTTGTTGTTTTTTTAAATGAAAGGAAAATTATTTACAAAATTTGAATACAAATGGTGAATTAAAACCACTAGGATCATCAGAAACGGTGAAAATTTTATAAAGCTTTATCATGTGTGCTCTCAAAAATATTTATAACCATGTGTCACACAGGGGCTGACCTAGGTCGTTCTCTTAAGGTGCTTTTGTGATCAATCAATCACTACTTCTAATTCACTATTTTTAATATTTTTTTATTTGTGAAATAAAACTAAAATTAATTGATCTTGAATAAGTGATTATTCAAGAAAATGAAAAGTAAATATGTAATGCATAATATAGATAGAATGAATGTAGACAAAATGATGTCAGAAAGAAAGGAGATATTCCTGAAAGAATCACCCATATTAAACCTTTATCGTCTCATTATTAGTTTTATATTTAATTAATAAACACACTCCATTGTATGTGTTAATATACTCTTCTATATTTGGTTTTGAATATACGGTTCTCTCAACGATCGTTGAAGGACGCACATACACCTCCTCAGTTGAGGGAAAATATTATAGAAGATAAAGTTGAGTCTCGGGTGGAAAGTGGAGACACAAAGGCACCTTATCCAGTAAGATCATCCTCGAAATAACTCTAATAAAATAAGAAAAAATATAATTGAATTTTCAATGACTTTGATTCAACTCTTGATTGATCCCCTGGGATGTTCCTCGGGTTAGTTTCTCACGATCACGAGTATAAGAGATCATGGTGGAGAAGAATGGGGTGGAAAACAAAAGATAAAAAAATGGGAATGAGATGAATTAGAGAAAATATATTAAATATGTATAATACTATTAAAATGTGAAGAAACTACAAAACAATGAAAATGGCCACATAGAAGTGAAGATTCTTTGAGATGACGTGATGATACAAAATTATAGGGAGATGAGGTGATGAATTCACACTAAAAATCTACTCCAAATGTCTCTGTATGTATTCCACATTAATTTTCTTCATTTGTAACAAGTGTCTTCATCGATTTTGTTCCAAAATATCTCATCTATCCACCTTGAAACATTGAGCTTTATTTTATTCTTGATTTAGGAGTTATGGCCAATTTAATCAGAGATATTTAATTGGTCTATTTGACCCGCCGAATTTCAAAATATTCAACATCCCATGACAATACTACCCTCCTAACCATTGATTCAAACATTTTCTCTTTAATAAAAGTTGTTCCTCATTTATTTTAGGGTCTCTCCACCAAATAATAGGAATTTATGATGGTTGTTAGAAATTTTATGAATTTATTACCCAATGGAACTGTTTCTACCTGGTGAGATGTTTCATGTTCCATTTGTGTTTAGCATTCCAATAATTCCTTAATAACGGTATTTGGACTTGCAATACATCATAGACGCGCCTTATTGAATCATATTTCCTTTCCATCTTGAATAAATGCATTTGGAGGAGTGTGTGTTGAGTTATGATTCTGTTACATCGTTTATTCGCATTATGTCTGCTGAAAACTTGCCTAATTAAATGATTTTTTGGGCCTCCATATGATTGGATCATACTTTTCCCCTGAAGAAAAATATGTTGAAATTAAATCATAGAGAATGACAAAAAAAACATTCAATTTTTAATTAAAATTTAATGTTAGGATGAAAATACCCCTGTCATAAAAATCTGTCTAATTTCTATATATTACAATTTTTTGCATTCGAGCACAAAATACCACTAAAATCTAAAAACATGACAATTTATCATAAAATAACACTATGGTGGGATTATAAATAATGATTTAAAGTAAAATTTATGAAAATTTGAGCTTCATCATATAGACATAATAGATTATTACCCTTGAGTGATTTTCTTCGCGTACATTGATTTTGGAAAACCCTATATTCATTTACACGGGACTTATTGCACCCTTACACATTCATTGAAAATTGAAGGTGCATATATTCATGTATTAGAAATACCCAAATACCCTTATGCATGTATTGGTAAAACTTACGTGAGTAAGAGAATTCATAGGTTACCATTGTGTAAGGTTTATGTCTCCCTTATGTGAGAAATAGAATTTATAGGTTTCCCTTACATAATTAATAAAATGTGCAGGTTACCTTTACGTAACTCATGAAATACCTTCACACAACTCATATGAGATGATATATACCTATATGAAACTCATATAAATTTATCGTTCGGTTAACTAATGATATTTTATAGTCACCATTATGCAACAAATTGAATGTATTACATAACATTTAGAAACTATTAAAAATAACTATCACTTACACTTATGAAACATATATATACTATCACATACCCTTAAGAAAAGAATATAAAATTTCACTGACCTTACATAACTAATAGAAAGTTATTATTGACTTTACACAACACATATAAACTTATCTTTAACATTACACAACACATATAAAATGATTCATTCCATTATATAAACCTTTTAAACTCGATGTTACCTTTACAAAATGAAGTAAAAAATATTATACACAAATATAACCGATAAAAACTAGAGTTTTACTTTATAAAACACTGTAAAACCTTGCATAAATTATTTTGAAGGGTCTAAATGACATAATAATACTAGAAACTCAACCTGAAACATCTAGTAAAAATTAATACCAAAAGTATACAAATATGTTTTTTAAATAAAAATACTATATAACAAAAATTAATCAGAAATTAATCAATACAAGAAATAAAAACCAAAAGATAATAATTTTAAAAGTTGTGAAAATTATAATGAATAATAATGGGGAATTTTTTAAATATCAAAACATAACTAAATAAATATAATCCAAGTATACATTATAACATAGTATTCCATTCAACATAATGTTTTTATTTTGAATATTAATCATTATATTATTACTATTATTATCATAATTCTAATTTATTTATTTATTATTCAAATCTATGAATATAGAGAACATGGTGAAAATGAACATATTATATTTTTAAAAATACAATTTATAGATTCACTTAGTTACTAATTTAACATATATTCACCATGTGATCCTAATTTCCATTTTACACTAGTTTCATAGGACTTAAATCAATATATTTTCAATAGAATCCCGAAGGATTTCTTCTTCATAGTGTTAAATTTACGAGGGATTAATTTATAAATTATATTTACCTAAAGTTATAATTATGATTATATATAAATATTTTTAATCACAGTACTTTTCCCAATTAAAAAACCAAATTTCATTGAAAATAGTGAAATGTTTTACTCATTATTCATTAAGGTTTAAAAATTTTAGAACAAAATAAATACTTACATTATATAATTGTAATTACACAATAATTTTCATAATTAATCTCAATGAATGTTTAATAAATCCAAACAAAAGATATATATAAGATTTATGTAAAAAAATTTCAATTTTTTTTTTAAAATTTTCATATTATTTATTCATTTTTATTTAATCATTTTTTGTATATATTTATTTACATATTTATCTTTTTTCCTAAAATTATCTTACATATATTTATTAACATATTGAAAATATTTCCCCTCACATGTTCAAATTTTTTTACTTAAGCTCTAAAAGAATACACCAAATTTTCTGGGAGTAAACCCCATAAAAGAAAAAGATAAAACCTACTGTTATTTGATGATAAAAAGTTTGATTTAATATCATTACATTCTTTATAGAGATATCTACTCTAATTCCAATGTTTTTTTTGATTTAGGGAATACTATAAAAATAGAAAAGATAAATGAAATTTAATTAAAATGGGAATATAAAAATAAATATAAAGGAAAAGACCCTTGTGTTTCCCTACAAAAGAGGGGTAGTCTTTAGGCTACCAATAACTATAAAATCATAATATTATCCCTCATTTTTTGGAGGGATTGGTCTTTCTGGTTTGAACAACCACATTTTTTATACTCTTCTCAAATTTTCTCTTCAATATCATTCTTCTAATCACCCTCCTATTTTAATTCATATGCAACCACTAATCGACTTGAGTGTTCCTTAAAGAAACAAGTAATTGAATGTGGTATCCTCAGTGAATGGTTTGAACATCCCACAATCTAGTGAATGAAAAAACTCATTAAATTTAAAGAAATAACATATAATTATTCCTTCTAACAACAAAACTCAACTGGTGTTATGTGTATACCAAATGTAGGAATAATTTTTTGCATAATGTGTTAGTAGAATTATATAATGTCGATGGATTATAGAGTGATAATTTTATACTACACACTACATGTCAAATATCATCATAGAATAAGAGAGGGGATACATTGATAAATAAGTTAAAATAAATAATGATTTCCACAATGATTCCCCTCACACAACCTATAATGGGTTAGTCCTCCATGATCATGGAGATTGATATCACAAAAATGTCAAATGGGGGAGATTAAAATTGAGGTTTAAGATAAGAACAACTTGATGAATAAAGAACAAATAATATTCTAGAACTATATTAAAAATTTAGAAAATAAATTCTAATATAATCATTACTAGGTCGAATTCCATGGTCATGACACCTTTTATAGTGAATGATAGAATATATATTTATATTCATTGAAGAATATTTCCTTCATTACCCTCAAAATATGAAATCATTAGTGAATTAATATTTCATTGTATTACATTAACATGTCATGAAAATTTCGTGGATGATCCTGTTAGATATCATCATAGAGACTCTTCATATCATGGTAATTTTTTCCATGATTGATCTCTAAATAATTTCATGAATAATCCTCAACGATGTTGTGCTCAACTAATTCATATTGAAATGAATGTTATTATCTATTTGGTGCACATGATGTTAAACGAAACATAAATAAATCAGTTGACCTAATGGTGAATTATGACCAAACAATAACATCAATGCTTTTTGAAATACATTGTAACCTAGGTCATAAAGTAACTAAATTTCATCAAACACACATTTTTTTGTAATATCAGGAGTGAGGGTAGGAAATTATTGTGCATCGACTATAGTGCATATAAGAAGTTGGTTTCATAAAATAATGTTGGGTATGCGCACTACTGGAAGTATTGATGTTTTTAAAAAGAGGACAATTGGTTTTTAGTCATTATTAGTAATTAGGTTTATTTGGAAAATTTATTAATCAAGTGGAATAAATCATTCATTGGAGATACAACCACATAATTTGGGACCATTAAGGTCTCATCAATCTTAGTTAATTGTCATGGGATAAAATATAGTACTATTCAAACAGAAACATAATATTCAAAGAGGAACAAGTTTATCTGTAAAACACTCATGCCTTTGATTCATCTTGATTGGAGAGAATAGTGTAGAACAACTTATATTTTGTTTCAATTTATATCCATGAATATATAACCTTAAGTAAGTCTCACCTTCATCATTGATAACATTGATATCATAGGTCCTCTATTTCCACTATTGCACCTTAGATCAAATTCATAGTCATTTGTGGCCTTGATTTGGATGAATTCATGTCTTTAACCCGATTTCTGAAAACACTTCTATAACTTCATGATATCTCCTTTACCCATAGTATCTATTGAATAATTTTGTGATTTATTCATCAAAAAAATTTCCCATCATTAGTGGTTCATTTCTATGCTTAGACCATTAGGGAAATGTGGATCATATAATTATTATTTCTTATGGGATTAGAACTAGGAGTCCTACCAAGATTCACTCTTATACAATGGTTTGGTTCTATGATATATATTTTTCCTATAGTGAAGCTAAGATTAATTGATTTAAAAATTAATATAAGAGATATCATTTCTCGATTTGGACTTATTTAGAGTTCTCTCTTAGTGGGCTCAGTCTCAGTCTCCCTACTCTAGGTTTTACATTCATGTGAGGATTTGGTTAAGCTTATTGAAATGGGAGTTTTACAACCCTACAAAGAAAATTTATATTAGATTTTTGGAACAGTGGAACATATTACCTTATCATTATACTAATGGAGTTTTACTAGTTACAGTGAGTGTAAGTTGAGGATATAGATGATAGCATTTGAGAAATGGTAGTAGAAGTATGTAACAAGTATCAAAATAGTGGTAGTAGAAAATGGGTAATGGTACTAGAAGTATGCTTATGTTAGTATAAATATTACCATTTCAAAAGTCAATGTTATTGGACCTTTTTCTCCCTAATGGTAGAAGACTCATTGGTAGTATGATCTTCTAACAGTAGCGGACTAAATGTAGATAGTAGAAGACTCTATAAAAAAATTTAGACAACAAAATTTGAGAAATCATTCATGGATTCATTTTAGAAAATTAATTTCAATTGAATATAATCAATGAAATAATAAAAAATTCAAATATTTTTTTTAATTATCCAATTTAAAGTAATATTTTTAGAAACATAATATTTTCATCTTTTTAAAATATATTTCCAATCCAAATTAAAAATTCTATTGAATAAAAATCAATTTTTGGAATTCATTAAATTCAATATTGAATAAAAAAATTATAACTCAGGAATAAATCCATTAAACATTCAATTATGGACTCAATCAAAAAAACCAGGCCATATTAATGATTTTCACAATTAGAGATGAATTTCGGAAACATTTCACCCATTCAAATTCCAAAATTATGAATTTTTTTATTAAAATCCTAAATTTAAATAAATCCTTAAATTTCTATATTTAATTCCAATTATTAATTAAGTACAAATGATATGATAAAAAATTTTATGGTTTATCAAGGTTTTGATTAATTAATTGGAGATCTTATCTAATAAATATAGAAATAAAATTTAAAATTTTGGGTTCACATAATTTATTGAGAATGAAATATAGGAAACTGAAATATTAACAATGTGAACCATGGTTTCATTATAAAAGGTTTATTCTTATAAAAAGATGTTTGTGAACCTATACTCATATAGTGAGTTCCTCCTCCCCACCACTCTTCTATATTTGATTTTATTTTATACTAGCTTATTATCTTCACCCCTTCCACCGTGATCAATCAGATTCACCCATAATTTATCTTTTAGAACTTCACATTCCCTTCCCATGGCAGAAACCAATAATATGGTTGAGAAAACACTGCCAAAATAATCATCAAACCACCCAACTAATCCCCAAATAATGGAAAACCAAGAAGTGGATTATTTGTGACCCTATAATACATTCTAGAATTCATCCACACATACATTCACCTTTTCAATAGCTACACATTTCCTACACCCATTATAGCGACTTGACCAAAACATATACATTCATATAATCCTAAAATTTACCGATCAAAAACATTAGTTATAAGGCCACAGCCTTAAACCTTACTTAATCTAGAGTTATTACAAGATTACACATTGAGGATCCTTTCGGGTTTAGAGTTTTAGAGAATTAGATCATAAAACATGCATTAAATTTCACATATAAACAAAGTGGTTACATAAAGATAGTATTCTTCTTTCCCATCAATGAAAACATATTTAAAATAAAACATGTATTCTTTCATGAAACTTCCTTGACACTGTCATCATATCATGTACCTTTCCCTTGTCATGTGAAAAACATTTCAAAAAACATGGGATTAGCATAAAAATCTCAGTAAGGGATATAAAAATATGGAAACGAAACATTGGTACATATATACAAAATAATTAAATCATACGTTACCCATAAAACATAAGCACTTTAACATACCTCATCAAATCATTAACATATCATAGAAATCATAAGACATAAAGGTAACTTGAGGAATTCATAACATTCTTATGTAGGGAGTAACCCTCTTGGTAACGTTTGGAATACCCATCACAGTATATTCCCTAAATCTCTTCAGAGAAACCTTAACGTTTCACTCATTCACGTTACCCAATGCATTGGAGAGCTATATCAGGCTCACCCGCCCTTCGTTTATCACGGAACCGCTCGTCTTCATAATAATTCCCAAGAAACTCAACATAATCGTATCACATAAAACATGCATAAAGGAAACATAACATTTTCACCTTTCAATCACAAGATATCAATACAACACATTGATATAAAAACATTATGAAAACCATTTTCAATACCAAAATAAAAGAAAAGTAAAACATGGTATTTATTTTTCATTTAAAAAAAGGTATGGCTTGTAGAGGAAGCCGAAACACAAATAATGGTCACGTCGGCGGAGAAGTCATTGTCGCCGCATACGTATGACAAAAACATTCCATTTTATTGTTTAGTAAATGCTTCATATAAAAAAGATTCATTTTGAATAAACGTAAAATTCAAAGGGGTTTATACACCATATAAAAGAAGGTTGTGTATAAAACAAAATATGCGTCAACGAAAGGAGATTGAGACGGAGTCCCATACCTCGGGTCCGACATGACTCGGTCATTATTTAATCTCCTGAAAAATTAACTTGAGTTAATTTATACTTGATTAAGAAAGTTATTCATGTTAACTATTCCTTTTATATCACTTATTGCCATGTCATGAACACTATGTAATTATTTAAGTTAATAACGGTCATTTTAACGATCATTGGTACTTGAGTCAAAAATAAACCCTTTATAATTACATGTTGTTCATGTATCCATTATATCCAGATTATTAATCAGGATGTATATATCATATATATCAAGTATATACATGCATTTATAATATTACATAATCATTTAGATGTAAGAAATGAAATGCACCGTTCATGGAGACGGTAAGTCGTACGTACACATGAACGCTACTTTCATTTCTATTTACTATTTTATAAAATGAAATTGTAATGATATAAAGGTATATTATAATTCCATAATAATATCAGATATAATATCATAACTCCAATATTTATACGTCCCACATATGGTATTTAACGAATCAAATCACTTTGAGGGGGCGGTAGTCCGCACTTCCTTAAATGAAGATATCGCGTTTACCCATAATGGAAACCATAAAGGTATGCCCAAAATGAAAAATACAGAAGCCTAATGAAAACATAAACATATTATATATCATATATAAATATAGTGACATCTTAATGGACACCTTTGAAGGTGTTAAAATAATGTTGAACAATCATCGTTTCGGGGGGCATAAATTCACCATCCACGAAAACAGTACGTTCATTAACCATTAGATGTAGGTGTGTGTACTTTTTGCTCGAATACATCTTATAAAAACATCCTAGTATTTTTAAGATACTGGAGTTGTTACAAAATGAATGAATGAAAAGAGTTTAGGGGGTTGGAGATGTAAAATAAAACAAAAGGACTCAAGTGAAGACATTACCTTAAAATCGGGTAACTCCCTTTGGTTTGAGCTCAAAGGCTTCCTTGGGAAGACTTCTGCACAAAGTGAGGCTTAAAGGATTAATAGAGGGATGTGGAGAGACAAAATGGGCAGGTGTTAGCCGAGCCAAAGTCTTTGGAAGTGTGGGTATGGAGGTAGAGGTAGGGGCCTTTTATAAGAGGAGAGGAGGGGAACTCTTGGAAAGTAATGAAATGTTGCTTTATTTGAATGTTATTTTCGGATTAAAAGGTCCCATATTGATATAATTAGACGGGACGGTGATAAGGGTTTGAAATCCACCCATCCAATAGGTTTTGGACATGTTTAGGTCATAGATTTTAAATTATGTTCTCATTTTATTTAAATCTATTATTAATGAGGTAATCGTTGCATCATCATTATGTCATAGATAATGTAATTTATTTAATGTCTAAAAATAATGAAAAAAATACCATGATGTATGAATTCTTTTTAGATTTCTAAATAATATTTATAGTCCAAATGTACATTTATGTAGGCAAAATTAAAAATATTTTACTTAGGTGATACATTCTTTGTCACATTTAACATTCTTTAAAAATAAAAAGATAAAAAGTCACTTTCTCACAAAAGTGATTCCATGGGGCCCCCAAGTTTGTCACAAGGCATCCCATGGTCGGAAATGAGACAACCAGTATCCTTAGGACACATTTTGTGGTCAATTGTTTATTATTATGAAATTATTTTATTATCTTTAACTACCAGATTACTCATTAATAAAGTTAATTAAAGATAATTACCGTTGATACTATTTATAATGTCTAAAAACAAGTGTCTTGATTACATAATTTGGACCTTCTGATTCCAAATATGTAATCCATTTTACCAAATTCTAAACACAGAAATTGCAATAATTGATATAAAAATAATTTCCGTTGTCAAAACAAATAGCGGGTTTTTTTGAAACAATATCTATGAAATGTTTGGCATTAGTTTATGCCCAATTCCAAAGTGAAATTAATCCTAATGACCACCATTGGATTAAATGGTAAAAATATATTCTAATTTAACTTTAAAACCAAATCAAAAGATAATCTAATCATATAAATAAAGTATATTAAAAAGCAGTTTTGATGTAAAATGCAGTATTTTTGACTATTCATTAAAAAAATGAACTTCATCGGAAAAATACCAAAAATTCACACAATGTAAATTTTGATGTCCCAATCATAAAGAATATGTTTATTTTGACAAACATATCTTATAAAATTGTCAAAAGATAGATTTAAAAATGTTTTGCCATTAAAAGGTAGTAAAACAATCTTTTAAAAATATTAGTGTATTCCATGCTTAAGATTGGATTTATTTTCATTTTACGCCTCTAAAACACTATCTAAATAATTAATAGACTTAGATAAAAATATCTACTATTCATTACATACTTATGATTTTACATCCTTCCCCCATTTAGAAAATTACATCCCCACAATTTATTTACTTATCGAATAAATGGGGGTACTTATCCCTCATTGCATTTTCAGATTCCCATGTTGCCTCTTCCATCATGTGGTTTTCCCACAAAACCTTTACCTGATTAATCACCTTATATTGTAACACTTGATCCCTATGGTCAAGAATATGGACAGGTTGTTTCTCATAAGATAGGTTCTCTTCCAGCTGAACTACCTCTGGACTCAAAACATGAGATGGATCTGGAATATACTTTCTCAACATCGAAACGTGAAAAACATTGTGTACCTGAGATAATCTCGGAGGTAAAGCCACCCGATATGCAATTGATCCAAATCTCTCCAGAATTTCATATGGTCCAATGAACCTTGGACTCATCTTTCCTTTCTTACCAAATTGCATCACAATTTTCCATGGTGAGACTTTGAGAAAAACATGTTCACCTACCTCAAAAGTTAGATCCTTCCTCATGTTGTCTGCATAACTCTTCTGCCTACTCTGAGATGTTCTCATGTGTTTCTGAATCAGCTGAATTTTTCTGCCATCTCTTCTACCAATTCTGGTCCCATCAACATCCTTTCACACACTTCATCCCAGAAAGCTAGAGTTCGACACCTCTTCCCATATAACGCCTCAAATGGTTCCATCTGTATACTGGAATGAAAACTAATATTATATGAAAATTCAACCAAAGAATGATGTTGGTCCCAACTTCTCTGATAATCCATCGAACAAGCTCATAGCATATCCTCTAAGGTTTGAATTTTTTGTTCTTACTGTCCATCTGATTGGGGATAAAATGCTATACTAAAATTTAATTCAGTACCCAAGGACATCTGAAGGCCTTTCCAAAAGTTAGATGTGAACATGGGATCACGATCAGATACAATGGAGAGGGGAACTCCATGTTACCTAACTATCTCATTAAGATAGAAATAGTAAAGTTGATCTAGGGAAAAAGAATCTCGTTTATCAATTAAAAGAGCAGATTAAGTCAAGCAATCAACAATAACCCATATTGCATTATTACCTCGAGATGTATTCGGTAATCCCACAACAAAGTCCATGGACATATTCTCCCATTTCCACTCTAGCACTGGTAAAGGCTGAAGCATCCCTTTTGGTAACTGCCGCTCTGCTTTAACCTGTTGACATGTCAAACATTTCACAGTAAAATTGGCAATATCTGTTTTCATTCCAACCCACCAGTAATACTCCCACAGATCTCTGTACATCATAGTACTGCCAGGATGAACTGAAAACGGAGAACTATGAGCTTCACATAAAAAATCTTTCTTCAACTGTGAATCACAAGTCACACACAATCTCTTCCCAAATCTCAAAACGCAATAAATATCAATGTTGAATTCAGGGAACTTACCTTTCCAAACCAGCTCTACCATTTTATGCAACTCACTGTCTTGCTTCTGTGCTTGCATGATTCATCTGATAGAGATGATTTCACTGATACCTGAAACAAAATAGAAGAACATCCTGCACCGACAACTTCTATTCCAAAGTTCATCAAATCCATAACCAAATGATCACTTTTCAAACACAACATTTCTAATGAAGCATTACATTTTCGACTCAAAGCATCAGCCACTTTATTTGCTTTTCCCGAATGGTAATGAATTGTACAATCATAATCCTTGATTAATTCTAGCCATCTCTTCTTTCTCGTGTTTATCTCTTTATGAGTGAATATATACTTTAAACATTTGTGATCAGTATATATTTCACACTTTACTCCATACAAATGATGCCTCCAAAATTTTAAAGTGAAAACAACAGCAGCTAATTCCAAATCATGTGTAGGGTAATTTACCTCATGATTTCTCAACTGTCGTGAAGCATAACCAATTACCTGATCATTCTGCATTAGGACTCAACCAAGTCCTTTCATTGAAGCATCACTATTGATAACAAACTCACCATTCCTGGAAGGTAGTGCCAAAACTGGATCATTCACCAATCTTCTTTTCAACTCCTAAAAACAATCATCACATTCTTTTGTCCAGATAAACATAACAACCTTCCGAGTTAGCTTAGTCATTGGACTAGATAACCCTGAAAAATTTCTAACAAACCATCAGTAATAGCCTGCCAAACCAAGGAAGCTACAAATCTCAGTTACATTTGCGGGTCTTTGCCAGTCTTCCACAACTTTTGTTTTTCCAGGATGAACAGTTTTCTCATCTTTAGAAACAATGTGACCAAGGAAATAAATTTTTTGCAACCAAAACTCACACTTGCTGAATTTTCCATAGAGTTTATTTTCTTTTAGGTTTTGTAAGATAACCCTTAAATGTATTTCATACTCCTTATTACTTTTAGAAAAAACCAAAATATCATCAATGAAAACCACCACAAACATATCCAAGAACTCATGGAAAATTCTATTCATTAAGACCCTGAATACAGAAGGTGGATTGGTTAGCCCAAAATGCATTACTACAAATTCATAATGGCCATATCTTGTAAGGAACGCGGTCTTCGGAACATCTGCTTCCTTTACCTTCAGCTGATGGTACCCCGATCTCAAGTCAATCATTGAAAAATACTGAGCTCCCTGGAGCTGATCAAACAAATCATCGATTTTAGGCAAAGGATATTTGTTCTTAACAGTGATGTTATACAAGGCTCTATAATCAATGCAAAGTCTCATTGAACCATCTTTCTTTTTAACAAATAAAATAGGAGAACCCCATGGTGATGTGCTAGGTCGAATGAAACCTTTCTCTAATAAATCTTGCAATTTTTCCTTCAACTCTAAAAGTTCAATTTGAGCCATTCGATAAGGGGGTTTTGAAATTGGCTTAGCATCAGGAACTATGTAAACAGTAAACTCAACTTCTCGATCTGGTATTATTCCAAAAAACTCATCAAGAAAAACATCTGGATACTCATTTACCACTGGCACATCATTAATATGAACAGTTCCATTATTTTCAACGACGTGTGCAAGATAACATTCATTTCCATCTTTTACAAGTTTCTTGGCCTCTTGATAAGTTATCAACAGTAAGGGTTCATTATTTTACACAAAATAAAATCCTTTCGGAAATGAAACTTCATTATCTCTATAGTCAATCTTTTCATGGTAAATAGAGAGCCAATCCATACCCAGGATAACATCAAACTCTACTAGAGGTAGAACACTAAGGTTTGCAAGTAGGTTCTTTCCATAGATAAGGATAGGAAGATTCTTATAAATTCTTTTTGCCTCAACATTTCCTCCAGTTGTTTTTACCAAATGTTCAAGAGTCATTTCGTGAGATGGTATTCCAATTTTACTAGAAAAGTTTTCAGAGATGAAGGAATGTGTAGTCCCCGAATCAAACAACACACTGGCATAATCTGAAAAAACAAACAAAGTACCTGATAAAACTTCATTTGATGGCCCGACATCTGCTGATGTAATTGCAAAGGATTTCACCACCCCTTTCTTCTTGTAGTATAACTTCTTCCCATCACTCGAGCTCTTTTTCAGACACTCGTTTGCATAGTGACCCATCTCATTGCACTTAAAACATTTCACTAACTGTAAATCAATTTTGGTCTTACCTTCACCTTGATCTTTTTCAATGCAATCACGAGCCCTATGTCCCATCTTACCACATCGGTAGCACTTTCCAGAATTCAGAAGAAAATCCCCAGCATTCCTTTTGACACATTTATCACAAACTAGAAACTTAGATTTCTTACCATCAAACTTTTTTGAAGAATTTTTCCCTTTCTCCTGCCACCTTGGTCTCTTCTTCTGCTGGTTGTTATAGAACACCTGATCATCGGAAAAATCCATTTCCACCTTCTCAGCACATCGAACAATCTTTTCTTAACATTTAAACTCACGAGAAGCTAATGCCCATTCGATATTTTGGCTTTAATCCTAAGTAATAACGATTGATTTTACTATCAAGGTCTCGTATAAAATTTGGAGCATACCATGCCAATCGAGTGAACGTTTCTTCATAGGTAGCCACTGACTCTTCCTCTTGCCTCAATTACAAGAATTGATTTTCCATCATAAGTCGTACATCCTGAGGAAAATACTTCTCAAGAAACATACTTTTGAATTCAACCCAGTCAAGAGCATCAATCTCATCAGCGTCCCTGATATTTTTAACCATCGACCACCACTGATCTGCTTCACCCTCCATACAGTAAATAGAATGACTAAACTTTTGATTTTCTGAACACCCCATGACATCGAAAATCTTCTACAGTGATTTAATCAACCCTTCAGCTAGCATAGGGTCATATGATCCTCTGAATGATGGGCGATGTTGCCTCATGAAATGTTCCACCACTAACATGTTCATCTGTGGTTGATCTGGCTGATCTCGTGCATGGATACCACCACCATTTATCGCTTGAGTCAACTGCGCCATTACTGCAACAAACTGTTCAGTTCCAATTCCGACCATCTCAAGATGCTGATTCGGAAGGTTATTTCCTTCTGCATGCCTTCCTAGCACTGCTTCCCTATTTCCTATGTGGAAAACCATTCTGAACAAACATTTCATAGATGAAGCAACATGGTAATCTTATAATGCTATATCACATCAATTTGACCTTAAAAAATATTTTTGGATAATCATTTAATAGAATTATAACTCCTAATGTTATCTAAACCGACCTCTGATACCAACTATAAGGCCCCAGCCTTAAACCTTACTTAATCTTGAGTTATTACAAGATTACACATTGAGGATCTTTTCGGGTTTAGAGTTTTAGAGAATTAGATCATAAAACTTGCATTAAATTCCACATATAAACAAATTGGTTACATAAAGATAGTATTATTCTTTCCCATCAATGGAAACATATTAAAAATAAAACATGAATTCATTCTTGAGACTTCCTTGACACTACGATCATATCATGTACCTTTCCCTTGACCTGTGAAAAACATTTCAAAAAACATGGGATGAGCATAAAAATCTCAGTAAGGTATATAAAAATATGGAAAGGAAACATGGGTACATATATACATAAGAATGAAATCATACTTTACCCATAAAACATAAGCACTTTAACATACCTCATCAAATCATGAATATATCATAGAAATCATAAGACATAAAGGTAACATGAGGCATTAATAACATTCTTACGTAGGGAGTAACCCTCTTGGTTACGTTTGGAATACCCATCACAGTATATTCCCTAAATCTCTTCAGAAAAACCTTAAAGTTTCACTCCTTCGCGTTACCCAATGCATTGGAGTGCTATATCGGGCTCACCCGCCCTTAGTTTATCACGGAACCACCGTCTTCATAATAATTCCCAAGAACCTCAACATAATCATATCATATAAAACATGCATAAAGGAAACATAACATTTCCACCTTTCAATAAAAAGATATAAATATAACACATTGATATAAAAACATTATGAAAACCATTTTCAATACAAAAATAAAAGAAAAGTAAAACATGGTATTTATTTTTCATTTAAAAAAAGGCATGGCTTGTAGAGGAATCCAAAACTAAAATAATGGTCACGGCAGCGGAGAAATCGTTGTCGACGCATACGTACGACAAAAACATTCCCTTTTGTCAATAAGTAAATGCTTCGTATAAAAAAGATTCATTTTGAATAAACGTAAAAGTCAAAGGGGTTTATACACCATATAAAAGAAAGTTGTATATAAAACAAAATATGCCTCAACGAAAGGAGATTGAGACGGAGTCCCATACCTTGGGTCCGACTTGACACGGTCGTTCATTAATCTCCTGAATAATAAACTTGAGTTAATTTATACTTGTTTAAGAACCATTTTAAAGTTAATTATTCCTTTTATATCACTTATTTCTATGTCATGAACACAATGTCATTATTTAAGTTAATAACAGTCGTTTTAACAATCATTGGTACCTGAGTCAAAAATAAACCCTTTATAATTAAAAGTTGTTCATGTATCCATTATATCCAGAATTATAATAATTATGTATATATCATATATATCATATATATCCAGTATATACATGCATTTATAATATTACATAATCATTTAGAGGTAAGAAATGAAATGCACCGTTCATGGAAATGGTAAGTCGTACGAACGCATGAACGCTACTTTCATTTCTATTTTGTATTTTATATAATGGAATAGTAATGATATAAAGGTATATTATAATTCCAGTATAATATCATATATAATATCATAACTCCATCCTTTAGACATCCCACATATGGTTATTAACGAATCAAATCACTTTGAGGGGGCGGTAGTCCACACTTCCTTAAATGAAGATATCGCGTTTACCCATAAGGGAAACCATAATGGTATTCCCAAAATGAAATATACAGAAGATTAAGAAAAACATTAACATTTTATAAATCATATATAAATATAGTGACATCTTAATGACAACCTTTTAATGTGTTAATAGAATGTTGAACAATCATCATTTCGGGAGGCATAAATTCACCATCCACGGAAACAGTATGTTCATTAACCATTAGATGTAGGTGTGTGTAAGTTTAGCTCTAATACTTATTATAAAAACATCCTAGTATATTGAAGATACTAGAGTTGTTACAAAATAAATGAATAAAAAGAGTTTAGGGTGTTGGATAAGTAAAATAAAACAAAAGGACTCAAGTGAAGACATTACCTTAAAATCAGGTAACTCCCTTTGGTTTGAGCTCAAAGGATTCCTTGGGAAGAATTCTGCCCAAAGTGAGGCTTCATGGTGTAATATGGGGATGTGGAGAGAAAAAAAGGGCAGGGGTTGGACGCGCCAAAGGCTTTGGGAGTGTGGGTAAGGAGGTAGAGGTGGGGGCCTTTTATAAAAGGAGAGGATGGGCACTCTTGGAAAGTAATGAAATAATACTTTATTTGAAAATGATTTTCGGATTCAAAAGGTCCCACATTGATATAATTAGAGGGTAAGGTGATAAGGGTTCTAAATCCACCCATCCAACAGGTTTTTGACATGTGTATGTCATAGATTTTACATTTTCTTTTCATTTTATTTAAATCTTTTATTAATGCGGTAATTACTGCATCATCATGATGTCATAATTAATGTAATTTATTTAATGTCTAAAAATAATGAAAAAAATATCATGATGTAGGAAATATTTTTAGGTTTTTAATTAATATTTATAGTCCAATTGATCATTTATGTAGGAAAAATTAAAAATATTTTACTTAGGTGATACATTCTTTGTCACATTTAACGTTCTTTAAAAATAAAAAGATACAAAGTCACTTTCTCACAAAAATGATTCCATGGGGCCCCCAAGTTTGGCACAAGGAATCCCATGGTCGGCCATGAGACAACCAGTAGCCTTAGGAAACATGTTGTGGTAATTTTTGTATTATTATGATATTATTGTATTATTTTTAACTACCTGATTACTCATTAATCAAGATAATTAAAGATAATTACCGTCATTACTATTCATACTGTCCAAAAACAAAAGTGTCTTGATTACATAATTTGGACCTTCTGATTCCAAATATATAATCCATTTTACCAAATTCCAAACACAGAAATTGAAATAATTGATTTAAAAATAATTCACGTTGTCAAAACAAATAGCGGGGTTTTTTTAAACAATATCTATAAAACTTTTGGCATTAGTTTATGCCCAATTCCAAAGTGAAATTAATCCTAATGACCACCATTGTATTAAATGGTAAAAATATATTCTAATTTAACTTTAAAACCAATTCAAAATATAATCTAATCATATAAATAAAGTAGAGTAAAAAATAGTTTTGATGTAAAATGCAGTATTTTTCACTATTCATTAAAAAAACGAACTTCATAGGAAAAATAACAAAAAATTCCCACAAAGTAAAATTTGATGTCCCAGTCATAAAGAATAAGTTTATTTTGACAAAAATATCTTATAAAATTGTCAAAAGATAGATTTAATAATGCTTTTCCATTAAAAGGCATTAAAACTATCTTTTAAAAATATTAGTGTATTTCATGCTTATGATTGGATTTATTTTCATTTTAAGCCTCTTAAACACTATATAATTCATTTATATACATAGATAAGAATATCTATTATTCATTACATACTTGGGATGTTACATTATAAGATTCTTGTTCACTTATAATCTAAACCCAAAAGAAAAATGAAGACTACGAATTCTTAACTTTTGAGAATGATCCATATATATGAATATTTCCTGGGGGAGTTATCTATGATTCATCTGACACATATCTATATTGTTACCTTAGAGACATACAGTGAGATTATTATTGAGTTTCTGATTACCTTAGTTCTAGATCTCATCCATGATTCTTTTCATGTATGATGAATGTATTGGAAGCTACTTTTGGGGGTGTATTGGGTTTCTCAAGGCCCTTAAAGTACAAATTTTATTGGGATCCCCAGTTATTCAACATTATCCTTAGATATAAATAGGGATGAAAATCCCAAGGATTGGAAGAAGATTTACCATGATAAAAAGAGTTTATGTGACCCAATAAAATAAAATATAACCCAAATGAAGGGTCAACATCTTAGGATTATCCAAAGAACCATTTCACATGCATGGCTATCCCGAGAAAACATACAGGGGGTCGTAGGTCAGCTTGAGGTCCTTTATCAAGTATAGTATGTAAAATCTCATGTGTTTTACATCATAAAATATTAATCTTTGTTTTATGAGGGATATTTTTGGTAGTATATGGAACTCTTTTGTATGGGAGATTCATCACACACCAAGCCAAACTTCGAGGGGTGTTCGATTCCCCTTTTCATCTATCCTCCCCCAGCCTTATGTAGTTCAATGATATTATTATCCCTTGTAATTGGGGTTAGAAATTAAGATCAACTATAATTATGGGTATTAACATGAGTATAGAGAGTTTATTAATGAGGATCACTCCCCATCCTCATGTGTTGGGGTTTTACCCCATTCAAATACTATTGGAACAAACACTTCTCCACATACTAGTCCAACCCAACCAAGGTTTATCCCAAACCATTTCACACCTCTTATACATGTGGAAAATGGATCATAATCATGGAATAAATCATCAACCCACACGAAAGAATAATGGAATTATTTATTACTGATTTTACATATCATTTTTAGAGACCACTCCATATTCTCTACCCTCAATAGCTGCTAATACTCCACCTCCTCCACTTATATGTACTGTTGTTCCAACTAGTCCTTTACTCCTCCTACCACCACATATATTTCATCATTTTCTCAATTAACTCCACTAAATATTATTAAAATTATGTATAATATGTTATTACATTGTGAGAGTATTTCAAATGGGAAGGGATACACAACACAGTCTATGGATGAGGTCCTTATCATTGATCCTACTTTTAGAACCATAAGGTTATTATAAATTCAATATTCTATTATAGTTCTACCTATTGACCCATATTCACTATCATAGCTAACTAATACTCTATAGTCGGCTATTTGGATTGACCCATGCTAAAAATATATAAATAATACATTGATACCATGGCCTAATGAAAACATCAAAAAAATAATTTTACAACCCAAAGACCTAAATATTTTTTATCTTAAATACCAATATCGTAAAAACATTTATTTTACATTATATGAACATTCATCCATTAACTAAAGCATATATTATATATTCTATGAGACATAATCATCTTCAAATACTGGGTAATGGGAAACCTACAAAGGGATGAACTCAAACACTCATTAAAATATAACATATCGAAGGCCATAATTGTTAGATCATAAATATGTAGGAATTTGTGAATAAGGAAAAATATTATATTTAAATGAAAATAAATAAATAAAATCCTAACCATAATAATTAAATAATGATATATCTTCTAAAAAGTGAATACATTTTATACTGGAAAGATAAAATGAAACTTGAAGCATATATAATTTTACATGAAATGTATGAAATAAATTGGAATAGTTATAAACATAGAATTACTTTTTACAGTGAAACTGGATGCCATCCAACCTATTCACATGTAAAATTTCGAGTCCATTTAAACAACATCACACTCACCCATTGTAAACCTAACTACTCTCTAACATGTTCACATAAAATTTCAATCTCATAAGATATAGACATTTATACAATGAATTATTGGTAAATATTGGTAATACCAATCTAATAATATGTAAATTTGTTCTCTAATTGGAAAAAAATTCATCACATCATAATAAAACCCATTGAAAGAAATATGAATTTCAAGAAATTATCTATTACTATCTTATAAAATATTTTCAAAAATAAAATATTCCAATGTCTAAACTTTGTCACCCAAATTAAGTACATTGTTAGAGAATTTAGAAGTTTTTTAAAGAAACATAACTACATTTTTGGTAAATATTTTGGAGACATCAGGGAAATTGGAAAAAAATGTAATGCTCAGACCCTAGAAGCCTGGAGTAAATTAAATATTTTATTATATTGGCATGATTACAATGAATCAAATACTAAAGGACCAATCAGTTTAGCAGTCTTGTAATTCCATATTTGATTCATGATACCCATAATACATTAGAAAATATAAATTTAGAAAAATGATATATAAAAAATGAAATAAACATAATCATTGAATACTTATTCAAATATTTCTTTTTCAATACCCAAGAAAAGGAATAATAATAAGGGTGAGATAAATTGAACAGTAAGTGAAAATAAATATTAAGTAATAATGAATCAATGAAAATAAATTAAAATGGGAAGTCAAATAACTGTTAACACATTCCATTAAAATAAGTAGATAAGTAAATATCAATATAGAAAGGTAATAAACTTAAATTCAAGGCATCTGAATCAATAAAAAAATTAATGAAATGTATCCATAGTTATTTTGACACAAAATATCATCAATGAATAATAACTAAATATAAATTATGGAAATGAATAAATATTGGTCACCGTGTTTTTTAAATAAATTTTACCATTACTATTAAGACATTTCACAAGATGGTTTACAATATATAGGGTAAACCCCATCTAATTTGGAAAAATTATTCGTCTTATGAGACTACCAATGCATCAAGGGGATATTTGTAATCAGGCCCCACCCATGTTATACCAATCCAAATCATTCCTTATATTCAAGAACAATATACCTTAAAAAAAGATACATATTTAAAAATAAATTTATAGCAGAATATAATAAATAATAGCATTCATTGACATTAATTAATGAAAATACCATTGAATTATCCTAAAATCAATCTTCATTGAAATATCATATTAAACATTTATTTGTGTGTCATATCATATTGAATCATTTAAACCATAAACCCTATAAAGGAATAATTTTAAATGAAACTTACAATATCATGAGAGTAAGGATATTCATTATTTAAAGTGTTAATGTTTATTAAATATACCAAATAAAAATGAATTGGTTTATAATAACAAATAAGTCTCAATGGAATATAAATTGAGACAAAATCACTTACCTTAACCTTAATTTTGATGTGTTGTATTTAACCTCATATATAGTTGTTTAAAATATGTTACTAACTTATACCAGAACCATACTCATCATATATTAACTCCTTATAATATTTTATTAAATGTTTGTTAATATTCATTTATTAATGTCACTATTTCGGGTGTTAATTGTCTAGTTTTCTCGAGTAAGTATTAACTTTGTATATGTTGTTATCATTAATTATAGCATGGTTTCATCATCTCTATAATTGAAACCATGGATTTATTATCATATATATTCATTATATATGAATTTATAGTAGTCTATTAAATTTTTATATTAGAAATGAAGTGCTCCGTTCATGGAGACAGTAGGTCATACATACGCATGAATGGTACTTTCATTTCATTATTGTATTAAATGAATAAAAAATAAATGTTATATTTGTATATTATGATTGTAGTATCATATATAAGTTTTATATGTTACATGGTTTTATTAAAACCATCCTTCGTATGTTCCATGTATGGTATGAATTATTAATATCACTTTGATGGGGTAGTAGTCCAAACTTCTTCAAATGAATTTATCTTAAATAAACAACATGGAAGGAATATAGGTAAGTGTTAAATAAACATTATAGAAAAATAAATAAATTATAAATAACATATAAAAAATATTTAAATATATTTACAATCATAATGGCCACTATGATAGATGGTAAATAAAAAATGAACAATCACTGTTTTGTGATGCATTAGCTCGTCGTACATAGAAATAGTATATTCGTTATCCATTATATGGAAATGTGTGAAAGGGTTGGTAAGAATAATATAAAAAAACATACCATTATATTTATTATAATAGTGTTTTTATGTAAGAATATATTAATAAGAGTATATGGAGTGAATAACGGAAATGAAACTAAAAACATGAGAGAATAAGTTACCTCTAAATTGATAACTTCATTTGGTTTATACCAAAAGGATTCACATGTAGGATTTATGCCCAAAAAATGTATTAAAGGTTGATTGGAGGGATTTTTGGAGTCTATTTGGGAAGATATTTTCTAAACATATGTGGATTGAGAGGTGTGAAGAATTGGTAGTGGTGGTGGCCTTTTATATGTGTGGAAAATGATTCACTAGTTTTTTTAATTGAAGTTAGGTGTAACCACATTTTTACATATCAAAAGTCTTAAAAATCAATAAAACTAAATAATTGAATTTGATTTCCAAATTATGGCCATAAAATGTATATTTTACATGTCGACATGTCATTTGGGCCCCTCAATTATAGTTTTAGTCCTTTATGAACCTTGGTTTTATTTTAATAATTATAATTAATTTTAATTATTTTCAAAAATACTTTTGGTAAAAAAATATATTAAACATATTATAAATTATAAAATATTCTGATCCCAAAAATAGAATAAATTTTATTAAATTTGAATCTCAGGAGTGGTAGATATTAATTTAAATTTAATTCCACTGACAGGATGATAATACGGGTTTTTTAAGGTAAAAATATCCAAAAGTTTTCTATGATTATATAGACAATTTCAGTGTAAAATTTTTTAAAATGACCGAAATTGTACTAATTGATAAAAATATTATTTAATTAAACTATAAAAATTTAAAAATATAATTTATCCTTATAAATAAATTACATGAAAAGGTAGTTTTGAACTAAAAATCACTATTTTTAGTATTTATTAAAGATGAATCGTTAAAGAAAAATACAAAAAATCACCCTAAGATAATTTTTCTATTTTTTTACAAATATTAGGTTTATTTGGACATTATAAACTTATATAAGAGTAAAAATTGGATTTAATATGGGTTCCCCGTCTAATGATGAAAAATCTACCATTATAAAAATATAGTTTTTATATGTAAAATTGTCTTTGTTCTTATATTATGATTATAATATATATTATATTAATATCAGAAATATTTTTTTGGATAATTATTATATATCACATTAATATCACCCGATAATTTTAATTAATTTATTTTAAGACGGTAAAACATCATATTCCCATAAAAATAATAATATTTCCTTTCATATTCAATTAGTTATTATATTCATTTCTAATTAATTTTTATCCTATAAATTCATTTTATATTTCATTAAACCATATATTTCCATAATATAGTTAGTTATATTAATAAAAACTAATTTAATAGATAGTTCAAGTCTTAATATTTTAAATAATAATATTTTAATAATATATTATTGTTCGGTTAACACAGGGTTTTAGGTGTAAAGTATTATTTTAAAGGAAGTCTCCCTTATGTGTAACACAATGTAACTAGGTATCAATTTAACTAACAATTAGATCATATATAAAATTTATTTAAAATAGTAAAAATCTTATAAAGTGTCAGTGTATTATTTTTCCTAAAGTGTGTGGTGTTACATTTCATACACGATGCCAAATATATGCTTCTTACTTTAGAATTTTTGGTTGTTAAATTCTTCCAACCATTAAAATTTATTTCATCCTAAAAAATTAAACATGTACTTGTAAATATATTTATTTGAAATAAATTATTGTTGAAATAACCATATCATAAAATGGTTCATATAACATCTTATTAATAAGGGAGAATGGAAATAACAGTGGTCGCGTAAATAGGTCCCTTGGTAGAAGAAAACAGGTGGGAAATGGAAACATTGATATAAAAGAAAAAGTATAAAAATCATGTTTTGTTGGATAGTTCTAGAGAAAATGTTTTGATGAATGTTTTTTAATAGAAAACTATAAACCATGGGTGTTAATAAAGGTCATTGATATCTTCAAAAATGAATATAGTAGAAAGAAATTTCTATTTCAAACCCATTTTATTTTTATTGTTCAGTAATTATTTCAATGCGTGAGGATATAAATAAATATATGTTTCAATACACATAATATTTTTCTTTGATTATGCCATGAATGATTTCTACTTCATCACTTAACACATGATAAATAATATGATGATGTAATAAACTCTCCTCTAAAATCTCATCAAATAATCCACTAAAACCATTATATAAATTGTTAAAATTTATAACAAATTATGATCCAATCAATTTTGAAAGAGTGTAACTAAATTTCCAAAAATAACTTATCATTATACTTTAATCAATATGAAGAATCTCAAAATTTTCATATTCCTAAATTGTGAATGACTTTATCATGTATCCTATTGAAACATGCTAATAAATCAAATCACCAAAAAACCATATTGGTAACATGCATTATTACTTATTTATTTTGTAACACACATGTTATTAGATATATTCCATAAATCCAAAAATTATTATAAACTCTATTAAGGATAGCATACACCACATTTCCACAAGTGATTTATCAGTTCCATGGTTATCATCACTTGTCCAAATCAACCATTTTTCATCATTATTTAAACATAAGGAACATATTAAGGTTTTTCTCTACTTGAATAATGTGTTTTCAAAAGATTTTTACTTTCCATTGAATATATTTTTTGGTACCATCAAACATATGATCAAAATTTATTTATCAAAAAGTACTTTATTACAATCCTTATATATTTCATAAATCATTTGATGGGAATATCATAAATAAAAAATATTCAACAAATTTCATAGATCAAAATACAAAAGTACATTAATCATTCCACATCAATAGTATCAATAACATAATCCTGACCTTGTCCCCTTAGAATCTTCTGAGTTATATTATCTTGATTCTTAGGGAATACATTTTCATAGTTCCCCATCTACTTGTTGTAGTAACATTGAATATAGTAATTTTCTTTTTCCCTTTGTAATATTTTTCCCTATGACCCATTTCTCCAAATATATAAAAAAATACCAATACTTTCAAGAATTTACTGTAGTGATTCTTTCCAGAATTATCACAAGATGTAAAATCCTTTTTTCCATTCATCTTATTTAACTCATTACCTTTATCATAGTGTTAAAAAGACCTCTACTTCCCTTGTTTTCACTTAGAGTCGTGGGACTTGGATAAATCTTTCTCTATCTTAATACAAAATCACATTATTCCATTATTTGAAGAAATATTTTGAGAAACATGATCACATAAAATACATGGCATATGTCCTTGAAATAAGTGCTTGATCTTTCAATTTGTGGTGAACATATGATTTGTATATTACCTATATAACCTTGTAATGGTATCTTCGTAATAACAACACCCTCCTCTTCATTTTACTTTAAGATAAGTAACTTCCTATTGATCGTAATTTTTTAATCGCAAGGGAATTATTTATCAAATAATATTAAATTTTCATCATTAAATGAATTCAGTTTTTTCTTCCACCGTAGTATTCCGGATCAGTGACCACCATTACTCAGCGTCACATGGAGACAATAGACAACAACTACATCCTTTTCCTTGTTTTCTTCATTCCAAGGTAGTAAATAACTTTTCCATATTCTTAACCCATTTCTTAGCTATAATTGGTTTTTTAGTCCCCCAAAATGGTGGGGGATTCTTCCACATCAAGTGATATAGAATAGAATATTATCTTTATGGAATAGGTTAATCCATTCAGGTATGGTTATTTTTCATAACCTGACTAATCTATCCAAATATATCCATAAATTTCTCAATTCCAATACTAGATATGTTTGTTTCCTCAGTTGGGAAATCACTAAATTTTTCATGATTACTGATACCAGATTATCTCATAAATTTGTGATCATTGTATAAATATAAATATAGAATATTACATAACATAAATTTATGCATCAGTAATCCTCAAATCATAAAAATTAGTAACTTTGGGGTAATATCTTATTTCAAATCCTTCATAATTTTTGTTAATGAAAATGTGAATTATCCTATGTGTATCCCCTAGGAGTTTCAAACTAGGTGCACAATAAGGCTTATTGTCATGTACCGTATTACCCTTAGTAAGTCCTAGAACACCTTGTTATATATAATTTATCCTAGGTATATATATGATAGAACCACATCCCATTGAAGTATCCATATATAGATTTCTTACATGAAAAACCACAAAATCACTACCTTACCAAAATCCAAGGATGGTATTGTATACCTTTCCTCAATGTATATAATAGGATTTTCCTCATTATTCTAAGTTTTATAAATCATATTTACAAGGTTTCTGCTAAACACCCTCTGATAGTAACTATGACACCGTAACCATAGAATCACAACGTGGGTGCATTATTTTATTACATTGTCATGATTACATGGAATCAAATCCTAAAAGACTGATTAGTTTAGGAATCTTGGAAATCCATATTAAAGACCTGATACCAATAATACATTAGATAATAGAAAATTAAAACATGATTTATAATAAAATGAAATAAAATGAATCTTTTAATTCCTATTTAACGATTTATTCAACATAACCTAGGGAAGGGAAAAATAATAAGGGTGAGCTCAAATTCTTAGTACGAGAAAATAAAGTGGAATCAATAATGAATCAATGATAATAAATTTACATGGGAAGGAAAATAATGGATAAAAATTCCATTCAATTAACAAGATAACACCATATCAATCTGGAAAGTTAAAAAACATTAACTCATTCAATCGAAATCATAATACTGAAAATGAAATATATCCAAGGATATTTCGATGCAAAATATCATGAATGAATAATAACAGAATCAAAATAAGGGAAAAGATTAATTTTTAGACACTCTATTTCCTAGTTACATGGTACCTTTACCAATAAGACCTTTAACAAGATGGTTTACAACATAGAGGGTAAAAACCCATATAATTTTGTAAAATATTTTTTCGCATTAGACTAATGATTCATCGATGGGCTATCAATAAGAATGCCCTTCCTGTGTCATAACAATACAAAGAATTCCGTATTTTCATGAATAATGTTCCTTATAAAAATATATGCATTTAATAAAAATAAATAGATTTAACAATAGTTATACATTGGAGGATAAGTTGAAACTGGTTTTTTTGTCATTAATTAATGTAAATAATATTGAAAGATCCTAAAAACAATCTTGATGGAAGGGAAATTTTAAATATTCCATTGTGTCCCATGCCACATTGAAACATTTAAATAATAAACCCCATGAAGTATTAATATTAAATGAAACTAATAATATCATGAAAGTAAGTATATTCGTGATATAAATTGTCAAATTTTGTTAAATACCCCCAATGAATTTGAATTTGTGAATAATAACAAAAAAGTCTTAATGGAATGTAAATTGAGACGAAGTTCTTTACCTTATCCATCCTTTGTTGTGTGGAATTTATAATTCTGTGTAGTGTTTATATATATGTTAATAATTTATACCATAACCATACTCATAATATATTAATTACTTATAATATTTTATTACATGTTTATTATCACCCTTTCATTAATTTTACTATTTCATCTGTTAATTGCCTAGTTTTCTCGAGTAAATTTTAACTTGTTATTTTTTGTTATAATTAATATGATCATGCTTTAATCATCTACATAATGTAAACCATGGATTTATTATATTATATAATCAATATATATTTATATATATTATTCCACTATATTTGGATATTAAAAATGAATTGTACTGTTCCTGGAGATGGTAGGTCGTACATACGCGGGAATGTTATTTTCATTTCATTGTTTTATTGAATGAAGTAAATATTAATGATACATATGTATATTATAATTCAATTATTATATATATATTTTATATTTTACCTAGGTTTATTAAAATAATCCTTTACATGTTTTATGTATGGTATGAACGAGACATATATCTTTAGGGGGCAGTTGTCCACATTTCCCCAAATGAAGTTACTGTATTTACACTAGATTGAAAGCATAAAGATGTGTTATAAATAAAAAATATAAAAGTGTAAAGACATTATGAATATAATATAAAACATATATAAACCTATTTTCCATCATCTTGTCCAATATAATAGGTGGTAATGAAAAAATGAACAATCATCATTTCGTGATGTTGTAGTTCACCGTAAACAGAAATATTATGTGTGTTGCCCATTTAATAGAGGTGTGTATTAGTGTAGTTAAAACAATAAAAATAAAAAAATCCTAGAATATTGATTATAATTTTTTATATAATCATATATTAATAATGTAACATCCCAAAATTTCATAGTATGTTATATCTTCAAAGTAATCCAATAACTTGCGCTACATGCAACACTGAGTTCAAGCGCACCACGACTCACCGTTCAAAAAGAAGTTATGAAATGTATTAAAAGAATTTTGAATGTTATATACTCAATATAATTATAACATCCATATTATGTGTTTCTTAGACATAATATAAGAATAAATTCAAATTTTAAGATAAAGGACACCTTTAAAAAAAACAAATTTACAACCTTTTAATAGTGAACCCTTTTTAAATCCAATATTTGAAAATTTTATATATTTAATTTGAAAAAATAAACTTCTTCTTTAAAATCTCTATATAAAAATTTTGTTTTGATAAATTTTTTGTGTTTTTATAATTTCCTTCATATTTTGTTGAATTGTGAATGTACTAAATTTTAATTGAAAACAACTTTTTTAATAAAAATAAATTATAGTGAAAAATTATAATTTTGAATGGTTTGGAAGTATAATTAGATTATATTAATATCATTTAATAAAATTTAGGTCATTATATGTATTTTCACATTTAACTTTGATATAAACACATGTCAATCTTCTGATTGTGTTTACATTTTAAAAACCCACTTTTTGGTTTTAACAATGGTAATTAATCTTAAATTAATTAATGAAACTTATATATTTTGAATTTGATAAAATAGACTTCATTTTTGAATTCATAATATCAAAATTATTTTAGGGTGAATTTTTGATATTTTTTTGAAAACATTCAATTTTTGATTAATAGTAAAAAACAATGCGTTATTGTTTAAAATCGACTTTTTATTTAAAAAATTATTTATTTTATTGAAATTTATTTTAAGTAAAAATATATAAATAATACCAATATTAGTTCAATGTAATTCTATGGAGTCATTTTTATAATAAAATTAGATGTATAAAATATTGTTGAACTTTTTATCGTGTTTTACCCACCTCTTATGAGCATTTGCAAATTTACTTAAAACATAATTTTACCCCTTCTGTGAATTGAATTTCAAAAATATGAGATACACAATTTATATCAATAAGTAAAATGTGGTTCAATAAGATGAAAATAATATATGGTGAATATTATGTTTTAACTTTTATTTATAACGGTTAAAAGTAAATATGGAAATTACAGGTAAAAATGATATTATTATTATCCTAACAGAAGTCCTAATTCTAATGGACATGTGTAACTAGACCATATAAACCTTAGAAATAAGATATTATCCTTTAGGTCCACCTGGATTAGATGAGGAAATTTATTATTATTTTATTTAATGAAGACTTCAAAGTTTTAATTTCAAATTTTTATAACTAAACCATTTTTAATATAGGGGTATACAGAAGATAAATTAGATTGTAAAAATTCATTAAAAAGATAATGATATTTCCTACATAATGGTATTTTATTTATAATTTTTATACATTAAATAATTAATATTATTTATGACACAATGATGATGCCGTAATTACCTTATTAATGAACGATTAAAACAATTGATATTATAAAATATCCAATTAAATATTATTGGAGACTTTTGATTAATTCCAAGAATTTTATAGCTTAATAGGACAAGTTCAGATTTATTAAATGAATTTATTTTGATGTAATCATGCTGTTATGACTCTAACAAAAACCAAATACAAAATAGTATAAGCATTTGACATAAATATGTTTTTAAAACAAACATTATATTATTAATTGATATTATATTCTTAAAAATCTATAGTTAGGAAAAAGGACAAAGATACGATTATATATATCAATAATTAACCTATTTGGGTTATCTTGGATGTTTATATTATGTTTATTAACCATATAATATAAAAATATAAAGAAACATGGTAATTGTCAAACTATTTAACTAAGAGTTAAATCTACAATATAAGGTTAATATTGTGCCCTAAACGTTTAAAAAACCTATTGGTTGAGAGGTTTTTGACCCATACCCACATTATCCTTTAAATAAATCAGTTTTGAGCTATTAGAAATCGAAAACGAATTTATTTTAAAATAATATTTCAATCTTTTTATAAGGTTCCCTCACCCCTCTAATAAAAGGTTACTTCACCTTTTCCCAAATTCACACCATCAAAGCCATTTGGATCGGCCAAACCCTAACCAAATATCCTCTCAACTATCCTCCGTTCATACAAGAGGACTTACTTTGGTCAGAAATCCAACTTAAGGAGCAGTTTTGATCAAATCAAAACGAAGAACCCGAAGAAGAGGTAAATACTCTACCACCTATTTCAAGTTCTTTTCTTCTTAAACTTCCCCTTTTTTTGTTGGTTCCATTAAAAAATAATAAATCCAGTGTCTTATATATCCTATGATGTTATTATAAAAATTTGACAACCATATTCATTATTCTATCCATCATTTGATGACAATGTAACCATACGTGCTTATGCACGACTTGCCATCTCCACTTCGTAATGTAATTGTTATTCAAAACATTATTTTTTGGATGGGTATAATAATGATGTATAATTGATGTAAATAATAAATATAACATGTTAATTGTTATTTATATATGATATACCATATATTTACATACGATTTTAAAATCAAAAGAATGATATTGTCGCTCGTGCGTACGTACAGATTACCGTCTCCATGAACATGATGAGATTCATTTCCCCATCATAACCATTCAAAATTAATTTTCATTTGATGATTAAAAATATTTTTTAAGAACATAATATCATTCTAGATATGAATCAAATACATCCTATCTATAACAATAATGGATTATGTAACAAAACATATCAAGGGAAACAAATTAGTTAACACCCGAAACTGTGATAATACTAAAATATTATTAACGAAGAAATATTAAAAGATCATATATGCTATCATATTTATTTATATGGTTCTTGTATTATTTAATAACAATATTTTGACTATTATACAGGAGGAAAAAATACCATCAACTAAGGAAATGTACAGGGTAAGGGTTAATTTCAAAATTTATTTATTATCCGAGGTTGTTTTTATGTAAGTATCTACATGGAATTAATTATCATCGAAATACATTTTTCTTAAAAATTTATTTCAAAAAAATTTAAGGTTTCATATAGTATGGGTGAATGTAATTTATAGCCTTATTCGACATTATATTTTTTGAAATTATTCATTCTATCATTTTCAAAATAAGGCACTTTATGACCTTTTCGACAAAATTAATGTGAGAATGTTTTCATAAATTATACAGTGGGTGTGGTTATTATCCGCCATTATTACACCTTTGAAGCTTACATTACATGATTATAAGAATATTTTCTAAATAAATGTTTTCTTTTATAATTATGTGACTTCATATGATTTCAAAATAAATATATATTTCTCTCATATAATTTTAATTTCATCTATGTCAACATCCTTTAATGGATTTTACACTTGTTTGAAGTTGATTCATTATGATACAAATCTTACATATTGTATTGATGTTTATTTGATATGTTTGACTGTGGATGTGATATTTTTATACCATTAATGGTTTATGGTTAAAGTATTTACATTTCGTATGCTAATTTTAATACGAATGTTTATGTTATGTTTCAAAATTTTCATATGAGAAATACATTGGACATAGAATGTGACGGGTGGAGCATGATATAGCTCCTCGATGCATTGTTAGGTCTCATGAGACAAGCTTGTGTCTTGGCATAAGGCCTTGAGAAAATATTATTGGTTGTCTTGGCACAATGCATTGACTATGTGGTTATGAAGTCTGGTATTATGCATTCCATCATTATGAAATTGGCTATTGATATTTCAGGTGATTATTCGACAAGTTGAATATTAGTGTGAATAAATAAATGGAATTATTTTGATTTATAATTTCCATATTATGATGAAGTTTAAGTTTAAAAGGTATTTGTTTTAGTCTTATACATTGCTTTAAATTTTTATGCTTCTTTATGAAAGATTCCTCTATCTTGTTATCCTTACTGAGAATCTGAGATCACCCCTTTCTATGTTTTATTTTTCCCTGGATGGGAAGAGGTATATTATACCTAACCTATAGGGATTAGTCTAAGGGATATTAATTTGGTAGTGGAAGACAATTGTGTTGTTTTATTTCATTTTATAATGTAATGTAAAACATAATAATGTATCTAGTACTTCCAATTCTAATGAATTGATCAGTCTTTCGGGATTTGATCCATTGTGATCAATCCAAAGTTATGTAATAATGCAGCAAATCAAGGTAACTGTGGTTAGGGAATTACAATTGGTATCAGAGGAAGTTCAGTACAAACCATGGAAACTATATTTAGATAAACTATGATTATAGAACATTACCCTAAGATAGAATTTTAGGATTAGTATAGAAGAACTTCCAAGAATTTTGGTATTGTTGAGATTTTGTATATTTTACAAGAAATACATCCATGTCTGGATACAAGTAGGTAAAGGAGGCTCCAGAACAGATGTACCTAGGAGGGAAAACTCTGACAATGAGTTTAGGGCTTGATCTCGGTATCCTAATACACTACAACGGGCCTTGCTGCACTCTGTGTTACTTCACTCGTGGGGGATAATTTTAGTATAATTCACATTTTAATTATAATCCATTATGAATGATTTAGGGGTAAATACATTCTCAGAGAAAAAATATTTTAAGATTATATATTATACGGAAAATATTTTCAATTTATATTAGGTATTATACAAGTTTGGAATTATGCATTGCAAATCATAGACTAACATAGTGTATGTCATTGTTTAGAAATTGCTCCTAGTAGAAGGAATGAGAATTCCAGAAATATGCATGATCCAAATAGTATGAAGGATCAAACATTTCTTGGTATTAGGAAATCATTTAGAAGGAAAATAGTCTCCCACTTATTCTCATCATATGAAGAAATAGTATCATGTGTTAATAATATAAGTAAATAATTCTCCACATCCTACGACATTGAAGGGATGCAAGGGAATAAATGGATGGTAGAAAGAAAGATGGATAAAGGGAATATGGGAAAGAATGATTTTCCCATATGTGATAATTATGGAAATAATTTCCTTGGTAAATGATTGAAGAGAATGAGAGTTTCTTAAAAGTGGGGAGAAAAAGGACACCAATTACATGATTTTAAGGGAATGAAAAATATTTTAAAGGTACAATGCTTCATATGCATGTAGTTGGGACACTATGAAAATCAATGGCCAAATCAACAGAGTCTTCCCCAAATGATTCCATTGGATAATAATCACGTTATGATACTACCACAAGTGAAGAAAAATGACTAGTGTTCTTATTTTTTTATTAAAGAAAATGTCATCTCAGTGTTGTATCGATGATGTACAAGTATTATGAATTATTGAAATAAATAAGGATTATACTGTAGTAACATTTCATTGAGGATTTGAGATTATATTTTACTATGAAAAGTGACTCAACAGAATGTTAAACGTTTTTAAAATACATTGTTTAAGGAAATTTAATCCTTAATATGGTCATGATACCGAGGTAGTGATTTTGGAATAAGAGATTGTTGAATTGGATAAATTATATTGGATATTCTTGACATCCTTGGAACTGATTAATGGTTTGTTTTTTTCATCAATGATATAATATTAAAGGAATTTGGATATAAGGAATATATCCAGTATTCTATAAATAATGTGGGATCATGAATGTAATCAATAAGGATTTATGGTAATTAAGTTTTTTACCATGTTTTAAATTAATACATGATGAAGGTATTCACATGTTATTATGTGGAAAAAGAGATCTTCATTATGTTTTCCTTCCTTATAAATCTTGGACAATGAATTTAGATAGAAGTATTTTTGATAAGTCTAAAGGTTGGAATGAAATAAGAATGACATTGGATACTATTTTTAATGTTAAAACGTTTCTTATGATTATTTTTGCATTGTTATAAAAAGGACAACCCTATGTTAGGGCGATAACACATCACATCCAGTAAGGCCGCGAGACTAGAACATGCAACCGAAGGGAGAGAAGGGTGCATCACCTACCACTAGACTATGTGATGTCCTAGATTGTATAATGTAGTTTTTTTAAATGGACTGACAGATGAATTATAAATTCATTTTTTTGTAACCCTATATGATTAGTATATATAAAATATTTTTAAGTTCTGTTATCTTTTAGAGTGAAATATGAGGTTGTGGTAGAAATTAGTTAAAATATCTAACTCTACTTGTCAAGTATATTTTTCTTTCCAATTATTCATTGATCAAATTAATCCTTAAACATCGGGGAAGTGTTCTTAAAACAAAAAATGTGTTATCCTAATACCTTATGTTTTGGTGATCTAATGATATTTTAAATCATCATAGATTGATGGCATTGAGGCCTCCAATTTTACACATGTTTGTGATTGACGACCTCAATCACTCCCAAAAAATATTGACATTTTATCTCAAATTATGTGTCTATAATTTCCACCAATATTCATGTATTCGAAACCCTAATTTTGTGGTGACTTATTCATTTCCTTTTCTCTCTTATTAAGACTAAATTTTATTAACCCTATTTCTGATGTTCGTTTCCACAAAGGTATTTTCTATTTTATGCATTTATTTTTGAAGAACAATTTCAAATTATGAGGACGCAATTTATTTAATGAGGGGATAATGTAACATACCTTGATTTTATAGTACATTATATCTTCAACGTAATCCAATAACTAGTTCTATACGCAACAATGAGTTCGACCGCACCACGACTCCCCATTCAAAAAGCATTTATGAATAGTATTTACTACATTTTGAATATTATATAATCTATATAATTATAACATCCATATTATTTGTTTCTTAGACATAATATAAGAACAAATTAAATTTTTCAGATAATGGAAGTATTTTTCATAAAATGCATTTTTACCACCGTTTAATGGAGAACCATTTTTAAATCCATTATTTAACACTTTTATTTATTCAATTTTACAAAATAAAATTATTCTCTAGAATGAGGACATAAAAATTTATTTTCGATAAATTTTTATGGTTTTCTGATAACATTCATATGTTGGTGAATAGTGAAAATACTAAATTTTAATTTAAAACAAGATTTTTAATAAAATTAATTTATAGTGTTATATTTTAGATTTGAATGGTTTGGAAGTATAATTAGATTATATTTTTATTATTTATACAATGTAGGTCATTATAAGTAGTTTAACATTTAAATTTTACATAAACACATGTCAATATTTTGATAGTTTTTACTTTTTAAAAACCCAATTTTTGGTTTTGACAAATGGAAATAATTTTAAATTAATTAATAAAACATATATATTTTTTAATTTGATAAATATAGTTCATTTTTTAATTCATAATATCAAAATTATCTTAGCGTGACTTTTTGGTATTTTTCTGAAAACATTCAATTTCTAATAAATTGTAAAAAACATTTCGTTGATGTTTAAAACAAAATTTTTATTTAAATTTTTATTTATTTTATTTAAATTTATTTTAAGACATAATAGATACATAATAAAAATATTTTTTCAATGTAATAAATTGGAGTAATTTTTTTAATAAAAGTAAATGTATGAAATTGTACTGAACTAATTACCGTCTTTTACCCACCTCCTGGGAGCATTTGAAAATTTGCATAAAATATAATTCTAACACTTCTGTGAATTGAATTTCAAAAATACAAGATACATAGTTGATATCAGTATGTAAAATTTTGTTCAACAAGTGGAAAATAATTATTAGTTAATAGTAACTTTTAAATTTTATTTACCACAGTTAAAACTAAATAGCAAAATTTAATGTAAAAACGATATTATTATTACCCTATAACATGTCCTAATTATATTGGATAAGTGTAATTATAATAAAACCCACTGTATGAATAAAATATTATCCTTTAGGTCAACGTGGATTAGATTAGGACATTTTTTATTATTTTATTTAAAGAAGAGTTAAAAGTGTTAAATTCAATGTTTAAGAACTAAATCATTTTTAATATAGGCTTATACATAAGAGAAATTCGATTATAAATATTCATTAGAAAGATAAAACGATTTCATACATAATTTTATTTTATTTATATATTTTATACATTAAATAATTAAATTTAGTTATGACACAATGATGATACCGTAATTATCTTATTAATGAAAGATTAAAATAATTGATATTATAAATATCCAAATAAATATAATTTGCGAATTTTGAAAAATTAAAAATATTATAGGTTAATATTACATGTTAAGATTGATTAAAAGAATTTATTTGGAAGTAATAAAGATTCTATGACTTTAACAAAAACAAAATACCAAATAGTGTCAAAATTGGACATAAAAATGTTTTTAAAACAAATACTATATTATAAATTGATTTTATATTCCTCAAAATTTAATTTTTGGCCAAAGTACTTAGATAAGGTTATATATATCAAAAATGAACCGCATGGGGTTCTATTGGATGTGTTTAGTATGTTTATTAACTATATAATATAAAAATACCAAGAGACATGATAAGTGTCAAACTATTTAACTATGATTTAAATCTAAAAGATAAGGTTAATATGGGTTCCTAAATTGGTCAAAAGCCTATTGGTTGGTAGGTTTTCAACCCATATCCACCTTATACTCGAGATAAATTATTTTGGAGCCATTAGAAATCGAAAATGATGTTATTATAAAATAGTATGTCAATCTTTTCCAAAGGTTCCTCTCACCCCTATTATAAAAGGGCAATTACTATTCTCTCAAATTCACACCAAAAAGGCATTTTCCTCGGCCGAAACATACCCAAATATCCTATAAACTATACTACCTTCATCCTAGAGGCCGTAAATTGGTCATAAAGTCAACCTATGGAGCCCTTTTGATCATATCAAAAGGATAAACCTGAAGCAGAGTAAAATATTTAATCTCCTCTTTCGAGTTCTTTTCTTCTTCCACTTCCTCATTATTTGTTGCTCCCATTCTAAAATAATAACTCAAGTATATTCTATATAATATGATGTTATTATAAAAATTTTACAACCATATTCATTATTTTATCTATCATATGATGATAATATCACCGTACGTGCGTACATATGGCTTACCATCTCCACGTCGTTATATAGGTAATATTCATTACATTATTTTTTTATGGTTCTAATAATGATGTATAATTGATGTAAATAATAAATATAACATTTTATTTATTCTTTATATATGATATACCATCAATTTGCATAGGATTTTAATCTCAAAAGAATGATATGGTAGCTCGTGCGTATATATGGATTGCAGTCTCTACAAACGCGATGCAATTCATTTCTCCATCGTAACCATTCAAGAATAATTTTCATTTGATGGTTAAAAATAATTTTTAAGAACATAATATAATTCTGGATTGAATCAAATACATCCTATCCATAACAAAGACATCTTATGTAACAAAACTTTTAAAGGAATGTGAATCAGTTAACAACTTAAACGATGATAATATTAGAATATTGTGAACAAATCAATCTTAGAAGATCATATATGATATAATATTTATGTATATGGTTCTTTTATAATTTAATAAACATGTTTTAACTATGATACCAGAGGTTAAAATACTATCAACTAAGGAAAAATATAACTTAATAGTTAATTTCACAGTCTCATTATTATTCAATGTTGTTTTTAGGTAAGTATCTACTGGGACTTCTTTATCATCCACATCCATGTTTCTTAAAAATTTTATTAAAAATATTTTAATAGTTCATATAATATGGATTAATTTCATATATACCCTTATTTTACTTTATATGTTTGGAAATGAATCTTTCTGTCCTTTTCCAAACTAGGTATTTTATGACCTTTTCAACAAAATTAATGTAAGAATGTTTTTTTACTTATACGACGGGTGAAGTTATTCTCCTCCATTATTCAATTTTGATGATTAACTTAAAATATTATAATAATATTTTCAAAATATTTGTTTTCTAATATAATTATGTGACTTTAAATGATTTCAAAAAATGAAAGAGATATTTCTCTCAAATAGTTTTGATTTCATCTATGTCAACATCTTTTGATGGATTTTACACTTGTTTGATGTTGATTCATTATGATAAAAATAGCCCATATTATATTGATGGTTTTGTGATATGTTTGACTGTGGATGTGTTATTTTTATACCATTCATCGTTTATGTTCAAAGTATTAACATTTAATATTCTAAATTTAATATGAATTTTTATGTTATGTTTCAAACTTTTCATATGAGGAATTAATTAGACATAGTAAGTGACGGCTGGAGCCCGCTATAGATTTTCGATGAATTGGTAGGTCTCATGAGACAAACTAGTGTCTTGGCACAAGGTCTTGACTAAAAATCTTGTTTTTTGTCTTGGGAGAAGGCCATGAATATGTGGTTATGAAGTCTGGAATTATACATTCCATCATTATGAAATTGGCTATTGATATTGAATGTGATTATTGAACAAGTAGAATATCCATCTAAATATGTAAATGGAATTATTTATATTTATATTTTCTATATTATGATTAACTTTAAGTTTAAAATGCTTTTTTTAGTCTTATACATTTCTTTAAATGATTATGCTTATTTATGAAGGTTTTTGCTATATTGGTATCCTTACTAAACATCTGAGCTCACCCCTTTCTATGAATTATTGATCCCTAGATACAAATTGGCATATAAGGACTAACCTACAGATATTAGTCTAATGGATATTAATGTGGTTAATGAAGAAAATGTGTTTGTTACACTTCATTTTATAATGTAAGGTAAAACATAATTATGTATCTAGTACTTCCAAGACTACTAAACTAATCGTTCTTTCGGGATTTGATCCTTGGTGATCATGCCAATGTTATTTAATAATTCACCGACTCTAGGTAACTGGGGTCTAGGAATTATTAATAATAGAATAGGGAGTGAATAATTGAAATGAATCTAAATATCTTGAGAGAAGACGTTACCTCTTAATTAGGTAACTTCTTTTGGTTTATACCAAAATGATTCCTTGGAAGTATTTATGATAAAATTAAGAATTAATGTTCATGGGATATTGATTTTGGGATTCTATTTGGGCATATATTGTCTGAACATAAGTTTTTTTGTAGTTGTGAAGAAGTGGGAGATGTGGTTGCCTTTAATAAGGGTGGAAAAGGACACACATGGTATTTTTTAAGAGATGTTAGGTGTACCAACGTTTTTATCTAAAAAAGACATAAAAATAAATAAGACTCAATAATTTAAGGTTAATGGACGAACTATGTCCATAATATTGGTGTTGTACAAGTGTATATGTCAGTTGGGTCCCTAAGGTAATTGTTTAGTCCTTTATTAAGCATAATATTACCTTAATAATTGTAATTAATTTTAATTGCTTTCACTAATATTCGTTGTCAAATAATAAGTTGAAATTATTATACATTATAAATTATTCTTATTACAAATGTGGAATAAATTTTTCCAAATTCAAATCACATTATTGGAATAAATTATTTCATATTTAATCCCTTAGATGGGACGATAATGTGGGTTTTAAGGTAAAAATGTCCAAATGTTTGCTTTATTTTTATAGTCATTTTCAAAGTTAAATTGATTTAAATGACATAAATTGTATTAATTAATAAAAATATTATCTAATTAAACGTTAAAAAACTTTAAAAATAAAATTTACCCGTATAAATAAATTTTAAGAAAAATTAGTTTTTATCTAAAATTCATTATTTTTCACTATTCATTAAAAAATAAATCATTACAAAAAAAAAAGAAAAATATTTCCCTAAGATAATTATTATTATTATATAACAAATATAGATTTTATTTTGACATGATTTACTTATATAAAGTATATTGTTTTTATTTAATATGAGTTCTCCATTCAAAGGCGGCATAACTACCTTTATAAAAAGTTTGTATTTCATATGTAATATTGGGTTTGTTCTTATCTTATGCCTATAAAATCAATTGTATGAATATCAAAAATAAATTATTTGATAAATAATATATGTATATATAACATTAATATCACACACTAATTTTACTTAATCTAATTTATTAGGGTAAAGCATCATTGCGAGTATAAAAACAATAATATTTTCCATTATATTCAATTAGTTCTTATAATCATTTCTAATTAATATGTAACCTATGAATTAATTATATAATTATTTAAACTGTTGTTTTTAATAATATAGTTAATTATATTCATAATAACTAATTAAATAGATTTATTTATCAATTTATTATTTTCCCTTATGTGCTTGGTGTCACATGTAGTGCACACTATCAAATCAATTTCTATCTTTAGAATTTCAGGATGTTACAAAAAACTTATAAATTGTTATTTATTTAAAGAACTTATAGATTATTTTTAAACCATAGTTTAAAAACATATCCAATTTTTTTTAATAAATTTTAACAGAGAAACATAAAATATTATATGTCAAAATTAATAATCTTTAAACGTTAATTTTATTTTATAAGAAAACATCGATTGGAAGACAAAATATAAATTCTTGAAATTAATAGACTTTTATATTAAAAAATTATACATTTTTCAAAACTCAAATAATTTTAAGGGTTTATAAAATATCATTTTAAATATGTGGTAATTAAAAATATGTGGTCAAAAAGAGACAGAACATAATATATTTCCAAACAATAAGAGAATATTTGGGATTAAGGGAAAATATAGACATCTAAAAGAATGGTTCATTAGAATGTTTGATAATTATTTTTACAATATCATAATTTATAAATGAAAATTTCATGAAAGAAGATATGGATATAGAATATAAATAACATTAAAATAAAGATTGTTTATAATATAATATCACCATTTTTATTAGTAGAACAAAAATTTAATGATAAGGTTTAATAAAGAGAGTTATAACTGAGGAATGGTAATTGAGATATCCAAACTCTAACCAGGTTCCTAGTTCATTATACGCACATGCTTAACATCCTAAATAATAAAATTATTTTAACAATATACCTTGTTAGGAAACTTATTTTTATATATTTAATTGAATATTCACTATTTATTTTCATATTCTTTTTACTTATTATATTTTTTCCTATGTATGGGTGAAAATCAAATCTTTGTGAGATTATTCGAAAAAAATTTAGAAATCTATGATGATATTATAATTATGATTTAAATTTGTGATATAAAAATTATGGAACCCAAAAAACATTCTTTAAATTCATTCTAACTTATAATAATATTATTCAAGTTCTCATAGTCATGACTGAAATATTTTTATTGAATCCAATCAAGTAGGTTGTTAAACCAACCCAAACATGAACATGGTATACAATTATGGGTGAGTATTGATAATGAATTTTATAATCTCATACCAATATAACAATAATTATAATGTTATCATTTAAAAAAAATTATTATATTTTTATTTTTTTCCTTCAAATGAAGGGAAAATAAGATGAAATCCTAGCTAAAAATATGGATGTAGTAGTATGCGAAATGCACAATTAGGATTACTCTTTTTATTCTATGTCTATAAAAAGAATAAAATAATTTATTCCCAATTAATATAATTAAAATTAAGTATCCAAATGTTAATAATTTAATTAGATAAATATTTTTACATAATAATATAATGAATTAGAGTAAAATAAAACACTACGACAAAGTAATACTCACGTCGGAAGCTTGACCTTCCTCCTAGAAAACTTCATAGAGGTGAATTTATTAATAAACATAATGTTGAAAATATGTTTAAGGATATTGTATATGATTATTGGGGGTCAAAAATTTTAAAACTATATATGAAAAATTAAAGTGAAGTTGAGTCCTATAGTGGATGAATTTTTAGCTTTTTTTGTGGGAAGGGCCGTTTTGGTAGTAACCCTCGTGTTTTAAATAATTTAAGGTTACTTTTCATAATTAATTTGACAAAAAGTTTTCAAAATAGTATTATAGTGTGGTTTTTGCTAAAAAACATTAAAAACTCATTTAAAAAAAATTTAACTCGTTTTTTCGTTTTCCCGTTAGTAAAATAATTTTTACTATTTTTACATTTTACTATTGTATCAATTTTTTGACCATAGTAACTAACATCAATGAAAAAAATTGAAATTGAAATTATTATCTAATTTAATCCATACTATCTCAAATTTTACTAAAATATTATTATATGAAAAATTATAAACGTTTGAAAAGTTAATTTAAGAAAACACATATAATCACCTAAACAAATTTCCTAGAAAAAAAATGTTTTCATCATTTACTTTATTTGTAAAACAACATTATCATTTTTACATATCTTCCTTAAATAAATTAAGTTATTATAATGTAAATAAATTTTGGTGTTATATTTTGGAAATAAATATTGAATCTCAACTTGAAAAATTTTTATTCAAAGAATCAATCGAAACCATTTTTCATTAAACCAACATTATAATTTAGTTTTAAAAATATTGATACTAGGATTTATAAACTCATAAAATTAATTGAAATGCATAATTTTATTCACTAAATACATATTTTCTTTAATTTGGATATATTTTTTGACTTCTATTACATGGTTAAATAATGATAAAATCACATAAATCAAAATTTCCAAAAAAACAATATTTTAGAATAAAAATCAGACTTTCTAGAAGAAGATAAAAAATTCATACTAAGTAAATTTTGATATTATAAATTAAATAAACAAGTTAAATCTAAAAAATTAATATTCAAAAACTTTTTAATTTATATTTTAAAATAAAAAATATAAAAAAAATACTTTAAATGATAAACAGTTTCAATAACAAAACATATTAATTTTTAATCTTCTAAAGGTAATTGTTTTTAATTAAAAAACATGATAAATTTTATTATATATTTATTAATATTTTTCTTTTAATATGATTTGGTTAATATTACATTCATTTTAACATGTGATGAATTTACTGAATATATCCTAAATTTTTTAGTGTATATAATTTATTGTAGTTAAATTCTACCCGATTAAAAAGATTCCTTCAAATTTTATTACACTGAGGAAAATAAGTTAGAATATATTTCACTTAATATATTCGTATGTTCCCATATATATGGTCTTGTTCTGCAGATCCTTATACCATAAATCTAATATCTCAATTTTTTGTTCCTCATCGAAGATTTCACGTTCCAATTTCACAACATCTATATTTACAACATGTGATGAATCTGTTATTTACTACCTCAAAAATTATAAAATGAAGACATCATGCTCTTGGGAGAGCTGAGGCTGGAGCACTGAGAGATACTATACGACAATAACATGATCAAGGATCATGAAGGGGTTGATATATATATGTATTATCTTACCTTTGTTCTCAAATATCATAACCTATTACCATTGAGAAATTTAGAGAAACGCCTTATCAAAACCATAAAATTATAGATCTCTTAGCTGATTTTTTGTACATATCTTATACAAAATTTGTTTGATTTTTATTTCTCCTTAAATGGTATGTACATTCATTGACAGTTCATAGAAAATTTTAGGTTATCTTAGCTTTATTTCCATATATTCAACCCAACATGTTGGATTCATGCATCTCTTCCCATATGGGTACTTGTATGGTTCTATTATGATGCATAAATTGAAGCTATTATTATATATGAACTATATCAAAGGAAAATTTTAACCCAAATATTTTTATAAATACAATGAATTATATCTTAATATATCCAATATAGGTTCAATAGTTCTCTCAGACTGACCACCAAACTAAGGGTGCAAAGTAGTGTTAAAATTCATTTCATTCCCCAATATATATTGAATAATTTTCCATAATATTGATGTAAACATTATATCCCAATCAGATATGATATACAGGATCACTCCATGAAGCTTAACCAACTCGTTAATGTCTATCTTCGAAATTTGATATACCATGAAATATTCTATTATGGCAATAAAATGTGATAAATTTTTACGTTGACTAAATATAGCCATTTGTCATTATGACATTTAGATGTCACGGGGAGTGATATGATGATATCCATTGTGATGTTTTCGAATTTCCATATATGTATATCTAATGGCCGCATCATCTATTTCGGATTTTATAATTATAAATTAACATTTTGACATTCCAATCATCGATATATATACTCCACAATTTCCTCTTCCAGTTACCACACATGAAATTTTACATCATATCTCTATACATATTTACGCCAACAAGATGGATAGAGATGGATGAGCTATGTTCATCTTCCAAAGGACCATTTTTATTTTCCTGTATATACGGTACACATATCTGATTTAAAAATCTTATGACTCATTTCTAAAATTTGATCTATTGAATATTCACTACCTTCTTTTGTAACACTACATAATCCTTTTGTTATTACTTGATCCTTAATTGAATATTGGATTGAGCATAAACATAGGAAAATTAATATTTTCCCTTTTTATTATGACATCAAGATTCATCCTTATATGATCCCAAACTATTGGGTCTTTTTCATTCCTCATCATATATAATTTATCAAGACAATTTTTACTCACAGCATCAACCACCTTTTTCCCTTTCAATGGTGGAAATGTATTGAAAAATAATAATATTTTTCTTAACTCCAACAATCACCTTTAGCGCATGTTTAACTCGTTCTATGTGAAGAAATATTTATGGTTATTCATGTCTATTTATATATTACATATCTCACTATAAATTTAGTGCCTCCAAATTTTCAATAAAAATATCATCGCCGCTAATTTCAATCATGCATCAAGTAATTTTTATCCTGATTCAGTAGGGTGGATGAGGTGTAAGAAATTAAATTTTCATATTTCATGAGAATCCATCCCAACACATTTAATGTTGAATATCTATAAATTATAAACCCTTCACCACTATATGAAAATGTATGCATAATTTTGATCACTAACCTTTCCATAATCTTGTTGAATCATTCCTCACATTTTTCATTCTTGAGGAACTGACTCTTTTACATGTTATCTTAATAAATATAATTTATAGCCGTGAAATATTTCTCCCAATGTATTTGTAATAACCACATAACCCATGAAAACAATAGATTTTATTCATGTTTTCTGGTCTAGGTCATTTCTCAATAACCTCAAACTTTTGAAGGATCAATATTTACACCCTCACTTGTGATTTCATGAACCAAGAATGATAATTTTTATAAAAATAATTCAAATATTATGATTTTTTCATAAAATATTGTAACACCCGGAGATTTTATGAGAAATTTTTTTATGTCTTATGTTATATGCAACACTAAAGGAATCTTCCACAACACACAATACTGACTTGTCTTGCATTACACGCAATCACGACCTTCCTCGATAGCGTGTGTAGTACGCAATACAAGGTTTCACTAAACAACGATATATTATTATCGACTAGATGTTATGAATAGTATTACCTACATTTTGAATTTTATAACATTATTATTCATCTTAGAGATTTTCTAGAACATGGTAAGAGAACATAATAATTTTTTTGGGTAAAATAAGTATTTTTAAAAAAAATGCAGTTTTGCCGCCTTTTGATGGTGCAACCACATAAAATTTAGTTTTTGACATGTTTTTAAGTTCAATTTGACAAAATAAATTTCTTCTTTGGAATCAGGAAATAAAAATTTTCTTTGGATAAATTTTTGATATTATTCTGATAACTTTCATATTTTGATGAATAGTAAAAATACGCTAATTTTTAAATAAAAACAAATTTTTTCAGTGAGATATTTTATATTGTTGAATTATAATATTTAATGGTTTTAAATTATTAATAGAATATTTTTTTACTATTTAATATAATGTATGTCATTAGCATTAATTTCACTTTGAATTCATAGGTAAAACCATTTCAATCTTTGGCAATGTTTTAACTTCTAAAACCCATTTTCCTAACAAGGGGATTGATTTTAAATTAATTACTACAACATATGTGTTTTGAATTTTAAAAAATGTATTCCATATTTGTAATCAGTGGGTCCAAATTATATTAATAGGCAACATTTTATTAGTATCTACGGAAAATTTTGTTTACAATAGTTAAAGGTAAATCAGGTAATTAAGGATAAATATAATATTATAAAATTACCCTAACACCTGCCAAAATCTTATTGGATGACTAAAATTTGACCAATATCACCTAAGGGTCATATTAGATTCATTTAGTGGACTTTTTTTCCATGAAAAGAATTTAACTATTATTAAAACCAAAGAAAGTGACAACATGTCAGTTTCTTAAATCTTATAAGTATAATAATTTTAATTTTGTGATAAACATAATGAAACGTCGAACATGAATAGTATACAGAAATATAATACAATTTCCTACATCATATGAATTTTTTTTAGAATTTTTAGGGATTAAATAATTATCATTAATTATGACACAATAGTGATGTTGAAATTATTTTATTAATTTAAATATAAAATAAATTGTTTTAAAAATATTAAAATAAATATCATATGAACTATTTAATATTCTCCACTAATTTTCAAGATACATATGACATTTTATGAATGTATTAAAGCTTTTAGTTCAAACGTATCTTCTGTATATATTTTATTTAAATATAAATAAATGAATACTGTCAAAATTGACACTGTTGTTATTTTATAAAAATAACATATTATAAAATTGTTTAAAAATCACAAAAATATTTAAAAATCATAAATTAAAATTTATATGGTCTAAAATGTCATAAATTATAAAATTATGTAAAATTCACAACACATATGTAATTATTTATAATAATTTAAAATTTAGAATATTATTACCACAAATAAAATTAAATTGATAAATAAGGATAAATCAAGATGATAATGTTTAAAATAAATTCCTAACATGTCTAAATTTTATTTGATGATGAGATGACAACCCTATATCATCTAATCTTTGGATATGAGTCATTTTGGAAGTTTTTACATGGGGTTGGGATTTAATATAAACTAATATTTCTTATATTTTCAAAGGTGCCCCTCTCTTCCCTTATAAAAGGGCACCACTTCCCTATCTTCCTCACACCACATTGAGCCTTCATGCTCGGCCAACCCCTACCAAATTATCTTCTACACTTCCCTAGAAACATCCTCGTGGCCCCGGTCTTCTTCAATGTCCAATTTTAGTGCCCCAAGTGGAGGTCTCAAAGAGGCACTTCAAAGAAGATGTAATGTCCATTACCGATTCATTCAACATTATTTCTTCTTCTACATCTTCTTATTTAGTTGTTTAATTATGAAGTAATAACATCAGTATCAATCATATACTGATATGTTATTATAAATATGAAATAACCCTATTTCACCACCTATCCATCCTACGGAAAATGAAATCACCGCGCATGCGTATGTACGGAATACCGTCTCCACGCCGTGGTGTAATATATTTTCCACCACCACCTTACTTAGATGGGTATAATAGTGTAAATAATGACTATATATGATTATTGTAAAGTTATATTGATTCTGAAATATTATACATACACTCCAATACAATTCCACAATCATGGGAATGATGTCATCACTCGTGCATACATACAGAATATCGTCTCCACGATATGATGTGACATGTTCTACATGATATTCATTGCATAATGATTATATAAATGAATTTAATGAATCAATATGATATATATTACACTAACACCATTCTGGAAATGCGGTGTCTAGAACCTAAAAAGAGGAATAAGAATTTATTCGACAAAACACACATACGAACATAAAGCAATAAACACCCGAATTACAAGTAGAAATGAAATATTACTAATAAGAAGCTAAGAATATGACCATATATGATATCATAAAAATAAGTATGACTCTGGAATAATTAAATGAAATTATTTAAATCATTATTCAGGTTGTTCAGATACTTACGAAGCAAATCAGACCTAAGGTAGGGGAAAATCTCGCAATCTCATTTTTATCCGAGATTGTTTATACTTCCAAATTTACTGGGGAATATTTATCATCCAAATCCATTTTTCCTCAAAATGTAATATTTATATCTTTCTACAATGCTTTAAATCCAATTTTTCCATTCGGTGACTTTTTAGTAAAAGATGTTAAAGGAATCTTTTGTAATTTTTCGTACGAGGTACTTTTTGACTTTTTCGGCCAAAGTATGAGAAGAATGTTTTTTTTACTTATACGGCATGAATGGATTGTTAAAACATTATTTTCAAGAAGATTCCTTTACATTTTTTCATGTTTATTTTAAATCAACTTCTTTTAGTTTAAAATTGTATGACATGTAAAGAACGGAAAAGTGTTTTTGATGTAGAAAGGATATTTTACTCAAGAATGTAGTTCAAGTGTTTTATCAAAATTATTTTCCATCTAATATAATATAGGGTTATGTTTCTATCCCTATTATTGCATATATTTGATTATGTTGTGATGGAATTATTTTTAGGAATTCCTTTATCTTATAAGAATTGTTTTATGATGTCACGATGTTTAAAAATCCCATTTTTATTACATGGGTTATGCTATGGTGTATGGTTTATGATTTTTTGAAACACATAAGAATGGTATAAATATGAGATGGGTGGGACCTATATCTCCCTCCAATGAATTGGGTAAAGATTTATATCTCATTAGATAGACATGGATAGAATGGCAGGTTATATCGGTTCAGTGAAACAAGACAGAAACGAGGAGTGAACTTGGTTCAAAAATGGACATTGTCCACTATGATGGTGTTATCAATGAGTCTTGACTACTATGAAATGATTTTCAATGATTATGTGTGTATGCCACAAAGCTTCATGTTTTATGATATCATTATTGGTATTACATTTCACTTCTATTATTTATCCCATGTTATGATCTCTTTTGCAGGATAAGATTTTTTCAAAATGTTATGTTCTTATGAATATGATATGTTGGATATTTCTTTTGTTTACCCATACTGAGCATTTGAGCTCACCCTTTTGAATTTTTTCTTTTCCCCAGGTTAGAAAGAAGGATATTAAGTTGGATATGCAAAAAAGGGACTCTAGATATGATGAAATTAATGGGAGACAACGTAGATGATTTATGAACCAGTGGTTTATTTTTCCCAGTTTCTAAAGACACTATACCTATACGGTCCTTTCATGGTTTTGTTATATGTTGAAATAAGAATGCTTCAATTTTGAAGTAATAACCATGTATGTAAATTATGGATCGTTATAGATGGTATCAGAGGAATGGTCTAGTCAACCTTTATATTCAAGGATGTGAATGCCTTAGTAAAAAAACCCAAGGATATGTCTAAACGTAGAACACAATCATAGTGTTTTAGAAATGTCCATGAACAACCTATGATAAGAACATAAGTGTCAAATATTATTCTTGATTATTTGGTTTTCCTGTTATAATTAGTGTTTCTCACACAATTCTTCTTGGTTTTAGTCAATGACAGGAACCCAAAGGAACCGTGTTAATGCGGAATGCGATGGGCAATGCAATGATTGTCCCCCTGAGAAACCAATCTTTATGGGATATGGAATGAAAAATCATGTAGCCATGATCACACAACATTATCAAGATATGAATAATGTAGGTCTTCCAGACGAGCAAACGAAGAAGTAACATTCTGTTTAATCCTTCATGAGGCAGCGTCCACATTCATTCAGCAGGTCATCTGATCCATTAGTGGATGAACAATAGATCAGTACCACTGAAAAGATATTTTCAGTTCTTTAATGTTCTAAACATGATAAATTCATCTTAGCTGTATATCATTTGGAAGGTGATGTTGATCAATGGTGGAATCTGATTAAGAATACGAGGCAAAGGGATTAAATTGATTCCATGGAATGGGACGAGTTTAAGAACTTATTTTTCAATAAGTATTTCCATCGTATTCTTCGAACAAATATGTTAAAGGAGTTTCTTAAACCGAAGAAAAAGGATGATGAATCTGTTGGTACCTATGAAGAAAATATTACAAGACTTGCAATGTACGCTTCCAGAATTGTTATCCAACTTGAGAGTAAGATCGATCGATTCTTTAGTGGCGTAAAACCAAGTATTCGAAGGGCGTTAGCCGTAAGAGACTTCAATAGCTACGAGGAAATTGTTCGATGTTCTCTCAAGGATGAGATAAAGATTGGTGTAACACATCAATCACATGGGTTTGATAAGAAGAGGAAAATGGAAATTAAAGGAAAATCTAATGACCACACTGAAAAGAAGATGAGTTTTCCCTTATGCTCAATGTGTGGAAAGAATCATGGAGAAAATTTTCTTAAGGGGAAAAGAGGGTTATCGGAAAATTGAATGTCTAAATAATGTGAAGAAGATTTATAATGGTGAAAACAAAGGATGGGATACACAGAATGAACCTAATACACTTCAATGTTTCATGTGCAAGGAGATGGGGAATTATGCCAATCAATGCCCAAATCCCAGGGTTGATGATGATGATCGACATCAAAAAACTCTTAAGGCCAAATACAAAGGAAAGTCACATACAATTACTATCGGCAATGTGGGGTATGAAAACGACATTGTGAGAGGTACACTTACCATCCACTCTAAAGTAGAAAATGTTTTATTTGATTTTGGATCCACCCACTCTTTTATTTATGAATAATTTTCTATGGGTATCGTCGTATTACCTTAACAATTAGATGTTGAGTTGGCTGTGATAACTCCTAATCGCACAACAATCGCATGAAAAGTTTACAATTCTTCTCCAATTGATGTTTGTGGGAAATTACTTCCTGAAAATCTTGTGATCCTTCCTATAGTGTAATTTTATGTGATTCTTGGAACGGATTGGCTCTATTTATATGGAGCTCATATCAATTCCCAAAAAAGGGAAGTCACATTTCATATTCCAGATCAATATATGACCGTATATCGATGCAAGGATGAACATAACCTTCCAGTGGAAATTTTTTCCATCTTATGGGTCTTGATTCCACTAAATGAAGGTTATTTATCTCAAATGGTTAGAGAGAAACACACGATTAATAATATTCCCATTGTACGGGAATTTGACGAAGTCTTTCAAGAGGAATTTCCAGGTCTTCCACCAAATCGTGAAGTTGAGTTTTCAATAGAAATCATACAGGGTGATTTTCCTATTTCAAATACACCTTATAGAATGGTCCCAATTGAGTTGTAGGAATTGAAGAAGAAACTCCAAGAGAATCTTGATAAGGGATTCATACACCCTAGTGCGTCACCTTGGAGAGCACCTGTTCTAGTTGTTAATAAGAACGATGGATCAATGAGACGCTACTTTGATTATCTATAACTTAACATGAACACTATCAAGAACAAATATCCTCTCCCACGCATTGATGACCTATTTTACCAACTACGCGGAGCTCAATGATTTTCCAAGATTGATCTTCAATCAGGGTATCATCAATTAAGGGTCAAAAGGGAGGATATACCAAAGACGACTTTACGTACAATGTATGGACACTATTAATTTATAGTGATGCCATTTGGTCTTACTAATGCCCCTGATATCTTCATGAATCTAATGGATAGAGTCTTAAGAGACTATTTCGATTAGTTTGTGGTAGTCTTTATAAATGACATTCTTGTCTACTCAAAGAACAAGGAAGAACAAGAAGAGCACTTGAGAATTGTATTAAAGACCCTAAGAAAGAATACTCTTTATGCCAAATTTACCAAGTGTGAATTTTGTCTTCAAAAAGTTTCATTTTTGGTTCCCATAATCTCAAAAGAGTGGATATCTGTGGATCCTGCAAAAACAGAGGGTATCGAAATATAGTCGAGACCAACAATAGTTACTGAGATGCAAAGTTTTCTTGGTTTGGATGGAGATTATCGACATTTTGTGAACGATTTTTCATGATTATCTAATCCAATCACCAAGTTGACTCGGAAAGGAGTTATGTATGATTGGATAGAGGAATGTGAGGAGAATTTCAAAGTGCTAAAAAGAAGGTTAGTTAGTGCACCTGTGCTCACACTACCCTGTAGTGGAGAAAGGTTTGTGATCTACATTGATGCATCCAAGAAGGGGCTAGGGTGTGTTCTTATGCAAAATTATTTGGTGATAGCTTATGCCTCACGACAGTTGAAAATCCATGAGCAAAATTACCCAACTCATGATTTGGAGTTAGCTGCGGTAATCTTTGCATTAAATATTTGGAGGCATTACCTTTTTGGTGAAAGGTGTGATATTTATACTGATCATAAAAGTTTAAAGTATATTTTCACTCAAAAGGAGCTTAATATGTGCCAATGAAAATGGTTGGTGCTGATTAAAGATTATGACTGCTCAATTCATAACCACCCTGGGAAAGAAAACAAGGTGGCAGACGCATTAAGTCAACAAGACCATGCCCGTTAATCCCTGATGAGGATCACAAAACATCCAATATTTATGGATTTAGAAAGTATAGATCTTGGAATTATAATGGAAGGGGAAAATCATATCTTTCTCAAATGAATGTTCAACCATCTATACACGTGAAGATTAAAGAGGCATAGAAAAAAGATGTAGTGTTACAAAAGAAGGTGAGAAATGTTCCTGAATTCAACCATGATTGTGATGGGATAATAAGGTTAAGGAATTGGGTTTGTGTTCCTCCCATCCCAGAATTAAAGAAGGAACTGCTGGACAAGGCTCATAGTTATTTATTCTCTATTCATCCTGGAAGCACGGATATGTATAGGGACCTGAAAGAGTACTTCTGGTGGGATGGCATGAAAAGAGATGTTACTGAATATGTCTCTCGATGATTTGTTTGTCATCAAGTTAAAGTTGGGAGACAAAAGACTAAGGGGATGTTACAACCATTACCCATACCAGAATGGGAAATTGAAAACATCACTATGGAATTTTTCACTGGACTTCCTAAAACATCCAAAGGCAATAATGCTATCTGGGTTATAGTTGATCGTCTTACGAAGTCGGCACACCTCATTGCTATTAGAGAAGATTTTTCTCTTGACCAGCTTTCTAGGATATATGTAAAGGATGTGGTAAGATTTCATGGAGTACCACTTTCCATTATATCTGATCGGGATTCAAGGTGTACCTCGAAATTCTGGCAAAGTCTTCAGCATGCTCTAGATACAGATTTGTGTTTTAGAAATGATTCCCATCCTCAGACAGACGGTCAGTCTGAGAGGACAATTCAAACTCTAGAAGACATGTTGAGTGCTTGGTCTACGGATTTCAAAGGTGGTTGGGATCAAAACCTATCTTTGGTGTAATTTTCTTATAATAATATCTTTTACTCCAGTATTCAGATGGATCCTTAGGAAGCCCTCTATGGAAATAAATGCAGAACTCCAACTTGCTGGGATAAAGTTGGGAAAAGAAAGCTATTAGGACCTGATCTTGTTGATGAGATGGTAGAAAAGGTCAAATCTATTCAACAACTCATAAGAGCAGCTCAGGGTCAATAGAAAAGTTATGCCTACAACTGAAGAAAAGACCTAGAGATTGAAGTGGGTGATAAAGTGTTCTTAAGAATATCTCCCTGGAAGAGGGTCATGAAAATTGGAAAGAAGGGAATGTTGAGCCCTAGATATATCGGTTCTTTTGAAATAATAGATCGTGTTGGGAAGGTAGCATACTGATTGGCGCTTCCACCGAATCACTCTCAAGTTCACGATGTGTTCCTTGTATCTATCCTGAGAAAGTACATACCTGATCTTTCAACTGTACTCAGCTTAGAAGTTGTACCGCTGGAGCAAGATCTTTCTTTTGAAGAACAACCGATAGAGATTCTAGATCGTAGCGAAAAAGTCTTACGGAACAAGACCACTCACTTGGTAAATGTTTTATGGAGGAACCACCAATTATAAGAAGCTGCATGGGAACTTGAGGATATGATGAGGGAGAGGTATCCTCATCTATTTGTAATGAAGTGACGAATTTCGAGGGCTAAATTAATATTAAGGGGGGTAGAAAGTAAAACCCTGAGATTTTATGAGAAATATTTTTTTATGTCTTATATTATACGCAACACCAAAGGAATCTTTCACGACACACAATTCTGACTTGGCTTGCATTACACGCAATCACGACCTTCCTCAATAGCATGTGTAGTACACAATACAAGGTTTCACTAAACAATTATTTATTATTCTGGACTAGCCATTTTGAATAGTATTAACTACATTTTTAATTTTATAACATTATTATTTTCATACACATTTTATAGAACATGGTAAGGGGCCAAAATAAATATTTCGGGTAAAATAAGTATTTTTAAAAAAATGCAGTTTTGCAGCCTTTTGATGGTGCACCCATAATAGATTTAGTTTTTGACATGTTTATAAGCTCAATTTGACAAAATAAAACTTTTATTTGGAATCAGGATATAATAATTTACTTTGGATATATTTTTGATAATTTTCTGATAACTTTCATATTTTGATGAATAGTAAAAATACTCTATTTTTTAAATAAAAACAACTTTTTTAATTGAGATAATTTATATGGATAAATTATAATATTGAATGGTTTTAAAGTAAAAATAAAATATATTTTTACAATTTAATATAATGTATGTCATTATCCTTAATTTCACATTGAATTCATAGGTAAAAACATTTCAATCTTTTGCAATGTTTTAACTTCTAAAACCCATTTTCTTAACAACGGGATTGATTTTAAATTAATTACTGCAACTGATGTGTTTTGAATTTTTAAAAATGGATTCCATATTTGGAATCATTGGGTCCAAATTATGTTAATATTATACTTTTTATTAGTAACTACGGTAAATTTTATTTATCATAATTAAAGGAAAATCGGGTAATTAAGGGTAAATATAAGATTATAAATTTATCCTAACTCCTGCCAAAATTTTATTGGATGACTAAAAGTCGACCCATATCACCTAAGGGTCGTATTAGATTAATTTAATGGACTTTTTTCCATGAAAATATTTTAATTATTATTAAAACCAAACAATGTGACAACATGTCACTTTCTTAAATATTATAAGTATAATAATTTTAATTTAGTGACAAACTTAATGAAACTTCGAACATGAATAGTCTCCATAAATCTAATACAATTATATATATCATATTAATTTATTTAGAATTTTTAGGTATTAAATAATTATAATTAATTATGACACAATAGTGATGTTAATATTATTTTATTAATTAAAATATAAAATTAATGGTTTTAAAAATATTAAAATAAATATTATATGAACTATTTAATGTGATCCACTAATTTTCAAGATACATATGACATTTTATGAATCTATTATAGCTTTTAGTTCGAATATATCTTCTTTATATATTTTATTTAAATACAAATAAACGAATAGTGTCAAAAGTGACACTACTGTTATTTTATAAATATAAGATATTATAAAATTTTTTAAAAATCACAAAAAAATTTAAAAATTATAAATTAAAATTTATATGGTAAAAAATTACATAACGTGTCAAGTTATGGAACATTAAAAACATATATGTAATTATTTATTTTAATTTAAAATTTAGAATATTATTACCACAAATAAAATTAAATTGATAAATAAGGATAAATCAAGATGGTAATGTTTAAAATAAATTCCTTACTTGTCTATCATTTATTGGTTGATGATATTACAACCCTCTCTCATCTAATATTTTGATATGAGTCATTTTGGAAGTTTTTAAGTGGGGTTGGGATTTAATATAAAATAATATTTCTTATATTTCCAAAGGTGCCCCTCTCTTCAATTATAAAAGGGCACCTCCTCCCTCTCTTCCTCACACCACATTGAGCCTTCATGCTCATCCAAACCCTGAAAAATTCTCTTCTCCACTTCCCTAGAAACATCCTAGAGGTCCCGGTCTCCTTAAAAGGCAAATTTTAGTGCCTTAAGAGGAGGTCTCAAAGAGGCACATCAAAGAAGAAGTGGTGTCCATTACCGATTATTTCAACTTTATTTCTTCTTCTACTTATTATTACTTTGTTGTTTTATTATGAAGTAATAACATCGGTATCAATAATATACTAATATGTTATTATAAGTATGAAATAACCGTATTTCACCACATCTCCATCCTACAGAAAACGAAATCACAGCACCTGCGTACATACGGAATACCGTCTACACGTCGTGGTGTAATCTATTTTCCACCACCACCTTAATGGGATGGGTATAATGGTGTAAATAATGACAATATATAATTATTGTAAAGTTATATTGACTCTGAAATAGTATACATACACTCTAATGCAATTCCACAATCATGGGAATGATATCATCGCTCGTGCGTACGCACGAAATATCGTCTCCACGATGTGATGCGACTCGTTCTACATGATATTAATTTCATAATGATTATATAAATGAATTTTATGAATAAATATTATATATATTACACTAATACCATTCTGGAAATGAAGTGTCTCTATCCTAAAAAATAGGAATAAGAATTTATTCGACAAAACACACGTATGAACATAAAGCAATAAACACCTGAATAATAAGAATCAATGAAATATTACTAATAAGAAGCTAAGAATATGAACACGTATGATATCATAAAAAAAGTATGATTCTGGAATAAGTCAATGACATTATTTAAATCATTATACAGGATGTTTGGACACTTATGAAGCAAATCGGACCTAAGGTAAGGGAAAATCTCGCAATCTGATTTTTATCTGAGATTGTTTATACTTCAGAATTTACTGGGGAATATTTATCATTAACATCCATGTTTCCTCAATATGTAATATTTATATCCCTCTACAATTGTTTAAATCCGATTTTACCCTTCGGTGAGTGTTTAGTAACAGATATGAAAGGAATATTATGTTGTTTTATGTACGAGGTACTTTTTGACTTTTCCGGCCAATGTACGAGAAGAATGTTTTTTTACCATATACGACATGAATTGATTATTAAAAAATTATTTCCAAGAGGAAAACTTTACATGTTTTTTAATTTTATATTTAATCAACTTCTTTTAGTTTAAAATTTATGATATGTAATGAAAAGAAATGTGTTTTTGAAGTAGAAAGGATATCTTCCTCAAGAATGGAGTTCAAGAGTTTTATCAAAATTATTTTCCATATAAGATAATATAAGGTTCTATTTATATCGCTATCATTAAATTGATTTTTTTATGTTGTGATGGAATTATTTTTATTAATTCCTTTATCTTATATGAATTGTTTTATGATGTCACGATGTTTTAGAAACCCATTTTTATTACATGGGTTATGCTATGATGTATGGTTTATGATTTTGTGGCACACATAAGAATGGGATAATTATGTGATGGGTGGGACCTATATCACCCTCCAATTAATTGGTTAATGATTTATATCTCCTGAGATAGACATGGATAGAACGGAAAGTTAAACCGGTTCAGTGAAATAGGACTGAAACGAGGAGTGATGTCACGACCCCCTCCCACCAAATATGCCCCTCCTGAGCTGGCAATGGTGAAAGGAAGATAATGACCCCCCGAGTCCCGCCTCCAGTAGGCCCCGGGTTGGCGACTAGCACCAAGGGTATGAGTTTTCACAAATATGGGAGGCATTACCCTTTTTATTATTTTGGATCGGGAAATAGGACAAGTCAACCACCAAAAAGGGAAAAGAACAAGTGTACATAAATAAACCCAAAACAAGCCCACATGCATGTTTAAACAATTTTTATAACAAGGTACAAGTACAAGGAAGCTCAAAAGTACAATGCCAAAGAAAACAAGAGAACAACAACTGCAACAACTCCAACTGCCCGACTAGTAGGGTCCCGCACGGCCCTGGTAGTCCTCCTGGAAACCTGAAAGTAAACGTAGGGTGAGCATACAAGTATACTCAGTAGAGAAACCTAAAGCTCTCGTGCACAAGTGGGGAGACACCCTAAGGTCCCATGAGAAAACAGAAGAACCAGAAACTAACAAGGAAAAACTATCCACCCAGCCTCACTGGTCACACTCACCAAGTAACACAAACAAGTTTATTATATATATAGAACAAAAGTATTGGGTACCCCGCACCATTTCCCACTTAATTAGATGCTACTCTTCCTAACGGCAAACGTCCTGACGCTACCACACTCTTCCCGCCCGCACACACCTGGGCCAAACCACGCATCCCGCCCGCACACACCTGGGCCTCACAACCACGCATCTCGCCCGCACACACCTGGGCCTTACAACCACGCATCTCGCCCGCACACACCTGGGCCACAACCACTAACCCGCCCGCAGACACCCGGGCCTCATCCCAAAGGTTCTTGGGAACGGTAAGCCTACCCGAAGTGTCTTGGGCTAAAGGTCGCCTCAAGCCATCACAGCCTCCGAGACCTACCCGAAGAGTCTTGGGTGTAAGGTCACCTCATGTCATCATAGCCTATGGATGAATGAGCAGGAAGGAGCTAGTAACTAAGGGGGAACACCCTCTCCCATAAAATGGTAGTGTTCGGCACTAGGTGCTTGACATGGGTGTGGTGCGACAGAACACAAAGATACAATTATATATATACATATATAGCAAACACACAGCACAACCTATGGCTTCTTAAAAAGAGGAACTGAGCATGTGCCTCGGCACTGCTACCCCGAAGAATGCATCAACAACCAAACAATCATCCCCCAACCCCATTTAGGATTTCATGTTTCATGCAATGGTTTAAAAAATTATTACTACTGGGCAACTATCATCAAGACAAAACCTTTCACAAACATATCCCTGCCATCCACAACCAAGGTTAGGTAAAACGCAGGCAACCACATGCCATTTCATTTACAAAAGATTATCACAACCATACAACATTCCATCATTCATTTATTTCAAAGTTACACACATAAAACCCTTTCCACACATAGAACATTTCCGCATTTGAAAACTCCTTTTACTTCCAAAACACTTTTCTTAATCAATACACTTTTCATAAATAAAGGCATTTTCAACAACCAACCACTTCCCATTTCATCCCCATCGTTTACAAAAACATTTCCCACAAAACAACCAAACCACCAACATGTTCATTATTCCAATTTTGTTCAACCGGGGTGATCACACAAGGTTTTCATTCTCATTTAATCAGCCAGTATTTACACTCTTATCCATTTTCCATGTTTTAACAAGACCAACCACAAACAATTCAGATATCAATTGCACACGCAAAGGCCACCAACGACCTTGATTTTCAGTAGGCAAAGGCCATTCGATCCAAAATCACAATCAGAAGATAAAGAAACTAGAAGGCAATAAAAACAGCACAAAACCCCAAACCCTTCTTTATCCGGTTATTATCTTTATTTAAAGTTCAACTGCATCCCATGGAACAAAATAAAAATATCCCACCCCGCCTGTTTCACCAAAAAGAGAGACGAAGGTAAACCCCTACCTCAAAAGGTCCCGATCACGTCGCTTCCGACGACATCCTTCGGTGTCCTCCGCCTTCGCCAAACCTGACAAACGCCTCCTAGGATGGAAGCTGGAGAAGGAAGGCCGGAAGGAAAGGTGACAAGTTCGGGCTTAGAAGTTTCGTCTCGTCGCTACAATCCTGTGGCCGCTGACGGATCGTAATTCGGAGCTCGGACAAAGAAGTTAGAGGAGGAATACTTCTCGATTGTCCAAGAGCGTCGTCGTGCGACAAAGAAGCGATCGATATGGAAGATAAAACAAGACCTCATTCTTATATAGGCAATGAATAGGTAAATCTGTATTCAGCGTGCATTAATGAATACACGATGTAACCGTACATACGTTACATGTTTTGACTGGTCAACACAAAACACGTCACACGGTTTCCACGCGTTTTAATAATAATGATAATTCTATCAATATGTGTTGTTTCGTTGACTCAAGGCATGATTCATAAAAGTAGCTCATTAATGGTCTTAAAATGACCATCATAATTTCAGGGTTACGCTGTCGCTGACGGATCGTCAATCCGATACCGTATGAGGGAGATACGTTGGATACAAGATCCCGTAATAATAACAATATTAAATCTATTAATTCATGAGCGTTTCGGGTACCCAATCCGAAAACCCGAAAAAGACATCAAATATTGGACTCATAATTTTCGTCTCGTAGTCAGGGTCGTACTGCCACTGACGGTTAGTGAAACCGAGGTCGCACGAAGAAGTTACGGACAAAAAAGGGTTTTATCAACAAAATTAATAATAATAATATTTTATTATTATGATTATTCAATTATTTATTTATTTTTCATAACTCCAAAAGCAATCACGTTTTGGAGTCTTCATGGGCGCTATAATTAAGCACCAATTCCTCCTTTTTCATTTATTTGTCTTTTAATTATATTTATCTTATTATTATTTTATGTTTCTCTCTCCAATCTATTTTTTTTCTTTCATGATTCTCTCCCACCACCAAAAGTGGTGCCTCCCATTTCTTTTACTCCATGTGGAACGCCCCAAACTCCATTCTCACTTCAACTTTATTATTTAAAAAAATTAATAATAATAACACCCATAAGTAATGTACTAATTTAATCCCATTAAATTTATTTACCATGGTTATTAAGTTAAAACCATTCCATTTAATTAAATTCAAATAATTTAATTTACTAACCAAAAATTAAACCCATTTAATTTAATTTACCAATCACACACATATTTCTGTCACCTTTATCATTATTATTTAATTCAATAGTAATAAATCCTCTTTCAATTTCATCAACGGGTCCCCATCATTAACATTAATTATTATTATTATTATTGACGCCCATTATTTTCATATAATTACTCCATATATCCCATAACATTATATTCACGCATGGTTGGGAACCACATTCACGTGCCTCTTCATGTTATTATTATTATAACAAATTATTATATAATAATACCCTTTTAATGTTATTAACACAATTCCAACTTTAATTGTGGAGAACCGCAGAACGCCTCCTGTACAAGGTCACACCCATGCACCCCATGCATTTCATTCCTTTATAATTTATTACATGAGCCTCATTTATTGTAATTTATTCCTTTATAACTTATTCCATGCGCCTCCCATCATTTTATTAAATATATTCGATTTTATTTCTTATATTTTACAATGATTAAATTAAAACCATTTTATCTAATTAACACCAAATATTTTCACGCCACCATTATCAATTGTTATTATAAAAAATTATTATGACAACACATGTCGTTTTTGACCACATCAATTTTTTTTACAAAGAAATGTACCAGAGAGGTCCGGGCCATTAAACCAGATACCTCTCAAAACATTCTCGTCCTCAAGAATTAAAACCAACCCATAAAAGGGGGAAAGGTCCGAACAACCACCCATCAAAATACCTCTCAGGCCTCTTGTCATAACAAGAAACAACCGACAACCCTAATTATGTGAGTTAGGAATTCCCTCTCCTATGTCGAGATATTATCCACTTTAGGCGGCACTGACTCGCCTGCACGGGTTTAATCGCATCCGCATTAATGCCTCTCGATTAAGGACGTAGCCTTCCCACTTCCATATATTAGGATTTTCCAACTTACACTGCCCCCCAACACCATACAAAACATCAATAAATTTCCCAAACACATGTCTTGAGGAATTCCTTCTCCCATGTCGAGATATTATCCGCTTTAGGAGGCACTGACTCTCCTGAACGGGTTTAATCGCATCCACATTAATGCGTCTTGATTAGGGATTAGGTACTCCTCCCCCCACATGTTATGACTCTTCACACACATTTAAAGGAAAGAGGAAAACAACTTAGCATTATAAATTCAAGGAAAAAATGTTCCAGGCCCAGAGCATGGGCGAGAATGAGTTTCAACAAAGGAGTGTGATGATCTTGAATTTAAACAAAACATAAATGAGAGCATTTATGTAAAACCGGAAACATCTCTCTTGATCTATGGACTTTCTAGGGTTGCCACTTCTATTGCATGAAACTGTCTGTTTCCCACTCCTATTCCATTCTGTTGACGTCCAGGTGCCATAGTTGTTCGGTAAGCAGGGAACGCCTAAGCCCAAGTAGTAATGAAAAACTCAAAGTTTTAATTATCATTTTATTTCAATTTCTTTACCAGAACACCCAAATAAAGTAAAACACAAACATGATGATGCATGTACCTTCCCTAGGGTCTCTACCTTGAAATCAATATAGTCACACTTGGTCGTTCGGTAGGCTCAGAGTCCTTTCATCGGATCACGGGGGGCCCTAAAATCCCGTGTCCTAGCCAGTCTTCCCTGGCCTATGTCACGCACCAAGATTAACGAACATTGTTGCCCTACCATCCCATGCAATCCTCACTGTGCCTAACTCCAGACTCCATCCTATCTCTCAACCACCAGCCTCTGATACCATTCTGTCACGACCCCCTCCCAATAAAGATGCCCCCCCTGAGCTGGCAATGGTGAAAGGAAGATAATGACCCCCCGAGTCCCGCCTCCAGTAGGCCCCGGGTTGGCGACTAGATCCAAGTGTATGAGTTTTCACAAATATGGGAGGCATTAACCTTTTTATTATTTCGGATCGGGAAATAGGAAAAGTCAACCACCAAAAAGGGAAAAGAACAAGTGTACATAAATAAACCGAAAACAAGCCCACATGCATGTTTAAACAATTTTTATAACAAGGTACAAGTACAAGGAAGCTCAAAAGTACAATGCCAAAGAAAACAAGGGAACAACAACTGCAATAACTCCAACTGCCCGACTAGTAGGGTCCCGCACGGCCCTGGTAGTCCTCCTGGAAACCTTAAAGTAAACGTAGGGTGAGCATACAAGTATACTCAGTAGGGAAACCTAAATCTCTCGTGCACAAGTGGGGAGACACCCTAAGGTCCCATGAGAAAACTGAAGAACCAGAAACTAACAAGGAAAACTATCCACCCAACCTCACTAGTCACACTCACCAAGTAACAAAAACATGTTTTGTATATATATAGAACAAAAGTATTGGGTACCCCGCACTATTTCCCACTTAATTAGATGCTGCTCTTCCTAACGGAAAACGTCCTGACGCTACCACACTCTTCCCGCCCGCACACACCTGGGCCAAACCATGCATCCCGCCCGCACACACCTGGGCCACAACCACTAACCCTCCCCCAGACACCTGGGCCTCATCCCGAAGATTCTTGGGAACGGTAAGCCTGCCCGAATAGTCTTGGGCTAAAGGTCGCCTCAAGCCATCACATCCTCCGAGACCTACCCGAAGAGTCTTGGGTGTAAGGTCACCTCAAGCCATCATAGCCTATGGAAGAAAGAGCAGGAAGGAGCTAGTAACTAAGGGGGAACACCCTCTCCTATAAAATGGGAGTGTTCGGCACTAGGTGCTTGACATGGGTGTGGTGCGACAAAACACAAAGATACAATTATATATATACAAATACCAAACACACAGCCCAACCTATGGCTTCTTAAAAAGAGGAACTGAGCATGTGCCTCGGCACTGCTACCACGAAGAATGCATCAATAACCAAACAATCATCCCCCAACCCCATTTATGTTTTCATGTTTCATGCAATGGTTTAACAAATTATTACTACTGGGCAACTATCATCCAGACAAAACCTTTCACAAAAATATCCCTGCCATCCACAACCAAGTTTAGGTAAAACGCAAGCAACCACATGCCATTTCATTTACAAAATATTATCACAACCATACAACATTCCATCATTCATTTATTTCAAAGTTCCACACATAAAACCCTTTCCACACACAGAACATTTCCGCATTTGAAATCACCTTTTACTTCCAAAACACTTTTCATAATCAAAACACTTTTCATAAATAAAGGAATTTTCCACAACCAACCACTTCCCATTTCAACCCCATCGTTTACAAAAACATTTCCCACAAAACAACCAAACCACCAACATGTTCATTATTCCAATTTTGTTCAACCGGGGTGATCACACAAGGTTTTCATTATCATTTAATCAGCCAGTCTTTACATGATTATCCATTTTCCATGTTTTAACAAGACCAACCACAAACAATTCAGATATCAATTGCGCACACAAAGGCCACCAACGACCTTGATTTTCAGTAGGCAAAGGCCTTTCGATCCAAAATCACAATCAGAAGATAAAGAAACTGGAAGGCAATAGAAACAGCAAAAAACCCCAAACCATTCATTATCCGGTTATTATCTTTATTTAAATTTCAACTGCATCCCATGGGACAAAAGAAAAATATCCCACCCCGCATGTTGCACCAAAAAGAGAGACAAAGGTAAACCCCCACCTCAAAAGGTCCCAATCACGTCGCTTCCGACGACGTCCTTCGGTGTCCTCCGCCTTCACCAAACCCGAGAAACGCCTCCTAGGATGGAATCTGGAGAAGGAAGGCCAGAAGGAAAGGTGACAAGTCCGGGCTTAGAAGCTTCGTCTCGTCGCTACGATCCTGTGGCCGCTGACGGATCGTAATTCAGAGCTCGGACAAAGAAGTTAGAGGAGGAATACTTCTCGATTGTCCAAGAGCGTCGTCGTGCAACAAAGAAGCGATCGATATGGAATATAAAACATGACCTCATTCTTATATAGGCAACGAATAGGTAAATCCGTATTCAGTTTGCATTAATGAATACACGATGTGACCGTACATACGTTACATGTTTTGACTGGTCAACACACAACACGTCACGCGGTTTCCACGCGTTCTAATAATAATGATAATTCTATCAATATGTGGTGTTTCGTTGACCCGAGGCATGAGTCATAAAAGTAGCTCATTAATGGTCTTAAAATTACCGTCATAATTTCAGGGTTATGCTGTCGCTGACGGATTGTCAATCTGATACCGTACGAGGGAGATACGTTGGATACAAGATCCTGTAATAATAACAATATTAAATCTATTAATTCATGAGCGTTTCGGGTACCCAATCCGAAAACCCAAAAAAGACATCCTATATTGGACTCATAATTTTCGTCTCTTAGTCAGGGTCGCACTGCCACTGACGGTTCGTGAAACCGAGGTCGCACGAAGAAGTTACGGACAAAAAAGTGTTTTATCAACAAAATTAATAATAACAATATTTTATTATTATTATTAATCAATTATTTATTTATTTTTCATAACTCCAAAATCAATCACGTTTTGGAGTCTTCATGGGCACTATAATTAAGCACCAATTCCTCCTTTTTCATTTATTTGTCTTTTAATTTTAGTTCTCTTATTATTATTTTTTGTTTCTCTTTCCAATCTATTTTTTTCTTTCATGATTCTCTCCCACCACCAAAAGTGGCGCCTCCCTTTTCTTTTACTCCATGTGAAACGCCCCAAACACCATTCTCACTTCAACTTTATTATTTAATAAAATTAATAATAATAACACCCATAATTAATGTACTAATTTAATCCCATTAAATTAGTTTACCGTGGTTATTAAGTTAAAACCATTCCATTTAATTGAATTCAAATAATTAAATTTACTAACCAAAAAATAAACCCATTTAATTTAATTTAAAAATCACACACATATTTCTGTCACCTTTATCATTATTATTTAATTCAATAGTAATAAATCCTCTTTCAATTTAATCAACGGGTCCCCATCATTAACATTAATAATTATTATTATTATTGACGCTCATTATTTTCATATAATTACTCCATATATCCCATAGCATTATATTCACGCATGGTTGGGAACCCCATTCACGTGACTCTTCATATTATTATTATTATAACAAATTATTATATAATAATGCCCTTTTAATGTTGTTAACACAATTCCAACTTTAATTGTGGAGAACCGCCCAACGCCTCCTGTACAAGGTCACACCCATGCACCCCATGCATTTCATTCCTTTATAATTTATTACATGAGCCACATTTATTGTAATTTATTCATTTATAACTTATTCCATGCGCCTCCCATCATTTAATTAAATATATTCGATTTTATTTCGTATATTTTACAATGATTAAATTAAAAGCATTTTATCTAATTAACACCAAATATTTTCACGCCACCATTATCAATTGTTATTATAAAAAATTATTATTACAACATGTGTCGTTTTTGACCACATCAAATTTTTTTACAAAGAAATGTACCGGAGAGGTCCGGGCCATTACAAGTGAACTCGGCTATGAAATGGACTATGTCCATCAAGATAGTCTTGGAAATGAGTCTTGACTTCTAAGAAATGATTTTCTATGATTATGTGTGAATGCCACAAAGCTTCATGTTTTATGTTATGATTATTGGTATTACATTTCACTTCTATGATTTATCCCATGTTATGATCTCTTTTGCAGGATAAGATTTTTTTTCCAAATGTTATGTTCTTATGAATATGATATGTTTGCTATTTCTTTTGTTTACCCTTACTGAGAATTTGAGCTCACCCCTTTGAATGATTTCTTTTCCCCAGGTCCGAAAGAAGGATATTATGTAGGCTATGCCAAAAAGGGACTCTAGATATGATGACATAAATGGGAGACAACGTAGATGATTTATGAACAAGTTGTTTATGTTTCCCCATTTCTAAATACACTATACATATATGGTCATTTCATGGTATTGTTATATGTTGTAACAAGTATGCTTCAATTCTGAAGTAATAATCATGTATGTAAAGTATGGGCCATTATAAATATCTCCTTCATCGTGGAATTTAACATATTGTTTATGGTATTTTCATGATATTCTATTATTTTTTAATATATAAGGATATCACATCTAATGTCTACAAAAAATTGATCTAGGAAATCCGTAAAGACTATATTTATAATATACATGAAATTAGTGGGTGAATTGGAAAGAAAAAAACTCTACGAACTCATCGTGTACATTGCTTGTCTAGAATGATTCCTTTAGAATATCCTCCCTTTTTACCATCAGTTTATGATATCCATATTCGAGGAAATTTTTTGTGGATAAATGTTCTCCTTGAAGATAATTGAACATGAAGTCAATATGTACTATAAAAAACATAATTTTTTCCATGACTTTTTGATATCATGATAACAGGTTAAAAGATTCATTGAACAATCCTTCATATTTACAAATAATACTAGTTCACGCCATTGTGAAGAACTAGGTAATGTGATACCATTTTATGTATAATCTTTTAATTTATTCATGAATTATTCTAATTGAATAGTTTTAATTATTTAATTATTCTTTCATATAAGAAGTGATCAAAGGAGAATTTTGATTGGTAATTCAACCTCATGTTCTTGGTGAAGACTAGGTAATTCATCATGAAATACATTAGCATATTATCATACAATACATATGTTCTAAATTTTGACTTCCTTACAATTAATATGATCATGTAACCACTAGGCCTCGGGTATGTAGAAACATATTATAGATTGTTCTTCTAAAAAAGTTATAAGATTATCCATTCAGTAAAACATTGTCACCATATAAATAGGGATACGAAGTAATAATCCCATTTATCGATAATTATAAATAATCTTTATATAAGAAAATCCAATCCATACCTAGAATTATTTAAAATTAAACTATGGGTAGAATAATTGGAAGGGTCTCCCAAAAAATATATATTATATAAGAGTTTTACACCTTAGTTGAATTCAATGTTCCACTAGGTGTTTTCATAGATAGATCAATATTCAAAGTACGAGGTGTTAAATCCATATTAATAAAAAACATATATGCTAAAAAAGAATTTGTACAACTATAATCAAATAAAGAAATCATGATTCCATTATTACAGTCCTCATCTACAGTATTGACTGAATATAACTTCCATTTCTCCCTGTCATTAGAATCTTGCTATTTCATATTCACTTCATTAACTCAATGGTTATGAAAATGTTTCTCTTTATTTCTATACTCCACGAATTTGAAGTATTTATGTGTAGGTGGATCATCAACTATGGCCTTATTCCCTTTCATAGTGTTCTTCATCCTCTTTTTATTAATTCAACTATCATGAGATAGGAAGACTGCTTTTTCACACGTGTAACACTTTACAAAAAATCTATGAATATTTCCTTGTTGTTTCCACTGATAAAATTTACATGTGGGTTGTTAGAATTTCATACCCCAAGATTCTATTAATTTCGATGTTTTTGATACTCCATCATTCTTTTTCCATTATCTAGAAATAAAAGGGTCTCTATATTCTATTTTATCCTTATGTACAAAATGGAAAACATACTCATGGATTGAAAATTATATTATAGTTAATGACTCGTGATTACTATATTTTAATCCACCAAAGAATCATTTTTTATTATTTTTTAGGTCCAACGATATACTCTAAGTAGTACTTTACGAGATTCGTGAACTTTTCCTTATAATATCCTACAGACTCATTTTTATTTTGAGTCAATTTTAAGAATTATTATTTAATCTTATTGTCAATATTATATTATATACATTTAGTGAAGTATATTTCCTTGAATTACTCTCCCTATATATAATATAATTATTCCCTCACTTTTGTATTTAGAAAAATATTCTACCCTTGGTCGACCTCACCTTCTATATGATATACAACCATGGAAGCCATCTCATTCTCTAATCACTAAAAGATAGAAAATATTTTTTCCATTACATTAATCCAATTCTTATTAATCAATGGGTTTGAATTCCCATTAATGGTTGGTGGGAATTTTAACATAAATGATTCAATGTATATAGTATCCCCTCCTGGTGCATGTGGGATCTCGGTATTGTTAATTTTATTTTTCAAATTATAAGATATTTAACTAATCATTTCCACAAGATTTTGAACTCCAGTTACAATCTCATTTTGATGGTCACAAAATTCCCCATTTCATCCATCATTATTGTAGTTACTTTAGGTTCCCCATATATCCATGATTATTCAAATTGAATAGTACGGTACAAAAAATAGTAAATATATAATTTTGAAAACTGTCATTATAAATTAAATAACTCAAAAATAATGATCATATTAATCATTAAAAATACCCTATGTTTCAATATAGGTTATCCGTGGACATTTCCCTATTAGAATTTTATTTAATATTATTGTTAACAAAATAAAAATATCTATCATATTTGTTCAACAAAGATAATATGAATTAATTAATATATGCTGACTAGATAATTCTAGACAGGTTTATAGTTATACCTCTTTGTCGGGCACGGGGTCGTAATTTAGTTCATATATAAAATAACATATTTGTGGTTATTACCCTTATGTTTAACTATAGAAGAGACGATATACACTTTATATTATCTAGAGATGGATATATATGATAAAAAACTCCATAATACATAATTTATAAATATATAAGGATGTTAACATAGTGTTTTCTATAAAGAAGTCACTAATGTTTTCTAATCCTACAATCGAAAAAAAACCTCGGTCTGATTCCAACTGAATAATCCTAAATAAAAAATAAAAAATTATCAATACCATGGTTTAATGGATGCATTTGAAAAATAGATTCAAATCCCAAGGAAAAAGAGGGTTATTTTCTTCAATAATATAAACACATGAAATTAATTATTATATATATTGTAAACAATCCTCTATAAACAAAACTACCTCTTATATATTCCATGAGGAATAATTATCATCAAATCCAAGGGAAGGAAAAAATAAGAAAGGTAATGTTCAAATTTTTACTAAGGGATAAAATATCAAATTCAATAATGGTTATATCATTAAAATATGAGAAATTGGGAATAATAAAAAATATCTAAAATAAATGTAGATAAATAAATAAGTGTTAACTATAGGAATGAAATATAAAAAGTCATCTCAAATGATAAATTCTTTTACTATTGCATGAGAAATGAAAAATGAATCATTTATCAGGAGCCATGAAACATAATAGATAATGTTGAACAATTAATAAAATTGGTTTTCTTATCATTGTGAACATAGCTACCCACCAACCAGTTCACACATAAAATTTTCATTATAGAAAAACACTACTAGAATTTTATTTAATATTTTGGTTAACATAATAAAAAGAAAAATAGTACTCATTGTATTATCAAATGGTATCTCATAAAATAGCTTTAAAAATAAAATATTATTATAAAAAAGTCACCAAAATTAAGTACATTATACGATAAGATAGAAGTTGAATCCTGAAATGAAACACAATTGGATGTAACTGTTTTAGTTAAAGAGAATAAATAAGTTGGTAAACATTTTAAAATATAGGTCATTAAAATCCATTAATTTTATTTTTAAAATGAAGTTTAATATAATATCCAAAATATGCTTCATAATGTTTGAAATAAATATTTAAAAAGGAATGATTAATAATTGATGATCTTGGAAGGATGATGTAGGAATGAGACTATAATTTGAAATTGGGCCATTTTAATGGTCCACTTATCCTTGGTCCAAATGGATATGTAATGGGTCTACCTCTACCTATATAGAAGGATGACTTTTTTCATTATAAAAAAAGGATATGGCCCCATGTAAAATAAATGTTCATTAGAATATCTGAGAATTATTATTTATAATCTAACACTTTATAAATGTAATCAACAATGTAGAAATAATGGATATGAAACATTATTACTGATAATAGATTCTGGATTTATAACATAATATCATTAAAATAATTATTAAAAAACATATAATTATAATGTTCAATAAAGATGAGTATAACTAACCCAAACATGAAAATCTATGTCTTAAAGGGTGAGTGTGCTTACGGAAGCATATAATGACATTATAATATAATAATAATGATTTTATTTATATATTTTTATTAGCGTATAATATTTTATTTTTTCAAAAATAATGAAACACAAGAACAGAAAAGAGAAAACGCTACTTTATGGAGGTGAATGTATTAATAATGAATGGTTAACATTAATTTTCTTTTTTTTCTAGGTCAATGGAAGTGAGAAAATAATCGGTGTTGAAAGAATATAATTAAATTTTTGTTTACTAGTGATAATTATTTAATAATAAAAATATTTTTATATAATATTATGTGTTATTAGAGTACAAAAAACGAGTAAGAAAAGTAATAGTAATGTTAGAATCATTTGTTTTCTCTGGGAATACTCTTTATAGATAAAGTCCTTAAGACACATAAAGTTTAAAAGAATCAAATAGATGAGAAATAATATTATAATTGAATAAATTTATAAATGATTTAAGTAGAAATTTTAAGGGAAGGTGGGTCTTGATGTGTAGGAAGTGTTTTCTTTTTATAACTAGACTAAATGGTAATTTTGGAAGTTACCCCCACATATTCAATAATGTAATATTTTTATTCAGTGGTCTATGGAAGAAATTGAAAAAAATTAGGGTAAAGTGGGTTTTGGTATATGATCACCACAACCACTCATTTTAAAACATGTTTCGAATAATTTTTTCATTTTTTCCATTAGTACAATACTTTTTACCAATTTTACCTTTTATGCATGTAATAAAATTTAACCATAATAAATAAATCTAAGGACCAAAATTATAGTTAAACTTGTTAACTATATTAAACCTTATTATATTATTTTTTTTTAGAATTTATCATATTAAATTTCTAAATTTTGGAAAATTTAATATTAAAATAAATACATATAATCACGTTAAAATCATTTTAACAAAATTTATTTATTCCATATTTAAATTTATATATTAAATAAAATTATCATGGTTAATAATTTTAAATAAATAAATGGATTTATTATAAATTAAATAAATCTTATTTTTCTTCAGATTCAACCATCAAATTAATGAAATCTAGAAATTAATAAATTTAATGAAAACACTGAAAAATATTTCATTAAAATAAATTTGCAATTTGGTTTAAAAAATGATAAAAAAATGATTTATAAGCTCAAAAAATAAATTAAAATGTATAATTTTATTTATTAAATACATATATGATTTCATAAATGGTTTTTAATCTTCTATGTCAATATTACATAATGTTAAAATAACATAAATCATAATTTGTGTAAAAACCATTTTTCCGCTAAAAAACCTGTTTAAAAGAATATTAAAAACCATACTAAGTAATTTTTTGAATTATAAATTTAAAAATGAATATTTTAGGAATATTAAAATTTGAAAATTTATCTTATATATATATAATATAGGGAAACCCACTTCTAAAGATAACCTTTTAGAATAATAAAGCATAATACTCTTAATATTTATAAGATAAGGGTTTTAAATTTTTTATCACCGTAGAGTTTATTAAATATTGTGTAATAATGGTATTTATTTTGTTTTGATTTATTTACATTGGTTTTAGTGTAGAGTGAAATTTCATGAGTATATCATCAGTTATACAAAGTCTATAATTTTGGTAACATTCATTACTGCCTTGGCTTCACCATTGTCTTAGAAACTTGGGAGACATCAAGGGAATTGATTCACCTATACAAACTCAAACCCTACCCGTTGAGGAGGAGTTTCAAAATTGATAAGGGAACACACACCACGAGCATATATTATATTCTCATACCCCCCGATTTTTATTATCTATGGGATAGGTCTTGTTTTCTCTTTTTTGAACTGGTCTTTATTTTTCATAATAAACACATATCTATATATGAAATTACATTTTGAGACTCCATTGTATGATCTGCCATAATTTTTTGTTTTAAGTTATTTACCTTTTATGAGGTCACCATTTTTCCACGTTCCAATATATTCGTCTTGGAAATTATTACATATCGTGAGCATTAAACAACGTCAAATAATGTATACCATGAAAGAATATATAAATGAGGGAGTTCTTGTTTCTATATAATTTTTTCTTTATCATTTTTTTTCCCACTTCACCCATATAGATTCCAATAACTCGGGAAGCTATTTAATATTACGTTTGGGAGATATTTGTTAATATATATTGATTTTCACCATGTTTTGTTTCTTATTCTCATTTTTATATGAGAACATTTTCATTTGATGCATTACTTTACATGAATATTTAATTGAATCAATTAGAATATAAGATAATGTTTTTGAAGACTTTTTTTCAAACCCAATTTTTTCTTTCAATTTTGTATTGTAGCATTATTTCTTAGTTAATAATTTTTTTTATTCATTCCAAATTACTAATATTGTTCATTTATTGAGCTATTATGTTGTATCTCGTTCTTCAGTGAATTATTTATTTTTATTACTTCTATTCATAATGGGATTCTAGATGTACTTGTTCTTATTATTATTTTTAAATATTTCCTAAGATATTGGGACATATAATCCTTTTAGTACATTCATTGGTATCTCAATGAGGCTAAGACTATAAACAATCACATATAAAATAATTTTACTATTTCTATTAATGATCCCTTTATTTTTGTGACTCACTTGTACATTGATCACTCTTAGCCCATAGAAAACATAGGCGAATATTTTAGGATTGAACCATGTTCCAAGCCCATTTTATCATTTCCTACCCAACTTCTTTGTACTTTTTATGATTTTAGATTGAATAAGTTTGGTTTATGGTAAATATAATAGATATTAATTTTTTTAAACAAAGGATACATGAAGTGTTATTTCAATATATTTTTTGAACTTAGTTCATGGATACTCTTATTACATTATATAGATTACCCTTCATGAAAAAAAAAGAAAATAAATAAATAAATAATGAAAAGAATGGGTTCTGTATTAGGTAGATCATAAATCACCATCTCTAGACTGATGATTCTCATGAACGATCATATGGGATTATGTATTATATGTGAGATCTTTCCTGATCATGAATTTTGAAAAAAAATGAGAAAAAAATAAATAAATATGGTATTTTCATGACACATTAATGTCACATTCATGGACATACATTAGGATTTGGGTAATATCAAGATGATACCATTTTTGAAAGGCTCTATATTACAAATTTATTTTTATTTCCATGTAGTGTGATTTATAGTTGAGCCTCCTTATTTAGATTTAATATTTCATATCATTTTCCCAATGACTGTCTACCTCAGATTCATTTGAACCTTATTGAAAATACCTCATGATTAATGTGTTATTTTTATTTACAAAGTTGATATTTTAGACTCAATGTAGTAGAATGGTTAAGATTAGGTATTTATGGTTTGATCACAACTCCATTCATTTGTTACCTTGAGTGATTAAATAAAATTAATGGTGAGGTAGTTCAAAATATTGGAAAAGACATATAAGAAAAAATAGGAAGATAATGACCAAAAGATGCATTAATTTGAATGAGAAATATGATTATGAAGAATGACTAGTTTTATCTAACAAGAGGGTTAATGGGGCCTAACAATTTTAGGTTAATAATTGAATTTATTTCCACTCTTTTTAATTATTTCCTATTATAAAAAATGTTATCCTTGGAGATCATTATAGAGAAACTTATTTTTTAAGGAAATAAAATTTTCAAATATAGGGTGTTTGATAAAAAATGATATATACATTTTAGATAAATAATTTATTTATTTTTCATCCATTGGACCTAATAATCCTTGATATTTTACCCATATAATATAGGATTTATAATTTGGGATGTTGAGATGATTCTTCAGAAGAATATATATATTTCATTAATTTTTTGTTGTAAATGCCTATTTACACCACGAGTCATTGAGGTAGAACCACCAACAGACCATTAAAACCATGAATTTTTTTTAAAAAATGAATTAATATGATGTAGGGTTCAACCAGTGAATACATACGTACACATTTTCAATATATGCCAAATTAAATAGGTTAAATTAATCTGTGAATTTTGTAATATCAAGACTTTTAATAATTGAATAATTTGATCAACTCTGTGAATCCCTTTCAATAGATGAAAATTCACGATAGATCTACCCCTGGTGAACCAGAAGAACATTAAAATTATGAACCATTTTATCTTGTTGTGAATTGATTGAGTCTTTAATTATCTACAATGGACAAACACTTTAGAGAGAGTCAGTTTACTAATGTTTCCACATTCCCTACTTTCTTGAATATTCCCAATGTTTTTATTTTTATTCTACAACATTCAATTGGGAATATTATCATTTGTATGTTAAAACTTCAATTGAATTCTGTTGTTTTAATGTAATATTTTACAATTTCTACTACTTTCAATATTGTTTTATTTGTATTATGCAACATTCATCAATTCTCTTCCCCTACATGTGATGGGATTTATATACATTATGGGTGAATAATTATTTATGGGTTTAGGAGTCAAGATTATGGATAATTTATAGAAAATTAATTTTAAAATTTAATCATTGGTAAGTATTGTCACATTATTTATTATGTTGAAGATCAATTCAATATATCATCCTTTTTCATGAGTCGAAACAACGAATTTCACTAGGAGGAAACATCAATCTAATTGATATCGTGGAGTTATGCCCATTAGAAATTATCTATCATCCACACTAAAAGATAAATATAGTATTTCTAAACAAATATTTATAGTTGGAATGAAAAATAGGTCTAGATAGAATAAATTTATTTGGCCACAGGAGTTCAGTTTCTAATGAACAACAATATAGATAATATTGTAGGGTAGAACCATTGATAGATTAATTGTACCTTGTAAACCCATACCCTATAATTGAATCCTCATCCATGTAATATAATTTTAGTTACAAAAATGGGTTTTCTAATAACTAGCAATCCCATTGTTCAATGTGATGAGTGTGACACCCACCGTCTACTATAGTTTTGATTTTTTGTAATTTAATGGGTTCAGAAATCATTTTGAACTTCCATAGAGTTTTATTCCCAAACATGGATTTTTTTTAATTTTCCTTGTTTATCAGGGTTAAGGTGAATGGTGAGTTGAAAACCCTATTATAACTAAGTGATACCATGAAATTCTTTAGTGAGTCTAGCCTAATGAGCACAACTTACACATTTCTTGGAATGCTATGAAGAAATTATGTGGATTGGATCTCTATCAAGGTAGTGTCATTTTCCACTGTTGGAGAATGGGTTTTCAACTGTTAATCACATAGGAAAAACTATGTTTGGGTTAATTATTTATAAGAATAAACTTACACATGATTGGTGCATTGTTAGGAAAACTATATCACAAAACTATGCATATGTTCCATGTTTTTAAAAATCTGGTTTTTTTGTTTATTGTTTTAATTATTTTTTCTTAATTAACCCCCCCCCCCCAAATTAAACCTCACTCTCTCAGCCATATCCATATTTTCACACCCCTCACCCTTATCTATGTAACATGAGGCCTCCTCCAATTGGACCTACTTATTGCTGGACACCCCCTAGATCACCCTCATCCTCATGTTTGACACCTCCCCTTACATGTAAACTCAATGCTTTTATCCCTCCTCCATTAGGATATCCATTCTCATTTTCATGTGGAACATTTTTTAAAGGCCTCATTTCTCATTCATCTCCCTCCTTTCATCCTCCTCCATTTTGGGTGATTCCATGTGTGATCATTACATTTTGTTTATAAAACAATAATGTGAGAACTCCTCTTCCATTTCTTTTTCTTTTCCCATGATTTATTCTTCTCCATTATTGTTCCCAAACGTAGCCACACCCCAAGGATGATGGTTTGGATTTATTATTTGGTTCTTAGGTTTTGTGAAAATTTACTCATTTATATTATGGTTTCCTCCACCAATGATGATATGTTTTGGATTACCCATCACTAATTTGAGGTTGGGTGTCGCTATAGAACTCCCTTGTATTACATTTTATAAATTTATTATTGTGTACTAAATTATTTTGTGAAATTTTAATTTTTTTCATTTTGTATTAAGATTGAATTATTATTAAATTTTGGAATATCCATAGACTCCATGCCTAGTGCATGTGAAAATTCATTTATGGACCATTGAAATGGTATATAGTGTTCTTTAATGTTTTTATAGAACATAAAATTATCCATAATTCTTTGTCAATTTTTATTAGGCTTCCAAATGATTTAATCATTTGGAAGGGACATAAGTCACATTATAAGTGTTCTTTATCTTCCAGTTTTCCTTTACAAAAATGGATTTAATTATTTTGAGAGTGAATTTAATTTTAGTTCTATTTATTTGATGGGATTATTTTTTAAAAAATGATTTTCTTAAAAAGGAGTTGGTTTCACCATTTTTGAAAAAAAGTGATTTATTTGAGTTGTTTGGATTATGTTTGGTATTTATGGTGGCTTCCCTTGGATTTCTATTTTGTTTTAAATTTATATCCACTTTTAAATGTGAATTATATATATATATATACATATACATATATTTGGGAATATTATTTTTACATATCATCACAAATTTATTTATATATGTATATTTGATCAAGGGGTAATTATATATATTTATTAAGGTTTACATGTGAATAAGTTTCCAAGGAGACTTGAATTTTAAAAATCATCAAATTAGAAATGTTTTTAAAATTTTAAATGTATATATGAATCAAGTGACAAATAAAAGACCTAGTTATAACATGCTAATGTAGTGCTTGAAGGATTTGATTGATTGTTCCCTCATTGAGACCATTTTTATATGATATTTTTTTATACATTTCCTTGTGATGTACCCTTTTTTATTCATTATTTACATATGGGATGTGTATATTTTAATGGAAATGTGAGAGGTATAAATAACATGATTATGGAGTTTTACATTGGGTTTTTTATTCTCATGGGATGGAAGTTGTTCTGTTTGTGGCCCCCATCCTAACATTATTTGATGAGGAACCTAATGATTATAAGTGGGATGTAATTAAAATTTCTATGATAGTTGATATTATGCACTGTTAGTCCCCCTAGATGTACATAATACTTTCTATGTGGGAGGGTAACCAATGAGACTAGGGTTAGAGTGATTCGTCTGATGGATGTGTGATCATTATCCTACCAATAGTTGGTCCACCTTGTGTTTCCTTTACTTGTTCCATTATTCCCTCATGTGTTTTCTCGTGATATGTGTGGTTTGTTATACATTGTTTATTCTAAATTCATCAAGTTAGTTACATGTTATTTTTTACATGAGTTGACATGTTGTTTCTTTTATCATAGATCCATTATATTATAGGTTTATTTATGATAGTACTCTTTATTTCAAAGTGTTATCCTTTTTTAAAAATTAATTTGAAATGTTTCAAACACTATGTATGATTTTTTCATAGGTGATTTGAAAATGATAGTGGTTTTCATATTTCATTATGATTATTAAGGAAATGAGTTTTCATTGAAATGTTTTATAAAAATTTGATTTTCATGATAGGTTTTTATACTGTAAAATGTGTGTAGTTTATTTCCTCAGTTAAATAATTTAATTTAAAAAATTATAATCTTAGTTGTGATTTTATAAATGGGATTTTTTTAAACTATGATTTTTATTTGGTTTAATAAATAATTGAAAAAACATATTTTATATGTTATATTCATTATATATATTTATAATCTTATTTATGGGATTTCCATAAATTAAATTGGTAGTAGTTTCCTTTGGAGTGATTAGGTGCTCATACCTATATTCTTATCTCAGTTGCAGATTTATGGATCAGTTTATTGGACTTTATTAATATCATTGATCCTTTTGAATTAATTTTTTATTTTATTTCATTTGGATATTTGTTCATACTATCAGTTTTGGTAGGTCCTGCCTTTACTTTTCATAAAATGTTTAACAGGTTTCCGTTTATTTGATTTATCATGTTCATTTAATCTTTTACTTATTTATATGGTTAGAGGGTAATGATAATATCTAGTGGTAAAAAAAGAAATATTATAGGGCTATCATTACATTATATTACTGTGGGACCTACAGGTTAGGGTTGTTTTTATGTTATTTATTTTCTACCAATTTCCTTGTTTGATATTGGGTTGTCCATTCCCTTTATTTTTCACCGGTGTGGACTTATGACATATGGATGAGTCATTCTATATTTTTATTATTTTCATGGTTTTTCCTTATTTATAATTATTGGGAAAATCAATTCCCATGACGATTTAAGTGATTTGTAGACACTAGCTCCTAGTCTCTAGGTGTTGGGAACGCACTTCAGGCCATTGGCGGCCCAATTCGTGTGTCCATCTGATAGATGGAAAGAAGCAGTTCATTTCAAATGGTAATAGAGATTTGTGTTATCCTTATCCATAGTACCATAATAATATATAATTAAATATATAATTTGGGGTGTATGTGACTTTGAAATTAGGTTTTTGGTACTCTATAGTTCGATGTGGGGAGAGTGTTGCATGCTCCTTCTTAAATTATGCCTCAAGTTTCCATAAGAATTTTGGATTTCAATTATTCTGTATTGTTGTTTGAGTAATTTTTTTTATTATGTTTGATTCCTTTGAAAGTGGGGTTTTGATCCTCATTAGTATGGATTTATTTTCCATGGGGGCCGTATGGGGTGTTTTCGGTTGGTGATGAATATGGAACTAAATACATGTGTTTAGTTTGTAGAGCATGGAAACCATTGAGACAACAAAATGATATATTATAGACATGTTTTAGAAACCATTTCATTATTGGAATGTATCCAAAACCTATGTGTCCTATTTCAGCATTCTTTTCCACCTTTTTTCCATTTATATTACATGATCACTATGTTTACTAGTGTGTTTGAGAACAATGGAATACGGATCATTATTTTTCTTGTGATTTTCTATCATCTTGGAATTTTTTATGCTTGTGTTATTACTTGGATTATTTTGTTATTCATGTGATGTGAAATCACTTTTTTTGTGTGAAAATTTTTATTTAGAAGAAAACACAGATTCTTTTTAAACAAGGCCTTACGGATCATTTATAATGTGGGCTTGATTTTAATTTTTAAAAAACATGATTTTATTTCAGAATTTGAAAAACAAAACATATGAGTTTGATTTATTTCAAGGCAAGTGTGTATTTTTCTAAAGGATAAGCCTCTTATTTAATGAGAAACTGGGTTTTTCCAAATTGGGAATTTACCATTGGCATTTGTATTTAAAAATGGTAAGTGATTTGAAAATTGTTTCAAATGGGATAATGTGTGTTTCATTTTCAAAACAATAATCATGATTTGGTTTTAAATAATGTTATGTTTGTTTGGAAATAAATGTTAAAAATGTTTTAAATATTTACCAAGTCATGTAAGGTCTTGTGGATTGAATTTATAAGATGGTTTAAATCTGGTTTAAAAATAATGAGGGACCAATTTTAATAACACCATAGATTTCAAAATGGTGTTCGGGTAAAACCTTTCTGTATTAGTTATGAGTGTTTTTAACCTTGTTTGTTTTGGGATAGATATTTTTTGTCTTTGGATAATTCTTATTTGGGAGTATATGTATTGGGTAGATTGATATGTGCCCCTCCCAAACCTCTAGAAAGGTCTAGTGTGAAAGTAGAGTGTTTTTATCTTATGGGTCCTTTTATCCTTCTATTTAACACTATACACGATCCGAATAGAGAAATATGTGTTATTTGATTTTTAGATATTTGTTCTTTTATCTGAGGTAGTTCATATTAAGGGATATTTATAGATTTTTGGTCTAGTGGTTTAGACCGTTGAATTTTTATTGATGGATAGATTGGTGAAAATGAGTTTTCTTTTTTAATTTCTCAGATTATATCTAGTTAGGGATGTCTTTTATTTTTTTCCTTGAATAAATTTGAGTTATGGTATATTAATATCCATCAAATGTTTTTAATTTTTAGTATTTTTCATTCCATGATTCTTGAAACTATTTTTATTTCCATTGTACAGTGTGGACCATGGTTTTTTTTGTTTTCTATATTTGACAGGGGAAGAACATAGGGTTCATTCATAGATACATGTGGTATAGTTTTATTTTTAGTATGGGTTCTGCATATCATCAGGTTGGGTTTTGTATTGGAATTACCTTATGAATGTATTTTGATGGATTATATCTAAGTATCAGGATATATCGATACTGACCCATTGGTTATGTCCCTACACATTCTAAATGAGGAATTTCTCATATTGTTTCTCTCCATTTGGTTTTGGATTGGTTGGATTTGGCGAGTCGATATTTTTTATTCACATTGGTGATTTATTGGATGTGGTTTATCTATAAAGTTAATTTTTTATGAATAGATATTACCATTCCTTCAACCATTTAATCATGATTCTAAATTATGGGGAGACCAATTCTTGGTATCCATTCCATTTGAAATTCTATTTGGACCCATTCTGATTGGTGTATAGTAAGGTTTGTTTTAGGAAGTTCGGTGACATGAGTATTTACTCTATTGTTTGATTACCTTTTATTTTCTTGTTGGGTTATCTCAAAATTCATTCCCCTCCCATCAAAACCATAGTTAGTAGACATTCTTGGGGTATAAATTGTTATGGTGGGAATTTTTTGACACCCACCATCATTCTGTGGTTATCATTTTATATTATTTTAGGGGCTTTGGATTCATTTTGAATTTCTGTGGGGTTTCTTCCATAACCTAGGAAAAATTTAAATTATTATTAAAGTTCATGGTTAAGGAGGATAATTAGATTGAATCTACATAAGTACAAATAGTAATTATGTTAGCCCTCCCTATGTATGACCTAAGATTCATAACCTATTCAGGGTTTCATAAATCGTGTGGAAAGCTTGTATAATGGGACTAAAATGTAGAAATTCCATTTGGTATGGTTCGATCACGGTTTTTCCAATAGTTATTTTTCTAGGATAAACCATTACCGGTTAATTTTATCGAGTTTATTCCTCAATCATGGTTGGAGCATAGTTAGCTAAACTGTGCGACCTAACAATGTTTTCTACCTAGATTTTTAAAATTTTGGTGATTTTATTATATTTTTAAAATTATTTTTTAAATTAAAACAGGCTAAAACAAAAAAACCCTCTCCATAACCGTTATCAATTGCACAAAATCCCCACCCCCTAAGCATGGAATGAGAGGAATCCCCAAGGGGTCCTTTCTACTTATGTGACACCTCTTGGATCATCCTCCTCCTCACAAGTGGTCTATCCCCATGCTTGAGCTCCCACTACTGGTGGGAGTCTTCTCTCACATTCTATACTCTATCTCACATAGGAAACCCTAGGAAGAGGATCCCTTGGTCAGGTGCCTCCATCATTTGGGCGACCTCTATGTTAGTTTATTCAACATCAATTTTCACATTTTGGGGCTTAAACAACAAGGTGATAACCAAACATCCCTTGTTTTCCTTTTTCATTTAATTTCTTCTTATCCCTCATTATGAACTAATTTTTTTTGAACCATTGTGATGATGTTTTGAATTAATTTTTAGTTTCTTAGGTTTTATTGGGATGCATTATTTCTTATTCAGGTGTCCTCCAGCAATGTCAATACGTTTCGGCTAACCCTCAACCGACATGAGGTAGGTGTCAATATAAAACCACATATCATTACATTTAATTAATGGTTTAATGTTATATAAATAATTTATATAAAATTATAAATATTTATTAGTTATTAATAGGCTAAATTTATGAATGAAGATTGGCATGGTCATAGGTTACATGCTGAGAACATTTAGAAATGCATTTTTGTCCCTTCAAAAGTGCTCAAAGTGGGTGGTAATGTTTTTATTGGTGTCATTATTCCATGGGATGAGTTTTTTGTTTTCAATTAGATTTAAAATGGTATAATGACTTTTAATGGAATTAGGTATCATTACAAGTGTTAGTTAAACTCCTTGTTGGATTTATCGAAAATGGATTTTTTTTATAATGCTAGTTCCATATATTAAATGGGTGTGCTTGTTTTTAAGACCTATATTATAAAAGGGGGTTTCCGCATTTTTTAATTAAATAGATAATTCATTGAGTTGTTTGTATTATGTTTGGTGTTGATGGTGGATTCCCTTGTATTTATGTTTGGTTTCCAAATTCCCTCCACCTTTAATTATGATTCATTTACATATAAATATACATATATGAATTTATATATATGGGTATCCTCTTTATACATATATACACAAGGTTTTGTTTTTATGTACACTAAACTACGAGCTACATATATATGTATTGATGTGTATATTTTCATAATTTTACAAAGTGGCCAGAAATTTGATGATATTTAAATTGGAAATGGGTTTTCAAAGGTATTATGGATCCCCTTTTTATTTCAGATGAAGTTATGTATATCCATGTGATGGATGATTTTGCTGTAATTTGTGATGTTCTTATGGGTTGGGGATCATTAAAAGGGAAATTTGGGAGTTTTTAAGTTTATGATTGTCGAGTTATCCTTTGTGATTTTTTGTTATCAAGTGATGAAATTTTTTTGATCGTGGACCACATCATCTAGTTATTTTATTAGTAACCCCAGGATACTAAGTGGGAATTTGTGTACATTGTTTGGAAAGTTGATTTTATTCAATTTATAGCCTACCCTAGTTGAATGTAATAACTATCTAATTGGAGGTTCACTAATGTGACTAGGGTTAGTGTGATTCAGTTGACGGATTTCTGACTGTTAACCAACCAGCAGTGGGTCCACATTGCATGTTTTTTACTTTTACCATTAATTCCTCAAGTATTGACTCGTGATATTCATTGAATGTCATTATTTAATATTTTACATTAATCAGGTGAGTTACTTATTATATTATTTATTTGTTTACATGATAGTTCTTTTATAATTGATCTATGATATTATGATTTTCCTTCTAATAGTTCTCTTCATTTCAATGTGTTAGTGTTTGTTAGAAATGTGTTTGAAATTTCCTAAACCATGTTCCAATTGTTATAAAAAGTGATTTAAAAAGGATAATGAATTAGTTATTTATTTATTAGTTTTAATGAAATTATTTTTCAATGAAATTATTTATTAAAATGGTATTTTCATGAATTATTTGAAAATTGGGAGAAGTGTCCAATTTTGTTTCCATACTGCAATGATTAAATTTAAAAACATTTTAATATACTTTTTTTGATTTTATAAGAAGGGTAAATTATTAAAATAATGTTTTTCATTTATCTTCATAAATAATTAAAAAAAATTATACATTATGTTCAGACTAGATATTTATAATCATTTTTGTTAAGGGATTTCTATAGATTCGTAGGGTAGTGGTGGTCGAATTAGTGATTATGAGTTCACTACTATATTATTATCTCAGTTGCAGGTTCTGGGCTCAGTTTTTAGACTATTATTGTTAGTATTAAACCTTTTTTGGTTCATTTTTATTTTAATTCAATTTTCTAGTTGTGGATGTTACCTTTTATGGTAGGACCTACCTTTAATTTTCATATAATATCCTCTAATTTTCCCTTTATTTGATATATAATTTCTTTTTATGATTTTACATATTTTTATAGATTATGGGTAACTATAGTAGTCATTTGTAAAAGAAAATCCATTGGAGAGGAATCATTTCCCAATATAAGAGGGAGAATGGAAGGTAAATGGATTTTTTGGTTCTCACTTCTATTTATTTCTTTCCTAGTTTTATACTATATATTTAAATCTATTTATTTTTCATCTGCACAGATTTCCCATATATGGACTTATCTTGTCATATTTTTATTATTTTCCTACGTTTTCTTTTACTCTGGTTATTGGAAAAATTGTTTCCAATTGATTTCTTATGATACCCATGAACTAGTTTCCACCCAATGGAGATCCGTAATTCCCTTTGGGCTAGTGGGAATCCATTTCATGCATTATTTACATAGATTTACATGGTTGGTTCATTAAAAATATTTTTCTACCTGTGAATCATACTCTAAAGTTTGAACTCTTCCATCATAAGCCACAATTTGGATTAAAATGAAATCTCACCGCTGTTATTTTATCCTCTATATTTATGGATAATTTGTGAAATGTATAAATTTTAAACTCTATCCAAAACATAAATGAATATTTGACACCCTCAAGAAGCAAGATAACTTAAAGCTACAAATAATTTTTTTCATTGTAAATATCTATGATACCTTTATAAATTTTTTATATTTTTGTTAATGATATTTGGATGGGTAATCTATTTATTTAGAAAAATAATATTAATAAGGATCAAAGGAAATTATTTTGATTCTTCTAACCCTTGCATTATGACGATGCTCAAGGATAGACCTTGCTGGTGAAGGTTCGGGGGAACATTGGAAGTAGTCAAGCCCTTTCTGAATAATAGATATTCATAAAATTATTCATATTTATCCTCATAAATAGATTACTAGAAACCCAAAGACCTGCACATAGTATCATCACATATAATGTAAATTTATATTAGGTAAATAAATAATTTCCTTGTATTGAGATTATTTCGTTGTTGTTCATTAGAATAATGGAATCATGAAATTTCAACATTTCATCAGAGGATTCAAGGGTTGAATCAGTCTAATGGTGATACATGAATGCACCATGAAACTCCCAATTTCACTATAGAAATAACCAAGAGAGAGAAATGAATAATATGATGCTTTAATTATTACTTTATTATTGCAACAAGAAAAACATTGAGGTCATTAGGATTACTGTTAGCCTCTCCGGAATCAAGAGGATGGAGCATGATTGATAATGTTTCTTAAGATCATTCTAGTATAATTGCTCTCCTGGGAATCATAGATTTTTCTCAAGATATTAATTGCATTCAATGATGATTCATGTTGATAATGATATAATTGAGTTTAAATATAGAATTGGTTAGAGATTAATAAATACACATGTTAACTTATTATTAATTTAATCCAATGTTATCCCCATGTATAAATAATAATATTATTTATAATATTTACATGAAATGTGTTACGCTTGTGAATAAATAAATATCATCTCCAATAAAAAATGAATATTTAATCAAATAATATTTAACATGTTATTTATTAGGGACCATTTGAAACATCCCATCAGTACTCATAAATATTTAATGAACATTGAATAATTACTATTTATATAAATAAATTAATATCAATGAATTACTCATCAATTAATCCATAAATATTATAATAATAAAATAGTGAATTTATATTTATTATATATTTAACACACATTTATTCACGTAAATAAATGGTGATTGAATATTTATGATCAATCTAAAAATAAATAGTTACGAAACAACACTATAAAAAGGGTTTATTATAGGTGGTTTCTTTTATAGACTAGAATTATTCAAAACCACTAAATATTAGTATCGTTGATTTTTTAAAAAATACCAAGTATTGAATTATTTCTAGTTATTTACTGGAAGTCTCATTAATTTTGATGTGGTTTTTCTATGTGTTGTTTTTTGGGTATTTAGAGATGGTTTATTTTTTAATAATTGGTGGTTTATTTGTAAAATATATATCCCAGAAAAATATTTAAAAAGTGTAAAGTATGTCAGTGATATGATTTGTGGTAGTTTTTTTGTGGTGTTTAATCCTATGCATTTCAAAACATATTTTATGGAACGTATATAGTGGTGGTTTCCAAAAAACTGCTGCTGAATATGATTTCTTATAAAAATTTTTTAACAAAAATCTATAAATAAAAAAATAACCAGCAATAAAATATAACATGAATATATGAAATACCTTCATAAATATTTCATACATCCATAACAAATATGCAAACATCTGTAGTCATTAGAACTTCAATATATGTCAACTCATACATCTAACAACCAATACCTTGATCATCAATACATAAATATATTATATGTTAAACAATAACCAATGCCCAATATACATCAAAATCATGACCTCCACAACATATGTTTGCCGAAATAGAATCTCATCAACTCAAATCTACAAAATCTTCTAATTAAATATAAAATAAAAATAAAAAAATACTAAACATAATAAATCATAATTTCATTAGAATAATTGATAAATTTTTAATATACTATGAAAACTAAGAACCAGGGTGACTACCTTGCGAATAATTTCAAGGATATAAACAGTAAAACCCCTGCCTACTTATAGAATCTTCAACATATAATGAAAACTATAATATTTAAGAAAATAAATGGGAAAAATAAAACAAGCCAAATATATTCAGAATGATTCACATAATATATGTTACTTTTTTAATATAATAGATGAATATTTAACATAAAAAAGTATATATCATGAAAAACACTTTAACAACATAAACATACATATCTAAGATAATATTCATCATTTGAAACTGAAAAGGGATAAGTAAATATTACAATTTATTTTTAAATTGACATATCGTGTTCTTGAAGATTAATTAATATCAAAATTTAAGGACTTTGATATTAAACCACGTACAATATTATAATAATAACTTATTGGTATTTTTTAAATTATTTGACATCTATCTGTGGTTGCTTTATATGGTTCTGAATATTTTGCACATGTTTTAGTGTTTTAAAACACAAAAAATGTGTTTATGAGAACAATAGGAAAACAATCATTCAAAATTATGTGACACATGTTCCTACAATTAAAAATAAATTATATGGCCTTTTCCTATAATTTTTGTGTAATATAATAACATTTTCTTGGTATTGACCCCACAAAACATGTTTTTCACAGTTTTAATACCTTTATGAAGTTGTTACTGAGTCATTATAGCCACATCGCATGTTGATTTATGTGTTTTTTAAACATACACATAAAAAATAATTGATCAGTGGTTTGTAAAAGATTTAATGTCAATATGAGGTCATTTTATATTATTTTGAATGTTCTACACATGTTTCAGTGTTTTAAAAAACTAAAAACATATTTACGGATTTAATGGGAAAAACATCATTCGGAATGATGGCCATTTGATTAAAAAAATTAATAATAAAATATATTATCTTTTTCCCCTGATTTCATGTAAATATGACATTTTATTTCATAGTTTTGACACCCTCACACTAGTTTTTAAATGCTTTTGTACCTTTAAGAAATGGTTATTGAGTCATTCTAATGACACCACACATAATATTGATGTGTTTTCTAGGCATACATGTCCAAAATAACATAACTATGGTTTTATAAGGATTTCACATCAATATGAGGTATTATTCTATGATTTTGACTATTACATGCATGTTTTATTGTTTTAAAACAGTAAAAACACATTTATGACCATAATAGTAAAACCATCATTTTGAATTATATTTCATAAATTACTTTATTTCACAATTAAATATATGGTCATCTTTTTCCTAATTTTAAGGAAACCTGATGTTGTTTTCCTAGTTTTTACCCCTAGAAAATTGTTTTTAATGGTTTTTATACATTTAAGAAGTGGTTACTGAGTCATTATTAACACAATTCACATATAATTGATGCGTTTTCTATACATACACATCAAAAATAAAAGATCAGTTGTTTTCCAATTATTTCACGTCAATATGGGGTCTTTTTCTTTGGTTTTTACCATTCCCCTCATGTTTTAGTGATTTGAAACACTAAAAACATGTTTATTGAACTAAAGGAAACCCATCATTAAGAAAGATGTGTCATTAATTACTAAAATTAAAAATTAAATATAGGGTCTTTCCCCTCTAATTTCATAGAATACCGATGATTGTTTCTTATTTTTGAACCCCCAACACTTTTTCTAAAGGTTTTTGTACCTTTAAGAAGTGGTTACCAAGACATTCCAACCACACCACTGATGGGAATAACGTCTTTTCTGCGTGTACAAATCATAAATTACTAATTAGTAGTTTCTCAAGGATTTCATGTCAATCTGATGACATTTTCAATTATTTTTAATATTCCTCACACATTTTAGTATATTCAAACAGTAAAATCATGTTTATGGTCATAATGAGAAAAACATCATTCTGAATGATGTTTTTTGAGTTCTTAAATTTCATAATTAAATATAAAGTCATTTCCCCCTAATTTTCGGGAAATATGACATCATTTGTATGGTTCATGACCCCACAAAACATTTTTTCAAATGTTTTTATTGCTTTAAGAAGTGGTTACTAAGTCATTACAACCACACGAGACATTTTAATTAGTATTTTCATACACATACAAGTATAAAATAAATTAGAGGTGATTTTATAAACATTTCACAACAATATATTCCCATTTTCTATGTCTATGATCATTCCACTCAGGTTTTAGTGTTTTAAAACAATAGAAACATGTTTACAGTCATAATAAGAAATTCAATATTTTTAATGACATGTATTTGTTTCGTATATTTCAAAACTAAATCTACAGTTGTTTTCCCAAGATTTCTTGGCTATTTATTGTTATTTTATTAATTTTTACATTGAATGCATGTTTCCCAAAGATTTATATCTTTTAAATTTTCTTATTGAGTGATTTTGAGAAAACCACACAGTGAATGAATGTGTTATTTACTATTACATGACCTAAATAATTCAATGCTGGTTTTCACATGATTTCACGTCAATAAAAGTTTTTATTGTTTTTATTATTGTAAAATGTGTAATTTAGTGTTTTAAAACACTAAAAACATATTTTTGGGCATCGTAGGAAAATTGTATGATGAATTGATGGGATGCAGATTCCTATAGTTCAAAAATAAATATTTTTTGGTTTTCCTATGATAAATTTTTATATCAGAAAATATTTTTTATAAATTTACATTTTTTATTATTATATTGTAAATAAAATTAATCATATAACACATCATGCCTAGTGTTGTACTATTTCACACCCTATAGTGTTACACTGCTTGTCATTCCCCATGTAGTAACACCACACCTCTTGATCATTCTGCATCGTACCTATGTCACATTCTAATCTCAGTGTAACTGGGTGTTCAAATCTATTATAAGAGGTTCAGTAAAAATATATTTAATCTTTGCGGCATTTTTTTACTATCGGTAGTGGATTAAACTATCAATAAATTATTTAGTGGATGTTAAATAAACCATCATGTATTTCATAATCACCAATCATTTAACAATGATTTTTATAGTTGAGAGATAGAAAATAAATACTTTTTGGGGTACATTATTGTGGGTTTTTATCCAGTTGGTGAGTGTTTTTAACCAAAAATTACATGGGGGAGTTAATGGGAATGTTTGTCATCTTGTATGAAATATTCTTAAGAATTTGTCCCTAGATTCTAGTAGATTCACTGGTATGAACTACAGACTCATCAAATGGAATAGTGATCTCGAATTCCTTTGGGTCTCACACATCTATCATGTTCATATATGTATCCATTATATATTTTTATTTACTAGTTTGACAAATGAAATAAAAAATTAATAAAATACATCGTTTTTAAGAAGAATTACATAATAGTAATGGTTACTATCCAATATCCCCATGATGTAGGGGTGATGAACTACTCCATCCTCAGAAGAGAATCAGGAAGTGATATACCAATGACATATGGGGTGACAGTTGGCTCACTAGTAGTCTCAATATAATAAAATCACTAGGATTGACAAAAGATGATGGTTATGGTGGTGTTCTTTTGATGTTGATCATCTAGGATCCTGAAATTTCTATATTCTCAACATTATTGAATTTAAAATTATTAAATAATATTAAATGTATAAAAAATGATAAACTAATATTAAAAAAACTATAATGATTAATAGATGTACGAAACACTTATCAATAATAAATTGTAATATAATTTCCTTACGAATTTATACATTCAATTATTGTCATATTCATTATCATCATATTCATTATCTTCATATTCATTATCATTATATAATTATCATCAAATAAATTATCTTTATATTCATTATCTTCATATTCATTATCTTTATTGTCATCAACCCACATTGTGACGAGTCCTTCAATTTTCACTTCTCTTACATGTTCTACTGTTTATATATTCTCATGAAAAAATATGTTCAATGTTCCGTGTATGATGAGGTTTACTATCACATAGCCCCTATTGATGTTACCCACCCATATCATATAAATATCTCTTCTATAAGTGTACAAAAACACTCCAACCTTCAGCTATTTCATCATCCACATAATTGACCTTCCCTTATTTTTTTCAAGATATGTGGATCATGTTCTACAGGCTCACTGGTATCCATCAAACTAGAGATACTGATAGATGTAAAATGTAAAAAATCATTCATGATACCCCTATCAATATGGAACCACATTCATTTTTATAAGACAACAAAAAACTGAACAAGATAGTTTAATTCAATTATATCAGTCATCTTCCCATAATATTCCACCTCTATAAATGTAAATACACCATTATTCAATGTTTTCAAGCATTCTTCATGATAAATTGTACAAAACCTAAATTCGTGAATATTTCTGTCATTTAATCTCTAATCCTTTCTTATAGTACCTTGATCCAAAAAAAATCAATTTATATTTCCACTCAATTGAAAACCTTCAATATCTAGAAAAAATATATATAAGAGGTTAATTCTAACATAGAAAAAATAATTACAAATTATTAATATGTTTATTATTATATACTTAAATGATAGGAGAACAATTCAACAAGATCCTTATTAAAATATTTTTTAATTCCAACTCATTTTGAGTTTGACCCTTTAGTAACCTATTTTTTTACTATCGTAATTATTCAATAAGTGGATCTGAAATTACTCAGTTTCATAGCACATTTCAATGTGCTTATTGAAATACCAATTCCGTTAGTGTAAAATTTGACCTCCTTCCAATTGGTTGTCCAATATTAGGAAATACTGATGACTGATTTTTAAAATGAGAATTAGTGGAGATGTCGTTGGGAAATTCAGAAAAATTTAATCTAGTCTCAATCCCATCAAAATATATGGAATAGATGGTCAATAACTATTCGGCTATATAACCTTCAACATTAGAGCCTTCTAGTTGAGCGTTATTCCTCACATATGATTTCAAATGACCTAAGTAACTAATTGAAAAAATATCAAACATATTAAATAAATTATGCATTATTTTCATAAAATAGAATTCAATAATGAAAATAAAAAAATATAAAGGTACCTATGAATTGGATACATCCATCAAAAGTGTACATATCCACCAATTTTAGCTTCTTTAACCAAATTACTAGTAATTTGAGTCATGACTATGAAGAGTAAAGGGGGAAATAAAATCTCCAAATGACATACTGTCAAAACAATAATTTCTTGATATTTATCAAGCACAATTGGATTTATAGTTTTACTACAAATATCTCTGAAAAACATACAAAACTCAACTTGAATATTATATTCATTTTCAAGTAACGTATTACAAAAATACAATGACAATAACTACTCCATAAATATTTGTTAGTCATGAATTTTAAATCCATTTAACATTAGATATTTTATGTCATATCTCCTTGATATGTTACATGAATATCCATTTGGCACTTTTACATTCTTTAATTTTAGAGGAAATACATCTTTATCCTGATTTTTCATTGCTAGTATAGTCGAAGGTCACTTTTCATTCTTATTTTCCCACGAATTATGCTTTATATTCATTTACTCTAAATACTTATGAGCATTAAGGAGGTCATTTGATTTACCAAACTCATTAAGCACTGTAAAAATTTAAATATCATAGAAGTACATTTCAATATGCTTTGTGTCAAGATTACGAAGTATGAAATTAAACTCCTAATAAAGAAGTTCAAAAAATAAACTCTTTTTTCTAACACTAGTGTGTCCCATATTGTTCTGATAATGTAACTCGTACCCTTTTCCCCCCATAATTAAAATGATAATATTTTATAAATGCTTCAATGACAATCATTAATCGTCCCATTATTTCTGAATCATACAACACCTCAACAGAATTTCTCATTGTAATATCTCAAGTAAATCATGTATTGTAAAACCTGGACTTTTGATAAGCATCAAGAAATTGATGATTTCACATAAAACACCATTTTCTACTATAAGGTAATCGTTGAGGTCAAAAATCAAAATTACAAACTGGACAATCCAAACTATTATGAATTTTCCATCCATATAAATTTATTATTCTAAGAATGTCACTATTTTTTAACATTAAACGCCATTCATTTTGATTAGTTGTATTATTAAAGAATCATATGTTTCCACTAATTCATCCCATAATTCTCTTAATTCATTTATTAGATATTGATGATACACATCAATGTCATTTCCATGCATTTCATTTCTAGGAATAATCTTTGATGTAATGAAATTAGTGTTCTTCATACACATCCATGTAGGTAGAATATAGGGTATAAAAACAACTAGCAAAATACTATAATTAATACTTAATGTACTAAAAGGGTTAAAACCATCCTTATGAACTCCCAAATGAACATTACTAGGTTCCAAAGAAAATTTTGGATATAGTTTATTAAACAAGTTCTATGATGTCAAATCTTATAGATTTCTTTTCAAGCGATCATTACTATCCTGAAAATGACACTTCATGTCATATGTAGTCTTAGATGAAATGAATAATCATTACAAGTGCAGTTTTTTTTAATGTAATGTAATACCATTGCAGAAGTTGTTTTCTTCTATTTCATCCGGGGGATTCATTGATTTATAATCTCAATGTTGTTAACTGAATTACATCTACATGTATGAAATCTTTTTCATTATTCATTATTAGACTCTTTTCCAAAGTAAACCATTCAACAATTAGGGCATGCATGTATCTTTGTATAATCAATTCTATGTTTTTTGATGACTATATTAATCTTATATAATGATGTAGGGATTTTCTCTTGACTAAATGCCTCATGATGAAACTCAAAAATCATGGACAGTTGTTTTTCAGTAATTCCACAAAAAAAAACTTGATATGATACAAATTCAATAAAAAATTAAATCTTCAAATAGTTGGAACACCATTCATATAGTTCTTGTTGTCCGTCTTCAACTAATTTAGAAAAAAATCATTTTTTTCACTACTGTTCTGAGCAAGATTTACCTACTCAAGATAAATTGAAGGTTCAATTGATCTATTAAAATAGTTTATATTATATTTTGGAAAACTAAAGCTGGCATTTATTATATTTTGAAATTAATTCCCCTCTTCTTGGTCCATTTGTATTTTTTTGATAACATTTTCCCTATGTTGACTTTCCATAACATTTGATTCACCATGAAAAATCCAACATACATATTGATCAGGAATCTATTTAAATATCAAATTCTCATACACTTCATTTCTATTTATCCGTTACACGAATTTACAATCAGTACATTGAAATTTTGTTTTACAATCCACTGATCAGTTTCCAATAGTGTTATCTAAAAATTATTCCAATTCCTTTGCATATCGAGGTGTGTTTTGTGGTTAATTAATCTAACATGTATCTATATTTATTGGATTCTATTCTCATTCTACAATTAAAAATAGTGATAAATTTTTAATCCAACATGCATTTTCAAAATTTAATAAGGATATATAAGAGTAAGAAGAAAACTCAAGAGCATGGTATTTGTAGTTAGATACATGCTTGAAAAAAATTAAATTTTAATGATGGATGTTTTTAAAACAACCTATACATTAAAGTCGATAATGATGTATCAATTTTTGACAGTTTATATGTAGATAATGTTATTTTTATAGGAGAAAACTATAATTGTCTATTCTACCTTAATGTTATTACTAAGGAGGGTTCATTCCATGGAAAAATTAACTACATTGATCAATGCTTGAAACATATCATGTGGTCTAACTAATACCAAGAGCGACCCATTATAAATATGATTGAAAAGTTTGATTTATTTGGATATCACAAATTATTGGATGGCTAAATCCTATAAACATAGAAGTTTTAGGTTGTTATGTGATATTATACTTCATTATCCATTTACGGGAATTTTATATGTTCACCTAAATATCCAATGAAACTATCCATCTCTCCCCATGTTATAAAATAGATTCCAAGCATCAATAATCACACATGAATATAATTTAACATTTAACATTTATGTTCACCCACACCTCTATAAAACCTTTGAGAAACATCCCCTTCTCTCTCATTGTGAACAATATTAAATAAAAAACCCACTATGGGGAAATCAACACACCATAGAATTTCATTTTCCAAAATATATCAAGGGGCATGGTCTATGGTAAAAATTTAAGACCACTTTTGAAATGTTTCAACCATAAATACTAATACACTTTGATAAACCTATTTATAGAATTTACTTTGAAAACTCAAATACACAATAATAATGAATTAACTATATTCAAGGTAACTCGACATTGGTTCTTAAAAATCCATTCACATCCTTAGAAATCATGGGTTTCCATTAAAAATCATTTAAAGGACCAAAATACATTTTAAAATCTAGAAGTCACTTAATAAAATACATTCTATTATTTTACAAATTTTTATGCATGAATGGTAGTTGAGAAATAAATTTAAAATACATGATTTCATATAAAAATCATTCTCATTCAATGGGAAACATGTGAAGAATGGTTTCCTATTAAAATATATTTATATACACATATAATAATTTCAATAGGAATCAAAAACCAATATTAAAGATGAATGAAATAAGTGTTTATTATTTTAATGAACTATAAAATAGAGAAAACCAACCTCTAATCTGCCACATCTATAATGTGTTACAATAAATTGACAAAAAGGTCAAAGGAACAGTAAGAGTATAAGAGAGATCCTAAAATCACAAAACCCTATGTTAAAATCAGTCAAAAAAACTACTTGGTCATCCCTACCATTCATTGGTTTGATGGAGTGGGAGAAAATGAAGAGGAGGGAAAAAGAAGATGCATGGAGGAATTTACATAGAAGAATCACAAATAATAAATCTAAAAATATATAGAGAGTCCCTTGGAAGTGTGATAATATATTGGGTATTTATTCCTAGTGTGAATGGGTAATATGGGATAAGATCTAAGCCACAAATGAGGGGAACTGATCCTGGGAGAGGGAGGTCAGAGGGTGGGGGTGTATGTCGCAAAAAAGAGGGTAACCACTGAGGTGAGGGAGGTTGGAGGGGGGTTCCATTTCATCGCTTGGAAGAGTTAGATCAGAGGGATGGGTCACCAAGGTTTGGTTCACCACTGAGGATCGATGAGGGGGAATACGGGGAGGTGGTTGTACGACCAGTGATAAGTCCGGTGTTGGGGATTCATCAAAGAGGGGATAATATGAAGTTGAGGGAGGGGTAGGATAGGGGTTGGGGTCAACCAAAGGGACTAGGGTACGGTAGAAAATAGGGTTTCGTGAATAAATTTAGTAATTGTTTAATGGAAATCAATGCTAATTATCCAAATTAAAAAATATAGTGATGGTTTGACTAAACCAATGTGATATTATCATTATTAACCAAATTTATTTAGTGTTAGTTATTAGAACCTCTAATAATAAACCACCACAAACCAATGTTTTCTTGTACCACTATATATAATTATAATATTTATTCAGTATGTAAATTTTATATTAAATTTATCTATGGTTCTAAATACATTTAGTGTGTAACCCACTCAACCCTTTTATTAGTGTCACCAGGAATAACCACCGAAAGTATAAATTTAGAATATACCAACACAAAAATGAACCATAGATAAATAATTTAATGTTACCATGACCGAAAACCATAAACCAATGTATACTATGTAATATATTCTCTTAGTCGTAATATATATAATCAAACGTGTTAGATTATTGTGTTCTGAACATATATGGTAGATTTCTATTTCATTGAATTTTTATAAATGAATTGTTTCACGGATAGGAACATCCAATGTCACATAGAAATATAGATTTCCTCCTAGTTGGTCAAGTTATCATAACTTTCATCTCTTGGATATTAACAAGGAAGAAACATTTGAGAATATGTCTCAATGTATTATAATCACCTACCCCTCATAGTCTATATCATTTGTGTCCAGTAAGATGATATCTTCTCTCTATAGAACATATATTTAAGAATTCCATCATTGAACTTATAGGTTATCATTATTGTGGGGAACTTCTATAACCATTTGTTATGACTGGTATCCTTAAGAAATTATCAGATACAATGTTAGAAAAAGAAAAATCATGTTGTGACAAGAAATTTATTAATATTAAAAATCCCTAAATATATGTAATCATAACATATAGAGAATTTTATTCTAGTGACCCAAATCCAATAGAATAATACTTTGACTACAAATAACTACTACTACTATTTAGTCCACTAACTCTCAAAAGATATTCATGCTTCTACTAAGGTAAGGATTTATTCGTGGGGTCCACCATGTAAACGTCCTTTGAAACTCTTCTCAATTAATCCTTTCCCCTTTAAGAAAATTCCCATAAAATGGTACTTTTGGAGTATTTACTTCATCTATTGATGTGACCTTCTCTCATTTTAGAGATCCACTATTGTAGTGTTATCATAATACAATCTGACAATATAATTACCACTTGTCACAACATCAATCCATTGGATGATGTTTAATATTCAAAACAAATCTATGGTTGTATTTAAAGACAAAATATACTAGGATTCTATTATACAATTAAATAAAATTTGATTTTTAAACTCTTCTGGCTCGTAGTTCCTCTTTAGAAAGTGAAGACATATCCTAAATATAATTTTAGATCACTCTAAACTATTTTGAATCTAGAAATAGTATACCTCATGTAACATCCAGAAACCTTATTTTAGGTATTTCTTGTATCTATTTTCATTTACCTATTTATTTGGTTGTATTTTGGGACTCTGAATGATGGAGAAGGTATTTTGGGAAAAATGACCTAATGTTTCAGGCTGTATGTTTTTTGGAATCTATGTAGTCTATGTATAAATGTGAAAAAGTATTAAGAGGATGTGATTTGGGGTCTTGGTTAACCTTTGGTATTTTTATAAGCGTATCAAAATAATCTTCCTACTGACACATTCCACATAGTTAAATGTTTACAAGATGTGAAAATATTATTGGGATCATGTCATGAACTCATCCAGAGCATGAAATATTTAAACTTAGTTAAACTGGTTCACATCGAGAAAAGGTTGATGAGATATATTTTTAATCTGATGTAACATGTTTTTTGGTGTATATGACTTTTTTGGATTTAACGTCATAAAATTAGGATTCACATCAGGTAATGTGTGCATCCTATTAGTGATATACATTTCAAATCAGATTTTATTTTCATTAAAACTGAGAATCCACTCAAAAAACCTATGAGCTCTATTAGGTGACATTTGGGATCTCCACGCTCATCAGATAATTTCATTTTGTGAATGACATTTTTTTGGTTCTTCTGAATTTCATTGGTTAAGTGATATTTCTACTTATATGTTTTCATTGTATGTAGCAGTTTCATTGAACTTTGTTTTTTGATTCATTGGTCTTATGGTGTTGATTCTTCTAATCCATTCAAGATCTTTTATGTGATCTTCCCCCAGAGGCTGACCTTTGTGTTGTTTTAGGTGTGGCGTGGTATTTTCATGATGTATGTACTGTTTTATCTTATCCACAAATTTTTTTTCATTTTTGAATCAATTCTGATACGAAATGATTAATTATAGATACTGCGGTATTATCATTCATTTATTTTGAGTTAGTGGATCCCATTGTAGGCGTGGGTGACTCAAGTATGTGGTAATTGGTTTCATCTATAGCTTATATTGGATGAAATATATTCTTATATTAATATAAGTTGTTCTATAAATGAACTGGAATGATATTTTTAATGTTTGGACACGAATTTTTGAGAAATTATGGTTTTCCCCTTGTTTTTATAAAAGTAATGGTATTGTCTACGCATTTTGAAATGGATTTTTTAAATTGTTCTAATAGACGGTTTTTCATGAAATGGCTCGGAAAATGTTTCACATTAAAATCCTTACGTACATAGGTGGATGGTGTAGTAATTGGCCTCATCCATTGATATTGTCAATGGGATTACACATGGGGTGTTCCTCTTCTCCCTAGGATAAATGTTCTAGGAACTGGCTAGACGTATTGTTTTGTTAAAATTCTAGGTTTTTCTATGTTCTCTATTTTTTATTCATATATCTAGATACATTATACTTGTGATTTTGTTTTTCTGGGTTTTAGTTTTCTAGATATCCTAAACCGTTGTGATCCTTAGTGTTATTTTACATGATTCTGTGTGTAAAACTATGTATTTGATTTGATATATGATGCACTCTTTCGTTTGAATGATTTTATATATGTGATATTATTTGAATCTATTTAACTTAAATTGTTTGGAAATATGAAAAAAGGGATTTATTTACCATTTTTTGATATAATAACTATTAAACTGATTATCAAGAATTTTTTATTTAATGGTGAGAATGTTTAGAATGATTTACATACTTTATATAGTACAAAAGGGTGATAGGATACTAAGAATTTGTGTCCCACACCTTGTTCACCCCTTCGGCAGTATGTAGACCGTGTTATAGCTTTTAATGAATGGGAATTCAAGGTTCCACAGTACTCTAGTGAAGTTTTTTATTCCAATTTTGTTCAAGTTGCTAGCTGTTAGATGGTGGTATTTTTCTATTTCTATCACATGGGTAGATATTTATGTTTTATTTTTCCTTCGTTGCTGGACTTCTTACATAAATAATTTTTTCTTCTTTTGAGTTGTACCCCTTCTACTATTTTTTTTCAATGACATATGTTTCCGGTTTTCTATTCTTTTATTTATTATTATAGTGTATATGTATATATATTTCATGTTGTGTATTTTAGGTTTGGATAAATCATTCCCTCTATTTTTGTATGTGCGGGTTATAGTGTTCATCCATTGGGGATCAAGACTTCCCTTCACGTACGTGGTGGTTTGGGATGGATGCCTATTTTTCGTGGTATCTGGGTCAGGTACCTCACCTATAATATTGAAATTATACACATATAATCTATTTACAATTAATATATCTTTATAATGCCACATATACAAAAAAATCTTTAAAACTATCCAATGTTTCTCACCAATATCAGCTTGATATCTATATATCGTGCTCAAGGTATATGCAACATCAAGACTGGAATATAACATGGACAACATGATTGATCCTAATAATCCTCTTTCTTTATCTTATGATGTTTGAGGACAGATTTTCTTAGAGAGATGTGTTCCATGTGACACTGAATCCATTACACTCTTAGATTGTTCAATATTGAATATCATAAGTAACTGATAAATGTATGTTCCTTTACTTTAGTCAAAGAAGACTCTTGGATCTATCATAAATTATCTTATTCCCTAGAATATAGGTTGTTTCACATTAGTTTTATGATCCCAATCTTTCTAGAGGTATCCGATATACATTTAGAGGTATTATTTTAACCTTGTTATGATCAAACCATTGTTAGGTCATGATTCGAAGTCATTTTGCCTGAACTTGGTGAATTTTGGGAGCCCATTGGGTTGTGAATGATTGGCACAGAGTTTGTAAAAACTGTACAGTTTCCCCCAAAAATATGTGGACCCCATTTTGTTCCATAGTAAGGGGTCATACAATTTTACCAAACATTGTGGATGCCCTCCCAAAACTGTGAACCCATTCACATATGGATTTTTCATGTTTGGGTCATAGTTTGTAAAATCAAGAACCCATGTAGGATTAATTATGTATCCTAGGTATTAAGAGCACATGGTTATGGAGAATGGTTTCCCTAACTATTCAATCCATCCACAGAATCTTTCATACAGTTATTTAATGCACTAAAATTTTGATTGAAGTTTCATGAACCCCCAATTAATTCCAATAATAACCTCAGATCATCTTAATATAATTCCTTCTTCTCATGGAGGCTCTTCGGAGGATTTCTAGGATCCCTAAACACCTTACATTTCAAATCATTGTTTTGGTGGAAGGATCGACTCCATTTTGGTATGTTATCTCTTCTTTGATTAGATTCCTCTCTCTCACATTTTTCTCTCCCATTGGAGGGGGATGTTTTTACCAGATTATTGATGGTTCAGATCTTGATGGATTTTGATTCATTGGATCTGGGTTTTGATCTTATATCTCATCCACCATTTGAAATTGGACCACTCTATAATGAATTGTGGGGTGTGGTTTGGTGAGTGTTGGTCAAATATCCTAAGGTTGGTGGTCTAATTGATAACTCATATAGTATTTATTATGATCTCATGTTGTATTTTTTCTATTTCATTACAAAATTTTGAAATTTCATTAAAATTAAAAAGGTGGACTAAATTCCATGAAATTGAGGGACCCCTCACAGATTCGATTAGACTCATCAGAGATTATGCGACCATGTTTGATGGAAACCCCTGGGATGTGCCGATTTCCCATCAAATGATGATTTATGAATTGCAAAAAGGGGTATTATGGGTTAATGGAATTTAACTAAATCATTATCTCATGGTTGAAAATGAGATATAAATTCTTTATTTTCTTAATATTGATGGGTTAATGATTATTTTAACGATTTATGATAAAATTATTTATAGAAACTTCTATTTTTATTCAATGTTATTAAAGTAAATAACCATGGTTTTGATATAATAATTAAATTTATTCACCATGGAGAGAATTTTTTATAATTTAGTTATGAATTTGGAACCATTATTTCATTATATATGTGTGTCTTCAATCAGTTGTGGTCTGGGGACTTCTTTTTTAAATACCCATGTGGTGCTAGATTGCAACTCTAGGACCCCATTATATGCATTTTAATTGGTGATATATGTGATTGGTAAATGGGTTTTTGGTCTAACATAGCTTCTCCAAATACTCTTTGGGTTGAATACTATGGCTCTTGGCCCCCTATTACATGTATGTGAATTGGTACCTGGACTTCTGCTGCATGGTACTACAAATAGAATTGGAATTAAATTATTAATGAAATCCCATTAAAGAATGATTTTCTATATCACTATATTATTTGCTAATACATTTTCATGGAGTGAATAAGGTATTATTCGTTTGCGTGTCACCATGAACATGGGGGCCTATGAGGTTGATTAATGAAATAATTATTGTGAATCATATTTACTCTTTCCATATTTCATTATTCTTTATAAAAATCTATAAACTGTTATGGACTGGATATTGCTTTAGACACCATTATAGATGGCCTACTATGTTGTACTAAAACCCTACTCATGCTGCTTGATTGGTACCCAAATATATTTTTAGTTCTCATGTCAGGATAAGGTCATGATCCCTATATTAGATGAGTATTTTAGGATTGGTATGGATCATGGGTGATTGAACTAACATGATATTTTTTTTTCCAATTGGGAGTTTGCGTGTTTATGGGGAGGTGTTCCTTAAGTTATGTGATGAACCGACTTAGGGAACCGAAATGATTCACCTGGGTCAGGGTGATACATTATACATTTATGGATAAATAGTGGTTTAATCAATCTTCAACTAATGGTAATAATATTATTTTATTTCCAATGCTTAATATTTTTCAACATATAAAACTAGAAATATGACTTATCTCCAAATAAACCACTTGAAAAAAATGAATAAGATTCATTATTTATGAAATAAAATTATTTGATGGATTCAACCAATCCAATGTTCCTTGACCATGATTCTTGCTTCAATAAAAAATGGATATTTGAAAATTTAATAAATTATTGGAATTAATTTGAGTAATAAAGCCGTCATGTTTCCTCATATAGATACCTTAAATAATTATACCATTAATAAAAGTTGTTTAAGATTCCTTTTGTCAAATATATTTTTCATGTAAATATTTCATTGAAATTAGAATTATAATGTATTTAAAATTGAAAATTAGATAAAAGGATTTGTCATTCTATATGAATTTACACTATTTTTACCCTTAATATATTTGCTATGATTTATAAGTACTCAATTTACCCTCCATGTCTAGATTTCTATTAAATACCCATCTTCACCCCATGGGCCTTTTTTCAACATGAGATTCAACCAGAACCCATACTTCATTCTGATACAATGAAACAGTCCCAAAATCATGTATTACATCCATCGTCATGATTCTGAACTCTCTACCACCTACTTGTATGTCATATGACCAATATTTTCAATCATTATGGAGTCACAATCCTCGGTGACATGAAATACATATATTTATGGTTCTCTAACTGCTTTTTTTATTATAATATGTAATTGTGTTTTAGGAACAACTTCTTACATGGGGACCTATAGAACTTGTTACTATACCAACACTTGTGTATATTGGTAATAAACATCATTAAAGAAAATCTTAATCTTATTATACATATTTTGTATGTGTTCCCTATATAGAATGATAATATTTTAGGTTTATGATCTTAGGTTTTTCTTAAGGTATGGATATTTTACTTTTCTGGTTAAACTCTTGTTTACTTCTCTTTTTGGATTAGACTCTATGCTAAATTTTGTGCTGATTGGGTTTTTTTAAAGAAGATTTATGAATTTTGTGTATTGGTTGAAGGCCTAATAAATGAATTACAATTGGATTAAATATTTTGTAATTAAATTACATGACATGTAATGGTCTGGCCATGACCATTAACGACATGTAATGGTTTTTCAATAGTAAGGGAAAACAGAGAATTACATGACGTGAAAGGCAATTAAACGTCATGTAATTTCGTGGAAGGTTTTTTTATAATAGAGGCATGAGCCTCTGTTTTTTAAAAAAGAATCTAAAATATCCTCTCTTTCACATATATGAAGAACCTTTTAGGCCAAAATGTAGGCTTTGTTCATTTTTCAGATCTGGTCTAACAACCCATACTTTACATACATTGTTAATACCTCAAAATTGAAGCATACATATTACAACATATAACAAAACCACGAAATGACTTTATAGGTATAGTGTCTTTAGAAACTGGGAAACACAAACAACTGGTTCATAAAGAATCTACAATCTATCCCATTTATTTCATCATATCTATAGTTCCTTTTGGCATATTTTACTTAATAACCTTCTTCCTGACCTGGGGAAAGAAAACATACAAAAGGGTGAGCTCAAATGCTCATTAAATGTAAACAAAAGAAATATCAATCACATCATATTCATAAGAACATAACTTTTGGAAATCTTAACCTGCAAAAGAGAGCATAATTTCATAACATGGGATAAATCATAGTAGTGAAATGTAATCCCAATAATCATAACATAAAACATGAAAAATTGTGGCATACACACATAATCATAGATAATCATTTTTTATTTGTCAAGACTCATTGCCAAGACTATCTTAGTGGACAAAGTCCATTTCTGAACCTAGTTCACACCTCGTTTCAGTCCTGTTTCACTGAACCGGTATAACCTACCGTTCCAGCCATGACTATCTAATGAGATATAAAATCATTACCCAATGAATCAGAGGGAGATTTAGGTCCCACCCATCTCATAATGATTCCATTCTTATGTGTGCCACAAAATCATAAATCATACATCATTGCATAACTCATGTAATAAAAATGGGATTCTTAAACAACATGACATCATAAAACAATTCATATAAGATAAAAGAATAAATAAAATAATTCCATCACAAAATAATCAAATAAATGTAATAATAGGGATAGAAACAAAACCCTTTATTATCTTAGATGTAAAATAATTTTGATAAAACACTTGAACTCCATTTTTGAGGAAAATATCCTTTCTACCTCAAAAACACTTTTCCATTCTTAACTTGTCATACAATTCTAAACTAAAATAAGTTGATTAAAAATAAACTTGAAAACATGTAAAGGATTCTTCTTTGAAATAATTTTTTAAAAATCCATTCATGCCGTATATGTTAAAAAAACATTATTCTCATACTATTGTCGGAAAAGTCAAAAAGTACCTCGTACAAAAAACGACAAAAGATTAATTTCATATCTTTTACTAAAAACTCACCGAAGGGTAAAATTGGATTTAAACAGTTGTAGGTGGATGGAAACAATATTAAATATTGAGGAAACATGGATGTGGACGATAAAATACACCCTAGTAAATACCAAAGTATAAACAATCTCGGATAAAAATGAGATTGTGATATTTTCCCTTACCTTAGGTCTGATTTGCTTCGTAAGTGTTCGAACCTCCTGTATAATGATTTAAATAATTTTATTAACTTATTCCAGAATCATACTTATTGTTATGATATCATATATGGTCATATTCTTAGCTTCTTATTAGTAATATTTCATTACTACTTGTTATTCGGGTGTTTATTACTTTTTGTTCTTATGCGTGTTTTTTCAAATAAATTCTTATTATTCTCTTTAGGATATAGATTCCTCATTCACAGAATGGTATTAGTGTAATATATATCATATTCATTCATTCAATTCATTTATATAATCATTATGAAATGAAGATCATGTAGAACGAGTCATATCACATCGTGGAGATGGTATTCCGTACGTACGCACGAGTGATGATATCGTTCCTATGATTGTGGAATTGTATTGGAGTGTATGTATACTATTTCAGAATCAATATCACTTTATAATAGTCATATATACTCATTATTTACACCATTATACCAATTCAAGTAAGGTGGTGGTGGAAAATAGATTACACCACGGCGTGGAGACGGTATTCCGTACGTACGCACGCGTGGTGATTTCTTTTTCATAGGATGGATAGATGGTGAAATAGGGTTGTTTCATAAGTATAATAACATATCAGTATATTAGTGATACTGATGTTATTACTTCATAATGAAACAACTAATGAAGAAAATGTGGAAGAAGAAATAACGATGAAAGAATCTGTAACAGACATTACCTCTTCTTTGAAGTGTTTTTTGAGACCTCCTTTTAGGGCACTAAAATAGGTATTTGAAGAGGACCAGAACCTCTAGGATGTTTCTAGGAAAGTGGAGAGAATAAATTTCCAGGGGTTGGCCGAGCCTGAAGGCTCAAAGTGGTGTGAGGAAGAGGGGGAGGAGGTGCCCTTTTATAAGGGAGGAGAGGGGCACCTTTGGAATAACTAAAAATATTATTTTATTATAAAGTCATGTTCGGTTTTAAATAGCTCCAAATTGATTTATTTCGAAGATAAGGTGTCTATGGGTCTAAATCCTCTCATCCAATAAAATTTAGACAAGTTTAGATTCCTTATCATTTAGATTTATCATTAAGTTAAATAATTTTACTTTTACCGTGTCTTCTTATGTTCTTATAGTATAAGGTTAATAAACTCACTATAACAAGACAAACGAACCCCAAGTTGTTTATTATTAAAATATATAACCTTATCTAAGTAATTTGGCCGATCCTTAGATTTTTATGAATAAAATAACAATTAATAATATAATAATTGTTTTAAAAACTATTTTATGTCAATTTTGACACTATTTAGTAATTGATTTTTGTGAGAATCATAATAGAATGATTAGTTCAGAAAAAGTTACTTAAATCAATACTAACATGTCATATTAACCTAGAAAATTAGATTAATTCATTAAAAGTATAAAATTAAATTTATTTGGGTATTTATAACATCAATTATGTCAATATTTCATTAATAAGATAATTACTGCATTATCATTGTGTAATAAATAAATTAAATTATTTAATGTCTAAAAATTTTAAATAAAATACCATTATGTATTAAATCATTTTATATTTCTATTGAATATATATAGTCGAATTTATCTTATGTATAACCCCATATTAAAAATGATTTACTTATTATACTTTGAATTTAACTATTTTAACCATTCTTTAAATAAATTAATAATAAATGTCCAAATCTAATCCAAGTGGGACTAAGTGGTCATATTTTATTCCTAAGGTTGTTTTGGGTCGAATTACACTTTTCCAATAGAATTAGGACATGTGTTAGGGTAATAATAATATCATTTTTAATTTTAATTACCATATTTACTTTTAACCGTGGTAAAAAAAAGTAAAAAGTTACTATTAACCAAAAAAAATTCATCTCATTGAACAACATTTTACATACTGACATCAACCGTGTCTCTTATATTTTCAAAATTTCACTCATAGAAGCGGTAAAATTGCGTTTTATGAAAAATTCATTTTTTTAACAACCACTTAGTGGTTTCACTATTCATCAAAAATTGAAAGTTTATAGAAAAATACCAAAATTTCACCCTATGCTAATTTCGATATTCCGAATCAAAAAATGTGGTGCATTTTGAAAAATAAAATTTATAAAATTTCAAAAAGTGGTTATTACTATTCATAACGCCTAGTTTTAATAATATTTTAATAGCATATCATTGTTCAATGAAACTCGGTATTGCGTACGACACAGGCTATCGAGGAAGGCTGTAGTTGCGTGTAAAGCAAGCCAAGCTAGTGTTGTGTGTAGTAAAATATTTCTATAGTGATTTATATAACATAAAAACAAAATATTTCACATAAAAGTCTTGGGTGTTACATTATACCCCCCTTATATGAATATCGCCCTCGAAATTCGTCACTTTGTAACAAACAGATGAGGATACCTCTCCCTCATCATATCTTCATGCTCCAATGTAGCTTCTTATAATTGGTGGTTCCTCCATAAAACTTTCACCAAGGGAGTGGTCTTGTTTCATAGGACTTTTTCTCTATGATCCAGAATCTCTATCAGCTCTTCTTCATAAGAAAGATCTTGCTCTAGCTGTACAACTTATGAGCTGAGTACATGTGAAGGATCAGGTATGTAATTTCTCAGGAGAGATACATGGAACACATCGTGTAATTGAAAGTGATTTGGTGGAAGTTCCAATCGGTAAGCTACCATCCCAACACTATCCAGTATTTCGAAAGGACCGATATATCTAGGGTTCAACATCCCATTCTTTCCAAATCTCATGACTCTCTTCCAGGGTGATATTTGTAAGAACACTTTATCACACACTTCAAACACTAGGTCTTTTCCTCGGTTGTAGGCATAACTTTTCTGTTGACTCTGAGCTGCTCTTATGTGTTGTTGATTAGATCTGACCTTTTCTGCCATTTCATCAATGAGATCAGGTCCTAATAGCTTTCATTCCCAAACTTCATCCCAGCAAGTTGGAGTCTTACATTTCTTTCCATAGAGATCCCCGTAAGGATCCATATGAATACTGTAGTGAAAGCTATTATTATAAGAAATTTCAACCAATGGTAGGTGTGGATCCGAACCACCTTTGAAATTTATTGAGTAAGATCTCAATATATCTTCTAGAGTTTGAATTTTTCTCTCAAACTGAATGTCTATCTGAGGATGATCAGCAGTGCTGAAGCACAACTCTGTAACCAGAGTATGCTGAAGACTTCACCAGAACTTCGAGGTAAATCCCAGATCCCGATCAGATATAATAAAAAGTTGTACTCCATGCAATCTTACCACTTCCTTTACATATATCCTGGCAAGCTGATCCAGAGGGAAATCCTCTCTAATAGAAATGAAGTGTGCAGACTTGGTAAGACGATCAAATATGACCCAGACAGCATTATTTCCTTTGGATGTTATATGAAGTCCTATGACAAAGTCTATAGTGATGTTTTCCCATTTCCATTCGGGTATGGGTAATGGTTGTAACATCCCCTTAGACTTCTGTCTCTTAGCTTTAACTTCCTGACAAACCAAGCATCAAGAGACATATTCAGCAAACATCTCTTTTCATGCCATCCCACCAGAAGTACTCTTTCAGGTCCCTATCCATCTTTGTTCTTCCAGGATGAATAGAGAATGAAGAACTTTGATCCTCATCCAGCAGATCCTTCTTTAATTCCGGGATGGGAGGAACACAGACCAGATTTCTAAAGTTTATTATCCCATCACAATCAAGGCTGAATTCAGGAACATTTCCCACCTTCATTTGTAACTCGACATCTTCTTTATGTGCCTCTTTAATCTTCACATGTATAGATGGTTGAACATTCATTTGAGAAAGATATGATTTTTCCCCTTCCATTATAATTCCCAGATCCATCCTTTGTAAATCCATAAATATTGGATCTTTTGTGATCCTCATCATGGATAAACTGGCATGGTCTTGTCGACTTAATACATGTGCCACCTTGTTTGCTTTCCCAGGGTGGTATTGGATTGAGCAGTCATAATCCTTATTCAGCTCCAACCATCTTCTTTTACGCATATTCATCTCCTTTTGTGTGAAAATATACTTTAAACTTTTATGATCAGTATAAATGTCACACCTTTCTCCATAAAGATAATGCCTCCAAATATTTAATGCAAAAATTACCGCAGATAACTCCAAATCATGTGTTGGGTAATTTTTCTCATGGATTTTCAACTGTCGTGAGGCATAAGCTATCACCATATCATTTTTCAAAATAACACACCCCAATCCCTTCTTGGATGCATCACTATAGATCACAAACCACTATCCACTACAAGGTAGTGTGAGCACAGGTGCACTGGATAACCTTCTTTTCAACTCCTTGAAATTCTCTTCACATTCTTCCGTCCAAACAAACATAACTCCTTTCCTAGTCAACTTGGTGAGTGGATTAGATAATCGTGAAAAATCTTTCACAAAACGTCGATAATATCGAGCCAAACCAAGAAAACTTCGGATCTCGGTTACTGTTGTTGGTCTTGACCATCTTTCGATAACCTCTTTTTTTGCTGGATCCACAGATATCCCCTCTTTTGAGATTATGTGACCCAAAAATGAAACTTGTTGAATCCAAAATTAACACTTGGTAAATTTGGCATAACGCTTCTACTTTCTCAGGGTCTTCAATATAATTCTCAATTGATCTTCATGTTCTTCCTTGCTCTTTGAATAGACAAGAATATCATCTATAAAGACTACCACAAATTGATCAAGATAGTATCTAAAGACTCTATTCCTCAGATCCATGAAGATAGCAGGGGCATTAGTAAGACCAAATGGCATCACTATAAATTCATAGTGTCCATACCATGTACGGAATGTCGTGTTTGGTATGTCCTCCATTTTGACCCTTAATTGATGATTCCCTGAACAAAGATCAATCTTGGAAAAGTATTGAGCTCCGCGTAGTTGGTCAAATAATTCATCAATGCGTGGGAGAGGATATTTGTTCTTGATAGTGATTTGTTATGTTCTCGATAATCAATGCAGAGTCTCGTTGATCCATCTTTCTTCTTAACAAATAGAACAGGTGCTCCCCAAGGTGACGCACTAGGGATTATGAATCCCTTATCAAGATTCTCTTGGAGTTGCTTCTTCAATTCCTTCAACTCAATTGGGGCCATTCTATAAGGTTTCTTTGAAATAGGCAAACCCCCAAGTACTAGTTCTATTGAAAACTTATCTTCACGATTTGGTGGAAGACCCGATAATTCCACTCGGAAGACATCATCAAACTCCCGTAAAATGGTCATATTATTAATAGTGAGTTTCTCACCAAACATTTGAGATAAATAACCTTCATTTAGTGGAATCAAGACCCATTAGGTAGAAGGATTTTCCACTGGAAGGTTATTTTCATCCTTGCATTGATAGACGATCATAGATTGACCAGGAATATGAAATGTGACTTCCCTTCTTTGGAAATTGATATGAGCTCCATATAAATAAAGCCAATCCATGCCATGAATCACATCAAATTCCACTATATGAAGGATCACAAGATTTGCAGGAAGCACTTTCCCACAAACTTCTATTAGAGAAGAATTATAAACATTTGATGAAACTATTGTGCCATTAGGTTTTTTCATAGCTAACTCATCATCTAATTTTTGAGGTAATAAGGTGATACCCTTAGAAAAATCTTCAGAAATAAAAGAGTGGGTGGATCCAGAATCAAATAAAACATTTTCTACTTTAGAGTGGATGGTAAGTGTACCTTTCACCACATAATTATCGTACTCCACATCGCTGATAGAAATTGCGTGTGACTTTCCTTTGTCATTAGCCTTAAGAGTTTGTTGACGTCGACCATCATCATCAACACTTGGATTAGGGAATTTATTGGCATAATGTCCCATCTCCTTTCACATGAAACATTGAAGTGTAGTAGGTTCATTCTGTGTATCCCTTCCTTTGTTTGCATCATTAGACATATTCTTCCAATCATCGCGGCATTCAAATGCCCGATGACCTAACTTTCCACACTTGAAACATTTACTTGTCCCTTTAAGACAACTCCCTTCATGTTTCTTTCCACACTTTGAGCATAAGGGAAAGCTCATCTTCTTTTCAGTGTGTCTTTAGATTTTCCTTTGAATTCCATTTTCCTCTTCTTATCAAACCCATATGACTGATGGGTTACTCCAATCCGCATCTCAACTTTGAGAGCACATCGAATGATTTCCTCGTAGCTATTGAAGTCCTTTATGGCTAACGTCCTTCGAAGACTTGGTTTTAAGCCACTAAAGAATCGATCGATCTTACACTCATGTAGGATAATAATACCAGAAGCATACCTTGAAAGTCTTGTAAAATTTTCTTCGTAGGTACCAATAGATTCATCATCCTTTTTCTTTAGTTCAAGAATCTCCTTCTCCATCTTTGTTCGGAGAATATGAGGGAAGTACTTATTGAAAAATAAGTTCTTGAACTCGCCCCATTACATGGACTCAATTTCATACCCTTGCCACATATTCTTAATTAGATTCCACCATTGATCACCATCACCTTCCAAACGATACACTGTTAAGATGACTTTATCATGCTCAGAACATTGAAGAACTGAAAATATCTTTTCAGTAGTACTAATCCATTGTTCAGCAACTAATGGATCAGTAGACCCGCAGAATGAAGGTGGACTCTATCTCATGAAGGATTCAACAGAATGTTGCTCCTTCCTTTGCTCGTTTGGAAGTCCATCATGATTCATAGCTTGAGTAAGTTGTGTGATCATGGCTACAAGATTTTTCATTCCATCTCACATAACGTTTGGTTTCTCAGGGGGACAATCATTGCATTGCCCATCGCATTCTGCATTAACACGGTTCCTTCGGGTTCCAACCATTTACTAAAACCAAGAAGAATAGTGTGAGCAACACTAATTATAATAGGAAAACCACACAATCATGAATAAAATTTCACACTTAAGGTCTTATCCTAGGTTATTCATGGCCATTTCTAAAACACTAAGATTGTGTCCTATTCTTTGACTTATCCTTAGGGTTCTTACTAAGGCTTTCACATCCTAGTTTCCAAATGATGATTATACCTTTCCTCTGATACCAACTATAACTACCCATACTTTACATACATTGTTAATACATCAAAATTGAAGCATACTTATTACAACATATAACAAAACCATGAAAGGACCGTATAGGTATAGTGTATTTATAAAATGGGAAACATAAACAACTGGTTCATAAAGCGTCTACATTGTCTCCCATTTATTTCATCATATCTATTGTCCCTTTTTGCATATCTTACTTAATAACCTTCTTCCTGACCTGGGGACAGAAAAAATACAAAAGGGTGAGCTCAAATGCTTAGTAAGGGTAAACAAAAGAAATATCAATCACATCATATTCATAAGAACATAAAATTTGGAAATCTTAACCTGCAAAAGAGAGCATAATTTCATAACATGGGATAAATCATAGTAGTGAAATGGAATCCCAATAATCATAACATAAAACATGAAAATTTGTGGCATACACACATAATCATAGATAATCATTTCTTATTATTCAAGACTCATTTCCAAGACTATCTTAGTGGACAAAGTCCATTTCTATACCGAGTTCACTCCTCGTTTCAGTCCTGTTTCACTGAACCGGTATAACCTACCGTTCCAGCCATGTCTATATCATGAGATGTAAAATCTTTACCCAATGCATTGGAGGAAGATATAGGTCCCACCCATCTCATAATTATACCATTCTTTTGTGTGCCACAAAATCATAAATCATACATCATTGCATAACTCATGTAATAAAAATGGGATTCTTAAACAACATGACATCATAAAACAATTCATATAAGATAAAAGAATAAATAAAATAATTCCATCACAACATAATCAAATAAATTTAATAATAGGGATAGAAACATAACCCTTTATTATCTTAGATGGTAAATAATTTTGATTAAACACTTGAACTCCATTTTTGAGGAAAATATCCTTTCTACTTCAAAAACACTTTTCCTTTCTTAATATGTCATACAATTCTAAACTAAAATAAGTTGATTAAAAATAAACTTGAAAACTTGTAAAGGAAGCTTCTTGGAAATAATTTTTTAAAAATCCATTCATGCCGTATAAGTTAAAAAAACATTCTTCTCGTACTTTTGTCAGAAAAGTCAAAAAGTACCTCTTAAGAAAAATGACAAAAGATTCCTTTCATATCATTTACTAAAAACTCACCGAAGGGTAAAAATGGATTTAAACATTTGTAGGTGGACAGAAACAATATTACATATTGAGGAAACATGGATGTGGATGATAAAATACACCCTAGTAAATACCAAAGTATAAACAATCACGGATAAAAATGAGATTGTGATATTTTCCCTTACCTTAGGTCTGATTTGCTTCGTAAGTGTCCGAACCTCCTGTATAATGATTTAAATAATTTTATTGAATTATTCTAGAATCATACATATTGTTATTATATCATATATTCTCATATTCTTAGCTTTTTATTAGTAATATTTCATTACTATTTGTTATTCGGGTGTTTATTACTTTTTAGTCTTATGCGTGTTTTGTCGAATAAATTCTTATTCTTCTCTTTAGGATATATATTCCTCATTTACAGAATGATATTAGTGTAATATATATCGTATTCATTCATTCAATTCATTTATATAATCATTATGAAATGAAGATCATGTAGAAGGAGTCGCATCACATCGTGGAGACGGTATTCCGTACGTACGCACGAGTGATGATATCGTTCCTATGATCGTGGAATTGTATTGGAGTGTATGTATAACATTTCAGAATAAATATCACTTTATAATAGTCGTATATAGTCATTATTTACACCATTATACCCATTCAAGTAAGGTGGTGGTGGAAAATAGATTACACCATGGCGTGGTGACGGTATTCCGTACGTACGGACACACGATGATTTCTTTTTCAGTAGGATGGATAGATGGTGAAATAGGGTTGTTTCATACATATAATAACATATCAGTATATGAGTGATACTGATGTTATTACTTCATAATGAAACAACTAAAGAAGAAAAAGTGGAAGAAGAAATAAGGATGAAAGAATCGGTAACAGACATTACCTCTTCTTTGATGTGCTTCTTTGAGACCTCCTTTTAGGGCACTAAAATAGGTCTTTGAAGAAGACCAGAACCTCTAGGATGTTTCTAGAGAAGTGGAGCAGAGAAGTTTTCAGGGGTTGGCCGATCATGAAGGCTCAATGTGGAGTGAGAAAGAGGGGGAGGAGGTTCCCTTTTATAAGGGAGGAGAGGGGAACCTTTGGAATAACTAAAAATATTATTTTATAATAAAGTCAAGTTCGGTTTTAAATAGCTCCAAATTGATTTATTTCGAAGCTAAGGTGGGTATGGGTCGAAATCCTCTCATCCAACCGAATTTAGACAAGTTTATATTTCTTATCATTTATATTTATCTTTATGTTAAATAATTTTACTTTTACCGTGTCTTCTTGTGTTTTTATACTATAAGGTTAATAAACTCACTATAACAAGCCAAACGAACCCCGAGTTGTTTATTATTAAAATATATTACCTTATCTAAGTCATTTGGCCGACCCTTAGATTTTTTGGAATAAAATAACAATTAATAATATAATATTTGTTTTAAAAACTATTATATATCAATTTTGACACTATTTAGTAATTGATTTTTTTGTGATAATCATAACAGAATGATTAGTTAGAACCAAGTTACTTAAATCAATACTAACATGTCATATTAACCTAGAAAATTAGTGTAATTAATAAAAAGTCTCAAATTACATTTATTTGGGTATTTATAACAACAATTATGTCAATATTTCATTAATAAGATAATTACTGCATCATCATTGTCTCATAAATAAATTAAATTATTTAATGTCTAAAAATTACAAATAAAATACCATTATGTAGGAAATATTTTTAGCCTTATAATTAATATTTATAGTCTAATTTAACTTATGTATAACCTCATATTAAAAATTATTTACTTATTAAATTTGATTTTAACTATTTTAACCCTTTTTAAATAAATTAATAATAAATGTCCTAATCTAATCCAAGTGGGACTAAATGGTCATATTTTATTCTTAAGGTTATTTTTGGTCGAATTACACTTTCCCAATATAATTAGGACAAGTGTTAGGGTAATAATAATATCATTTTTACCCTTAATTACCCTATTTACTTTTAACCGCGGTAAAAAAAGTAAAAAGTTACTATTCAGCAAAAAATTATTTTCATCTCATTGAACAAAATTTTACTTTCAAACATCAACTGTGTCTCTCAGTTTTTCGAAATTTCACTCACAGAAGCGGTAAAATTATGTTTTATGAAAAATTCAGTTTTTTATCTACCACTTAGTGGTTTCACTATTAATCAAAAATTGAAAGTTTTCAGAAAAATACCAAAATTTCACCGTAGGCTAATTTCGATATTCCGAATCCATTAATGAAGTCCATTTTGAAAAATAAATTTTATAAAATTTCTAAAAGTGGTTATTACTATTTATAACGGCTAGTAATAATAATATTTCAATAGCATATCATTGTTTAGTGAAACTCGGTATTGCGTACGACACAAGCTATCAAGGAAGGCAGCAGTTGCGTGTAAAGAGAGCGAAGCTAGTGTTGTGTGTAGTGAAAGATTCCTTTGATGATTTATATAACATAAAATCAAAATATTTCACATAAAAGTATTGGGTGTTACATATGGGCTCCATTTATTTCTTCTTTGGTCACATTGGATTGACATCTGTGAGTTCTTCATTCATTTTTCCCATTATCAATTATTCAGAACAATGGATGTGTTGATTGGGTTTAGGATCATTTGACCAAATTTCATATTATTCATCTATTATTAATATTTCTCTTAAACCATCTTGAATCAGGACATGAAATTGTACAAGAAATTATAAACTGATCCATGGTAGTTGTTCTTTACTTTTCTTTTTGTGTTTTGTTCTTTATTGACCTATTGTCCATTTTTGTCACCCGTTAGAATTTTTCGAACGAGTGTGAATTTGAAATGTTAAACTGAAATATATGTATTAGGACCTTTTAGGGATTCCCTTGGGTTATTTTAGATGTGTTAGTGGTGGTTTCCCCAATCAGAATCCACCCATGGGGTGCTTTATGCCTTTGATTTGGTTTTGAAATCGATGAACTACCTTAGGGGTGTGTTCTCGAGTTTTCCTAGTTTAAGGATGTTCATTTGTATTTAAATGAGATTGAATTACATTCATAGGTCATTTTATTCCTCATTTATATGTGTAACCAAAATATTCAATGCTTAACATGATTATATGGATTGAATGGAATTGGTTAAAAAAATGGTGTATACTCTTTGGTTGATTTAAATTGTTTAAATGGATTTTTAGAAATTATGATTAATGGGTGGGTATACCCATGTGGAATGTTTGATAGTGAATTGTGTATAAGGGTTGGTATAACCATGTGTTATATTTAATACTAAATCTAAGATAAATTTTTTTGTATACCAATTTGACTCGATTAAATGTAAATAGAATACATGATTGGGTATTCTAATGTGATGTTTTGGTATGAAATGTATGAATTATTTTATAGTTTCTGTGCACGGATCTACATGGATCTAGAACACAGTAGTGGATAACATGGCTGAGTATGCACCTTGAGTCTTCATTATGTGGGATGCCTCTTCATCACTACCCCTTAGATCCGTCTTTCTTAGACTCGCATAGGAAATATTGGTACACATGTTCGTACGACTCCAACTTGTTCCAATACCGGGTTTCCATTGAGTTGCTTATGGGACTCGACAAGGATGTCTAAGTCTTCTACACCTTCAATCCAACCCTTTATGGTCAACAGTTAATTATAAGGAATGAATTTGGGATATATGATTGTAGGTATATTTAAAGGTCATGGGTTTTTTATATATCTTATTTATATGGTGAGGCCATGTGAGCATCATATGGATGGCAGTACGATGGGTCCATGTTGTTATTGTTTTTTATTGCTTATAAATACCTTTTTAGTAGGTGAAACTTTTTACAGGGAGTCATAAGTGGTTTTTTTGTATTAATTGTCTGTTGTAGTTATATTCCTAGGTAAATCACATTTAAATTAGTGTATACTTAATTTTTTTTGCATATTGCCTAATGATGCTAAGAACAATATAGATATTTGGGTGCTTACCTACTGGGATACTATCTCACACCTAGTTTGGGGAACCTTGGGGACCCAAATAGATTATATGGTTATGGGTTAGAATATGGGAAAACACCTTAACACTGGTTACTGATCATTTCGTTGGAGAAGGAGAGCATGAGACCAAGATGAGGCCTGTGATGCTACTGGGAAATTTTTTCACTCTTTTGGATTTTTGATACTTTTATCATATTGTTATGACGTGCACCTATTTTGATTGTTTTTTAGATACATGTACCATCTACATAACTATATAAGAGACACTTCTATCTTGTTATATATTTCTATATTTCATTTCTATTTCATCCATTGTCTGTTCATTTTATATGCTTCTAATATTGAATGTGATTGAATTTCACTGTGATATACTCTAGTAATGAGGACATAGTCTACACAATGACTCACCTATTCCCTCACTACAAGTATGAAGCCTATTTTTATTGGGGAAAAGTGTGTAAGGCCATATATTAAACTAGGCTTGAGGCACTATTGAGGGGCATCCAAGTTTGAGACATCACAAAGTGATATCAGAGGGTTTCTTTTCAAATTTTATTTACGATTTGGAGACAATATATAGGGGTAAAAAGGAAATGGAATTTAGTAATGAGATTTTATCAGACCTAGATAACCCATATGTAGGGAAAATCAAAATATCACTAGAAGAAATTGTTATTTTTGGTTATGACTTACATATGATTTCATTTCCCCATTGGGTGACACACATGATTGTCATTCTTACTATTCATATAATCGGGTTCAATTTTGAATGGAACCTGATGAGATGAGGTTATTCCATCTCGTACATCATATATGAACTTCTTACAAATAACATGTCCTATGTTATGTCATACCATTTAGGATGAATAATCTTATTCATGTTTTTGTGACAGTTTTTCATGCTATTGTGGTAGACCATGTGCAAAGGATAAAAGAGTTATGTCATCTTTCAATTCATAAGGTGTTTGGGCCATTATGAAATGGAAAATGATGCAAAAATTAAATTCAATTAATAAAGTGAATTTGATGAGTATATACTATATGGGGATCACATTTTGGTTCATGACGTTTTATGGTCCCTCGAGGATTGAAACTTGGTGGACCATTGACTGAATCATTAAAAAATGAAAATTAAATGAAAATGAAATGAAAAGTAGAGACATAACCTAGACCTATCTTTTGAGTGGGAAAGATGAAGTGTTCCCAGTTTTGTTTTAGATGTAATTTATATAGTCCCAGCTTTAGGAGAGGATTTTGGGTTATTGTTAGGGTTTAGGAGGGGTTTTGAACTATCGTACACTATTGAGATGTGAACTTTGATGTTATTTTTTTACTAAGGTGTGTGTTTTTCATTATAGATTCATTGAACCATGAAGGCCTCTAGTGGTACACTATGAGGGATAAAATGACCACATTCTAGAGGTGGTGATCCATGGGCTACTGGATAACCCTACTTTAGTGCATGCTACATAACCAGAGACTATTTCAGACATAGGTTCTGAGGCACAATTTTGTGAGGGGTTATTTATGAATATACAAACTATTCTGGGAGCACCATATCTGGCCATGAATATGGATAAGTTGTCATAGGTGTTCCATAAGTATAATCATCCCATGTTTTTGGGGGACGGTGGTCCACAAGCTACTAAGCTATGGCTTGAGTCTAAGCTGTCTTCCTTGGAGAATCTATAGATTCCTACTAAAAAGAGGGTCAAGATCACCACAGATATGTTATGTGCAGTAGAAAATAACTATATGGATTTTTTAACCAAGATAATTTTCTATTATATAGGGTTTCTACTATTTTTCAAACCCTCTTTTTTTACTACTTTTACCCCAATACTCTGTAAGGAGAGTGGGCTACTGAGTTCATGCATCTGGAGTAGGGGATTGTGATAGTAATGAACTACACAGTACACTTTATAGAGTTGCATCATTATTCACTGATGTACCTTGATGATGTGATATCTATAAATAGAGGATTTGAGGATGGTCTCTCTCATGATATCATATACTATTTAGGAATGTTTATATTAACTTCTATCACTGATAATTTGAATTAGGAACTAATTACATAGTGGAACCTGAGAGAATCTGGAATCATATAGCAGGGATGTGTTACTTTCTGACCTAGTGGTTCTATGTATTCATGTATGAAGTGTCATTTTCTGGATTTCCGCAAGATGAGTGACAGTTTGGCTTTGAGTGCTCGCAATTTCGTGTTTTATCACCAGTGTAGCAGTTGAGGCCACATGAAGAATCTGTATGACCGTGACCCAGTTGAGTGACGATATTGTGGAAGGATGGGACACATGCAGTGGTTTTGATGAACCATCCCTCCAGCTATGAGTGGTAGGGGCAATCTCTGACCTTTGTTTTATGAGTATGTTCCTCAAATCTATGGGAGGAAGTGAGCTGGAGTAGTACAGGCTGATCAAAATGAGGTAGTAGTGGTTGTTCCAGAGGTTGAAAATTCTAGTTACACCTAGACATCAGAGTGTACCTACCTTGGCCAGTGATGTTGTGACACATGGTTGTGGTACATTCCAGATCTATTCATTACAGCCTACCCCCAAGGAGTAGGGTGTCAGGCCATCTACGGTGAGAGGTAAAATCATATTATCCTCTAATACTGCATCGTCTCTTTTCAATATGGGTGTATCTTATAGATTCATATCTGCCCCAATGGTCAAAAGACGTGGGTTTTTTGTGTGGTCTGTTGAGGATTTTTTGACACTAGAAACAGATGTGGGAATCAGAATGGATGATGTGAGCCAGTTCAGGGAGTTCCCACTTGAGTTTTTTGGGTCTCACATCGTCTGAGATATTTATTTCCTCGTGATGGAAGGGTTTGACATCATTATTGGGATGTATTGGTTAGTAGATTATCGAGAATTTGTTGACTTCTATCATTTTAGGGTGACTTTCACATCACCATAGGGTTCATTTTTTACTCGCAAGGTTGAATTGGATGTCCCGGAGAGTCGGTCTGGACTAATACATCGTGAGTATGGGCGGGACGACAGCCTAGTTTTCTAGTTTATTTCTAGATGATTAGGGAGTGACTTAAGAAGACTTTCCTCCAATTATTGAGCGCTTTAGGTATGTGTTAGTAGATGACTTTTCTGGTTTAACACTTGAGATAGAGGTTCGGTTATCCATAAAACTAGTTCCAAGAGCTACACTGGTATCCATTCCTCTTTACAGGATGGCTAAGATAGTGTAGCAAGATCTCATGCGGCAGGTAGAGGATTTTGAAGTAATGGGGTTTGACTATGCCAGTACTTCTCTAAAGGATTTTTCAGTCCTTTTTGTGAAAATGGATTATTAAAATAACAGGATATGTTTTTATTATCATAATTTGAATTATCTAATTGTTAGAAACATATATCCTGTTCCATGGATAGATGGTTTTTCCGATCAGCTTATATCAACCCGAGTGTTCTCCAAAATCATCCTAAGGTTAGGATATTACCTAGTACATGTTCAAATTGTAGAAATACCTCATACATTGTTTCATAGAATGTATGGTCTATATGATTATTTGGTTATGTCATTTGGTCTCGTAAATGTGCAATCATCTTTCATGGCACTGATGAACCAAGAGTTCCATCCTTACTTGGATTCCTTGGTGGTGGTTTTTATGGATGATATCTTGGTGTATTTTCTAAATAGACGTGACCATTCCAACCATATTTATATTGTTTTTAATAAAATAAGTGTTGATTAATTATATGTTAACCTAACAAGGATACACTTTTGGTTAGATCAAATTCACTATTTAGGACACATTATCTCAAAGACAAGAGTATTAGTTGACACAAAGAAGCTAAGAGTTGTAGTTTCCTGGGAGAATCCCAATATCATTTTTTATATATGGAGCTTCTTGGAGATATATTGTTACTACGAGTTTTTAATATAGGTCTTATCACACTTATATGTTTCATTTATGAGCTTGACTAACAAGGGTGTGATGTTTTTATAGTCAAACTCTTGTGAGACATCCTTTCATGATATGAAATAAAGGTTACGTCATCACAAGTCCTGATACTTCCAGAGTAGGGAAGGAGCTACATTGTGTACTATGATGCATTATGTATCAATCTAGGGGTAGTCCTGATGCATATAGAGAGATTAAAGGCATACATGTCTTGGTTTTTGAGGCAACATGGGAAGAATTACATGATGCACGATCTTGAGTTAGCTACTATTGTCATTGCTTTATGTTGTTGGAGAAACTAATTTCTGGGCCATAATTTTTTGGTGTACATGGACCATAAAATCCCCATGTATATATTTAATCTGTGTGATTTGAATCTAAGATAGATAATATGTGTTGATTACCTTCATTCTTTTGAATTTCAGATAGCCTACACTAATGGTAATGACAATGCAATGGTCATTGCAATGAGTAAGAGAAAATAGATACAAGAAGTGTGGTAGGCCATTAGTGAGTGGAAGATTGTTTCGTTGTTCTCTAATATGAATTATGAGGTTCACTAATGACAAGGGAAGACATATCTATCATCAATATCTATGATATATACCCTTATGTATAGAGTAAGGATGAGGAATCTATCAGATTCAGTGGGCCTAGTCCTATAGGAGAGTGTGGGAGGTGAGGACCCACCTGCTTCTTGGATAGTATGAGAGGAGGTGATACTACATATCCATGGATGTATTTGCATTCCAGTGGATATATGAAAGGATATGATGTGGGAGTATTGTGCTTTATTAGGGGAAGTGCATCCCAGGGTCACCAAGATGTACCTTGACTTGCACCATCAGTACTATTAGAAGAGTATGAAAAGAGATGTTATTGTTTTTTCTATGTGGTATTCCACCTATCAGAAGGTGAAGTATGAACAACAATGACCATCTAGAATTTTATAGCAGTTACCTATTCTATAGTGTAAATGGGATGATGTTGCGATATATTTCAAAACTGGTTTATCGAGGTCGCCTTGAGGTATCAATGCTATATGGGATGTTGCTTATTGGAACACTGAGGTTTCTCATTGCATGCCAATCAAGGATACCTTAAAAGTGGATAATATTAGAAAATTTTATATATGTGAGATTGTATGTATTCATGGGGTCTCATGCACTATTATTTCAGATAGGGATTCCCACATTATGTCTTGTTTCTCGTTGAGTTTCAGAGGGTTCTAGGTACACAGGTCTTCTGAGCACAACATACCACAGTCAGACTGATGGACAGTCAGAGCGTATGATACAAGTTCTTGAGAACATGCTGAGAGCATGAATCATAGATTTTGGGGGCACATAGGATAAGAACATTAGCCTATTTGAGTTTACATATAATAATAGTTATTAGGAAACAATACAAGTGTATAATTGATGCTTTATGTGGTAGGCCATTCTGATCACCCCAATACCGATTAGTGGTAGGTGAGGTGGGGTAAGTTTTTACTATAATATGTCAGACTGTTTGAGATTCTAGGGGGATCTCGGTTGGTATCTTATCGGTTTTAGTTACCTATGAGCTATAAATACATGCACAAAATCTTCCACATACTGATATGACACCTTGAGGGTTTTTTCCTACATATATTTAATAGTAAATGGATGATAATTGGGTGTCTATACCCATGTTACATGATTAAACGGAAATAGAATACATCAGTGGGTATAATCATTTGATATTTTGGAATGAAATGAATAAATTATTGAATAGATTCCATATACATCTCTCCATAGATCTAGATTGTGGTAGTGTACACCTTGGATGAGTATGAACCTTAGGTCTTGATTCGGTGGGATGCCTCGTACTTTTCTACAGCTTGGATCTAACATGCTTAGACTCATGTAGGACATATTGGTACACATACTCCTTAGACTCCAAGCAGTACCTATTACAAGTTTCCATTGAGATGCTCATGGGACTCGATGATGATTTATTGGTCTTCTATACCTTGGATTCGGACCATCGTGGCCTACACATCATTATAAGGCATGTTTGTGGGATATTGGACTATGATTGTATTGAATGGATGTCGGTTTCTTGTATGGATTTTTTATAGAGTGAGGTTGTGTGGACACAATATGGATGGATGTAAAGAAATGTTTTGTTGTTTCTTTATTACTTATTGCTACCTTGTTAGGAAATGAAAATTGTTGTAGGGGTCCTTGGATGATTGTTTGGTATAATTTGTTTATAGTAAATATCTGCCTTGAGATTCCACACATACATTATTTCTTACATACAATCGTTTATCAAATTGCATCGTGCCTCTTAGAATAGTATAGATATTTGGGTGGTTACATATTGGGATGTTATCCCTCAACCTGTTTGGGCCTCCTTGGGAACTCAAACAAATTATATGGAATCTTGTGATAATAGGGGTAAGCACCCTAACACTGGTGGTTGATCACTTATTTGAAGCAGGATAGCATTGGACAAAATTGAGGCTTGCGATGCTACTCGAACATAGATTGTTCTTTTTTATTTTGGACACTTATACAATATTTATCTTACATGTACCTATTTTGGAGGTTTTCAAGAAACATGTACTATCTAAATAACTATATACGATACACTTATATCTTTTTATATATTCTAGTCTTACATATATATTTTATTTGTTGTATGCTTATTGTTTTTGCTTCTTCTATTGAATGTGAATGACTTATAGTATGATATGCTCTAGAACTGAGGGAATATTATCCCGAATAACTCACCTAGACCCTCTTTATATTCGAAAACCACATGATTTTGGGGATATGAACACGATTCCATATAAGAAACTGAGCATGGTGCACTGTGGAGTGGAATCCGTGTGTGAGATGTTACATAAATCAACAACAATTAATTTAAATGAAGTATTATATAAGTAATATCCTTAATATTATTTTTGATATCATATAAATATATAATTTTTCCCTTGGGGTTCTATATATTTTCTTGTTAATTCCATCACACATTCATTTCATACATATACATGAAATTTTATAAACATGGGATCTTTTGTGGTCCAAAATTGTTATGGGATACCATTTACCACTTTGGTTGGCACTTGATTTATTTTTTATATTGTATTATATTATTTGTATCCTCAAAAGGATAATGTATGAAATTCATAACCCAATATGAAACATAATATTTTAATCATGGTACGATTTGTCCTTTAACTGACCCTATTCCACTATGGTATGTAAGGAGGAGTGAGTTGAAATAGAGACTCACACTCCCATAAAAGGTTGATTAACTCTTTGTTATTTATCATGTTACTAAGATTATCCTTTAATTTATTCTTGAATACATAGAAATCATAAAATAATTCATACTTATACCTCATCAAATAAACATAACCATATCTATTAAAGTTATCAATAAACGTTATAGAGTAATAATACCCACCTCTAACATTATATAGTAATGCTACAAACACATGATTTTATAAAAAAATAAAATATCTTTGATTTTTTAACCTTCTAAACCAAATGGTAGTTAGGATATATTTCCTTGAAAATAAGAGTGACATAATTTAACTGGTTTTTGCTCACAATAATTTAAATGACAATATTGACAAACCTTTTTAAAAAATTTCCCTTTTACGTAACAAATATGATGATGCCACAACTGGGTGTGAAATGATTCATGTGAACTTGATTCTCTATATATTTCGATTACATTTTTAATAATTTAATACATATATACCATTATTTAGTTGTTCTATACAATAAATAATTCCATTCTTGTAAAAATATAAATCATTGATTCATAATTTGAAAATAAATCCATCATTTTGAAAGAATTTATTATAGATGATATTATAGGTAACTGTGGGTTCATAATTACGTATCTGTAAAAACTATATTATACATATTGTAATTGTTATATAGTAGCCAATAACAGATATTTTAGAAAACCTACTCCATTTGAAGGCCGTAAATCCATCTCTCCTCATGAAGCCTCTTAAAATATACAAGGTTCCTACTTTTGAATATAGACATGAGAAACACAATATATATAAAAAAACCAATATGTACATATTTAACGTCTATAATTAAAAATGAATGAAACTAAAGAATATAATGGCTTCTTTAACTACGTCCAATTCTTCATCCAATGCCCTGGAATTCCTCATGAAAAACATAATACATATTTTCCCTTCACATGACATTGTATAATCCACTTCATGGAAGAATGATGATCAAGAGCCTAACAATTTGAGTGATTATTTAGGACCATTTCCTTTATCTTATATATATTCACTATATGGATTGCTTGCTTTTGAGACCTCATGTCTTTGTCAACATATTCAATCGAGGTTAGTAGTTCTATGAGGTACGTCTCATTATTTTTCTTGTTGATATTTAAAATGAAACTAGATAATTAGATGGATAAAATGATACTTTGTCACATTTAATTAAGGATCGTAGAGCCAAATATTCCCCATAAATATATATAGCTAATCATTTTGACTACATGTGGCTAGATTTCCACCGACTCTCATAGCTTACACATGAATAACGTATTAGAGAACTCGTATTTCTCTTGTCTCTTCATATCATGATATAAATAATGAAGTTAATAATTCAATCTAAATATTACCATATCTTTTTAATTCATGATGATCTCACTATACAAGGATGATATCATAAAACAATCTAAATATATGGAGTGATTTAAGATTATTATGTAGAGAGGGACTTCCACCTCACTAGACACTTTATCATGCACTATAATAATAGGGGTTTCTACCATATATAATTTACATACATAAAATAGTATAACATGATAGAGACTATAACATACCAATAAAATCGAATCATTGAAAATTTCATGATTATCTAATATTGATCGTAGGGAAAATTTTGATACCATATGGATTTCTATTTTTACAATAAGAGTAGATTTTTAGTAATTTATCAATATTTTTATATAATAATAAAATTTACTTTTCTGTTCTACCAATATTTTTTCAAAAACCCTACAATCCTCACCATTGGTTTTGAAATATCTCATCAAGTGGATATTATAGTGAAAAGGATTCATCCACTCCATTTCAGAACCCATAATTTAGAAAGGAAAATAACATGAAGAAGTTTAGCCAGGAGAGACTTGACAAAGTCGTTAACTCACAGCTCCTTCAATTGTTTATTGGACTCCCCAATACATGAATCTTGGAAATAGATTTATCATATATATTACCTCCAAAATGGTATTGAGTTGATTTTTATAATACACTAAATAAAAATTTTGGTAGGCTAACCCAAAACCTCATATGAATCCACTGATAAAAGAAAGTTTCTTGACGTTGCCCATGTAAACAAATTGTTTTTATGGTTTCATTGTTATTCAAGTAATGGATGGCTTATCTAAAATAATATTTGATTTAATTATTTTAATATTTATTCGTAATTTTCTCATATTATTATATTTCATTCTAGTTAATATTTAGTGGATTTTAGTCAGGTTATTAACTATGTTAATACAAAATTTACAAATAATGTAATTCATTTAAATTCCATATTTCCGGAATGTTAATTAATTTATTAAGTTTAACAAAACCAAGCGTAAATATTCATAAATAATGAAAAAATCTCATGGATGAAATAGTACATATCATAAATAGTCACCTAACCCAAATACTAAAACATTTAGTGACATGGGAATTAGCTAAAAAAGAATCATAATCTACAATCATTATTGTTCAATTGTGCTCCTAGAGACCCTCTTCTAGACATCTCATATAAATTAATCATATTCATAACTTGGTGGATGGAAACATCAAAAAAGGGTTACCTTGAACACTCAGTATGGGGAAAATTTTCAACATATCATTAAAGGTTAGAACATAATAATATGAGAGAAAATGGTTAGGGAATAAATTTCTTACAAAAAATAACATAAAATAATATTAATTATTCATAATCCATGCTTGAAGGAAATGTGATCTAAATTGAAGAGACCTATACCATGGAAAAATTCTACAGAATTTTAAGGGAATAAACACTAGTCAATGAGAATAATAATAGGAATATGGAAATATACCATGTCATATAAACAAATAATTATTTGAAAAACATAATTATTGATAAATTATATCATTGTGAAAAAAAATATCCACACCTCATGTTGTGAATAAAAAACTTTCACGCATCATGTTGGGAACAAAAAAAACCCACGCTTCATTTTGTAAACAAAAAAAACCAAAACTTTATGTAGTGGAAAACATGATATTCCCAACCATCATGTTATTAATAAAAAATACCCCCAGTTCATTTTGTGATCTAAAAAATGGGTGTTATTCCATTTAGAAACCAAAAAAGTACTCATTATTTGTGTCATAAATAAAAAAAATCACATTCTTCATGTTGTTAAAAAATAAAATATTCATGATTTATGTTGTGAACAAAAAAATCCATGCATTAGGTTGTGAGAAAAAAATTCCTCAATTTATATTGTGAAAAAAAAATTCCCCTGATTCATGTTGTGATCAAACTAAATGCACACAATTTATGTTGTTATTAAAAAAATTCCCATTCATAATATTCATTTCTCATGAGATATAAATCATTAACCATTGTATTGGAGGGTGTTATAAGGCACCACATTTCATCATTGATAAAAAATCAATTAAAAAACATATCATAAACATATCATAATCAACCCATAGAAAAAATGGGTTTCATAAACCATTAAAAACATCACATAACATGAAATTAAGAAATCATAGAATATAAAAACAATTATTTTTGAAAATAAATCATATCATAATAACATATAAAGGGTGATAAAAACAACACTTCCTAAAAAATAATCAATGTAGGGTAAATAATATTTAAAATAAAAAAATCAAATAATCCACCCAAAATATTGAAGTACAAATTACATTTATAAAAATTGAAGGGAAATATAAATTTTTTGAAAACCCTAATTAAAAAAACATACTTGAAAATATGAATGGTTTCAAAAATTTAATGGTAAAATACATTGAAATTTTTAACTTTTAATATAATCATTAATAGTGATACGTGAAAAATAAATAATTTTCTTCAAAAGGGGAAATGAGTATACTTTGAATACTTTTTCTTTTATAAATAATTTATAATAATGGAATCTTTAATAATATGTCATTGTTTCCAAAAATTTAAGTAAAAATACATCATTAATTTTTATTCTTAAAATAATATTCAGTAATGGAAAATTAAAAAGGTACATAAAGGTTAGAAAAAATAATATAGAGTGTCTTATATAACTTTTCGTTTTGAAAATATGGTTTAATATATTAAACATCATAAAATGACCCATTTTGAAAACCCTTATAGTTAAAAAATATGGAGAAACCTTTTTTAAAAATGAATTATGCGGAATAGAAATATTTTTGTTGAGAAAAACAATCTCAGTTCCCTCTAAGGAATGGATAACATTGGTGGTGATTAAAAATAGGGATATGGTAGAAAAAACATTTAACGAAATGCATATTATTCTTAATAAAAATTCATTTTACCAGAACAATTGAATCCTGAGGGAAGAATAATATGGGAAAACATGATTTATCCAAGTATTTAGGTGCACAAAATATATATAATCGATATAGGGAATAATATATCAATATATAAAGATTCAATTCTTTGAAAAGTGATTATGATCTAAGGAAAATATTTGAGTCATGAAAATCCATTATATTCATTTTTACATTTCAACCAAAACACCATGAGAGATATATCCTTAAAAATAATATTTAATATTATGAAATATAATATATTAATGGTACAAAATTGTATTTGGTTATTCTTTACACTATTTAAAAAGAATCGGGTTGTGTACCTTAAACATTCTTTATTCTATTAAATTTTGAGACAATGAAACCATTATAAATATCACATCCCTTGAGGTAAGGAACCTTTGGAAATAAATTAATAAGAATTTATTTTAAATCAATAAAATTAAATTTTAAAATTAAATTTAGAACAATAATAGGAATAAATAATTAAACATTGAATAATGGGGTTTTAGAATAACCATTGTAACATGAATAATAGAAAATATGTTATGAAACCCCCTTTGTTTATTTACATTATTAGTTAATCACACTCTAACCTGCTATAAAAAATCATAGATAACATAATAAAAAATTACGAAAATTAATCAAAAATATAATCAAATTATACTCCTCATTATAATTCTTTATGAATAGTATATTAATTAGTTAAAGCATATTATGACCATCAGGTGATAATAACTTTAATTTTTTTCACATGTTTAATAATTTTTATATCATTACCCATAATTTTACAGAAAAATAATTTTTGATATATCATTTATATTTCTATAATATATAACATAAATTGATTTAAAAACATCGTCTTTCATTCCAAAAAAAAATTGTTACATTGTTTGAAAACCAAATTGATAATGGCATATTTCTTTAATTTTAGTGAATGAAAATGTTACTTCATTAATAAGAAACATAATTAAAATAATAGTTAATGAAAAATATAGTAAGAATTATTTAATTAATATATAATAATACTAATATGTTTTCATGTTCCAATATTCATTTATACACAGATTTTAATGCACCATTTATATAGATGGTTAAACAAACCAAATAGGAACACACTGTTGGGTCGGAGGTGATGGCAAGAGGGGGGGTGAATTGCCTTTTTAAAATTAATTAACAATTTAAAACAAATTTAAATGCAGCGGAAAGTAAAATGGCAAGACACAATTGATAACGGAGTTCGGCTTTAAACTTAAGCCTACGTCTCCGCTCCCAACTCAACCGTTGGGAGATTTATACGACCGCTTGCTTTTTAATGGTTATAGCAAGAAACCCACTAGCCGTTTTAAGGTAGGCTAGATCAACTTCTTACAGCTTGCTTTTTTATTATGGTTCTAGCAAGAAACCCAAATTGAAAGAAGGAAGAAAAAGGGTGGTTTGTTTTAATAAACACCCAATTAAGAACTAAACAATTGAAGTAAATAATTTAGAACAAACTAGAGGAAGCCTTGAGAGCCAAGAGGTGAGTGTAGTTGAAGTAGAGGCAGCCCAAGCTTCAAGGATGGCAATTGGATCTCACGTAGCCTTTGAGAATTGTCGTAGGAGCCTCAAATGATCAAAATAGCTTTGGTATGCTTCGGTATATTATATGTGGTGTTCCCGGCATCCATGGACGTCTATTTATAGGAGAAATACTCCCAAATACTTCAAAATAGCCGTTGGAGGGCTTTCGGAGCCGTTGGGGATCAAGTGGGCCAGCCTGGTCAAAGCCTAACGGCTAGTTTGACTGAGCACACCGGCTGGCCGGTGCTGATCCACCGGCTGGCCGGTGCCCCAGACAGAAGCAAGGGATTTCTGTCTGGCTCCACCGGCTGACCGGTGCTGAGCCACCGGCTGGCCGGTGGTCTGGACAAGAAGCATGCTATTCTTGTCTGGGTTCCACCGGCTGGCCGGTGGTCAGGCACCGGCTGGCCGGTGGTCTGGACAGAAGGTATGCCATTCTGTCTGGACCCACCGGTTGGCTGGTGGCCAGACACCGGCTGACCGGTGGCACCTGGCAGAGGGCAAGGCCTTCTGCCTGGTCCACCGGCTGGCCGATGGGCTGGATCCGGCTGGCCGGTGCCCTTACCGGCTGGCCGGTGGTCTCACACCGGCTGGCCGGTGGACTTAACCAGTCCGTTTTGAATTATTCTTGGGCCAGCTTCTAGGCACCCTATTTCCTATCATCAAAAACACTTGAAAACAAGTTAGAATACAATTAGAGTGATTGTGATCATTAAAATCCAAGAGAGAGGGGTGCAACACACACATTAACTTTGTTGGCAGGTATAGTTAAAGTGGTTGATATAATGATTTAATATCATTATAATAGATTAACAATGATATTATTTTTATTTTCTTATTTTTTTAAACTATATTATATGAGGTTTTTATAATGTATAAAAATATAAATGAAAACCCAAAAATGTTTCATTGTGGAGGTAGTATTCTGCACGTACGCACGATTACTGTTCCACTTTCCCAATGCGTGGGAGGTTGAGATAGTATATGTTAATTGAAATTCAAGATTAATAATTGTATTTTTTGTAACATAATTATTCATCAATGAAACCATTAGTAAAATCAATAAAATGAAGTAATGAAAAACAAATGATGCTACTTTGTAGATGGGGTAGTCTACGCAAGGCACTAATGAATTTTTTTATTTTCTATGTGGATGGAAATAAATAACTATGGAATATATCACTAAGATAACAAAATATTAGTATAATAATGATATTAAATTCATTATGTTATTATGATGATATGTTTTTTGGAAGTGTAAGATTAATAAGAAAATCATAACAATGAGATAATGCTTATGTTGATGACTTCATTTTTCTATTGAAGTTCATGTAAAATTAAATGTATTAGGATAAATATGAGTGGACAAGGGATTATGATTTTGGGGTAGGGTTCTATAGTGAGTAAAATTTCAGAGTTTATGGGAGTAATTTAAATTTTATTTTTCTATTAAATGGGTGGTACTGATATATTCTTATAAGAGGTGAAAGGTCTCTTTTGGAAACACTCATAATTTTTCATTAATTCCATGACACTATTCATGAATAAATGGATAAAAATTGGAAAAAAGGATTTTTTGTCAAAATAATGTTTACCAGCTTCTTAAAAAATTAATTCTAAAGTTTTTTACATGTTTTGGCTAATTCTGCTATGTAAAATACTTTTATCATTTTTAATTTTTACCAGGGTTATAATTTTTTAACATTATTAATTAATTATGACAACTAATATTATGATTGATCTCATTGAATTATATTAACCTTCTTATTTTAAATTTTAAAATAATATTATCATATCATATTTCTAAATGTGTGAAAATAAAATTTTAAAATAAACAAACTTTGTCATGTAAAAATGATTTTTAGATAACTGAATGTTCTCAGTATTAAATTTATATTTATGATAAAATAATAAATATTTATAATTTTAATTAAATAAATATATTTAATTAAAAAAATTAAAAATTATTTGGATTTAAAGTAACGATAAAATTGAATATCACCTTGGAAATACTTCATTCACAGAGGAGACTAAAATTTTTTTTTCTTAAACAATCATTTTTATTTAGATATAAGTCTAATTGAAACTGAATTTATAAGCTAAATAAAATATTAAAAATGTGTGATTTTATTTTTTAAGTACATGTTTTATAAGATAATTTTTTTAACATATTGTATATAATTACATTGTGAAACAATTATAATTTTCATGAAAACCGTTCTTTTATCTAAATATAAATATTATTAAAAAAATGGAAATTATTACTGAGTAAATTTTTATGGGATGAATTATAAAGTTATTTTTATTTTATTAAATTTAAAATTTAAAATTTAAAATTCTGTTTTTAAATGAACGTGAAATATAAAAAATGGATTTTATTATAACCTTTTTCAATATTTACTCTTATTAGTGATGTTTCCACTTCATGTAATTGATGTTAATGGTATACCATATTATTTTCTTATTGATTTATTAATAATTAATTATATTTTTCTACATCAGTTTTAGTTTCTAACACATTTTATGGAATATAGTGCATATTTTAAAGGTTCCAAAATCTCATGTCATTACAATCTACCCACATAAATTAATTTTTTCCCTATCATTTTAAATATTATTTACAAAATAAAGAAGCTAAGGATCAATGAGAAATTGAATATATATATCAAACTAATATATATACCACATTATCCTTGGTAATACTAGGAAATATTTTATCCCAAATATGATTCTTAAATGTTATTAGTGACAAAACTTTCAAAACATCATTTCTGTATTCTTCATTCCATCAAACAAAAAAAGAAGAATTGTCATGATAATATCCCAAATAATTAGATTATATCAATATGAAATTAAATGGAAATATATCTTCTCCCCTGACACATTCATTTAATCCTTTGATAATTTCATTTCAACTATGTCTTTGTTGGTTCATCGTATAACAATTATGTTTCAGCATAGATAACAATAATTTGGGTCATCCAACACTTCTTAAACCAATACCTCAAAGTAACTATGAAATCAATCCTTCATAGTGGTTTGTAAATATAACAATATTAACCAAATAAAATATCTTGGGAGTGTAAAACCAAGTGCACAGTAATGGTGCATTCACTATGCACCATAATAATGGTCGAGATATACTCGTCCGACATTTCTATTTTTTATTTCCCATAAACAAATATGTGAAAAAACCTTGTCCCTTACAGTATCCAAAATGATATTTATTTCTACAAAAACCAACTATTCATCAAATTAAAAATATTTAAATATATCATCCTATATATGGACTTATCTTAATGTTTTATACTATGGTTCTATAAACTAATCCCACGAAATAACTAAATTAATATCCAAATAAATAATCCATTATTTAATACCAAATGAATTGACCAAAGATAATAATGACTTTAATAATAAAATATTCTAATTATTTAAATAATAAAACTCTCAAATAGTCACACTACCTGAATTTTGTATGGTTTAGTTTCATTGAGATTGTATATATAAGAATAATAATCTACAATCATTACTTCATAACTATGCCCCCTTATACCCTCTTCTAGATATATCATATGATGTAATTAACATTATAACCTAGGGAATGTTATAAAAAATGGGTGATATAGACCACCTATAAAGGGATAACATACATAATTTTATCAAGGGTTTGATCATAAGAATATGAGAAAGTTAGTTCAGGGAAGTAATTTATTCTATAAAACAAAAATGAACAATATGAATAGTTTATAATCAATAATTCAAGGACATGTAATCTCAAATGAACAAACTGATACCTTAGAAAAAGTTTAACGAATATTTAGTAAATAAACATGTTTCATGGAGAAAAATCATAATCATGTCGAAATATGTATTTTAATATTAAAAATAATTAGGTCACATGAATAATCATAGAGAAATTATAGCTTTTTGAAAAAAGAAAACATCCGTACATTATATCGTGAATAAATAATATTTCCACTCTCCATTTAGTGAACAAAAACATTCCCAAACAATATATTGTTAACAAAAAAAATTCCCAAGAATGACATCATGAATAAGAAAATACCAACAATAAATTTTGTAAACAAAAAAATTACCATGTATCACGTTGAAAATAAAAAAAAACTCAAACAACATGTTTCGAATAAACAATTGAACTCACTTCGTGTTGTGAATTAAAAAAATTCTCTCACTTCATGCTATGAATAAAAAAATAATCACACTTCATGTTTTGAAAAAAAATTCACATGATTCGTGTTGTGAAAAAATTAAATTCCATGATTCATGTTGCGAATAATTAAAATACTCATACTTCATGTTGTGAAAACAATATTCACACAATTAATGTTGTGAAAAAAAATTCTCACACTTAACATAATTTACTCATGATATATAAATCCTTATCCAATGAATTTTCAGGTAATATATTACCACTCTAGTCATAATCCATATAAATTTATTCCATTTAATATAATTAATCGCAAACATATCATTATAAACCCATGGAAAGAGAACATGTTTCTTAAACCATTAAAAAACATAACATAAAAAGAACCCAAAAATATATAGAATATAAAAAATATTATTTTCCCAAATAAATATTTTCATAATAACATGTAATGGTCGATAAAAACAACACATCACGTAAAATAAAACTTATATGGTAAATATAAGTAAAAATTTTCAAAAAATACATTTCAAATATTAAATTACATATTAATTTTAGAAAACATTTATATGAAGAAAATAATAAGACTTTTGAAACCCATATTTCTAAAGAAATAATCCTTGAATATTCATATGGTTTCAGATAAATGAATCATAAATACTTTCAAAACATTTAATTTTAAAATTATATTTTATAGTGGAGACTTGAAAAAAGGTGTAACATTTTAAAAAAATGGATTCCAAAAAACATTGAAAACTACTACATCAATAAAGAATCTCTAATAATAGACACTTAAAAAACACTTACTGTTTTCCAAAATGAAATTTAAAATTCCATGAAAACATTTAATTTTTAAAATAAATGTTATTAATGAATACATGTAAAATAGAAATAATGGTTTTCAAAAAAAATTGGATGGATGATAAAATTATTCATTTCTAATATATAGAAATACCTTTTTGATCGTTTTGATAAGACTTTATTAAAAACCTATCTCATTAGAAAAAACATGATGAAACATTTCTTAAATTAATAAAGTGTAATAAAAGGATAATTATAGATAAAATAAATTTTAGTTTCCACTAGGTAAAGGAGAACATTATAGTTGATTAAAAACAGGATCATAGAAGAAAACCTTATTAAAAGGTAAGGGAATTTTTCTTAACAGAAATTAATTTTAATGAAATAATACAATAATCAACTAATATGACTTTTGTATGAAAAAATATTTACCCACAAAGGTATTTTTAAATATAACAAACATCATAAAAGAAAAAATAGATCAATATTGACAGATTAGTGTCAATGAAAATAGATGATTACCTAAGAAAAATATTTGAGTCATGAATACCCCAAAAACCCTTTTAATATTTTAACTAGAAACCCATGAGATTAATATCATTAAAAAAATATCATTAAATATAAGTTATACATTTCACTAAATCGTAGTAGGGTTTTATTTTCACCATTAAAAAAATTAAACATGGTGTATGTCTTAAATTTGTCTCAACACATTCAAATTTGATACAAAGAAGTCCTTATGAATAACACAATCATTAACGTCATGATCCTTTGGAAGGTAATACATGGGAATGAGTTTGAAATTCAAATAAATTAAAGTTTAAATATAATTTTTTACAATAATATGACATAATAATTCATCTTATAATAATAAGGTTCAAGAATGACCACTATAACTCAAAGAAAGGAAAATCAGTTATGAAGAAACCCTTACCTTGTTTTTATGCTAAGTTAATCACACTCTAACATCCTATCAAACAAAAAAATTAAACATAATAACATATTTAAAAACCATTATCATAATTTTTACCCTTTAATAATCATTATTATATATCATTATCATTAGTAAATTAATTAAATATATCATATTATGAACATAAGGTGCTCATATCTTTAACCATTTTTTGATTGATTGATAATTTTGATATCATTACCACTAATTTTATAACAAAATTATTATATATTGATAATTTATGATTCAATAATATATATATTATATTAATTTATATGTTCTTATTTCATTCCATATGTGGTTTTGTTACATTATGTGAAAACTGAATTGATAAGAGCTTTTTTTTTAAATTTTATCGAATGAAAATGATACTTTAATAATAAATTAAATGATTAATATAATATTTCAAGAAAAACATACTAATCATGATTTTATTAAAATATAATATTTTTTTTCCCATGGTTATCCATAATTTTAATTTAAATCATTGTTCGCATATACGGACAAATCATCTGGAACATGAATGCCTTTTAACATGGTTGGAAAGTATGGTTAAGGAGTTATTTATTTTTGTGTAATATCATTATAACATAAAAATACTAATATTATTTTTATTTTTTTATAATGGAGAACCAAATATAATTATTTTCATATAATTTATGAAAATTTAAATGAAAAGAGAATAATGTTTCATTATGATGGTGGTAATCCGCACATACGCACGATTCGTGTTCTCATTTATCAATGCAAGAGAGAGGTTAAGGTAGATATTAAATTTAAATTTATGAAATATAATTATATGTGATATATCATATTTATTATTCTCTATGACCATTATTCCTTGTTATGGAAGGTTATAATGGAAAAATGATGTCACTTTATGGATGCAGTAGTCTTCGCAATACAATAACAATGGTCTTCGGTTTTTCTATGTAAATAGAAATGAATAAATAAATATTGTAAAGTTAATATAAAAACAACTCAATATGCTAATTATAAAAAACATAATCATGTTATTATGGTAATAAAATATTTTGAAAGAATGATTATGAATATAATATTAAGAAAAATATAATCGTTATGTTAGAGACTATTTTTTCCTTGGATGTTTCCTTGAAATTGATGGTAATATGATTACTCTGAGTTGTAAGGGGATTATTTTTGTGGGAGAGGATTATAGTGAGTGTTACATGGGAAATTATTCATAGAGTAATTTGATGGTAAGGTGTACTTGGATACATTTTAAGTGATATCCTTTCATAAGAGGAGAAATGGGTATATTGGAAACTCTCATCACTTTTCAATAATGTCATTCTATTATTCAAGAGTCAATGGCTCAAAAGTGGAAAAATGCTTTTTATGGAACAAGATAAATTATATCTTATCTAAATTTCTCATTTCAAAACTTGTTTTAATTATTTTTTGATAATTTCAAAACATTTTTTAAGTACACATAAACCCGTAACAACAGTTTTTAGAAAAATGAAAATTCTCTACGTAAAAATTATATATATTTGATTCCACTTAAAGGAAGATGTATTTTTTTCAAATAGATAGATGTAAATATGTTGAATAATTTACTAAAATTCATGAATGTTGTTAGATAAAAAAAATATTGTTGAAGAAGTATAGAAATTATTCTTGAATTATTTTTATGGATTGGTGATATGGAATTAGATGAAATTCGTGGAAAATTCTACATGTTTGTTATGATGATTATTTGAAATGAACATAAATATAACTGAAATTTATAAAAGAGATTTTAAGAAGTGGGCTATTTTTACATCATTAATATTTCAATCCACTGTTTGGGTCAATATTATTTCAAGAAGGCCATGCCATTTCATTTATTGCAAGATGATTTAATGAAGGCCACAGAAAATAAAAAATATTTATATTTTTTTTGAAGTGTTATTTGGTGGTGAATTAACTAAATATTTTGGTGGAAATTCACTAAAAAAATTAATGTCTTGAACAATAATATGCTAATTTAGTGCCATAATCCGATTCTCCACAATGCCTCAATCATGCCTCGCCATATGACAGTGTTTTCCGAGTAGTAGAGAGGGCCGAAGGTTTGATAATGGGTAGACTATTCCCTTAAATCAGAGTAAAAAAATTGAAAAATTAACCTTTTATCATATACGTCACTAACAATTAGGGTGTAGAATCAATAAATATAACAAGGTTTAAATAATAAATGTAATTCAATGAAGGCCAAAATGTCCATGTCATATATACAACACAGACTTCCCATTGGGACAATCTCATATACAAGAGTAAAAAAAGAAATAGAAATAAACATTTAAGGCTCTAAAACATACACCAAGACATAACACATACTCGATCTCAAGATACATGTTTGTTAAATCATTAGTGATCATTCCCAAGCCTCATCCTAGTATGCGCTTGAACCCACATGAGCATTAACTCAGGTACCCCGGTGCAATGGTGGCCCTTGTACGGTGTGAGTACAAAACTCAGTAGGGAACCTCAAATGTGATCTCTTACACAGTTAGTATTTTTCATTGTATGTAAATTTGAGATAGTTATCATAATAAAAGTAATAAAATAGAATCGAATCACTTACATAAAATAAATATATAATTAAATAAACTATAGTCCATCCTTGGGTATGTGATCCCAATCAACCATACCGGCTTTGTCCTATGCTATAATGTCTATGAACAAGGTGTTATCTCATTTATATATACATGTGGGTGTAAATAAATATATGTATCCCATAAATAAAGAAAATTATATATATATATATATATGAGTAAGGTAACATGTAGTGTAAATAAAATCTAACCACAATCAATAATTGAGTCTTCAGTCCTGATAAAAATATACATACATCAGTACGTGCTGGAAGGATCTCTAAGAAAGGTATATCACCAAAGGGGATACATTTCTTAGTAAGGGTATCACCCAAAATCCACTCCATTCATATATTGAATGATTCCATGTACTGGAAGATGTTCCAATAAATATGGAACCACATAAACTACAGACTGTGCAGGATGTAACATGTAGAAGACCTACTATGACCAATACCTCAGACTATTAACCAAGGTGTCTTCTTCAACTCAATGGACTGCATCCATAGAAAACTCAGTATAATATAGACCCACCATGGACTATGCCCAATTCCATTTACCAAGTAATCTACCTTCATTCAATGGATTTCATCCATAGAAAGCTCTGTATTATATAGACATGCATGGTCCACGACCCAAGTTCATTGAAAAATTCATTCTCCTCGATTCCACAGTGTGCATCCATAGTGAATATGATAAATAATTATATACTGTCAGGAATTTTTAGTTCCATATAATGACTCCCCTCATCACTGTCGTATCATGATATCCATATCCATGAATAAGGCTCAGAAACCAGATTTCATGAAGTACCACTTAATATCCCTATCATGTATCATATTTTTTCGGGCTCATCAGCCAAATGCTATAAATAACCTCTATATATCATATTTGGGTCTATAATAAATGAGTTAAAGAATAAATAAATTGGGTGAGGGCGGTTGAGTGCCTAACCCACCACCACTTCAAAACCCTCATGGGATTAATGTTTGCTATGGGTTTTAGATCACACCTAATACAATCTCAAGCTGAACCCATAATGGTCTAGCTTATGGGTGAGAAAATGATGGGGCACCCACTAGGTCCTCCTAAGTAACCACTAAAGAGAGGCAACCTACTTGGGATCCTTGTGTATAGATCATAAGCATAGGAATACAAAATGGGATCCTATAAGTAAATACATAAGTGAATTAATCCCTCTTGAGATACTCACAAAGATTAATTTATTGAAAAGAATATATATCTATTCCTCCTAGTGGGATTATATTTAGAGGGATCCCACACAGGAACCCCGCCCTTAGTGATAAGTTAATGTATGAAGCTAGAGAACATGGGTTTCTAGTCACCCATGTTGTTCATCTATTTTATTAATAAATTAAATAATTAAATTTAAATTTTCATTAGGGAAATTATTAATTGGAGTAATTTCTTATGGGTAAATCTCTGGCATACAAATACTACTTAAACATGAATCAATACTATAGGGAATGTACATCAGACCACCATCCTTTTGGAAGATATAAATTTATTTTCCAAATTCTATTAGCACATTCTAAGGTCTTTCTAATCTCAACCAATTCATTTCATGTTTTATCGTACAAAAAATACACCATAAAAAATTAATTAGAACAACATTATAATTAATTAAATAATACACACTGTTGTTAAAATAACCATTTTATTTAAAATAGTTATAACACCCAAAATATTACCAGCTGATCCCATTGCACTAGAACAATAACCTTTCACTTGAAAAAATACTACATCATAAGTCATCCTTCAATACAAGAATAATTAAAAATCAATATCATTAAAACAACCATTTAAAATTATTAATTTAATCTTAAATTATTTATAAATTCACTACAATGATGTGCCTCAATGAAATGATTTGTGGTGAAGTAAAAATGGCATCCTAAGTCACCCTATAACTAGGCAGAGTGAAATACCTATCACTAGTATTTGATTCAACAATGATGGAATGATACCGAGATCAAAATACATACCAAATGGGACCAAGGATAGATGAATAATAAAATTAACACAATTAATTATAACCAATTCAATGGCATACATTAAGGTTTCCAATGCAATTGATAGCATCCTATTATAGCAAAAAAAATGAGTGTGAACTCCCATGGAAGAATGGATAAGGATGAATGTGTACACATTGAATAAAGTGTGAAATAAAGAACCCCTTTATGGTTCAAAGGGGGAGATATTAATTTTCCCCTCTTTAATGAGCATCACAATTTGGATGCATGGGTTTATAAACATTGTGCCAACTATGTAGTCGGAACTATCATTTACCCACACCTAACATTAATTTAGAACACGGTTTAATGGACTATGTATCAGTCATGAGCATGTACTATCTGAGGCACATTATATCTCACATGGTCACAGAACACAGTTCATAAAACTATTATACAATCGTTTGTTATGTCTACAACAAATTATAGACCCCTTTAATGGTTTCTATTATCCATCCACAGAATTTCCCAAACCATTCTGGTTTACAAAATGAACTATATAGTTAGTCCTCACAGTTATAAATCAATTTTTGTCAACCTTTCACAATCATTTTTTATTTCCAAAACATTGGTTTTGATCCCCAATCCCCTGAGATGCTACAAAAAACTCCACTCTACAATCAAATCTTCATTCCACATCCCAAAAAATCATTTAGTGGTATTCCAACCTTTCAATTTTTTCTTCAAATCTTTGATCAATATTTGATGCATCAATTAATTGAAAATTAAAAATCATTTAGAAATTTCTATCCTAGAAAAAACAAGGGATTTTACAGCCACCCAAACATAAAACATCTCATCCATGATAATCCTTAGTGGGAATTAAGAGGAACAACATGATCTACTAGGATAGTAAATTATGTTCAAAAGATCATGTTTTATTTTTGGAAACCCAACAAAACTCAACAAAAAACTTATGAAAATGATTCTAAACCTACCAAAACATTGGAGTACACTCCTAAATATTTATGTAATATCAAAAAAATTCTTACCAAATACCATATAATGTAAATATGATCACTTTTTCACTCTACTAATCAAATGGCCTATGGAACTCCCCACCATAGGGTATTTAATTTTGAAACCCAATTCTGAGCCATAGTTCTACCGTCATCATAATTAAATAATGAGACACATACATAGAATACAAATGATTCTCCCAACACATTTATCAACAAGAACCATTTAATCACACTAAAGGATACTTCACTTCCACTTTGATTTGATTTATATGTTTGAACTCGAATCTACCAATATCAACTAGGTCGTGATATCTTTTATTAGAAAATCCATGTCTGACGTCCATTCTAAAACCGTCACATCCAAATGGTGTGATTGATTTAGTTCCATACTAACTACATTAAACTATAAAATAGAATGCAATTTTAAACTCCTTCGGCTGACTATTCTTGAAAAAATCTCACCTTCAGCAACTGATGCATCACCAAAAGTTGAACTGATGTCATTATTGTAAGGTATAGAAATATTATTTTGAACATTATCGTTTAAAACTATAACCATATTTCAGAGAAATCTATTATCCAAACCATCGTCTGTTAATAAAAGAAACTTTGTCATATCATAAGCACATATAGAATACTCGATCCAAAACCATTTGACCGTCGTTAGATACTTCATGCTTAATGTCCGCCCTAATATTTCATCCAATTCCAAATTCAAATTTTTACCTTCTACTTATTGCATAATATATCCCTAAATTTATTCATTTTTTAATGTAATATGAGAGAAAATACAATCATCTAACGTCTGGCCTCATGATCTCATGACCCTTCTCACATGAGGGTCGCCCCTATTGAAAAATGTCCTGATACCTACATTAAGAGCATCCATTACATTTCTCTAACTAAAATAGAACAGTTTCACCCTATCCTAAGGTGTATCCCTCCTAGATAAACAATATGGCATGGATTAAAACCCATTCATACTATGAATTATTGAAAATGTTTCCCCTGACTCATTCCCTCCTCCTGAGAATAATTTCCATGTTGTTTCTCGAAATTCAAAACAAAACTAGGGTCCCCACCCTCAAGCATCCAATGGTTTACTATTCACCACTTCGCTTACATTTAATACTCTCCTTGATTTCACTCCCAAGGTGAGTTTAATTGAACCACAAAAGATACATGGGTAGCATTGTGTACACCTAATTCTATCTCTATGTCCCCAGGATGATGTCAATATATTGGGAATGATCTCCACTACCAAGGAGTATTCCAGTATTCCCTTGATAGGTGTGAATTTATCCTTCTATTCAGCTCAAATATAAATTTAATAAACATGCACATAAATAACTATTCACACCACTTCTCCCACTAATGTGTGTCTGGGTACAACAACGAGTCAAAAACCTCCTGAAATCTGATTTATTCATGATTTATTGTCTAGAATGAAGAGACATTACTCATTTAGGTCACAACTTCTAGTTAACTAGGCCCACAAAATTTTTAATATACCATTATTCATCATCTTGAACACCATCCATCACAAATTTACAATTTTAATGGAACTCAATATATCAGAAGTTTTGCGAAACATCCTACGCAAGGGGTGTAAAATATAACACCACCCAATCATCTTAAATCAACTCTTTATTACATGAGTCGTTCATCAACAAGGATAAGATGACTGTGATACATGGCATGTCAATATTCACATTCTTGGATCTCCCTCGAAACTCCACTTAAAAATTGGGAACCACACCTATTCCATTATTGTCTCCACAACCTCCAATAACACGACCTAAATTTAAGTTATCTAATGTTAAAACACACAAAAATTGGTAAAGATGTCGACACAACTAAACAATCATTCTTGTCGAAAACAACCTTGATATATATTCACTATATGTACATTATCTAAATACTAAGGCATCAGCCAGAATATATCATAATAACAAAGAACCAACATTGCATCAATCTCAATAAGATAATACAATCAAGGTTCCTACAGAAAGGCATCCACATAAATTGGGCATCCCTACTCACATGTTTCCCATGATCCAAAAAAATGTAAATCTATGAGGGTTTGATAATAAAATAATGTACTCTTGGTCTTCCTATAATCCCTATAAATCATGTCCCACAATAGAGTCACTAGGTACCACAACCTACCCAAAAGGTCTTACCTCTCCAAGGTCACTTCTGAGAGGGCATCATCTGAGCACCTTTATCAGCATAAAGCATCGAGAAGACATGTCGAATCACTATGTAAAATAGGTAAATACAACATCAACCTATGATGGTAAAACATTATTTGGAATAGACCTACTAGGGAACTGATCCTTATCGAGCAGCCACATAAGGTACGTCCCCTGGAGTGTCATGATATAATTTAGAAAAGATAATGAGTTGACACTCACCGGGTATTAGAATATGGTAATACCCCATGATGTCTAGTTCACTATAAACAATTGGGTTTCTATTAGAATCATATATAGTGACCCAAATAGATCTCCTAAAACCTAAACTTCCAAAATTGACTTACAAGGGTCAACACTATACCCACTACATCTTCTCGATGATTTTTCATGCCAAATATATGGTTTTATTAAGTAGAACTTTCTTCCAAACATTATAGGAACACACCATATATATTATTAATTAAACCATAAAAAATTAATCTAAGTAACAACGTACTTCATAGGGTTCAACACATGGTAATATTTCTCTATCAACCTACTGGGGTCACTACAACTTTTATGCATGAGGATTGAGCCATTTGCCTCACCATAAAATGTCTCATCATGGATCTTCATAGCCTGTCATCAAATATAAATATATGTCTGTCATATAAATTTCATTGAATTTGACCAAGAACCTATATGGGAAATCATAATTTTGGTTTTTTTCACACTTTAACCCTTTGGCCACCATCATCAATAATATCACACACTAGCTAGCCATCAACATGTGGACCTTATGTGCCCAATTTGATGCATGAGAATCCTCTTTCCTTTATTGTATAAGAGTTTAAATCCATCAATAGCCTCTTGAAAATGGACAGTGTACAAAAATAAAAAATAAATCATAACATCAACAAAACACATGCATCACTCAAAGTGAAAATCACATATAATTATAACCTCATATATCAAATAAAAAATACCATAGCCCTAGAAACATGGAGTTATTACCCCACAAAATGTTCTCGACCCGCCAGTTTGATATCCATCACTGATTTTTATAGATTTATAATAATCATATATAAAATATAACAATTAGTAATAAGTCATAAAATGAATAGATTATATACCAATTTGTAACATCATTACTCAAAAGCTACTAATTTTATGCCCCAGACCAGTTCCCTATAAGGCCTCAAGCACACCCATCCGCATTCCATAGGCTTTCAATAATAAGTGAGGTACTAGGGGGTGATAGTGTGATGTTTATGGCCACATATCAGAGTAAGAAAACACAAAAAAAATAACTAGATATCATCCACAATATTAATAAATATAGTGAGGAAGCAAAAAATATTACAACACAGATCGCTTAATGGGCTGACGTAATATACCTATGTAATTAAAATAAAGAGAAATAAATGTAAAATGATCATCTACATACAGTAAGATTTAACACATACCCTATCTCCACAAAAATTTAGGATCCATCCTTCTTGATTAGTCTTTTGATTCATCCCAACATGTTCTTGCAACCATATGAGTGTCTACTTGGGTACCCCAATATTACGACAGCCTAAGAAAGGTGTGAGCACAAAACTCAGTAGGGAACAACCAATGTGGTCCCATACATAGACAGTGATTTTAAATGTATATAAATTTTAATTACCTAGTAGTATTATAGTAATTAATAAAATGAAAAAGATACATAAAAATAAATTTTAATAAAATAAACCACTCCCAGTCCATGGGTCCCTGAGCCCGAGCAACTGTACCTACTTCAACCTCCGTTAGATTTTCTCTACACAAGGTGTAATCACACACACACACACCGATATATATATATATATGTATATATATTTGTGTGTGTGTGTCCTCTTTAATATATTTTGTTCAAATATATGTATATGTTTATGTGTAATTCTAAAAGTAACATTAATAAAATAAAATCATGGTTAATCCTTGAGTTTGTAATCCCAATAGAAAAACAACAACTTTGGCCAGCACTATAAGGATCTCTGAAAAAGTTGTGTCATCAAGTTAGATATGTTTTATAGCCCTGGGATCACTTGTACTCGCCTATAATCACAATAATAATGGATGTTGTGTACCTATGGGAAATATTATAAATATGGAACAACATCAATTTTTTCCTATGTTGGATGTATCATGTATCATACCTACGATGGCCAAGAAAGAGGTCTACTGTCCACAGATTCCTCTTTGAGTCCATGAAATGCATCCATAGAAAACTTCATATAAATTTGACCTACTAGAGCCAGGACCCAAGGCCTTTAATCAAGGAATCCTGCTCGAGTCCATGGATCACATCCATAGAAAATTCTGTATAATATAGACCTATATGGGACAAGACCCAAGAACATTGAACATTTATTACTCGTTGAGTCCACGGTGTGCATCCTTATAGAACTTATCAAATAGTTCCATATCATTAGGAATAGTCAGTTCTATACAAATGCACATCATTAGTGCCATTCTATGATATCCATATCCATAAATATAGATTAGACCCCAAATCCTTGGATGTACCTATGGGTATTCCTATATTGTATCACATCACATCTATCTCATAGAAAAAAATATAATAATAACCTCTAGAAATCATAAATACATAAATTATAACTTAGTGATATAATAAATAGAATAGTGAGTTTGGTCTAATACCTAACCCACCACTACTACCATAGCCTCACATGCTTACAATTATGGTATGGGTTCTTCATGAAACCCAATACCATATCTACCCAAACCAAAAAAGTGCATTCCTTGGGTGTGGAACACAATGGGGAAACCATGGGGTCCCTCTATGTCAGCACTCAACATTGGAATCATATATGGGATCCTTGCGGGTAGATCATAGTATGATGCATACTGTAGGGGATCCTCAAGGACAATACATAAGGGATGGCATCCCTTGTGGTATCCTCAAAAGGAGTAATAAATTGTAGTCATTTTTTGAGTAATAATATAGGTGATATCCAATGATGAGGCATCCAATAGGGTACCCTTATCCTTAGTGATAAGTCAAAGTATGAAGCTAGTTCACAGGGTAGTTGGTAAACCTTTTCATTAATCAATTTATTTAGACATTCAAAAATAATAATTCTCAATGAGGTAATTATAAATATGGTATTTCACCCTAATTAAAAATCCAGAGAATACACAAACTAACTTAACATGCATAAATAATCTAGGATAAGCACGTTAGAACACTTACCTTTAGGAAGATCTCCGTTTGTTTTACAAAGGCCAGCAGTAGATCCCAAGGCCTATCTAAGATCAACCAAGTTGAGATGGGTCTATTTCCACAAAAAAGAATAAAATTTAACAATGATAGAACTATAATTAATTAATTATAAACCAAAGATTTAGTTTAAATAACTATTTTATTTAAATTTCACATAGTGCCCAAAACCTTCTCATCTAATCCCATCACACTAGAATGGTGACCTATCACTCGCTAACATCATGAAATAAAATCCTAACATAAAGTAAGAGATAACCCCTAATAAATGGAATCAAATAATTTATTTAACAATTTTAATTTAGGATTAAATTATTTAAAAATTCACTATCGGGATGTACCTTGATGAAATGACAGTTTGTGAAGTGTAGATGGGATACTATGTCACTCTCTCCATAGGAAGAGTTAAAGACCCACCACCCACATCTAATTACACCATGATATGGTGTAATTTGAACCAAATTACTTAACTAGAGGAACCTGGGATAGAGGAATAATAATAATAACATAATCAAGACTAATGAAGTTTGTGGTTTAACTCAAGATTTTGAGCATAATTGATGATGTCTGATTCCATACACGATTGAGGGGTAACTCCCATGGAACAAAAGAGAATGAGGTTTGTCAATTCAACGGATAAAAGGGGAATAAATGAGTTTAAACCTTTTACGGTTTGGAGGGTAAAAGTAGTAATTTAACCTTCTCTATGAGCTACACTGTTTGGCTACAATGTTTTCAAAACCATGCGCCAATCTTGTGGTTGGCCCTCTCTTAGTCCCTCATCGTACATAGTTGTAGTGCATAGTTTAAAAAAACATGTGATAACCAAGTTCATCAACTGACTATGGCAGACTCCTCCTCACATGTTTGTAGCACACTATTTGTAAAACCATATTTCAACCACGTGTCATGCTTATAAAAAATTGAAAAACCCCTGCATAGATTACTCATTCTTTCCATATGGTTTCCTAATCCATGATCTTGTAAAAATGGCCCACATGGTTAGGTTTCATGGTAATAACTAACCAGGTGCCTATCGTGCACCATGATCTATACCATTATAAAACATTAGTTTCATGAAACAAACCTCTTGGACACTCCCAGAACCTTTTAACTACAATCCAAACCTCATTATTCATTAATAAAACATTATTTATAGGTATTGAATCCATTATATTCATGTTATGAATCTCTTATCATTATTTTTCCTATCTATTAATTGAAAATTCAAACTACATTGGAAAATTCCAACATGAAAAAACACTACATCTTACAAAATTACGCCCAACTATTTAGCCATCAAAGCTAACTCATTTTCACTACAAATATGGGAAAGGTAGACCTCCAGAAAACTAAGATACAAGCTAATGAATGGAATGTTAGTGACTAAATAAGTATTTGAGAATTCCTAGGGACATGAATTGAAGCATAATGGTGGAATAGGGTGGTTTGTCATGTTATCGGAGGAGGTGGCATGGGTTAGTTGTAACAGGTGATTAGGATCATACCTTTTTACTTTTATATGTTTTGTAATTGATACATGTTATAAAAAAATTGTCACTCAATTGAAAAATTATTTTATGTGATATTGGTAAACATTAGGGTACTATTACTAAATTAAAATTGTATACATATAACACATCACATATGATTCATCTGGTCTAGACTTTCTGATAATCCAAGATCATCACATTTAAACTTCTGACACTATAGAGTTCTAGAATCACCAAAGATCATGATTGAACCTACACAAATCAATTTTGAGGTCACTATAGATATTTTGAGATATACAATTTAGTAATGAAGGTATTTTAACCTCCATTACTGCAATACACATCTTGTATAAAAATAGATAATGTGATGAATGGGATTTCTACAAATAAAAACATTGTTATTGGAGGCTTATCAATCATTTAATAAATATTCACGAATTGTAGTATTTTGAATATTATAAAGTAAGTGATTATTATCACATTCCCATGTACTGAGTTCACATAATATGGGACTCTATCTTTTTCAGTTTCATGAAGCCATATATTGAGTGGGAAAACTATGTTCAAAAAAATTATTCTTCATTTATGAAATAAATTTATTTGATAGACATGGAATATTTCTAGGATCTTTAATGAGTTCTTGAAAAGGAATGTACCTTGGAGGAAATGTGATTTAACACATCTATAAATTGAGATCACCCGAGTGCTGAGTAATATTGATTAAAAGTATAAACTATCATTTTTTAATTGAAAAAATGAGTAAATCCATACCTTGTGTGAAGGAAGAATATGTGAGCCACTTTGAAATGTGAATAATACGGTTCATAAATAACACTTTCATGAAATAAAATTTCAAAAATTTATAGAGTTCACAATGAAATAATCATCAATCTTCTTGGAATATGAAAATATTTGATATACCACATATGATAACTTGTAAGAACATACATCAGATGATCCATGAATTATAATGCTTCATGAACTTGAATATTGAGATCCCATGGACATAAATTTTCGTTATGATTATAGAGGGAGAGGAATGGTTTTTTTGATTTTAAGCGTACATGAAGGGAAATGAGAATCATTACATCGAGCACCTATTCTGGTGTGTAGAGAGAGATACAAATCTGATATAGTGAGTTATACACATAAACACTCAAACATGAAGGAAATAACATTTATGATCCCATGAATATTTAACATAATATAAAAGTTTAAATAACCTATACGAATCCATTTTTATTAAATCATGCCCAAGTATTAGAAGTAATTAAATAAATAACAATTTACGATTAACATAAAATTCTATTAATAATATTTTTTTGTGACACATATTGAATAATATTACCATAAAACACATGTATGATGTTCCATAGAAGTAATTAATAAAATTTATTATGATGTGAAAGATTATTCTTTGAAGAAATAATATTGAATGTTTAGTGAAATTGAGTTTCATAAAAAGTTTCTTCACAAAGTAGAAAAAATGAGATGCTACATAATTACGAATTATTGATACATTATATTTTTGAATTTTGAGAAAATATTTTTCAAACATCTTGATTCCATTATTAATAAATTCATTTAAGAGAGGAATAATATAACTTTTAATATATTGGGAAATATATTGGTGATTATTTTGATATAATAGTGAAATGGAGTGGAAGTGATTTCTTCTACTCAAACGTTACAGTACTGAGCTAGCTTGAATACAATGATATTGGATATATTCAGTGGGAGTCGAATAATTTTAGTAATAATAGTTTTTTAGTATACTAGAATTATTAGTTAGATATTAGAAGTAGAAATGTTTAGATAATTGATGGTGAGTAAGGCCAACACTGATTCAGAATATTATTAGACTCTTCGAACATGAAACATAACAAGGACAACATGCTCCCTATACCTATAGGTAGAATCATTTATGGGATTTTTCAAAGGATTATGATGAAGAATTTATAAGAACTGGTGGATCAAGTATTCTCAAAACCATTATCCTTTAAAGGGATTGGATATTACATATATAACATTGCGTGTGAATTTTTAATCTCTTCTCTTCTCTACAATTAATAGTGATACGATTATCTATGAACAACCACAATATTATCACTTTATAAAGTAGGATTTCATAATGAGGTTGAACCTTTTAAAAATAATTGTGTGATTTTCAATGATTTAATTTTTTTCTATATGGGAATGGTGAGATTTAGAAAATGAGGGACTGGGGATTCAATCATCTATGGTGGTTGAATTGAAAAAATATAATCCATAAAAAGTATCAACTGATTCACCGCCCCCCCAAGTGGTTCATCCAAATTGGAATCTACAATTTATAAGATAAAATTGTCATTATTTCTGATTTTAAGGAAATAATTTTATTTTTTTATAAATAAAATGAATGCTATGAGGTAATAATGTATAGAAAAAATAGAATACCCTTTTGAAAACACTTCATTCAAAGATAAGACCAAATTATTTTTATTAAACTAATATTTTTTTAATTTATAAAAATGTTGGAAATTGAATTTATATGATTAATGAATATATGAAAATGAATTAGTTTATTCATTGAATACATATTTTATTACGTAATGGGTTTTTTAAAAATCAAGAATATTCTAAACTAGTGAGAAAATTATAAAAATTATAACTTTTACAAAAATTTTATTTTTGACTAATAAAATATTTTCCAAAAAATTAAAAAATAAATATTGATTAAATTATTATGAGGTGAGTTCAAAAATGATTCTTTTATGAAATTTAAGTTTAAATATTTTTAAATTCATTTTTCAAAAGAAGGTGTAATATGTAGAAAATTTCTTTAATTATAAGCCTATTCAATATTAACTCATATTATTTATTTATCTGCTGAAGTTAATAGTTGTTAGTGGTCTTCCATATTCATGTTTATTATAGATTAATTAATAATGACGTATCAATGTGTTTATTATTTTTTAAATTTGTTATAGTATCTATCAAAAGTTATTGAACATTACATATATTTTAATGGATCCAAAATATCATGTTGTTATATAATTGATCGCAAAAAACATCCAAAAAAATTTAGAAATGAAACAAAAAGAAATAAAATAATAAAACGATATGATCATAATTTTTTAGTGTTGTTTTATCTAATAGTTGGTAAACTAACCCTTGAATGTATAAGAAAAACTCTAAGAACCATGTCAAGTTCAAGTTACAAAATTCCTTGTATCCCCCTTGTATGTATTGGGTTGGTTTCACCAGGGATTCATAATCGAAAATCCTCCTATCACCTAATATATCCATCATTTAAATATAGATTTACTCACATGAAAGTGAGGGGATCGAGTGAAATGGTCTAGGGGGATTTTAAAAAAGAAACCATTTGAAAGAATTTCCAATATAGTATATAGGCAGGGACGACATGTGGGCCTTAATTTTAAATTATTAATAATTATTTTAAGGAATATTAACACATAAAAAGTTTGGTACAATCCACATATTAAATGAATATGTATTAAATAAATTATAATTAATTTCATTTTCTTGTCATTATGAACAAACACTCATGAAATAATTATTTATTTTTTATCCTTTTCATGATTTTTTATTTTGGGAATGTACTTATAATGTTCATTGAAATCTCTTTTCTAGTCCCGGATTCAATTGAAAAAATGAATATCTACTTGTTTGAAATGTTTCAATAAGAATTGGATTCAACCATATCATTTTGCTATAGTGTTTAGGATTTTCGTAATCAATTCCCTATGGATACATGTCTACAATCATTCCGTATAAAATTATTTTCTACATGTCATCCCTGTAACCAACACTAAAAAGATATTGAACACGTTTTCTTATGTTGTGCTACTACTTCTAATTTATGGAAGTATATAATTGATATTTTTAAAATCCGATGGTCGGAGGAAGTCTCTATTCGACTTCTAATCCAAGGCGTATATTGGTTGAAACCTCCCCTCAGATCAAGAATTTTCTCACAGATATAGTGGCCAAACTCTTGCATATTATCTACTATGAAGTAAATTATTTTATTCATAATAATAATTTTTTAGAAACCATGTAGCATAGGTGGTATTTTAATATTATTCCAGGGGGAATTCTCACTACGACATGATATATACAAAAAATTTCATTCTTGATTTTAATGTTCTGCATCAATTTGGGGTTTTTATGGAAATTATAGTCTTCTATGAGCCTCATTTAAAGTCTTTTTGAAAGCCCTAATTCTAGGATGGATCAAAGTCATCATTGATGGTTTTTCTAATGGCATCTCGGTCCCTTCGGGTTGTGGAGTTATTTATAGATATCAAATTGATAGATCCTTGGAACCCTTTTTGGAACATGTGTAATTAAAACATATTTGAAATCATAAATTCATAGTTTCATCTATGTGGTCTCTTTTTTGAGGAAAATGTATGGGCCAATATATGGATTGAAATATACTCAAACACCATTATGCTAGTGGTATGGAATGGAATAACTCATCCTTCATGAACACTCATATCTAGATGTATGGACTACTTGGACTCGCTATTATAAATCAACCATATCAACACACATTCTTTCTGAGAGGAAAACATGGTGTCATGTGGTCTTTCCAACAATAGTGTAATCACCGACATCATCTGGTCAAATGAACATCCTCCAGAGTTATTTTCTTAAAATATAGCAATAAAATTTCTTAATTTACACTCTTGTAACTTTTTTTATTCATTCCAATAAATGTGTCATGGTATTTTTGACCAAGGAATATCCATTTAAAAAAAACACAAAATGTACAAGCTAGCCACATGTCATGTATAATGCTTCACCATATATCAATAATACATGCCATAAATAGGTCATGTATGATGGGTTTTAATATTTATGAGGTACATAGCATCTATGGTTTTTCAAGTCGTGTGACCTCCAAGTTTCATTCTTGTATGTCATATGAATCGTGAAATATATACATGATGTGTCCTTGACTCCATGTTTTCCTTTGTGAAAATGTGGAAAATATATTTTGTATAAATGAATTATATAGTTTGTTCTCTAGAAAATTATATGCCATGACAACCAAGTGAATACACAGTGCATATTAATATTCTCAACATGTTAATTACTATATAATTAACATATTTCTCATAGCTTACTATAGTGAAATGAACACATGTATAATGTGAGTACTAATGGGGAACATTCCGTGTAGTCTTATGTTATCTATTCAAAATCCTTAGAACCTCAAAATGGTTCCTCATATATTCTTATTATATTATAATCCCATTTTGTATTATATAAGTGAGAAATAAGAGGACTAATATAAATTATAGACATTGATATTTTGAATAATGAATTACAAAAATAAAAAACTAATGGTAAATTCATAGATCAAATGATAATCAATAAATAACTATAAATTGATATGTGAGCACTCTGATACAAATTGAATGTTTGGGGAGCATCGTAAAAAGTAATTCCATAGCCCAACATTGTAAATTATCTCACATTATTATATTTACCATCCTAACTAGATGAATAATAACCTCATAATCAATAATAAATTATCATGACATAGAATTTATAATTAGATAATGTTAAAAATAAGAATTACCTTATGTCTAAATTCATTCTTCTATGAAATATCAGTGTACAATGTTTTATCATCATTGAATTATAGGATTGAAGGGTAGAATTCTTATAGTGAATATCCATGGGTGAACCACAAAACTCTAAACATCACAGTAAAATTTTATGGTTTCTAGCACTGAATATTTTGACTATTTCATCATCTGTCGACGATCATGACAAAAATTAGTTCAAGTTGAGAAGGATTCTTATTAGTCACTGTACAGTTATAGTGTAGAGTATGATGATCTCTCTCCATTATTTAGATAATTTTAGGATACTTTTTATCTACATCATGGGATAATTCTATCTATACTTCCTTTGTGAACAATAATTATTAGGGTTGAGAATGAGATAGTTTCATTTAAATATAGGTAGGTTTAGTGATTAATATTTGAACATGAGCCCTTATAATTCCATTAAGCCATGTCAAACTCCATATCTAGATAATAATATTATTATTATCAATGTTTACATTAAATACACTATAATCATAGATTAATAAACATTGTTATCTCGAATAAAAAAATTAATATTTCTTTAAATAATATTAAATATGTCATTTCTTTCACAACAATTATACTCAAACCATCATTTATGCTAAATATTTTTTAATACCTATATTGTGAATATTTATTTAAATGAAAAAACCAATATATTACACAATTTTAAAAAAATAAATTTTATATTCACTAAAATACAGAATAAATATTTATTAAATATTCAAGTAGCATTTATTCTCTAGAACAGTAGGTGAGAGAATATTTAAAATCAATCCAAAAATAAATAATTATTAAACCACATATGAGAATAATGGTTATTCAACATGTTGAATTTATATAGAATTTAACTATTGTTCTAGATATATGTCGGGTGTGATCCTCTGTTCCCCTTTCTCAATTACATTATTTACAACCCCTTAAAGTTCAAGGGAATCATCTAGAGACAAGCTAAAACACACCAAGAGAAAGAATTTATTGCTGCAAAAATATAAAACCTCACATGAACATAAGCTATTTAATATAATTCCTTAGTCTCTAAATCTATAATCATGAAATTTACACTTTGATATCATTAAACTATATGCTCGATTTTTCTTTATTTGAATTTTTTAACATAAATGTGCTGAAAAAGTTCCATGGTTGTGGAATTAATCATGTAGCTTGATTCCCATAAAAAACCTGAGATATCAAAACACACTAAAAAATAAAAGGTAAAAATCATTCACCTCATTATTCATTATTTTCATATTAATTGTGACCCTCCCAACACCACTACAAACATATGTCATCGTGGTTTACAAACAAACATCAAATTACGTCACTCAAGATGTCAATTAACAAAAATCCTATTGTCTAAGAATAATTACACACATTCATAGATATAAACATCCAATAACACATATAAATGTGGATTTCTTACTAGAAGTTCAAGTTATCATATTCTTTTCTTGGAGATGACCCAAGATGAACATCATGAGAAGAAGTCTCAATGCATTATAATCACATTACCCAAGATATCTTGTATCATTTTTCTTCTATAAAATGATATTATCGGGAAAAAACATATATTTAATAATATTTTCATTTAAATTTCATGGTATCATCATAAAGGGGGGATATTATGACCTTTTCGTGTTATTGGTATATTTATGATGGTATAACATATAATGGTACATAAAAGAAAAATCATGATATTGTAGAAACTTTATTAATATTAATAATCCATGAATATAGGTAATCATAAATTACATATAAGTTGGTTCTAAATAACCAAATCATAAAATTTCTGACCATTCTCATCAAACAGCGGCTCAAGGATTCGATTGTTTTCTTCCAAAGTGTCAATCAGATATGTTCATAGTTCAAAACATTACTCCAATGATAGGTTGTATTATAAAAAGTTACATAATTTAAAACATGGATACTGTGGATCTATTCTATGATCCACCTAATTCTTTAGTTTAAAATAAAATAATTCCCTAAATAGTATTTTTATCTAATAAATATCCCTTATTGGAGTATTTGAATTATTATACAATACATTGTGTCTTTTTCATTAACATTTGATTTATTTACTGATTGATTACTATAATTTGGTTACCTATATCACTTATAAAACATTTATTCTTCATCGTTCATGTGCTGTAAAAATTCAATTTTACGTTGATATATTCATTTTGAATGGTGATTACATCTTTTGATCCTTTAACCCTTTGAGTGGGTTGAAAATTTTGAGTTCGATTTGTGACTACAATCCCCCCTCAAATATATTTCATTACATGAATATCTTAGATAACATTTGGTATTAGATGAATTATCTATGTTTGAGATTCTCTCTTCTTTTTAAACTCTTATATTTTCCATTTCTTTAAAAAAATACTTCTATTTCTGTATACTAATTCTGCTTTAGAGAGATTATTCCATTTTTATTGTTAGAACACCAGTCAAAAATTCTTCAGGATATAAATCCATTTTGACAACCAATAATCAATGGTGCATAAAATAAATACTTGTGATATTTAATGGAAATGTATATTACTAACACTAGAGTTGATAACTTCTTAATTTTATAAAAAGATTAAAATATTCTAAATAAATAAATAGGAAAGTTCCCAAATGAAGTAATAGTTAAATATCTACTGAATTGTTAAGTGATAAATTCATTACTTTGTTGTATTTTGAGAAATATCTACATTCATTTTTTTTCATATAAAAAATTGTGTGGTATATATAAAAACATGATATTAAAAACATCAAAACATAAAAAGTTTTATAAACTACGTTTGGGATTCTAATAGATTATTATTAATATTTCAATTCTATACTGGGTGGATCAGTCACCTAGATTCATCTGTGTTTCATGAGAATCTTGAATTTCATATAGTTATTTAGTTAAAGATAAATTTTATGAACATCTTGTAGAAAAAAATTAGCATACTACTGAAAGAATGCGATTCAAAGTGAATCGTGATTGATGACACCAGGAATTTTACTAATCTTATCTATAAGATATAATTAGAATACTAATGCAATATGAGAATAAACTTAAAAGAGATACGAAGAAAGATAAGAAGAAAAATGAAGTAAAATTTTCATCTACATCCACGACATTATCTTTAAGAGCATAAACTTCTACACGGATCACATCTAAATGTGGTTCAAGAATACCTTATAATAATTTTGTTATAAATCTTTTTGAAAGTGAAATTACTATATATATTTGTCAAATAAATAGATATATGGTAAATAAGTCCTTCCAAAGAAGACAGTTAGAAGGATATAAAAAAGGTATGATGAAAAAATATTCATTATATGTTATCTACTACAAATGTAAGAATCTTAGTCACATTAGACCATATTATCAAAAATATAATACGAAGGAAATAAAATTAATTATAAGTTCTAAGAGAAAAGGAACGAAATAATTTACAGATAATAATGACACATTGAGAGTAAGTAATAGAACATATACATCTAAAATTTCATCAGATAATTGGGATAAAACCAAAAGAATTTTATTTTATATGCAATGGAACCACAAAATGAGTTATGCATTATAAGAAATATGATGACTAAATCATTGTGGAAATTTTCATTTTGAAAAGATTTTTTATTTTTAATAAAATATTGCTATGATGATTATAATGAAACACCATCCTTTAACTATATGGATATATTTTCAAAAACCATAGTGAAAATAAATTACTTATTGAATTAATACTATGATCAAACTGAGTTTGATCTTACAATGATATTGAATGAGATATTTAATCTCAATGTAGAGGGTCCATAAAACATTTCTGAAAATTTTGAATTAATGAAATAAATTTTAAGAAAAATATTTTGAACTGAATAGAAAGTCTAATTATGTTTCATCATCACAAGATAAAGGTAATGCTTTTTAGCTGAATTGATAAGTTCAGGTCCTCGAGAAATTAATATAAACTTTTTCTAAAGAAAATGTTTTGAAAAACATTATAAATAGTTTATACCGAAGAGGAAAACATGTATAATTTTATATAAATACACTCTATGTCACATTATCAGTAAAACAAATTTTCTAAATGTAGTGAACCCTTATTTGGAAAGTTTCAAACATGTAGATATATGAAGAATAATTTCTTATTGAATGAAAATAAATCATTCAAAACACAAAATGATTTCATATAAATGAATCCTGAAGCCATTGATCACAAAATATCCAATCATATACGGGATCCAAGGGTGATTCAAGTTCCCATGTTCATTGGACCCTTAAGAGATGTTAAATTAGTGGTCACTTTTATAAATTATTTCAATTTAATTAATCCTCAAAGAAAATTTAAAGTCATCATACTCTTATAATTTCATCGATCAAACATAGTCTAATTATACTATAAATAAAGGCACAAGAACACAATGATTTATAGGGTTTGGTTATAAAATCATACTCTTTTCATGATAGATTATTTTCCCCAATCATTAATTATATACTATAATTAGTCTTAGATTTCAATGGGTTATGATATTCCCATACCATTGTAGTTCCCCACAATGTTCACAATTTACATATTATCATAGAAATTGACACAATCTGGTTCCAACTAAAATCAGTGTGTCAAAACCAACTTTCCATAAATTTTTATTGTCACACTAGTTCAATAACCCCCCCCCCCCCCATTTGAATACAACTGTTTACTTTCACTTATTAATTAATGTTAATCATTTATCAGCATCAGGATTTCACTTCATATTCAGAATAGATCTCCTTCCTCATCACAATAGAGTCTTAAAATTCTATGTGTTCATCAAAAATCCCAACATGCAACTCAATATCTATATTTATCTCAACATCAAATATCATTCATAGAATATTCTTACCAAGATTTACCTTATCAAACTCAATATCCTTCAATATTCAAAGATCTAGAAACTCCTTAATAACTAAAAGTTTCAACACACAGATTTTGAACATTAATATTCAATGATTTCATAAATATTAAAAAATAGATTCTTAGTCATAAATATATTATTCATATAACAATACTGATTCACACTTATTATTCTCTAGAAGATGTCTCTCTATTACACATGTATAATAGGCTCTCTTTTCTCAAGACAAATACTATCCTTTACACTCCCTTTTTCATTTTATACATCGTTAACTAGTAAATGTTTTCTATATATTTTTATATATAAAATCATAAATCAATTTCTATAGCTCGATCTATATGCACCTTTTCATAATGTTTTCATATGTCGGTGTCTCCCATGATCACGGAAAATTATTTTTACCCCTGAAGGGATATCTCTAATAAATATACCAAATTTATTTTTTACCTTCTCGTTCTATTTTATCATCCTATAGGTCAAATGTATCTTCAATATAATTCTAGAAATCCCATGTTCTTCCTCATATTCCACATAAAATTCTTCCAGGTCAATTTCATGAATCATTATTTAAATATTTATAAAATAAATACAAAATGGGTTGTATTACATTTTGGTGTGATGGATTATAAATATATAGTATACTCTATATCACTTGAATATTTTCATAATACTCCACTACACTATTTTCCTCATTAGATTTAACTATGAACACTTATGAACAGCTCCAAAATATTTATAATTTATTCATTTCAGGATTTGAAAATATAGAAAATCTCGTAATTTCATATTGAGTTATATTTTATTTTAAAAAGAATAATGTTATTCATCTTACTCATTTTGGATTGAAAATTATTTTAATTTTGGTGTTTTTATCCACGAAAAGTAGTCCAATAAACTTTTGATTTGTTTTTTAATGATATAAAATTCTACCATTAGAATATTATTTAAATATTTTAGAAATTTATCAACTTTTACCTTCCATTAATCAGTATATTTTTAATTAATTGATTTAATCACATTTAATTAATGATGTTTTGATCCATGAAAACCAACTTTAGTATACATACAAGCATATTCATTAGAATAATTAATTGCAGAAACTTTGTTTTTCATTTTTTAGAAATCAAAAAAATTATTTAAGGGATTATATTTACCTATACACATAATAATCATTACTTAAAAATCTATCATTCTTACACATATCACAATAATTTTTAAATAGATATGATTCATGTTTAAATTGCTATGTTGATGTATACAAAGACCAAAAATCCTATATATATAGGTATTAAATTTTTGAAAAAGCCAGATGTTGGATACAAGGAGTCTATATTATCCATAAAGAATTCCTCATTCTTATGAACATTAGTGAATCATGTTTACAAAGTTAAAAAAAATTTATATACATGAGTATCATATTTCTAAATCCACTAAGTCGTGTTATTATAGGGACTAGATAACCCTTAGGAAGATGGGCATATCCATGTTCTTCTTCAAAATCTGAAATCAATATTTCAATAGATAAGATCAAACCCAATTAAAATTATTTCAGGGTCCTCTCAAACAATAATCCATGGGATATATATTAATTGTTTTATCATCGAACATACTAAATCATCAATGGATTGATTGTATAACACTCTATCATTTTCAAATTCACATAAAATCATTTCAAGACCTTTTTGGTAAATTATCGATGTAATATTACTTCAATTTTTTAGCATTCAATATGATATATCATTAATGGATAGATTCTATAACACTACAGCCCCTGCACTCTTCATATTTGGAACGATTTTTACAAATTTTATCATAACTCTAAATTTTTTATAGTATCCATCACTTCAATTTTATATATACTATAGTATACATGCTCTTATTCCATCTACAATATCCACTTACTTTTATATGATTTATCTATATCAAACATCTGACATCATGGGCTATGAAACAAGTAGCCTCTCCTTCTTCTCTTGTTACATAAATTTATGGGAATCATAATCATCCTTTAGTGGGTATATATTCACTCCATCACCCATAATTCACAAACATTAACATACCCTTTGTAAAACATTTATTGGAAATAAATATAACAATTGGATTCTAAATCCATTTGGCTACTTAAAATTCCCTACCTTGGATTTATTATCAATACCCAATTTTCCTTGTCGTCAATTTTACTCTTATCCCTCAAATTGAAATGAATTAATGAGGGCGTGGTTTTAATTCACCTTATTGTTACCATAAATATTTTTTAATGAAATATCCTCATTCCAACGTACTTATACTAAAACATATATCCTAATCAATTTGTTCTCATTATTTCTTAAGAAAAGGATGACAACACAAGATACTTAACAATTCAAATTAAATAAGATAACTCTAAGTATTTGTGTTATAAATAGGTGTAGAAATCAAGAGTGATTTCACCATATCATAAAATTCATTGATATATATTCATCATCATGGTACCAAAATTTAAACTACATTTTTAGGGACTACACAAATTGATTTTTGATGAAATTTTGTATAACAACACGCAACATCACAAAAAATTAAAACATTCGACTTAAAGTGTATATTCTTCCCCAATTATTAATAATAAAAATTCCATATGAAAAATTATTATACATAATATAAACAATGATATTGAGAGTTAAAATATAATCATGTATTTTAATTTTGAAGTTTCTATCCAAATTAAAATTTAAATTAAACTTCTTAACCTCATGAAGCTTGTACTAAATTGATTATTCCCACTCAAGATATACTATCAATAATGCATCACTATGGTTGTTTTCTTCTTAAAATATTCTCCCAAAAATTATAATATTAATCTTATCTTAATACCATTAGAAATATACCAATTGATATGATGCAATGGGACATCAAGATACCAATTGAACATATCTCCATGATGCTTTGTTTCTTTTCTGTATATCCATCAATGTCTTCTATAACATTACTCTTTTTTTCATATCCTTTCATTATAATTTCAAGAGACATAGTTAAACATTTTTTCCAATAAGGTGTGTATTCTATAGGTCTTCATTTCCATAAGTAGGGTTGAGGCTTCTTCTTTAATCCTTAAAAACTATTATTTGATGCTTCAATGTGTCTTAATGTCTTTATACATTATTCTTTCTTGGTTCTAAAAATATATTCACTAGGGCATGACATTGTTTCTCTAAATTTACATGTTTCTTCTTAGATAAAAATTCATTCATTTAATGGGATATCTGGGAACTTTCATTATTTTCCATCTTTATAGCTAACTCCAACTTCACTTTCCTTATAACTAAACACTATTTTGTAACATGTTCTTATTTCATTTTCTATGTAGAATTATTATAAATAGTATAAAATTTGGAACTTGTAATCAATGGTCATGTAGCGGTTCTTTTTTCACCAAGCATCCATGTCATACATCTGAAAGCTCAATAACAAACAATTTCACACATTCAATAAAATTCTCCATTATACTTTGAGTTTCCATTCTTATGAATCCTCTAAAACTCATCATATATGATTTCCTCATCCCTGAAAATACACGTGTACCTTAATTTTACTAACACCCTTTCTAGTTCAATTTTGTTCCCTCAAACATTAGTCTCCATTTAAATTTTCCAATAGTACAAGATTTTTTATTTTATACCATAGTATAATCATGTTATCTTCCTTGTTGTGACATATTATTCATCTTTAATCATTGTCTTCTTAGGAATAATATTCTCATTAAATTTATTCACTCATTTACTCCATAAGGTAGACTTAATTTTATTTAAATTCTTCATTTAAATATATTTTCTTGGACTCCTCTTCCCAGCATTATACATGGTGTGACTGGTTACAACATATCATCTTTTATCATTCATGTGTAAAAATTTCTTATAATAATAACATAAATATATTATTAAGTCAAAATTTTTTCTGGTATATGAATTTATTTTGTTTTAAGAAGACTACATCATGACCAAATGTTTTCTTATGGTTTTAGCTCTTATCCTTCAAACTTCATTCCTTCTATGGTCTCTATAGGTTCATATATTATAGAAACATTCAATGGACCTATACACAAACATCCTAGTACAACATCAATGTCCAAAAAATCACTTTCTTTTCATTTTGCATTATCTCCGGCCATATCTATACACTTAACATATTTTATAGGAGTCACCACTACTTTTTGCTCCATTTGGGGAGTGTAACATTTCACACATACTTACTGATTGGTCTCATTGGATCATCATACAACCCATGGAAGAATAAGAGATCCCAATAAAATGTGGACCTATCTCTATGAAATCAAACTCCTAAGTGTATCCAAAAAAATTACTTCAAAATAGAGTTCTATAAACATTCAAACATGATTATATTCCATCCTCTTCATTGTATGGAATATTATTGATTTCCATCATGAGGAGAAATATTAGAATACATATTAGATTATAGAGAGGTAAATTGATAATTAGATCCAAGAATGCTTCATGATCACCCCAAACACTCAAAGGGGTGTTAAAATCTACACTGAGTGATGAATGAGCTTTATGAATGGAATTATGAATTGGATATCATGGAATATTCCTAAGAACTGCACACACATACCCTAATGAAATGATAAGTATTAAATGAATATATTATAATCCTTAATACTCTTTATTAAATGATAAGTGTCGGCCAATGAATAATGTATAGGGTTACATATTAAGGAACATAAATGATACAACCTATTAATATTTATTTAATGAAAACATTAATGAATGATGTATTTTATCCACAAACATACCAACTCATTTTTTTATAACTAATGAAATCATTTGGGGAGAACATTTCAGCACACATGTATCACAGGCATCTCAAAATCATGAACAGATGTCAAAAACAACATCATATGAACCACCATGAAATAGTGGTGGCCATTCCAATTTACATCAAACTATATCATAATTGTACTAAAATACCATAAGGAATTTATAAACAAATTACAATTGTTTATCAATCCATCAAAAACATTTTGGATACACTTTTTTCAAAATCATTTCATATTTAAACAAACAAATTTTACTAAATATAATACTTATACAACAAATTAATTGTGTGATAGTATTATGTAGTGTTTAATGAAAATATGAAATCGCAATTTTATAGATCTATGAAAAGATCAGACTTTGGAAAACCATTATTGTTACTCAAGCTACTAAGGGTTCTAGTGTGATCACCATCAAACATACTCATATCACTATATTAACCTGTAAAGTATATGATATATCATATACATCATATGTATACCAATATAATCCCTTTTTCCAAAATATTTAGTGACTACTAGAAAATAAACATCTCAATATTGTACAAATTTAACATCTTTACTTAACTCTCCGAAAAATATTTCTCAATTCGATAAAAACATCACATGTCATTCATCTCTTTAATGAGTACATCACATGTCACCCATAAAAGTAGTTGATCACATCATATGATACATAAATAAGCATCAAAATTTATTTATTTTGTCTTATTCAATCATGGTTCATATTTCTTTACTTTCTATAATTTTTTAGAACCCTTATCTTGGTTGGCCTCTAATCAACGATATGTTCAACAACATACCCAACCACCCCTATAAAAGCTAAATTAACATATAGACTTCTGTATATAGGGTATGAAATTATAATGGATATCATGTAAGGCATCTTGACCAAATAAGGTAAGAAGGGATGACCATAAGCATGCACCCCTCCAGATATAGATGACTGTGTGATATTACATGGGAAATATATTAGTGGATCAATACAAGTGATAACTCACTAATTATTACCTGATGAATCTATTTTCCATATCACAAATAAAACTCTTTATAATGAGTGTAATAATTTATTCAATCAATCCTTATCGTATACTAATAAATGCAATGGCTTGAAGGCCTTATAATTTTTATTTATTTTTCAACAATACACATTTTAATTTGGTTGAGACGGAACCCATTAATTTCAAAAATTTCTCAGAAATTGTATTTTATAAAATGAACATAATTTTTTAAAATCCAACAATTAACAATCAACTTATGTTTAGATTTTGGGATTTTTCTGAAATGAATAATTTTTAGTGAAAAGTGAAAATACAAATTTTTAAATTAATCTCATTTATTTTCATTAAATAAAATAATTTAAGAATATATATATTTCAGATTATTTATTAAATATAAATATTATTCATTTTATAAAATTAATTACATTATAATATTTTGTATTTATTATTTTGATATAACTTAATTTTTAAACGTAAATATACATTTCTACTAAAAAACATTTTGTTGTGTCTTCTGCATTAATATTAAAATTAATTTATAAAACTAATATATATTAAATCCTCAAAAATAGAAACAATATTTGAACTCATGGTATTTACATTTGGATAATATTTCACTTTTATTTTTTTTTATTATGAACAGTAACTTTGATAAATATTTGTCACCTTAAAAATTGTAAAATAGGTAAAACAACAAAATATTGTCTAAAATCAACCCAACACATGCCTTAATGTTATTTTATGATCTAAACTCAACAATATCCATCTAAAATTTGAATATATGTAATTTTGGTTCCATTTTACCATCAAAATGATCTTTTTATTATATTTAGTAATGAAAATTGCAAAATTTCACTTTCTTTACATTAATATCTCTAAACATTTAACAAATAATAAAAAGTTAATATTTTGGGTTGTAAATGTTAATTTTAAATTTGAATTTAATTAAAACCAAATACTCATATTATTTTATTCCACATATTTTTTATTCATTTTACATGAGTTAGATACATATTATATTATCATAATTCATGTATTTCAAATAATTACATTAAAAAATTTTATAATAAAAAATATTATATTAAGTGATTTTAAATTTATAAAAATACTATATTAATTAAAATTAATGGTATCTAGTTTGAAATTTAGAAAATTATTCATTTAAGTATCAATTTTCCATATATAGTAACTATCTTGACCTGTAAATAGTAAAAGATATTGATATCATGGTAATTGTCAAAAGGGTTAATGAGAGGTTGAAACAAAAATATAATGGTAAATAAATAACAAAAACGTGTTAAAATTTTATTATGTCGGAGTATTTTCACTCATACTCATATTAAATTATATTTTTATAAATTTGGAACACTTTTTCAATGAAACCAAATATATTTTAATTTAATACTTCCGGCAATTCCAATAGTTCCTCTACCCTCATTTAAAAAAGGACACACATTGTCTCTTTTAATTACACCATATTGAGAAAACTAGCTCAATAATACCCTAAAAAGTATCCTAAAAACTTTCCTACACATGATTTAGAAGATTTTGTATTCCCAAAATATCATTAAAGGGTTTTATATGAAGGTATCAAAAGGAAATCGATCGAAAAAAAGGTATCATCTTTACAAACTCTTTCAATATTATTTCTTATCCTACTCCCTCTGAATCTGTTATAACCATCGAAAAATAATAAATATAGTATAATGAAAATAATTATTTGTTATTATGATTATGTTACAAATATTTTCAACCTATTTTTTCATCCAATGTAAACTAAAGGCTTCACTTGTGTGTAAATTTGACTTACCATCTCCACATAGCGGTGTAATTCATTTTTTTCTACATTTGAATTGGATAGTTATAAATTTGTAATTAATGAGTATATATGATATTTAGGACATAATTATGTCTCGATAAATATAATATACATTCGTAAATTTTTATCCATTGGAAAATGATAACATTACTCGGGCGTATGTGTGGACTACCACATCCACGAAGGGATGTGATTAATTTTTCTTTCCCACCATTCATGAATGGTAATAAGGGTTTATTTAATAATTATATTTGATATATATGAAATTATTATTAAATTATAATTGTTAATTATTATTTACCTTTCTTTCATTCAATTAACTAAAAATTAAAAATAGCACCCACGCATACATATGGCCTACAATCTCCATGAATGGATTAATTCATTTTTTGTCCCCACCAGTCATGGAAAATTAGAAATATGAATATAATTGTTAAATATAATATTTATATAATGATAATAATTCAATATAATATGTATCCATGATTGAAATAAAAATACTAAAAGTACTGGACCTAAACTTCCCTGAAAAACGAAATCGTTAACACTCTGAAATTATTATTTCACAGGAATTATTAATAAATAGGTGTAAAAATAATAAAATTGCATCATATATGATATTATAAGTATGAAAATGACTCTATAATATAATTATTATAAATTCGAATTTATTATAAATAAATTTAAAAGAACTTAATAAGTAATTTGTACCTGAGGTAAGGGGTTTCTTAACGTAATTTCCATTCAATGGGTTATACTTCTACTTTAGTTACTATGTTATTTCAAGATTATGTGTGAAATTAACTCAAATTGAATTATTATATATTTTCTATTTATTTTATTTTACTTAAATTTGTTTTTATTATTTATCACTTCAATAATATAATCATAGTAAGGGTCTATTTTCCCGATATCATCATTATTTGAGATAATTTATGTTTTTTCACTATTAGTGGAATTATATGATATTTATATCTAAAACCCAATATCTTTTCTTATAATATGGTTATTTATTAAAACTATATATTTTCCTTTCATTTTCCTCTATTAAGTACACAAGATTCCAAAAGAACATTTTTAAGGAAACCCAAATTTTTTATCTATTCAGTCAAGATTACCTTTCTAATATGTCGATATTTTTATTAAAAAAATTAATAATGTTTTTACTATTATAAAATGATTGTTTAAAGTAATTTTTACCCATGTCGAAATTTCAAAATATATTTTTCTATAGAATCTTTTTGAAATTTTTTGAATGAGGTACTATTTGATTTTTTACTGAAATGGTGAAATAAATATTTATTTTATCATATTCGGAAAGAATGAAATTTATCTCTATTATTACCACCTATTGATTAAAATAATTCATAAAAATCATCCTGGATTCTTTTCAAATAATTTTTTTTTCTAATACTCTTCATATTTTTAGATTTTAATAGTTAATTTTAAATTGAAAATTTTATTTTACACAATAATAAATTTAATTATCTTTTTTTGTTATTAAAATTCATCAATGAAAATAATCCTTTATTTTTGTTATTTTTCAAAAGGGATGATTTTTCATGCTACCATAGTTATTCATTCTCTGTATGTTTTATGTTCTATTTTACTAGAGAATTTATTTACATTATTTCTATTTTTTCATCCCAAACAAATACATTTTTATTAGTAATTCAAGTTGATTAAAATTCATTGTGTTTTTAAATGACGAGTGCATTGGACTTAGTAAGTAATGGGTAGGGACCATTATAGCCCCTGGGTGCAACAGTAGATCTCATGATATAAAATTATTTGGCTATTTGGAAAATCCCTTTACCAATTTTGTATGAAATATTAGAATAAGGCCTTCATGGTGAGTTTAAGATGTCTGGCATTATAAATTCCATCATTATAAAATCAGTTATTGACTTCAATATAATATTTTGAATTGTTATGATATTAATTGATATGTTTGAATATCATTATATTATTTATATGGAATCATTTTTTCATCAATTATTCCCACTATATTATTATTTATGATGAAGTTATTTACTAAATGGAATTTTTTTAGTTAATTAATTTTACATATTGATTTTTCATTATTTATAAATATTAACTTCGATTATACATTACCCTTATTCATCATTTGATATCACCCATAATTTGTTTTTGTTTCCTTGGGATATTAAGTTAGAATATTTTAATAAATTCATGGATGTATAATATTTACTATGAATATGTTTTTATATTATATTTCCAATGTAGTATAGGAAGCATATTTGTATCGGGTTTACTAAAACTACTAAACTATTTGGTCCTTTAAGATGTGATAAATTATATATTATGCCAATGTAACAAATTAACCACTACATCTAGTCTACTAGATTCGAGGTCATTACATACTCTTTACAATCTTACCACTTCCTTAATTCAAACATGGAAAAATGATCAATACAAAAAAAAAATCTTATGGAATTGAAGTATTTTGAAACCATAAGTTGATAGACTACAACCCAAATAGAATTATTCCCCTTGGATTTTTTTGGGGAGTTCAACAAGGAAATACATGGTAATGTTCTCCCTTTTCGATTCAGGTATAGTTAATGGTTATAATATCCCCTTACACTTTTGTCTCTCAAAATTAACTTGTTGACATAAAAGGCATCAAGATACATACTATGCAATATCCCTATTCATGTTATCCAAAAAATAATCTTCCTTATCTCTATTCATCTCCATATCTCCCCGATTAATAATTAATTATGAACTATTGGATTCATCCAACTTCTCAATCTTTAAATATTTTATGGATGGGACACATAAATAGTTCATAATGCTTATCATTCCCTAAAAATTATGGTTGAACTCCAGAATATTTCCATCATTATTATATAGTTCCATATCTTTATTATTTATCTTTATTATACCTACTTTAGACAGAAGGTTGAAAATTAATTTGAGAATGATAGGATATGTTCCCATTCCTCCATATTTCAAGTTCCATATTCTATAAATCTATATGTATTGGATATCATTCGGACATCATATTGGAGAAACTATCGTGGTCCATTCAACCCAAAGGATCATACCCCTTCAGTTCCTTCCCAGGGTGGTAATTTATTGAAGAGACATAATATTTCATCCATTCCAACCATATTCTCTATAACATATTCAATTATTTATTAGTGAATATGTACTCTAAAATTTTATAATAAATATAATTATCACAACTTTCACCATAAATATAATTCCTTGATATCATCATAGAAAAAAATACCATAGATAACTACTAATTATGATTTGGGTAATTTCACTCATAAACCATCAATTATCATAAGGCATAATATATAACCATATCATCCCAAATCAGTAAATATCACGGTACATTGTTTGATGTATCACTATAGGTAACGGACCCTTCTCCACTATAAATTAGTGTCAGTTCAAGTTAAATGACCAACATTCTCATCATCTCCTAAAAATTATATTTTCATTCATCTATCCACAATAACATAACCCCCTTCCAAGTAAAAATAGTGATTATATTATCTAGTCATGTGGAATGTTTCACCAATATCTGATAGTATCCATCTAAACAATGAAAACAATATATTTTAGTTACCATGGTTTCTCTAGGTCATTCATCATTAAATTTGGTATTTGAAGGATCCATCGATATACATTAACCAAATATTATATGACCCAATAATTAATCATTATGATGCAAAAAGTACACTTCTTATGTTTTTCATACAACTTTTCCGTCCTCATGATCTTTGATACTATTCCTAAATTACCATCATGCTCTAATCTTTGAATATATAAAAATTTTCACAACCTGACCAACCCGGGCCCTCATAGTTAGTGATAATCTTAGTGAGACTACCCCAATCCCACCTACAATAGTCCAAGGGTTTTTTGGGTGGGAATATCCCACACATGGAAAGTGTTATCCTATGTATATGTAAACATGAACACATCTACAAGCCCATACAATGATGAAATTTAAAACAAATGCTACAAATGAATGCATTCATATATCCCATAATAAGTGTACCACATAATTACTAAAGGAGATAAAGGGGATAAATAAAATCCCAACCCAACACTAGAAAATTGTTTAACCTACTCAAAAGTAGGGGACTATTGTTAAATGCAACACTGGTATTCACCTCTATCTGTCAAGCCCAATCTAATATCTGCCTTCTCTCTATCCTCCTAATACTCTTTTAGAAGGTCGCTCATCTTCATAAGAAATGAAATGTATTAGAGAATACAATTCCTGGGTGAGTATTAAAACACCAATTAGGACACCCCAAAAACATTAATAATAAATCAGCAAGGTTAGGCATCTCATTACAGTAATAAAATGAAAAAACCATATATACTCATAACATAAAAATGGTCTGAAAAAGGTTTCAACCAATACTTCCATCTATAGGATTCTACGTGAGGCATATAAGTAATGGTAGTTCTAAGCGTACCCACTCCATGATATATGTTATAAATGGGGATGCTTATCTATGAGTTCATGATCATTGGACTTTCCCAAGATGTAGTCACTGGATCACTAGTAATCTCATCATTCAAGAAGGGGATCACACCTAGGGACACTAGGGGACACCAAAAAACCAACTGAATCGGCCTTATAGATTGGGTATTAATGCTATGATCATTGTCCGGTTGGGGGATATATAGAACTCGATCCAAAAATGAACCCATGGATGGAATCGAAATCCTATGTTGAGGATGTAATTCCACATTGTACCCTTATCTTAAATAGACACGTTATTGAAGTCAACAAAACCTATTATATACTAATTATGTGAAGGTATCTAGACATCCTCATAGTGAGTACATAACATGTATTAGGTTTTTACTATAAGGAATGTCTCGTTTAGAGGTTTAGTGGAACCTTTCATGTTCCATCTATCTATTTCCATGTACTTCAGGTCGTTCTCATGTACCCCAGGTATTGTCTGTGGGCATGGATATACATGTGTATGCTAGTCATGTCCATGTACATTTCTTATCTTGTGTACATAGGTTATACAAAAGTGTTTTAGAGAATATAATGAGTAACCATGTTGAGTCACATGGCATTCAACACAAGTCACATGGTGTGCGATCTTGTTTCATTTTTTTGGAAACCCTAGTTCTGTAGTAAGGTCCCCACACGACGTGTTACTCTAGATTACACACTATTTGTCAGGGGTATTCCAAAAACAAATTTTTATTCTCCAAATATCCATACACTATATTCACATATTTATCTATCACCAATATTACCCAGGGATTTTATTTCTTATACATCTGATTATTTTTTCACTATGGAGACAATTTTGGCCATCCGATTTGATTAGGAAAACACCGTCATCCCCCACATCATTGTAGTGAACCAAAATACTGAAGCAGAAACCATCTAATTGGTTTCATCTACCGCTTTTCATACATTAATTCCTTCAATCCTTGATCCCAACCTTGATTACCATTCATACCCATAGTATCAATATGTTGTTCTAATTAAGGGTGGCACAATGGTCAGATACCTGGTATTTCATAGAACCGTTGACCAAAAAAAATTCCCATAATGATCATTTGATGAAACAAGGGAGAAGACCATAAACCATAAACATGAGGAATGAACATCAACCTTTTTAATATTTTACTTGATATTTTGTAATAGAATAGACAAAAAGAGTAATAAGAATGACTAAATAAATAAATAAACCGTAAAATAAATCAACCATTTATCTGTGAATCAATTATTATATGTGTTATTGAAACACATTCGAAACAAAATAAAAAAATTGGATCAGTCTACATAAATCAAACATCCTTCCTCGATTTTGGATCAATATATGTTGCAGAATGATCCTAATTCACATTTTTGTAAATATCAATAAACATTGTTGGTCTAAACGATCCATGCAGTATTGATTCGATTCTATGATCCATTGTCATATACCAATTATCTCCTCCAATTATTTATCTCAATTATTTTTGAATTGGTAATAAAATAATATTTATATGTGAGTGTTATTATTTTCATTAATTAACAAATTAAAATAAATTATTTGTTTATTTATTTTTTTATCCATCCACAATGGCACCCGAGATGAACACCTGACACAAATAGGTTTTATGCCACTCCAAGAGTAAAACCTTAATATTGAAATCAACAGTGGCCACAAATTTTTGATTAGTACCTCTATTCTTAAGTTATTCCAATTTTTTTATAAAACTACATGCCTGTTATGTTAATATATTTATTATTTTTAAAATATTATTTCCAAGATCACCGGGCTTCTGAATCTCATATTGTCTTAGAGCCTGGATTTGAAAATATTTTTAAATATATTTCAACACGTTAAATGAAAAAAACAATATGTTTTAATAATATCATCTATAAAGGATTCAAAAAATGGATCAAGGTAATCACTCAAGACCCAATTCGTTAAATACATGAAGATACAAGTGGAATTTGTAAGTGTAAGTGTCATTAATAAAAATTCATAATACCCAAACCTTATACAGATGGATTTATTGGGTCAATTTTAATTCTTAACCCTTAATTGATGATATCTTGAATGAATTTAAATATTTTAGAAGTATTTATTTTCTAATTATTGATCAAAAAAATCATTGATATGGGGTATAGGATAATTTTTCTTGATAGTGATCTTTTTATGTTCCCAATAATCAATGTGAAGACTCTTTGATCAATCTTTATTCATCACTAAATGAATAGGTGTACCCTATGGTAATTCTTGAGCATATACAAATCTTTTATCCAGATTATCCAAGAGTATATTCAGTAATTCATACAACACAATTATGGTCATTTTATGGGGAATCTAAAATATAGCTATATCACTATTTATGAGTTCTATTGAAAACTCAACTTCATAATTTGAAGGATGACTAGTAAAATCTTCCAGAAGTTCATAAAAAAATCATATTCAATAGGAATATCCCCAATTTTTAGTCTTTTCATAAAAATTTGATATAAATACTCTTCATGGATAAGAATTAAAATCCAAATATAAAATTAAGTACTATTGTAAATTTTTATTCATCCTCACACCAATAAACAATCATGAGGGACATTTAGAATATGAAATGTGACTTTCCTTCCTAATTAATTGATATGGTATACATATAAAGAAATCCATCCCATTCTTAAAATGAAAACAAAATAAACTAAAGGGAGAATCAAAATATTTTCAAGAAACACATTCCTATAATCATCAATCCATGAGGTACTATAAATATAATATATAACCAACATACCATTAAAATTTTTCACCATTAACATAACAGAAAAAGATTGATGTGTCAATTTGATAGTCTTTGAACATTTCTTATACATAATTACTGCGAATATATAGAAAGAAAAAAGAAATTAGTTGTTTTAGAGGAGATAATAAGTATACCTTTCACCACGTCTTTCTCAAAACCCACTTCAGCATTCGTGATCGCATGGGATAACCCTTTACCTTTGGTATTTAGAGTTTTTAAATGTCGATTATCATCAAAAAAAAATTACATTCATGCATGGGTTAGCATAATTCCCATACTCCTTGCATTTAGATCATTGGATCAGGGGTGCTATGTTTTTTGTGATTTTACATTCCTCCATTATATCAATCAGACTCTTCATCACATTTCAACATTAATAGGATATATGACCAGACATCCCATATTTAAATCACATCCTAGTTCCATTCATGAAATTTCAATGATGTTTCTTCCCACATTTCTAGCATGTAGATGACTGGAATTTAATTCCACTATGTGATTTATTCAAGATTTCATTATACTCTGTCATTCTATTCTTATCTAATCAATGGGAATGGTGGGAATCCTGAATTTTTATTTCAAATTTGATTACAAAATAAATTATTTATTCAAAAAAATGTTTATATCATATTAATTTTTTTATGACTTTTTTTCAATCCACCAACTAATAAATCGGTTTTCTTTTCTGGGAAGATGAATAAACTAGAATAATACATTGAAATTCTTGAAAAAATTTTCTTCATAGATACCAATAGATTCATCATCCTGTTGATTAATCACATGGAATTATATATCCATTATTTTATATCGAATAAGATGAATGTAATTAGAAAAAAAATAGCATCTGAAACTCATACCCATCAATGGATTCAATTTATTTTTCTATGCTATTATTTTTAATAACATTCCACCATTGATATTATTCTCAATCCAAATGATGAAATACTATGAAAACATTTTTACTGTTTTGAGTATGGGATAAAAAAAATCTCAATGGTACTGATCCATTAGTAATCCACTAATGGATTAGAAGACGCACTCAAATACGGTGGATTTTTCAACAGAAATTATTCAAAAGTATTATTTATATTCCTTTAATCTTTTGGAAGCTTATAATTATCCATATACCGAGGTTGTTACATGATCATTATAAGAAGATTATAGATTACATCTCCCATAAAATTTGCTTTCTTAGGTGGAAAATCATTGTTTTGTCCATCAAATTCAATTTTAGCATGATGACTTATAGTTCCATCAATTGACTAAAACTATAATGTAAATAGTAAGTATAAAACTATAATAATTACTGTGTGATTAAATATAATCATAAAATATCATTCATAGGATATATAAATCATGACACACTCTTATCTATATCTATAAAAATAGGTTTAACCTATGTTATCCATGTTCATTAACATTACATTATAATGTTATAATATAATTAGACTTATCCCTGTAGTTTTCCCAAATGATTTCTAACAATAATCTCGGAGGATTGACTAATCTTCACTCTAATACCAACAATAGCGTCCCAAAATTTTCATACATTAATATTTCATCTTTTTATAAGAATAATCAATACACAACATTATGATTCATTATACAACCGTAAAATTTTAGTGTCTTTGGTGAATATATACATGAACATCATATTTCTGTACATTCTTCATGATATCTCATAATGTTATTATCACTTTGTTACCTTCTTTCCATACCCTAATTAAAACCATTATTTTTAACATGGTGAAAGGAAACATAATAAATCATGATCTTATATTCTTAGTACGGGTAAACATGGGGCATATCAATTGATGAACATATAAAAGTATATGATAATTATAAGTTTATGACCGGATTACCATAACTCATAAAGTTCATAACTAATATATATTAGATCAAAAACATGAGTAATGGCATTAAAATTATCATTTTAAAATACATGAATCTTATTATTGAGGTATCATCATAAATTAACCATAAAACATAAGTTAAGATCATATTTTAAGAACATGTTGTAAAAATTTTGTCACCATAACTGTAATACAAACCATTTTGTAAGTCAAGGTTATCTACACAGAACATGTAATCATAGTAGATTAGGAATCAACACTAGTTTCCCATATTATAACAGATCATGAAACACTTCATATTTCCCATATTCGATCAAGCATCCCTACCTCTTTCCCATTGGTTATTTTGAATCCATGTATGTTTCTTATAGTGGATCAATCACATAAACTAATTTCTATTAGTTATTTGATGATATTTATAGATTTACCCAATGATTTAGTGGGATATATAATTTTGGGGCCACTAATCACATATTGAAAACCATACATATGTCTTCTAATTGATAATAAAACATTACTCATCTTATTATAACCTATGTAAAAGAAATGTGTTACATAAAAATTTCATTATACAATAACCCAAACAAAATCAATTGTCGTCATAAAAAATATCATCATAATAGTAATAAACTATCCACAAAAAGAATAAGGATGGTATCATTGGAACCTATACCCATTAAATCATAAGTAACAAAAACATTATTATCATAGATAAATGATTCAATTAAAATTTCACGTGACTATTTCATGAGAAAAAATCCCATTTCTATTTGAAAATAAAAAAAATAGAAATATTCTGAACAAATTACAAAAATATGATTTTCATATAATCATGAAAATTTACAAACAATTATTTAAATATTTGAGTTTTATTAATAGAAAGAAATTATTTTCATGTCTCCATGGTTAAAATATAGATTTTTGCCACACCATCGATAAAAGTATCTCATTTAGAGAATTAGAAGAATATTTTTTAACCTTTTTTTAAAAAGTTATTTATGGATGAAATATAATTTAAGAAATCATTGGATGATATACAAAAAAATTATTAAAGACATTTAATAAAACATATATATGGAATAAAAATATTTTCACTTGAATGATTGTAGATAAGTTCTAATATTATTTACAAAATGAACCATTTTTAGTACCAAATAGTAGAAAATGGAACCAGCAAATAAAAATTCATGAAATAACCATATTATAAGAAAACATAAATTGGTTTTTTAGATAATAATCATATAATTTACTCAATGTATATTCAATTATAAACAATCCTGATAAAAATCTAATTGATACATATATCACATACCTCAAGTCTTGTCTTTATTCACACATGTTCAAACCTACTATATAATAAATATATATTATTTATGCATATATTCCAAAAGTATACTAATATATATATATTCATTATACCATATATTAACTAATTATAATATATTATCACCATTTTTTTAATTTTTTTTAATAAAATCGCATATCCAAGTGGTAACTGTTTCATTTCTATTAAATGCTTCAATTCGTTAGTCCTTTCATTATAGTTTGATCATAGTTCCATAATCTAAATAATGTAAACAATAATAAAAATATCATATATATATATATATATTAATTAAATATATATTTATAATCATTCATAAAAGGTATATATAGAAAATTAAATTATATCGTTCCAGGAGACAGAAGGTCGTACGTATGCATGAATGTAATTATTACATTTCTAAGGATGGTAAAAATAATGATAAATAATAATAAAAAAATAAAAAATTAATAATATATAATATATATCTTATATATTTTTTAAATACATCATCATTACTATACATGTAAAACATATATGAAAAATGGCATATCTTTATAGAGGTAGTAGTCCATATATATGCATAATAGACACTGTTTTCCAATAGAAGGGAAGTAAGATGGTAGATATGGTATCATAAATCAAAAAGAATTATTATATCATATATAGTCATTAAACCCATAATAATAACTATCTATGAAATTTGTTGATGGAAAATGAACTATATCGCATCGTAGAGGTGGCAGTCCACACATACACATGAGTGCTAATTTCACTTCCCATTTTACAGAATTTAGGGTGGATAATGGTGTTTACATAATGATGATAAAATTTTATTATATTTTTTATACTAAATTTATCAATTTATTATGAATTATTTATATTAGGTAGAATATTAAATTACTAGTAAGGGTTTAGGTAAGACGATTACCACTTCTTCGGTAGGTCTCTTAAGATCTCTTCTTAGGGACTCTTGGAATAGTATTTTAACAATACCAACAACTCTATGAAAAGGATTATGGATTACATAAGATAAATGGGAATTTATTTATATGTTATATGGATAATGTTGGTTTAAATAAAATAGATAAGTGGTGTTCATTTATAAGGGAGAGAAAGGAAATAGATTGAATTATATAAAATATTTAAATATAATCAATGTATTTCAAAATTATGATGCACCAAAATAACACCAACATAAATGAAAAATATTATATGGAAGTAATATAATTATAAAATTAAATTTAGATAGTTTTTTGTCATTTTAGATATTATCTTTTGGTTTAACCCCTTTGTTAACCAATTTTAACCTTAACTATAGTAAAAAAACTCAATCGTTATTGGTTATAATTTTAAATATAAGGATACAATTTACTCTTAATTTTAAAATGGGAGAAACATTATAAATATAGTAATCATACTTATCCTCTATCAATAATTTTATGATTTTTCAATAATTTTAGTAAAATTTATTTTTCATAAAATATCTTTAATATCATTTTTGAACTATTTATATAATTTGACTTTAATGACATCAAGATAGAAAATCAATTAAAATATAAATCATTCAAACTAAAATAATATTTATTTTTAATCTTAAAAATTCATTGGTAACTATAACACACAATAAAAATATATATTTGGAATTTTTCAAAATAATTTAAATAATTTCTCTACTATTTCTATAAGAATTGTGTCGACGTTGTTTAAGAATTTAACTTAAATATTTCATAAATAAAAATTTAAAATAAATTTACATGATAAAAAAATTAATTAAAATTTCAAATAAACATTTATAGCCTAATTTATCCTCGTTTTACCCTTATAAAAAAATTAGATATATTAAAAATAAAAGAGTGTAATTTTGAAATATATATTATTTAATTTTATTTAAATGTAATTATCAAAGGAAAATGGAAACAAAATCAAATATATTAATATTTTGGATGTATATGCTCTAATTTATTCCATAAAATTAAATAAATACAATTTTTTAGTTTATTTTGACAACTTATCTCATGGTTTTAACCTTATTTTATCTATTATACCCTCAAGGAGGTCAAGAATATTTTCCATGATTACTTTTCATAGTTATCAAGAATAAAAGGGTACTATTTACCAAAATTTAACCTCATGATTAAAAATATTTAATCCATTTTTTATTATTAACTTCATATAAGTTTCAAATTTTATTTTAAAATTAAACCCATAAAAGACAACGAAAATCATTTTTCCAAAAAAACATGTTTTCTTTAGTATAAATGTTTTTTATACAAAAATAGAACATAAAATTGACTAAAATGACCTAAATTATGTTATACATATTTTAAATGAATTAATTTTACTAATTAAACCATTATAAAAAAATAACTTTGTAAATGATTGAAATGAATATATTATTTTCAATAAAAATCATTACCTGTCACTATACTTCAAAAAATAAATCTTTTACAAAATTATCAAAAATTAACTCTATGATAACTGGGAAAATTTTATTTTAAAAAAAATAAGTTCATTTTTTCAAATATATTTCAAAAATTGTTCATATATTAATTATATTATTTTTTCATAAAAATTAGTAAAATAATTTTTAGGAAAATTGTATTTTTAAAGCATATAATGAATTTACTAAAAAATATATTTGTCTACTCTAAAAACATTTTAAATATTTTTCATTATATATTTACTCTAATCAATTTCACCAATTTAATATCTAGGTTATAATGGTATATTATATTATATTTCATTTAGAATCATGGTTGTATGTATCACAAGTTATCAAAAATATCAAATTTATTAATATATTGTAAAATCATAGGGTGTTACAAGATTTGTGACTGTGGTGTATAACTAGTATATATGGATTTTTTTTGTGGTTTATAACCAACAATTTTAGTGATTTCATTTGTCTATAGTGGTAAATCCATGTTTTGATGTCCAACCAACTTATAAATTCTTAGGCCATTAAGACTTAACAATATAAATATATATGTTCCTTTTCTATGCCTTTATCCGTATAACTACGAGAAAGGGTAAGATGTTAATTTGGTAGAAGATAAATACTTTCACCATTCATAACTATTGCGTTAAAATGGTGTAACTCATAAAAATAAAAAATGATCATTGATTATCCTTGCCCCCTCTTAATGATCCAATCAGGTATGTGTTCCAGGGGATCTATTTATTATAGAACAATGGATCAAAATTGTAGAAAATATTTTTTAACTTCATTACTCTAATAAAAAGAAATTTACATTGGTAAGATACCACATAGAGGTATAACATAATTAGTGATGTAAACTGATAAATAACAAAAATTAAAAGGAAAAAAGTATTTGTTATAGAGTGTGATGAGTTCAAAAAAATATTTCTTAAAAAATATTTTCCCTCTACCCTCTGATAACAAATGAATGGGTGTTTTTAGCTAAAGTAAAAGAAGAATGGTGGGATGTTATGAAATTAACATTAAAATTGTTATGTGATATAATTCAATATTTTTCAAGGATTCTGAGAGAAATATTGGATTTTTTGTATGATGACATTATATATTTTTATATTTTGGAATTTGAGATGTTCGATGTTATAATAATATAGTGTGGCCTAAACTCAAAGTATAAATAGAGTTTAGATATATGAAATGGTCTCATAGAGTGTGTGGTAAGAAGAGTATAAAAAACCTAATTTATAGGGTAATTGTTTCCATTAAAGAGGAAAAACGAAAATAAAATTACATGTGTAAAACATGTGCGGGAATAAATATTTTTTAAAATTTTCTATAAGAATGTGTAAATTTTAAAAAGTGTTTAATGGTTGGACCTAGATCAAAACTATAATAGAGATGTAAGTTCTGAACATCTGAATAAAAATTAAAAATGAAATATTGTGAAAGATCAACCTACAATACACTGAATTATGTTTGGGGACAAGATACAATTTTAAAACTAGTGTAAAAATATGAATATAATTGAGGGAAAACTTCATTTACTCTTGTTGTAAAGAGACAAACTTCTAATAAAAATATATCACATCTTAGTAGAGGAATATTCATTAAATATAAAATTAATCTACACCAGAATCAAATGGTTATTGTTCCATTAGAAACATGGATAATAAAAAACCAATTTGTATGTGAACTATATTTTCTCCCACAGAGTTATTAATAACTACAATCCTTATTAGAAATATATAACATGATACATTTATTGATATCCTGTGGAAAGGAAGCATCCGAATGTGTGATCTCAAATTCTTAGTAATAATAAAAAATTATATATCAACATAATCATGATAATAAGGGTATGATAACACAAGATTATGATTTTAAAACCATACCATGTATATAATAGATCATAAAATTGACTCGTGGCATAAATATTGGAAGTTCGTTTGACATGAATCATAAAGAAATCAAAGAACAAGATCCATGAGATCATTACATTGGCATAAAACATATATTATTTCCATAAATATAATGATAGAAAATATTGTGTCATGGAAACCCACCAATACATTCATAACATTTTGGGCTTGGGAAAACCACCCATGTACCGACATCATGCTTGGGATAACCTTCTGTGTACCCTTTTTTGGGGCTTTGGATAACCTCATTTTTACCCTCTTTTTTTGGAATGGGATAACCTTCCATGTTATCTATAATATCATAGAACATTAATCATTATCTAATTAATTAGAGAGAGATATTTTTCACAGTGATCACGTAATCGTGAAATTGTTAGGACATAAGATCATAAAACATTCATTATATCAGAGCCAATGAAAAAGAAACAGTTTTCATAAACATTTCATCCTACAATAACCTAAGGGAAAAAATGAATTTCACAAACTTCTATTCATTATATTCATACAACACCCAAATAAATAATAGTAATGGTAAAATTGGATCATATCCCCATAAAAATAAGAAACAAAAAAAATGTTGTTATTGATGAAAACCAATTCCATAAAAATTTCATTTAAATATTCATGAGAAAAATTTCCCTTACGTTTGAAAATCACTACATTAAATTATAAAAATATACCAAAAATATAAAGAAACATTTTATTTGAAAATAATGATGGAAACTTGTGAAGTATAATTTAAATAATTGAGAGATTATGACGTCAGAAAATATTTTTCTTGTCGTACATGTTAAAATGAAGATTACTTTCAAATTTTCAATAAAAAGCCAAAATATCCTTTTTGAGGAATACAAATATGATACAATTTAATCCTTTTTTGTAAAAATTAATAAATAAGTAAAAATATCATTTAAAATCTATCTAGAATTTTAAAATATTTATTTAAAACATTTTTTCTATAACATGGAAATTGAATAAAAATTATTCCAGATCGAAGAGAGGGATAAGGATAATTTTATATAAAAGAATTATTTTTTAACCTTGTGTACATAAAAAGGGGAATATGAAGGGAAAACATTTATTTTAATGAAACATATATATAATAATAAAATTAATGAGCTTCCAGAGATATATATAATGATATTCCATTATTGAAACATAATCATAAATAACCTCGATAAGCAATGAGTTTGTTATATAATACTCTTACAAATTTGGTATCTTTTGAATCATTATCCCTATGAAATAAAAAAATTACTGAAACATTAAATATCACGAAATAAGGAAATTAATGATATAACATTTCAAAGGGGTAGTATATACACTATTAAAAAGAAATGAGTGGTGAATATGGCATATGTCTCCTAGAAATAAAAGAGATACTATAAATATCTAAACGGATATTAATGATATAACATATCAAAGGGGTAGTATATACACCATTTAAAAGAAATGAGTGTGGAATATGGCATATGTCTCCTAGAAATAAAAGAGATACTAGAAATATGTAAACATAAGTATATAATTCTTTTGTACACATTCAAAACTCATATATAATATATATTGTTTTGTTTTACGTATATTAAATAACTATTATTATATATATCATACCATATATGATTTAATTATGATATTTTATAACCCTTTTTTAAAAATTTCTTTGTTGAAATCACAATTCGAGTAATAACTGAATCATTCTTCATGTATGTATTTATTTTGTATGTTTGGACCTTTTAATTTGATCATGGTTACATAATATCAAGAATTTTGATAATTATATAAAAACTATATATATTTATTATATTTTTTTAAGTAATCCATTACATTTATTGATAGAAAATGAATTTCATCGTTCATGGAGATGGTAAAATTTATTAAAGATAATTTATATTCTAAATGATCACATTAAAATTTGGTTAGGGTAAAATTTTGAGAATTTTCTAGAATATTTTATTTTTCAATGAATAGTAAAAAATATTGTTTTTTTATTTTTGGGTATATTTTATGACTTAAAAATAAATTAATAATAAATTAATAATATATATAATTTTTTTCATTTCTTAAATATTTTTAATTAATTTATTTATTATTTTACAGGTAATAGAATTAGATTTAAAATGCTATAAATAAATTTCAATGTCTAGAAAGAACATTTGACTTTTAGAAATCATTTTTATGGAATAAAGGATAATTTTTTTGGTAAAATTAATTTATATAATAAAAATTTTATTTTGAAACTATAATATTTAAAAAAATAATAATTCCATACACCATGATCCATAACCATGGGTATCCCATGGGAATTTTTTCTCTCAAAACATAGAATTCCAAAGGAAATATTGGAAAAATAAAAAAAATTGTTCTCATATTAATATAAATACTCACCTCTTAACCTCATTTAATTAAATATAAGGAAAATTAAAAATATCAAATCTATGTTATTCTATAATTAATTTCTTTGGTGAATCCCCTTGTCTGTCATGGAGAAACCCATCTATGTTTTGGAAGTGGTTCATAAGATAAGGTTCTCTTCCTCTTTTCACTTCTCTATTGAAGTACATCCTTTGTAATAAGACATTTTATTTTCAATTTGTTTTTTCAAAATTTCTTATGATAATTAGTTTACATTATAATTTATTCCATATTAATGAGAGACTATCATTCTCTCCCAGTAATCTCATTCCATAAATCTGTTATGTATATCCTATTTTAGTTTCTCCAAACCAATTTGTTTAATTGTGTTTTGAAAGTTAAAAATAAATATTTATTACATAATTATAATTTTAAAAAAAATTAATATTTTATTTCAAAATAATAGGTTTATTTCTTTATAATTTTTCTCTATTATTATGTTCATGTTTAATATATGTTTTGTGTACTACTTTTGGAGAACAATACATCACTATATAAGTTCATATATCATCTATATGAATATCGATCAACCACATGTTAAAATTGATCGACCATGAGTTTGAATTGATTTTAAGATTGTACATATCATGAGTATTGAATTTATGTTGACATAGAAATTCCATGATAAATCGACCATACCAAAAAAATAAGTTGTTGTATGATGTCCTGTTTTTCATATCATTAATTTTTTAAAACATTTTGAATTTTTATGATATGTTGATAAAAAAATATTTATGTATTTATTTAATACTTATTAATTACATATACACTATGTAATTTTATTTGGAATAATTTCATGGATAATTAAATATTCATCACATTAATTAAAACTCCTGATGCATTCTTGTGAATACATGAGTTTCAAATTTAAATTTTTTAGAATTTGAAAATCCAACCACATATACTTAAGCGAGTATTATAAGGGAATATTATGTTGACCTATAATATTATATTAAGTGATATAGTGATTTTTAATTTAAAATATGATTATAATGGTCACCCATGTGAATATATTCTCATGAACAAACAATATAAAAATATCGTGATGTGATAATAAGAATGATAGACTCAACAAATCTATTGTAGTTAATTTGATAGAAACTCAATATAAAAGAGTTTTATTGTGATAGTTAAATTGATATAGAGGTTTATGATATTTTTGAATTGGTACCTATGACAGACCTTGATGATCAACTACTTCTCTCAGCTAGCCTTTAATAACATGATCATTTTTTTTCAATAGAATTCACTTCTTCCTTGACAATTCTAATTGAAGTTGTTCCAATGATTTCTTCATTTGTAATTATTTGTGTTTTATTTTTATTTGAGTAAGTTTCAATTGATTTTACTGAACATAAATGTTAGTTTTTGGTATATACTACCTCACAAAAATGGTATGTGTGGGTTTGTGTAATTGGTAAAAGCAAGGAGGATCAATTGTGCCTTGTTTCAGTAAAATGTAGGTTTGGTTTCATCCACTACCTAGAATGAAATCTAGTGGGTTGTGACTCCACATGAGAAGAAATAAAATTTGTTTTATGAGCCATATTTTAAAAATGTAGTTTTAAAGTGCTGTGAATCCCTCCAAAATTCAAAGATTAAATATTTAATGGTTTCCACTTCTCTCTATATTCGAGTGGGGTAAATATTAGATTATAATCATTTAGATCTAAAATACTCTAAAAGTCACTATTTTTAATTCGTTTTTATTTATAGTATATTAATTATTAACATTGTTAATAAATCATTTATAGATTTTTCAATGGGTTAATTCAACCCCTCTTAACAATTCAGTCAATCTCACACTGGGACCTAATAATTTTTATCATAGAAAGTATGTGACCTTTCACATATAATTATTAATCTATGATAATCAATATTGTAATGACACTTAAGGGGAAAATATTATTTTTTTTGAAGTTACAAACAAACGATAATGATGGTTGTATGTCTCAAGGACCAACATTATTTAAAGGAACCAATTATTTTTTTGGAAGTAATGTGTGGATGATTTTTTAAAGCACTTTTCCATTGATAGTTGGAAATTCAGGGTGATACCATGAAAAAATCTTGAAGATGGTCCTTACTAATTTATTGGTATTCATTTTATTAGATATGTTTTTAATTATAAGGTAGTTAAAATAATTAGTAACTTCTAGAGCCATGTGTCTATATGTAAATTTTTTCATGAAACTTGTGTATTCTAATAGTTAACCATTTAGGATCAAACAATATTTTGAGAACTATATTGGGAATGTTAAGAGGTTAGTATCAATAGTTTAAAATGGGAGGATAATAAATGTTTAATCAAATGATTCTTAGATTTAAAATTATTATGAATTGTATTATTAGTTTATGGGAAACTCTAGATATTTCAATTTTAGTTGAATGTGTCTAATATTCCTTAAAAAGAAAATGGAATTAAAAAAATTTAGGAATTAATGAAAATAAACTTTTTTAAAAACAATTTCATTATATCAACATACTATATTGATATTACAATATGATTTATATGTTTAAAATCATTCTCACTATGAAAATTCAAAAAATAAATGAATTTATTTTAAAATAAAAGCTACTACTTACTCTTCTATATCTGAACTATATTCAATTGAAAGAGATAGTGTTTCTTTTATTGTATATGGAGTTGATAAGAAAAATTACAGTTACTCTCTATGATTATAAAATTATCATACTAAACATGAGTACTAGTGGGAGATAAAAGGTATTAATATTTATAATTATGATTCTAAAGTTATTTTTTATGAGTGTACAAAAACGGAGACACATAACTCAAAATTGACTAACATTCAACAAAATCAAGAATAATATATAATAATACAAAATTTAAAGGAATGAAATGGATGTATATTGGAGTTACACTTAAGACTAATATTCCAACAATGAAAGTGGTGAGCAAAAATAATTAGAAAACCTATGTTTAATGGCTTTATCAAAAGGGATATGTTTATCAGATTGTTATTCCTCCAGTGAATTTAATTCCATTATATCTAAACCTTATTTTTATTAATATATATATAGAAACTCTCATAAGATAAAAATATTAAAGGATTACTCAAAAAAAAATGTAATCATAATGTGAATTTTTTCTAAAAATTTGAAATTGATAAATACTCCATCAATCTGAAATTATAAATTTAGCGCAAATATGGAAAGTGGTCGAAATAAAAATATTAAACCTAAATTATATCATTCTAAATTTAATGAATCTCAAATAATTAAATTAGATTCGTTTTTAGAGAAAATAATTGGTATTGAAATGAAATTAAAAGGTTAAAGTAACACCAAAACATTTTTTCCATGGAAGACAATGTTCTAATAATATGATGAATATAAATAAGATGAAAAAAAGTGGTAAATGATATAATAAAATTTTACCTATAATATATAAAACGTTATTTTTCAATGTTTTAATTACAATTTCTGCAACTATTACATGTTTAAAAACCAAATCAATGGAATTTAATTATATAATTGTTCTTAATATTTCCACAATGACTTGGTCACAAAAAGACATTTATTGATAAATAATTATTTTCTCAATTACCAGTGAACACATGGAAAAAATCTATATTTGTACCAATAAATTCTTACCTAAATACCATTAGACATAAATTTGTGTGGGTACCAAATACTTCTTAAAAATGGTTTTGTAAGATAAATGTCTTTGAAGCATAAAAATGATGTGCTGTAAAAAGATAGTTAGTTTTCACAATATATGAAAGTTGATAACTCTAAATAGATATATTCTAACAAGTGTGACAATGGTACTGATACTTTTATTGAGAACTTAGTGGGAAACCTAAAACGTTTTGGAGAAGATGGAATTTTTAATTCTGTTATTATTTCAATGGTTTGATTTTTACAAGGGCTAAAACTTAATTTAATAACAATCTCATAGATTTGTGATGTTAATATGAATTTTAAATTTGAAAATAATAATTATATTGTTTTTGTAAAATGAAATATATTATATTTATTACAAATTTAAATGATAAAAAAATTCAAATAAATTTGTTAAGTTAAGTGATAAAATATTCAACTGTTAAAATATTATACAATCTGAAAATGTATTATTTCATAGAAAATTGGGTCATATAAATTTCAAGCTACTACATAATCATTCCAGAAATCTAAAAGTAATGCATCTTTCTAATTTAAATCATTAAATCAATATGAATGAAAACATTGTTTAAGCGGTAAAAAGAATAAGAAATATTTTAAAATAGTTCATGAGGTTTCATCTTCAAGGCCTCTTCAACTGTAACACTTAGATTTATTCTATCCCATTAAAACAACTAGTTTTGGAGAAAATAGGATATGTACTTATTAATATAGATTATTACATTATATTATTATGGTATTATTTTCTTACACATAAATCTAAGACTTTGTCTAAATTTATTATTTAGTGTAAATTGATTCCAAATGAAAAGGGTTACATGATTTAATCAATTATAAGTGAAAAAGTTTGTGGGTTATCAAATATTGGATTTTAAAAATTCTATGAAAATAAACGATGTAATCATATTCTTTCATCTCTTAGGACACTACAACAAAATGGGGTAGTAAAGAGTAAAAATAAGACCTTGTAAGATATAGATAGAATAATATTAAATAATTATACTTTTCCAATATATTTCTAGGAATAATTTTTCAAATCAGTTAATCAAGATTCAAATATAATTTTACATAGACCATTCTTTTAGAAAACTCCATATGAAATATAAAAGGGGATAAATCCTATAATTTCTTATTATTTACTATTTAGATGTAAATTTTTCATTCATGATACCAAATATTTATGATAAAAATTTGATTAAAAATAATATGAAGGAATTTACTGTAATATTTTATTTATATTAAGTCATATCGGATTTAAAAAATAATAATTAATAATTTAATAGTAAATTCTTGTTAAATTTGATTAAAATTAATTAAATGAAATAAAATCTGAGTTGGACATGGTTGATATATAGTTTAGATATTTTAACCTTGGAGAAGCAAAAAATTCAGAATTACATGGATCAATTGAGGGGAGGGTCTTTCTCATGAAAAATCATTAAAAGTATATAAATATTATATGGTTGAAAAATGAATACTCATATAACTATTTCAAATAAAATGATAAATTCCATAAGAATTATTTGTGTATATAATGATTTTATTTCAACTTTTGTGCCTTAAAATAAAGATGAATCTTTATCTAATTCAAAATGTATTATGTAAATGCATGAAGAATCAAACTATTTTGATAGGAATAAATTTTGGATCTTAGTTGAACCCCTGAAGGATCAATATATTATTATCACCATAAATATCATTAGGAATATGTTTAATGAATATGGTCAAATAAATAGAAATCAGTGGATCAACATTATAGTCAAGAATAATGAATAGATTTTGCGGAATTAGTCTCCCTAGTAGACTGTTTAAAATATATAAGAATTATTTTAGAATATACATTTTATTTTGGAATTAATTTTTTTAAAATGGATATCAAAATTATATTGTTAAAATGGATACATTTTTTTATTTTTTTTAATATTCCCCCAATTTTTTAGAATAAATCATAAACTACCCACGTTTTAGAACTTCAAAAAAAATATTTTTGATTTAAATTACACTTTAAGAGCTTAGTACGAGAGGACATTATTTTAAATTTTGAATAATAGTTATGAAAATAGGAAATTTTATCATGAAATATTTACTAAAATTTATTCTATAAATAGTTTAACTATTCATATATGTGATGATGATATTATATTTGGATCTTCATTAATTTAATTTATAATGAATTTTTAAATCTAATTTCCTTAGAGTTTCATATGATTCTTATGGGTGAACATAATTACATTTTTTGATTTAAAATAATTCAAATGAAAGATGACATATTTATTAATCCATTAAAATATGGTAATGAATTGTTTAAAAGTTCTGGTGTTGATGGTTGTAAAAGAAAAAATATTCAAATGATTACTTGTAAGATATATTTTGACGAAGCAGAAAAAAATATTGATAAGAAGATATTTTGAAATAGTATTGGTAGTTTTAATTATTTAAAACAAACTAGGTCAAATTTGATGTTTTGATAATGTATATGTGCTATATATTAATGAAATCCTAAATAACTTCCTTTATAACTGTATAAAAATAATTTAGTACATTAAATGTTCTTTGAATATAATATTTATTTCTAATCATTAACGTCATTTTAACTAACTAGTAATTATTGTTATGATTTTTGTGTTTAAAATTAGATATAAAAAGGGAAAACATGTATTTGTAACTTTTTTTTAAAAATTTTTTCTTCATGGAGTTCCCAGAAAAATAAATCAATGGCTTTATCAACTTTTAATAGTGATCATGTTTTTGTTATATCAGGTTGTTCGTGGTATTTATGGGTTTAAAAACTCTTTATAATATTGGAATTAGTATTTAAAAGTACATGATTTATTGTGATAAAAATTATGAAATTTATATCATTAGAAAAATTTCAACATTATAAAAATAAACACATTAATGTCATATATCACTTTCCTAAAGAGCATGTTCAAAAAGTAAATATGAATTTTCAATCTATTTTTAGGGAAGACTAATCTGTTGTCATTTTTACTACAAGTAGGATTTCTCTCTATTTGATATAATCATATTTTTACTTTTTATGATTGAAATTTGTTATTATAAAACAATTTTAGTGGAAGCTAAATAATTTTTTTCAGCTCCTTATTTAATTATTTTATGGACAGTGCCATTTTTTCATTGATGTATCATCCACATGATATTTCCTTAACAATTGGTTACTAATTAATTACATAAATATCATTATATATTATCCCTTGGTTGTCTTTAAATTATTTCATGGTCCATTCAATCTTTTCATATGAGTAGAAATTTAATCTTACACACACCATTTTAAATCTATATATTTTTTAAACTACATGAATTTAGGTGAAGATTAAATTCAATGTTACCTTAACGGATAATTTATTTTCCTATAATGATTAAGTAGAATCTAAATTTTATATTTCTTTTAAGGTTTAATTTCAATCCCAGAAATGATTTTATTTTTTTGGGGTATAATCCTAAAACATACACTAATTTTACAATTATAAGGATATAAAATAGTTACGTTAATATTTTTTGATCAATTTAAAGATGAAGGGAAATTTTGGAATTTATATTTTATTTGTAATTATAAAAAATTGGTAGAATGTTTAAATGGATATTTACCACTTTTTTATTTATATTTTAATAATTACAAATATCTATTAATTTCATAATTATAATTTCTCTTAGTATTTATTTAAACCATTTATTCCCTACAACATAAATGGAATTGTTAATAAATATTTTCAATTTTCATGGTTTTTTAATATGTTTATTTTGAGATAATATTATAAAATAATTATTTACAATGTGGTTTTATATCATAAATTTTTGAAGTCTATCAATTTTAATCAATTAGTCTATTTTGAAACATATGACTAATTTTTGGACTGATTGTGATAGTCAAGTGATAGTAATGTTGAAGATTTACCAACAACAAGTTCAAAAGTAATTAACATAAGTTAGACTTCACTGACTGAAAGAAACACATATGAGTGACCATAAGATAGAAGACATGAATAATGGATCATCTATAAGATAGATAATAAGAATTATTCAAACTATTGAACCTTTTATTTTAAGAGATTCAATATACAAAAATGATAAAGAAACTATAAATAATTGACTACATGATCAATATCAATTGACCAATTTTTAAAACTTGTCTATCATGAGTCTAAAACTACCATATTTTTTTAATTTCTAGGATTATGGTATTATTTCAAGAACCTAAATACCATGTTCAATCAATTGTACCTAAAAATGGGAAATTTTTCTATGATGCTCTATTTTCATATCTCTATTATTTTAATACATTTCAACATACTTAATGATTTTATTAGTTTCATTTACTATTCAAATTGATTCTTAACAACATTTTAATTATTTCCATTCAAATTAATTTTATTTCGAATAATTTCATAGAAAAATCAATTTTCATCATATGAGTTAAAAAACATGCGTCATTATTTAAAATATATGAGTTTCAAATTTAAATTATCTATAATTTGTAAAGTATTCCTCTTTTTCCTATAGTGTTACTCCAAATATATTTTATATTAATATTTAATATTATTAATTTGAATATAAATATTTATTATACATGATAACCAAGTGAATATATTCACATTTTCATTTAATGATGAAATCACATGTAGCCTTTCTGGGAGAAATAGACAGACCATCTCTACAGTAGTTTGTTTGATAGAACTCAATATGAAGGAGTTTTAAGAGTCAGTGAATGTGATAGATAGATTGAAGACATTCTTAAACATTAATAACTAATATAACATAGAGATCAACTACTAATATCATATATCCCTCAAACATCTAATAAATTACTACTGGGGAATACACTACTTCCTCGAGACTCCTAATAAAAATTACTAAATTAATTATATTATTAATAATTATTTCAATTGTATTTTTGTGCCTAAATTTCCATAGGATATAATATCCATAAAATGTAGAAGTTGGGATATACAACACTATACTAGAGGTATGTGTGGGTTGTACCTAACTGGAAATGAGTGTGGGTTTATTTTTCCTTGTTCTAGAGATAGGATAGTTTGGTTTCATCCATAACCTAGAAAGGAAGCTTGTGGGTTAGGACTCCTGGTTAGAAAAAAATAGTATATGGTTGTGACTCAAGGGTATAAAAAATAATTTTTAAAGGGTTGTGACTCCCTTAAAATGTATATGATTTCCTGGTTAGTGAGTTCTATTTTTTTAATTTTGATAAGTTGAATAGTGGAGGTTGATCATTTAGATCTAAACTACTATAAAATCACTATGTTTATTAATTTTTTTATTTTTTCTATAAATTATTTACATTGATAATAATTTATTATTATATTTTCAAAAGGTTCAATTCACCCACAATTCAACATTCAACCAAAATCATATTGGGACCTAACATACCTCTTATACTTCCCAAATAATTCTTTTGTTTTCTATGTCATACTTTAATATTCTGAATACCAAACCCTACTTTCCTTGAATGGTATTCTTATAGATTTTATTGAACATGTTTCATTGTGAACTCTAATTTATGAACCCCATGTTCCCATATCACGGGATAAAGTGATGAAATACATTCATATGATATATGAAATATATTGAACATATAAATTAGTCATGTGAGTTCTGCTCCCTCATAGTGCTCAAATATATTGGGTAAAGAATAAATCTCTAGATATGACCAATTTATTATACCTTAGAAGTATTCCTTGGAAATGTTTCCATATTATATGGTGAAAACCCATGGTAATGTATTTTACAACACCTTCATGATGAACCTTGGTTACACACTTAAAAATGTCTCATTTTTATGTTTTATCCACATTACCATGTTATTCTTCATATACTCGTGATTATTCTATTATATTATGCCTCATATTTTTCCATGACGAAAAATTATATATCATTTTCATTTTTATCCTCTAGCCAATCATTATACTTAACCATTCCATTCATTTATATCCCAATGAAATCATATACAGTAACATGAAATTAAATAGATTAATAATGTAGTCTTTTACAATAATGAAAATAAGATTTTTTTGTGATCTATTTACTTCATATATTGTATACCTAGTTTAAAATTCATTAATCCTAAAAATATAGTTGGGTGTTTTTAATGAAATATTTTGTTATAGAATTATGTTAGAAATAGTGTATGAAAAATATGTATAATCATAGGCACCATTGACTTCCTATTATTTATCATCAAAAATTTCTTTCATAAAATTTAGTAAGTAAGTTAAAATATTATTAGGACACATCATACAATAATATCTAACATAAGATTAGAAGTATTCAATAATTTAGGTTGATTTATTATCATCATACTCTCCCCAACATGCACAATAATAGTCTACAGAAACATTGTAAATAGATTCTACTAATAAGAATCTACAAATTTTATTAGTTTCAAGAATTTGAAAATCATTTTCCCTATTAAAAATATTTCTTAGACTATTTACCGATTAATTCTTCATGTTATTCAATAAAGATATTGAAGCATTCATGTTTCTATTAACCAAGTAAATTTCCAATTTTTCTAATTGAGGAAACGTGGATCATTTCATTGGAAACCTAAATTCTCTCCAATACCTATTTAATTGAAAACGTTCAATGGAGCATTAAGATATGGGTTGAATTAGTGGTCTCTTTTTAAAATTTTTATAATTTAATTCAACCATCTTTGATTTTTAATGTCTTTACCTTCTCAAATTTTCTTGCCTCATCCTCACATGATTTATAAAATAAAAAAAGGAAAATGAGTCCAAAGATTTATAATATTAAATTATTAACGTCTACACCTTATTGTGATTGGTTTTTTATACCAATAATGAATTTTACACTATAATTGGTGTCATACTACATGGGTTCAATTCTCCCCACACCAATATATTTTATGACCATGTTCACAATTATCTCGTTCCTACTTAACATCTCAAAATAAGCTTCCTAATGGAATCACAGCTTCATGCTATTATTTACTTCAATACCTCAAGTCACACTAGTTCTATATATTCCGGCTATTTATATATAATTTTTTTCTTCTAGATCCATCTTCAAGTCAATCATTTTTCAGCATAGGTATATCACTACATCCTTAGAATATATCTCCTCTTTAATCATAATATAGTCTTTGAATACCATTGGTTCATCAGAAATACCAACATGAAATGCAGTCACTATTACTTTCTCAACTTCATTGATCTTGTAAAAAACATATGAATATATATTTCTCAATATAAAAATTAGATATAGTTATATTCACAAACAAAAAATATCATCAATATCGAAAATTTTGACCAATTATATGGTGAATTGTGGTTTATATTGAAAACAAACTCAGTTTCTTGTATTCTTAAACTTCGATGTGTTTACACTATTTTAGAATATTATAGTTGGAATACTAATATTTTTTATCATTATAATATTATTCCATAAAGGTATTCTCCATATAACTATATTATTTCACTATTCTTCTTCTGTATGAGGGGTCTCTCTTTTACCCACATAGTACAAGCTATCAATTCTTTACACAGATGCCTTCCATGGTTCTTACTTTTAAAATTTAATTATTGGTCACTGGTATATATTTTATATAAATTCTCATATATAAAATATCCTATAAACTTTTATTGATATATATATATATATATTCCCTTTTCCCACAATTTTTATATATGGTTGTCTCCCATGATCAAGGATATTCAGTTTTCATACCAACGGTTGTCTCTAATACATTTCTATGGTTGTAATATATTTTAATTTTACTTTATCAATCTATCAAATCCTTAACGTGGTTAAATATATCTGTCATATACTTCGATTAGGCTTTATTTCTTCCTCATATTCTTCTCAAAGGACTTCTGTAGAAACTGCATGTAATATTCACCACAAATATTTAAAACAAAAATTAAAATATTATGGAACCATGGGATATCATTTTAGTTTGATGTTATAGATTATAAACATATACTTTACTTTAGATCACATGCATATATTCATAATACACCTATTCACCCATGTACTCAATAAATTCATTTATAAAGACTAAATAATATCTCCACAATCATTATAATGTATTTATTTTCAAATTTTATAATCTAGAAGAATCTCAAAAATTCAACATTACTTGTATTTTCTTTGCAAAATCTCAAAGTTCATACTATCAAAAAATCATTGTTGGATTAGAATTTACTTATTTAGTTTTGATCCATGAAAAATATTCTAAGAATTTTATGATTTTTCACTATGTAATCTGTAATTTCATCATTAAAATAGACATTAAATATCCTATAAATTCATCAATTTTGATATTCATTTTCTCAGCTTGAATACCAATTTTTCTTTAATTTATTTATTTAATCACATTTAATTTTTGATGTTTTGACCCCTTGAAATAATTTTCAGTATCATCAAAATCATTTTCATTAGAAATTTTAATTTTTGAAACTTCATTTACTATCTTATATACATCATCAAATTTGACTTGTTTTTAATGTTTATGTATATGAACAATCATCCTTACACATCCATGGAAGATTCTTACAAATCAAATAAACATATATATAGAGAGAGGATTCATTATTATGAAGTATTTTTGATGTTTAAATAGACATCAGATCTTGTCAACATAGAGACTTTCTATTTACACTGATGCAAAATCATGTATAAAAAATTATAGATACTAAATATGAAACAAAACATCCTTATGAAATTTTGTGATTCAGTTTTATTTAGTGTACAATGATTTTTACACATATGGGGATCAATTTTATGCAATTATTGAATAATAATTTTGGATTGTGATACTGTAATGTATTTTGAAGAAAGTTGTAGAAGTTATTTGACCATTTCTGGAAGAAGAATCATTATTCATTTCAGACAGGTTATTGGAAATATCATAAATTTTGAGTAAATATTAGGAAAATAATTTTTTTAATGATAAATGAGATGGTTCAAAAAATTAATAACTTCTATTATGAAGTTAAAATTATTTTCCAATTGGTATATGGATTCTAATTTTATTGAAAAAGGTCGAAATAACATGATCAATATTTTTGGCTCCCTATTTTTTAAACTATATATGGCATGATGAAGTTCAAAATTATTAAATTTATATGGAAATATATGGAATTCGTATGTCCTAGAATAGTAATGTTAAATATCTTACCATATTATGCAATTTTAAATGAATTGACCATGAAATTTATTTAGATAGAAGATGTCATAAACTGTAAAAATATGAGAAGAGTTATGGAAAACTCAATAAAGTCTAAAATGTTAGAAAATTTTAAAATTTTCTATCATCCAAATGAAATTAAATTTATTAAAATTAGAATATAAGTTTCACTTTTGCATGTAGAAGAAAGAATAAGAGGGTTACATAGAAAAATAGTAATGTATCGGAATATATTCCTATATATAATAATTCCTTGTAAAAGAATGAAATCACTAATGTAGAATTTGAGATATTAGTTCAGAATTATGGAGTTTAATGAATGATAAAGGGTAAGGAGTTTCGAAAAAAAACATGAAGTGATGTAGTCACAGAATCTATCTTTCGATTTGACCAATTTTGATGTTCTAGATTAAAGATAATGCGATGTTAAAATTATAGATATAAAAAATAAAAATAGATATTTTTTTAAATAAATAATTTTCATACTTCCCAACATTTACTAACCATAATAGATCTTTAGAAATAAGTTAAAGTAAATTTATGAATGATTTTAAAATTCATGGAAGATGAAATAGGTAAATGGAAAAAGAATACATTCAAATTTTGAAATGGAATCATCTTCCTTTGAATTACTTCCACCACCAATTGAAAAAAAAACACCATGAGACGTTTATGTGATCATTCAAGACACTCTTACAGACCCACCCCCATATGAAGAACTATATTCTTCAATATCCAAAACCTCTTCATCATTATCTTCATGTATGTTAATGTATGTTATTTCGATGTAATATGAATCTTTGATGATATCAAAATATTATTTTGATGATGTTGAGAAGTTGAATACATCTTCATTAGAGGATGTTCCTAGCCAAGCTATGTCAAAAAAGCCACAAGTAGTTGAGAAATAAAGATATCTATATGGTGTAGGGTGCAATTGAATATATATAGATAAATTATAGGAAACTAAATCCACTCAAAAAAATTATGTCATGAATGTCACACCAGAAAATAGATTCCATGTTGAAGGTAAACCAAAAGTTGAAGTTTCAATAGCTGAGTCAATGGGCTCTTTAGAATATAACCTTTTAGAATATTGTTAATGGATAAAGCATGTGTAGATATATGAAGGCCATATGGAAGATAAATTTTGTAGGATATCAAATATTATATTTATTATTTAGTAGATAGATATGATGCTGAGTTATTTACAAGGTACTATAATGGTTTCTCAGACATATTAATTGATAAATCAAATAATTGGTCAACAAGATGAGATGAAATATAATCAATTAAACGTTAATTAAGATATTGAGCTTCAATTATAGTGAATTTAAATTAAAATAGAACTAAGAAATTCATTAGAAAAATTAAATTCAATATTTTAGTGATAAACTAGTATTTAAAGTGGGAGACCTATTTGCTCATTCAAATGTTTTCAAAATGTTTAAGACTTCATATTTCATTTTCTCTATTCTTTGATTTCATATATTTTCAAAAAAAGAAAATGCGGAGAAATTTGAGAATATTAATTTTTTACTAATTGTTTTTATTTATAGTTTTGGAAAACGAGGAAGACATTGGAATGATTAAATATTTTAGATATTAAACTCAGAGGTAGTTTTGTTAAAAGATACACGGAGTATGATTTTTAAACATATGTATAACTTTTCTTTTCATCTGTCTTTATGATTGTAAAAAGGGGGTATACTATTGGGCCAAATTAATCGTATATATCCTTGGATTTGAAATTCACTATACACGCTTGTAAAATTAAATCAACATCAAATTTTTATTTATTTATTTTTTGAATATATTATGAAATTATATTGTAAAAATATTAAATTTTCTGAGGATTGAAATTCCAAATTCATATTACTATATAATATTTATAAAATACATAATGATTAATTAAAATATAGATTCACGTCATCAAAATATGGAAAGATATATTAGATGAAAAAATTGTTTTCAATAAATAACTAATTGAGTTTGTTACAACAGATTCTATAATTTGAAATGATACTTATAGGAATGGAATAAATAGAGATATTGATAACTTAAAATTGATCTATTCATAATTTCATTTTCCTGAGTGGTCCTGATTGTATTTTTTTAATGTTTAGTTATAGATACCATTATGAGGTTTTCATCTTAAAATTTAGTATCTATTTTTCTAATTTCATGACCAAAGAGATACTAGTGTGGAATGTTTTCTTCTAATTATTGAGATCAAAAAGGCACTAGGGCTAGGAGTATGTTTCTTACAAAATGATAAGTTCAATGAAGCTTGTGGATAGTTATTATTATGAATCATTCAGATAAAATCGGATCCTAGGGTTTGAGCTACCCACCTTTAATGTATTAGTTGAGGAATTTCCTGGTTTGGAACACCATAAAGCTGATAGGTTATAGTTAAGGAAGATCTAATTGTCAAAACTCATATACATTAGAATTGCTCTACCAATCCTCTAATCATTTTGGATAATAATATAATACTTCGTTGGATAGAAGTGTTTTGGTAAAAAATATCATTTATTAGAGTAATTGAATTTTTATCCTATACTACATGTTTTATTTCTCGCTGTAATTTTTTTTATTCACTAGATTGTTCTATATATTTTTATGATGTTTATAACATAATAATCCTCTATTCACAATTGTACATGTCAAATAATAGTACAGTTTCTATTTGATATACATAGATTGCTCCGAACTTATATCATCCAAACATTTAACTCTTTGAGTGGGGTGAAAATCGTTTCATGGATTTCTGAGTATAATTCGCCCCCCTTCCTATATCATTCATTACTGAAAAATATAAGAAAAAAATATATGTATGATCACATATGATATCATTATCTAACATCAAAAATAATTTATAGATAGATATAAATAGAAAATAATCATCAAATATTATGAAATAGTTTCTAAATGTGTGTTTAATTAAGGAACCAGTTATCCAAACAAAGTTGAAAACCCACAAAATCATTTGTCAAATGATTTAGCCATTAATTTGAAATGACTAAAATATAAATGGAGTACTTTATCTCATTATTAGAATTCAATGCATAATATATCTTCTACACAATATTGTGGTCAATCTCTTTGTGTAAATCGAAAGGCTACCATATCCATGTATAATCCCGAAGTGTAATGAACCTCCAAACACTTAAGAAGAATTTATCTATTTATGATGACCTTCTTGAACCTTATATTTAAAGATAAGAATGTAATGTGAGCTAAAACATAAAGGATATTCTATGAATGACTCAATTTTATCTATAAAAAATTTCTCATGATATAAAAGGCAAGAACCACAAAATATAGGCCTCTAAAAACACTCCTTTTCATACACACATTTCATAAAATTTATTCATAATTTTTGTATTTTACACACATTTCATAATTCTACTATATAATCTCATCCTATCTCACTCTATAACATTTATACATACTATTTTATACGTTGTCTCAAGATAACCTCCTCATATTCCAGAGGTTGTAAACTAGTAGTGATGGTCTAATGATGGTTCGATGGGGAGACTATACCCTCAGGCCAGAGTGGAACAATGGTACATCCAAAAAAAATCCATGATATAATTAATATAAATAACTTATAAGTATAATATAATAACTAAATATCAATAAATTGTGAATAAATAATTGGGATGTCCCTAAATACCTAATCATGAATGAATATGCTCTAAAATAAAAATCAATAGACATATTAGAGATGATATAATAAATCGGGATAAAAAACCAAACGAAAAAATAATAAAAAGACTCCAAAACTAGAGTTAAACTCATGTAAATGATTAGTTGCTACTCCCATTCCATTTCTTATAGCCGAATTAATAATTGAAAAAAGTAAAATCCAAAACCTAACATGCAATTTGGAGGACTATTCAGGTCCCCAAATGTATCTTGAATAGGGGGTGAGATATACTTTGTAAGCACCACCAATTGTGTTTAATGCATTCGAGTCTGTGAATATAAAATAAATTAGTGTGCATGTATAGAAAATGAATTACAGAATTAAAAAATCTAATCAAGTCTGCTTAGGTTCCTCAAAGGACTCCTGACGGACCATACCTACTTTGTCTGGAGATGGAATATCTCTAAACATGTCATCATATATATTTAAGCATATATATATAATATGAATGCACCAGTGACGACCTTAGGTGTCAGACATAGGAATCCATATATTTTAATTATTGTAATTTTGATGATGATAATGATGATTATGATGATGATGATGACAATTGAAGTATCATTGTGTAAATATGGGTACAATCCCAAGCATATGAACTATAGATAAAAAGCACCATGCCTGAAAATTCTAATCAATGATGTAAAAATTCATGTTGAATAACCTAGTCATGGGATAAAAGAATAATTTCCAACAACCTAGGTGATGGGAAACACCATTTCTGAAAACCTAAACAAAGGGTGAGTGAAAATCAACTCTAAAAACTATAACTAAGGTCTCTCAATATTATTAATGTGTTGTGAAATATCACTCCCCTATGGGCATGTAACTACAGATTTCTATATAAAGGAACCTAGTATCACCCATGTCATGGTGTAGTTTCATTTAACCCATTATCCAATCTAAATAATTCATATTATGGAACCTAAATTTCACTCAGGGCATAATAATTTTGTGTGTATGAAATTTACATTTGATATTTAAATGTGGAAATGAAGATATCCATGCAAATTAATAATCATGGAATATATAGATTAATATATTCTAGGTGAAATATTAATAAATAGTTTACACCAAATATGTAATGTGGTATATTATAATCCATGAGAATATCTATGTTGAAATATATATGATTCATTAGGATTTTTCCATTAGTTAATTTACTTTAAAATAGTAGATAAGGCCATGAGAGTATACATTCTGTTGGACTATTCATCATAATTGATATATCAAGTGAGAAAATTCAATCATTACATTCTGAAAGTTGGTCATAGCCAGGGGTAAATCCTTTCCTAAAAAATCCCCCTTCATTTTAATTATCCATTTCATTTATGAAGGACGGATTTAGAATAATAGAAATAATGATCCTAAGCTAAGTGGGTCATCCACACCACTTAAAGTTCATTTAATTACATTTAACCCTTTAATTTGAATAAAAGTATGCTAACATGCCTCAAATGGAGATTTTAATTTCAAATCATAAGAATAAAGGATATGTAATATAAGGAACACACAACAATGGTTGATTCCTGTCAAGGTAAACAACCTCCAATGGTGAAATTTAGTTTATAAGGAATTTCTAATTTATGGAATTTTTATTTACATAATAAATATCATATTTAAATGGAGACACTCCAAAAGTAAATAATGTAGCACAACAGTGTATATCATAAACATGATAGACTATATGGGAAAATATTAAGACCACCTCCTCCTGCTTAGAGCACTTCACCCATCCATTACTAAGCCATTATTTGAGATGGAACAACAAAAATAAATGAAATAGAAAAATCCGCCAAAATAGGGAGTATAATATCACATGGAAATAAAATACAACATGTAATGATAAATGAATAAATTAATGAATAAGAGTCGATTACTAACTACTATGATTCCAATGCATCATACAGTGCTTGAATCAGGTTTTGTATGAAGGAAAACCATCCAGTCCTAGGAGAAGGCCAAAGGGAAACATGAGAAGGTTCTAGAATATAAGAAATGAGGGAGGTGAAGGGAGAAGTATAGTTATATTTTAGAAGAGAAAAATGTTAATTTCTCTCTCTTTAATATGTTACATGGTTTGGCCACATGATTTGGAAAATCATGTGAGACCTGTGTGGTGCTATTGTCAAAAGGGACACTCCCTCCAACACCAGGCATATAGTTTTTCAACAACTGTTCAAACCTTGCAATACCCTATGACATTTTTTATTGACAACAAAAAACGACATGTGTCCTCGGATTCATGGTTTGAAAACCCACCTGACACCCCTTATAGGCTCTCTTGGTTGGGATGCATGGTTTAAAGAACCAGTGAGAAAACCGTCCACCTCCCCGTACCTTTCCAAAAATCAATTTTTTGGATCCTGATGATCCTGAAATACAAAAAGAAGCACCTGAATCATGTATTTCTCCATAAACACTATCTAGAATGATCACATTTAACTATTCCAATTATCATATTTACATTTTAATGCATAATTTGATCTTCAACAAGTCCACCAAATAAAAATCTCAAATTCTCATGGAGTTTTCAACCAATTCAAATCAATCAATGTCAGAATCTCTACAAAATAGACCTTATCATCCCCAAGAATCCTTTAGGAACAATAAACCATCACCTAACCTATAAAGACCTTGATTTTTCCATGCAATTTTTTTTATCATTTATATGGAAATATTATGAGTCCTCTAAATTTGACGACACATGATTCTGAGGCCTGAAGTTCTCATAATGAATTTTAAAAAATTCCCTAAGTATGTATCATTAACTTGCGAGCTGAAATTTTTAACTTTTGAACTGGTGCTCGGAATTGAAATTTGAGGAAATTTTTGTACTAGCAGTGCCAATATTCGCTTAAGGAGACCTTCATCTCGACCACAGTAGGTCGAGGGTGGATGTTGGATTTTCGTTTTTTCGTGGGAGAATTGAAAAAATATAAAATAAATAACATTAATTTTATTTCATGAAACCTCTCATTCGAATTTCAGTGCTGGGAACACCCGATGAGGTTTTGAATTTAATTCCCTCCATTAAATTCCCAGTTACAAGTGGTGTAACACTTGTAAACACACCCATTAATGACAACAATTACATGTGTAATTGATGATGTCATTCAACTTCATTAGGGGGGATTAGATCCTCACCAATCATGTTAGGGATTTTTGGAAAACTAGTTTGGTTGTAGAACATCCTCTAACAAGGAACCTCCTCCAATAAAGAATGAACTCTGGATCAATAATGAGGAATCATCACTCAAGCTCGGATCAGAAGCATGTTGCAGGAGCGACGAACACCGACGTCTCCTTCAACATCTTAATCCACTTCCTCATTCCATCCTCAACGAACAATCGAGGTTGGGAATTATTCATCCTGTTCTTCATGATGAATCTTTTTTTTTCAATCTCAGAATCGCATACTATCGATTTAACGCAGAGGGTATAGGCCAAACGAACATGACATGATCCCTATGCTACTTCATTATTGACGTGTTCTTCGTGAGAGGATAGACAAGTTGAGCAGAACCCGAACAGGTTTCCAGAGACTGCCCCCAGAATGGTACTTGTGGCGGCTATCACACCGGTCGGCCGCGATGCTGGTGGCACAAATGCGCCGTCAAAGGAGGACACGGCAGAGGATGGTGGTAGCCGACACACCGGCTGGTCTCATGGATCCACTGTGGCGCATGTCAGCACCACTGACAATGGAGGAGGTCGTGGCTGCTGATCCACAGTGGCACACCTAGAGGGGGGCCGACACTCGGCCGGCCGTAGAGGCTGCAACACCACACACTGGCGCCATTGGAAGGGGGAGCCATCCGGTGCCCCGACAAGCCGCATTATGCTAGGATGGACCCACTCTGGTGGGTCTCTCATGCCTGCATGTAGTGCCACGTGGTGTCGCTGGGTTGGCCAAAGCCGAACTGTCCAACTTAACCTTTCGGGAATCTGGGGGGTGCCTCCCCTGGTAGCGGCTTGGTCAGGTCCCACCATGAAATACCAAACCCAGCCTTGGGCTACGCAGAGCGGATCATGACCCGCATAGGCTGGGCCTACCATGGTCTGGCCCATTCGGGATAGACCTTGACCTCGTTGGGTCGGACCAGGCCGGGTCGGGCCGAACGGGTCGGACCGGATCCAGGCCCATCTGGACCCAATCCTTTTTGGCCCTATCTTAAGAATCAGGAATCCATTTGAAAAACTGTTTACGGTACCAGAATACTTGAATCGAAAAGTCCCTTTTGGTATAATCCACTTGAGTTTTGGATATAGTTGGTGTACGACCAGGTTGGATCGAACTCGTACCCAACAAGACCCTCGGAACGGAAATGCTAATAACATTTAGACTGGGCGTCTTATTGACATGTCTTCAATCGTGTTGGGTCCTTTATGATGTAATGGACCTTTGTGATATTAATTCATGGGACATCGTGGCAGTTTAAGTATCAACTGATGGCTTGATGAGAGGGTCCTCCCAGAATCAAGCTTGCTTTGTGCGGGAACCTTATAGTTGGTTGTACTAGAAGAATCAACAGATCCTTTATGGGTCATCTTCAATTCCTGTGTGTGTAATCTTCGGATCATGTGTGGGTCAGCATCTACGAATCATGTTTGATCCATATTCAGATCCTATGTGGGTCATCATCAGATCCTGTGTGGGACATCTACGATCCTGTGTGGGTCAACAACAGAGCTTCTTGATGATGTAAGATGATCTATAAATACAGCCAATCATCTATACTTTCGTACATAAGTTATACCTTGTGTGAGATGATTCTTTACCTTTGTGGTACACTTCTGTGTGATGATACCATCATGGTATTCTTCTTAGTTGTACATACCTTCATGGTGTTTCCTTCATGGTATCATTTCCTTCATGGAATAATTGGTCATTTGGCTAAAGAGATGGGTCTTCTGTTTCCTCATGAACGAGATGGGTTTACTTGATAACATAGGTATATGTATGGGAATATACTTATGTAGGGTTAATTGTTGCTTTGTGCTTTGTAATTGTGGTCTTTCTTTGTGGATTATCTTATGTGGATTCTGAGAGACCTTTGGGGTCTCGGGGTCTCTATTGTGTATTGTTATACTCACCCATACACGGGCTATTCCCGCACCTTGTTGTGTCTTGTGAAGATGATGGAAAAAATTGATTGAGGCTGAGGGTGTCAAGACTGGAGGCTGCTCGGAGGTGGACCATTAGATGAGATGTACCGCAAAGACAATAGTTCAAGAGTTGTACCTACCCTTCAGGTAAGATCATGGCCAGGTGTGCACGGGATTTGTTTTCAATTTACTTGTAATTCCTAGTTGGGCTTGTATTATGGCCCCTTTACTTAATATACTCACCCTTATTGCTATAATGTTTACCCTGTGATTGTATGTTGTTGTGTTCTTGGATTGTGTGAGTTTTCAGGTTAAAATGGAAATGCCTTCCCGATTTTAGAGATATGCCTTTCTGGTGCTAGTCGTCATCCCCTGGCCTATGGAATGTGGGATTGGGGTAGGCACGGCACGGGCCCCGGGGGACAGTTCGTGACATATTTGTATCCATGGAGTGGGTTCTACCAAAGAACATGGACTCTATATTTAAATCAAAAATAGTGTTATGTTTTTTTGAGTGTGGTAATCAGTTTGGGAAATCCAGTGTTTGTGTGGAGGATGACGTATACATACACCAAGACCCTGACTTTTATTTTCGGACTCAATGCATGAAACCACTAATTACATTTGTGTTTTTGAAATGTTTTCTTTGTGATCTCTTTTAGTCATCTCACCAGGTTTAACATATTGACCATGGTGCACCTGTTTCTTTTCAGGATGCCTCCGCACAGACTCCCAGCCAGGGTTCCAGGTAGAGTATGTGCTGATGTCCCACCAATCGAGGAGGCTTCAGTGCAGGGCCCCCTTTCGGCAGTTGTAACATTGGGTGGTGTACCAGCACCACCACCACCAGTTCGGAAGCCGATGCTACCAGCTCTAGTAGCAGAGGGTTCACACCTCTTGAGCAAGTTTCATGTGTTCCAGCACCGGAGGACACTGATGTTCCGGGGCGAGATAGATTCACAGGAGGCTGAGGACTGGCTAGAGGTTGTGGTTAGAGTTTTTCGACATGTAGGGACACTAGCTGATCTAGTGGTGATCTTTGCAACCCGTTTTCTTTATGAAGCAATGGGAAGATGGTAGAGATTGATGCTCCAGGTTCACAAAGAGGTGAATCTCATCTAGGCAGAATTTGAGAACCTTTCCATGGTAGAGTTTATCCCAGCAACCTTACGCTCTGTGTGTATACATTAGCTTCTCCACTCGTAGATGGGCATCATGATTTTGGATTAGTATTCAACGCGGTTCACTGAACCTCTCACGCTACTCCACTAACATGGTGTGGGACCCTTTCTTTAGGGCCTAGACCTTATACCAAGGGATTAGACGGGATATTAGAGATTTGATGCTTTCTCTAAAAATCCCGACACAAGCGGGGGTGTTAGAGAAAGAACTCTTATTGGAGTGATTCCTTGATGAGCAGTCACCAGTAGAAAGATACACTACCAGATGCCACATATTAGATTCATCTATAGATTGTAGCAGATAGATGATGCAGAGGTCTAGGAGGACCAGACCTACAGGTGGACGACCACAAGATATAGGGTCGGTTTTGCGGGGCTCTCGAGACAGATCAGGGTAGGTGAGGAGCAGGCAATGTTACTCGTGTGGCGGGCAGGCTAACATGGATCGCGACTGCCCAACCCGCCATATGGATGACCAGTAGGCGGTCAAATGACTGCATGGGAAGAGGTGAAGATTCAATCGAGGGGGTCAACAGTTAGAAGGAGGACATGGTAGAGGAGTTGGTCGTGCAGCAGGCGGTGGGCGGCGATTCGAGGTTCTACCTCCACCAGCACGAGGTGGTCCACCCCGAGCATAGGGATAATGTGGATAGGGACAGGCTCAGCTTTATGAAGATGAGGCATACGACCACGACACTATGTAGATGATTCGATGTATGATCTTTGTCTACTCCACCTTAGCTGTAGTACTTATAGAAACAAGTGTTAGTCACTCTTTTACCACGAAGACCCTCCTTAAGAGCACAGAGATCTTGGTGGAGAAATTGGCATGATCTTTATGGCTAGATACATCTATGGTAGAGGATTTTATGATTACACACTGGTTTTGACAGTGTAATCTAACTCTAGGAGGTGTTATCATTGGCTGGGATCTTCTAGTAGCGTCGTTGAGGCCTTACGATGTCATCTAGGGTATGGAATGGTTATCCATATTCTATGCCTAGATTGACTCTATATGGTGCAATGTGTGGTGTGTAAATGAGGATAAGACCAGGATTTCCTTCATCGGTGAGAAGGTATCCTTTTCAACACAGGATGGACCTACCCGAATAAGGGTGTATCCAATCACACATCAGTTGGATATCTTTACCCTCGGAGCGGTTGACATTGAGAGTCTGAGTTATCCTCTAGTGGTGGAACAGTATGCTAATGTCTTCCCTGATGATGATCCGGGTCTACCTCCTCACAGAGATGTGGTCTTTTATATCGACTTGTACCCCAAGAAGACACCGATTTCTATACAATCATATCAGATGGCTCCTGTGGAGCTTATAGAGTTGCATGTACAGCTAGAGGACTAGAATAGAAAGGGGTTCATTAGTACCAGTGTTTCTACTTGAGAATACCCTGATTTTGTTCTCCAAGAAGGCGGATGAGAGTTTGAGACTCTATGTGGACTATCGGCACCTGAGCGAGGTGACTGTGAAGAACAAGTACCCACTACTGATGATTGATGACAATTTTTATCAGATGAAGGGAGCATAGTAGTTTTCAAAGATATACATCAGATCTGGCTATCACCAGCTCAGTGTACGAGATGAGGATGTGGAGAAGACGGCCTTAAGATGTCGGTATGGCCATTATGAGTTCTAGGATATGCCATTCGGTATAACCAACACCCCAAAAGTGTTCATTGGACTCATAAACCGAATCTTCCAGACATACCTTGATCACTTTGTGGTAGTCTTCATCAACAACATCCTGATATACTCAGCTATAGAGGAGGATAATGCTTATCATCTACAGATAGTTTTGGACACACTCTGAGAGAACCATTTTTATGGTAAGCTCTTGAAGTTGTAGTTCTGGATCCGAGAGGTTCACTTCCTGGGACACCTCATCTTAGAGGCTGGAGTTGTGGTGGATATGGAAATGATTGAGGCACTACATTCTTGGGATCCACCCAAGAGTGTGAAAAAGTTGCGAAGTTTCATGAGTTTTTTCATTTACTACCAGAGGATTTTTCCTGACATTTCTAGAGTTTCATCACCCTTATCAGCATTAAAAATGAAGGGGAAACGCTACGTTTGGTTGGAGAGATTCCATTAAAGTTTCTAGCAGTTGAGGAAGAGATTCATGAGTGCCCCCATCTCGAGTCTATAGGAGGAGGGAATTGGGTACGTAGTCTATTGCAACGCTTTAGGGACTGGGATCAAATGTGTCTTGATGTGGGAGAAAATAGTGATCGCTTATGGTTCTCGACAACTGAGAAAACATGATCACAACTACGCTACCAATGACCTGGAGTTATCCGCAATGGTCTTCTCATGGAAGATGTGGTGACATTATTTGATGGGAAAACATTATATAGTCTACTCTGATCAAAATATTCTCAAGTATATCTACTCACAGAAGGACCAAAACAAAATACAATGACGTTGGCTTGACTTCCTCTAGGACTATGACTACGAGATAGTCTATAATCATGGGAAGGGGAATGTATTAGAGAATTCACTCAACATGAGATTTGATATACAGTTTCTGAGTGAGGCAACAGAGCAGCTAACCGATTTGTAGATATCTTATATGGATGAATATGGAGCTACTTATCTTCAGTCTCTAACAATCACTCCCCCACTCTTTCAACGAGTTCGGGAGGCGTAGCATGGGGACACTAACTATGAGGTTCGAAGTGCTCAGATATCCATAGGACAGACACCTATTTTATTTTCTAAAGGTGGACAACATGTCGTCCTCTGCAGAGGACATACTATGGAAGCAGTGGTACTATGTGAGAAAGTGTTGAGGAAGTTCCATACATACCCTCCAGCGGTACATCCATGAGTGGCGAAGATGTACCAGGACCTTCGATGTCAGCACTGGTGGTCGGGAATGAAGAAATTAGTGGAAGAGTTTGTCTCACAGTGCCTCACTTTTTAGCAAGTGAAGGCATAGCATCAAATTCCAACAGGAATAGTTCATCCACTAAAGGTTCCAGAGTGAAAGTGGGATGGAATTTCCATGGAATTTGTGACAGGACTTCCACGCACGTCCAAGGGACATGATTCCATCTGGGTGATCGTTGACCGACTCACCAAGTCATCCCACTTCCTAGCTATCAAAGAATATTGTTCAATAGAGGGCTTGGGATGCCTCTATGTGCAGGAGATTGTACAGCTTCATGGAGTGACCTCGACGATTGTCTCTGATCGTGAGACATGTTTTAATTCCCGGCTATGGAAGGGGTTACATGAGGCATTTGGGACTCAGCTTCGTTTGAGGACTGCCGTCCATCCTCAGATGGATGGTCAGAGAGAGAAGACCACTTTGGCTCTCAAGGACATGTTGCGTGCTTGCATCCTTAATTTCTACCGCAATTGGGGGATCACATGCCTTTGGTGGAGTTCGCTTAAAACACAAACTATCACTCTATCATCGGTATGACACCATTTTAGGAATTGTATGGTCGACCTTGTATATCAACTCTATGATGGACTGACCTAGGGAAGTCAGCACTCATGAGACCAGAGATGGCACGAGCTATCATGGAGAAGGTGAAGATCAATAAGGAGTGGATGAAGATTGCACAGAGCGGGCATAAATCTTATGCTGACAGGAGATGGAGACCTCTGGAGTTCAAGGATGGTGATCATGTATTTTTATGGGTCTCACCTCGATGAGGTTTGCATTGATTTTTTTAGGCAACAAGTCGTCTTCGAGGTTCATTAGACCCTTTCATGTCCTTAGAATAGTTGGTGAGGTGGCATACCACATATCTCTACCCCCTTAGTTGCACTGGGTGCACGATGCTTTCCACATATCCTAGTTGAGGAGTTACGTGCATGATCCTTTGCACATCATTGAATGGGGAGAGCTGGACATCGACTATGGAATGACGATTTCGGAGGTTCTTGTAGAGATTTAGGATCGATAGGAGAGAGTCATTCGTGTGCAGTTGATACCTCTTGTGTGCATTCATTGGCAGCACGAGAACCTCTAGGAGAGAACATGGGAGCGTGAAGCTCAGATTCATGATCACTACCCCCACTTGTTTTCATGGATTGTGTTGTGAATTTGGGGGATGCAAAGCCCTGAGGTGGGGAGAATGTAAAGACCCAAATTTTTTCATGTAAATTTTTTTTTTATTATTTATATAGAAATATTATGAGTCCACAAAATACGACAACAAGTGATTCTGAGGAACGGAGTGCCTGGAATTAATTTCTGAACATTTTTTATGTACGTTTAGTTAACTTTAAAGTGGGAATTTGTAACTTTTGAACCGGTGGTCATAATTGAAATATGAAGTCATTGTTGAACTCGCAGCGCATATATTTTTTTATGGAGACCTTAACCTTGACCGTAGTAGGTCTAGGGTGGAAGTTTGATTTTTGGTTTTTCATGGGAGAATTGAGAATAAATTAATATAAATAACTTTTATTTCATTTCTAGAAACCTATCATTTGAATTTCGATGGTGGGAACCACCCAATGTGTTTGGCCATTTAATTCCCTGCATTAAATTCCCAGTTACAAGTGGTGTAACACATGGAAATCACCCCATTAATTACAACAATTAAATTTTAATTGATGAAGTCATTAAACCTGATTAGGGGTACTGTTTCCACACTCTCGTGGGGGGGGGGGGATTTTTGGGAAACTAGTTTGGTGGAAGAACAAACTCAAACAAAGAAAATCTTCCAGTGAAGAATGAACCTCCAGATCAAGAACGAGGAACCGACACTCGAGCTCGAATCTGAAGCGTGTTGCAGGAGTGATGAACACCGACATCTCCTTCCACGTCTTCATCTTATTCCTCAAGCCATCCTCAAATAACGATTGAGGTTGGGAAATTTTATTTCAATTCTTATTGATTAATCATTGTTTTCAATCTACGAACCACCTGGTATAAATGTAAAGTTGAGGGTGCGGGCCAAACGAACATAGCCCGATCCCTCCACCACGTTATTATTGACGTTTTCTTCATGACTGGATCGATGGGTTGAGCGGAACCCAACCACAATTCTGGATACTGACGCCAGTAAGGTATAGGTGGTGGCTGACACACTGGCTGGCCACGATGGTGGTGGTGGCGCAAACACACCGCCGAAGGAAGATGCGGCCCATCGGCCATGACGGAGGAGGGTGGCGGTTGGTATGCTAGTCGGCCGCGTAGAACCAGGGCAGCGTGTGTCCACGCCACCAGTAGAGGAAGAGGCTGCGACTACTGAGCCGCGACCTCACACCTAGAGGATGGAAAGTACCCATTCGGTCACAGAGGTAGTAGTGGCGCCCACCGCTGCCACTGGAAGGGGAAGCAGGCCAAGTCACGCTGACCAGGACCTGAACTGGAGGGTATCCCGTGCGATCAGGAGGCGCCACATGGCACCATCGGGTTGGTAAAAGATGAAAGGTCCAACTGATCTATTTGGGAATTCAGGGGGCACCACCTCCAAGTAGCTGCTAGGGCAGGTCCTGCAATTGCAGATTGCACCCAGTCGCGGGCCGCGCCCAGCAGGCCATACCCAGTGGACCACACCCAGCCGCGGGCCGCGCCGAGCAAGTCGTGCCCAATGTGGGTCATGCCATACTGCGGACTAGCAGGCTGGCCGATCCTGGTCAGACCCAGACCGGGTCGGTCCGACCGGGTGGGACCAAATTCGGACTCATCTTGACCCAGTTATGCCTTTTTGGCCATATCATGAGAACCGAGCATCCGTTTGATGAACCATCTGAGGCACTAGATCCCTCGAATAGAGATGGTCGTTTTGGTATAAATAACTTGAGTTTCGGATAAATTTTGAGTTTGGCTCGGTTGGATTGAACCTGAATCCAACCGGTGCCTTAGAATAGAAACGCTAAAAACTTGCAGACCGGGCATTTGATTGACACGTCGCCAGTTGCATTGGGTCCATTATGATGTGATGGAGGTTCGTGATACTTATTCATGGGACTTTGTGGTAGTTTATGTATCTAATGATGTCTTGAGAAGTGGATCCTCCATGAATCAAGCGTGCTTAGTGCGAGAACCCAGTGGTTGGCTGTACTTGATGAATCTACGGATCACGTGTGGGTTATCTTCAAAACCAATGTGGGCCATCTTCAGATTCTATGTGGGTCAGCATCTATGGATCCTATGTGGGTCATCTTCATATCCTCTATGGGTCGTCTTCAAATCCTGTTTGGGTCATCTATGATCCTTTCTAGGTCAACATCAGACCTTCTTGATGAAGTAAGATGATCTAGAAATATAGTTAATAATCTATGCTTTCATACTTATGTTATACATGTTGTGAGATGAGTCTTTAACTTTGTGGTACACTTATTTGTGTTGGTACCTTCGTGGTAATCTTCTTTGTGGCATTACCTTTGTGGTACTTACATTCAATTTGCATCCTTCGTTGTATCCTTTCCTTCGTGGAATAGCTGTTCTTTTGAATAAAGATTTGGGCCTTGTGTTTCTTCATGAACGAGATGGATTTACTAGATAACATAGGTATATGTATGTCCATATACCTAAGTAGGGCTGATTATTGCCTCATTCTTTGTAATTGTGGTCTGGATTTGTTGATTATCCTCTGTGGATTCTAGGAGACCTTCGGGGGTCTCGGGGTCCCGACTGAGTATTGTTATACTCATCCCTGCACAGGCTACGACCGCCCCTTATTGTGTCTTGTGGAGATGACAGAAAGCATTGATTGAGGCTGAGGGTTCCAGGATAGGAGGATGCTTATAGGTGGACCGTTAGATGAGACGCACCATAGAGATGATTGTTTGAGAGCTATACATACCCTTCAGGTAGGATCATTGGCGGGTGTTCATGGGAGTTGTTTTCAGTTTTACTTGTACATTCTAGTTGGGCTTCTATTCCAGCCCCATTACATACTATGCTCACCTATTTTAATATATAGTTTACCTTGTTCTAGTATCTTGTTGTGTGCTTGGATTGTGTGAGTTTTCAGGTTAAAAAGGTAATGTCTTCCCAGTTATAGGGATATGCCTTTTTGGTGATAGTCGACATCCACTGGCCTATGGAATGTGGACATGGGGTAGTCACAGTGTTGGCCTCGGGGGATGGGTCGTGACATAACCTACTTAGGTCGTGAAATTTCCATCGATAGTTTCATATTTCTTTTCAAAAACCCAACATGCATGTGTTCATTTCCTTAAAAACGTGGTACTTAATCCACTAAAACATGATCCAACACTCATATATAATTATTAAGCATTAACATGGTGTTTACCAATGAACATATAACCAAATTCATGATAACATCATCATCTCATTCTTCATACAGCCTATGGTGATCCCCACTATAGGCTCTAGCTTCCCATATCCAATTCAAAGGCACAAAACTCCCACTATCATAATTTCCTGTTAAAACATAGCATTTTCATCCTAATTAATCTTTGGAACATTTCTCAACTCATGACAACTAGTATCAAATGATATATCTGATCCTAGTCCTCTTTTATATAAAAATCGTTGAATACTAATTGATCATGCATTAATTTGTCATGTCGTCTTTTCCTTGAAGGTCGATGACTGAATGTTACACTACACTTTTCTCCTTTGATGTGATACTCAATATGGTTTCTCATTGTACATATTCAACTAACCATATAAATTCATGTTAAACTACCTCCTCCATAATATTCTATGAAATTTTCAGCTTTAAATACCAAAGAGATGATAAAATATGATTTCGTAACCTTTATTCAAAGGTCATACAAGGTCATTTCAATCATGCTCTTGGAAGTCTGTATATACCTCCCATTGAAATCTCCTGGTTGAACCATCTGTGATTCCCTAATATAATGGCAACAAAGATCCAAAACAGTCATCCAATGATATTCCCCAAGATACAATCACCATTCTCACATGTTGTTCATCATCCCACACCTAACGGTGATCTCTTCCACTATATGTTTTTTCTCAAAATTATTCTTGATAACAAATTTCAAGAATTACCTTCCAGTACACAAGAAATGTCACTAGATTACGTCAAGATAAATCCAACACTATCCCATCATACTTAATAAAATATCAAGGGAGGTAAAATTCTCATCATTATACTGAGAGTACACAAATATTTTGACAATTACTTTCATCGATAAGCAAGTATAGATCACCTAAGATACACTCCATAAAATCATGTTGTACTTTATATAAAAAAACCCCTAGAACCACATCTATCAATGATGTGTGACCATGTTAAACTATGGGTAAACTATCTCACAAAATCCTAATCACATTTTTTTCACTAATCATGACACATGTAATGGGTCTACAACAGACCTTTAGAATTTAATTACCAAGGTGTCAGTTAATACAATCTAGACTGGACTATTTTGAAATGTCAAACATAATAAGAGATGTATTATTTTAATGATCAATCTGTTTCCCTAAAATAAAAAAGGTAATCATGATCATTCTAAACAACCACTGGAGTTTTATCCCAACTGTCAGCATTTATCAACGGTTGGGTACTCAACCAGAAACCTATTTATGATACTACCCTAAAAGAATAGATGTATTACAAAATTTCTAACTCATGTATTTCTTATTCATAGTGAGTCTGATTTGATAATTCTAACTCCATCTCAACTTATAATTGGGTTTTATATTGAGAATCATCTCTTTTACTATAAAACTCATACTCACTAGCCCCATTGATTTGAAAAGATGATCTAATAATTTCCAATGGAACCATTATAGTTACACTTTCTCTCCATAGAGGAACACACTTCTCAAAACTGGCATGAAACTCCCCACCATAGGAGTGTCTTAGGTTCAATTTCATAAAAAATGGTAATTCATCCCTTGGAGATTTCTCCCTCACCACCAAACACATATCCATGATGTGTCTAACATTATTATGTTATGTGCTAACATGAGAAGAGAGGAACCAGCTGGTTATAAGCATGCTCATACATGTTCTAAATTAAAGTCATGTGTGAAATTCATCATGATTGACATTTACACATGTTATCATCACCAAACATAAAATCCAAAACTAATCTAGATAGGTAGTTATATTGCCCTTGATTTGTCACACCCGGAACCGAGGTCGATGCCCCATTCTCTGGAAAACTTGCAACCACCTCCGGCTAAACCACAAAACCCTGGAGTCTCCTTTTCAACATGCACCTACCTTGACCCATGGCCTCCGGTGAGCAGCTCTTCTGTAGTGTCACCCCATCGCCAGTGTCGCCACCTGTCGGCGCCCTCTCCCTCCAGCGACGACCCTACCCTTCGGTAGGGGTTTGTGGCTATTATGTTCTTTGAATATGGTTTTATTTTTGCTAAAACCCTATGTTTTGGGGATCAATCATAATTTTGTATGGTTTAATTAAGCTTCTGTAGCATGCGGTTGAGGAGGGAATGAGATCGTTCATCAGTCTCGGGCGTGTGTTTTCATTCCGCTGGTGAGTTGAGGTAGGATACCTATGCGCGTTACCATTGAACTTATTATTTCACTAAATTCTTGTTCTCTCAAAACACATATTTCTTAATTAGTGATTTAGTATATTTATCATTTTTATTCATTGTGATATGCAGTGTTTGGTTCAGTTGCTTTGATCTTTTTGCTCGAATTGTTAAATAGTGCACACCCTTTTTATTTATGAATTCACCAGTTGGTTTTGCAAGAGATTGGTAGTTTTTTAACTATGTTTTCGTATTAAATGTATAAATGTGATGTCAAAATTTGTTATTGAAATTCATCGAATGGATTTATAAAGTACTCTGGTTTGAAAGTGTCATGTTGCACTTTTGTGTGAAAAAAGTTGATTTGTGGAAAATTGTGTATAGACTGTTTGACACTTTTCAAGATGTTTGATTGTGTTATTTATAAAAAGTGTTTTAGTCAAATTTTCCTTGTTATCTCTTTGAAATGATTATTTATTTATTTTTGCATGGTTTGTTTTTAACAAACAGGTTTGTGAAATTCAAAGTGGTGTTTCTAAGTCTCTGATTTTTATTGTAGTGGATTTTGAATGTCTTCTGGGGAACGTACTCATATGATTAGGTTTGTATATGTATATATATATATATGTATATATATCCCCCATATACATATTACCTCATGGATCGGGGAATATATGACTTGGATTATGATATATATATATATATATATGAAAGTATGTGCATGAAAGCGGGTAGCAGCGTCTTTTGGTTAGAAATATTCAAGAGGTGTAGTGTTCATCATGGTTCTCCTTTCAGGTAGGTCCCCCACTACACTCACATTTAAGTATATAATTTATTAATTACGTGAAATTTCATTTATTTATAATAAATGAGATATAATATGAGATAATTATTTTTGGAATAAATATTTGATGTAAATAAAGTTGTTTATTTTATCCATGGAACATAAATTATTTTCTTGACAAATTCATGCACAATAGTGAAACAATGCCCATTTGGCCTTTGAACATAATTCATGAACATTCAAGTGTGGTTCTGGGTTGATATCAAATGTTCTCTTCTAATGCATGAAAAAATGTTTTTATTTCTCTAGAGGAATGGTGTTTCTTCTAAATGATTCATAAGTCCCATTTGGATCTTTGATAAAATAAATTATTTTGAAAAACAGTCTCTAGGGTGACTCAAGGGTGATTTTTTTATGTACGTCGATTGTGTGAGTTGTTTTGTATGATGTGTGTGCATTTTTATTGGTTGCTTATTTGACATTGTTGACTCACCCCTACGTTCATTAAGTAATGGGAATGGGAACTTGGTATATTAAGTGAATCTTCGGAGAAAATTTGATGCACTAGTTTATATTACGCAATGGCTAGTGGCCCTTAGTATAGAATTTACTCTGCTAGGGGATTGGGCCCCTCAGTTAGGCCAGGTAGGGAAACACCTTGAGTTTGGGAATTATGACGTCATTTATTAGGGCATGGATTTAGGATGAGTCAAATGTATAGTAAATTTTGTGTTGTTAACGAGATCCTAGCTTCAAACCATGTTTTCTTTAGCGCTTGTATGTGGCAGAAGATTGAGGTGCTTAGTTTAGTTTCTTTCTCCCATGTACCATATTTTTTCCATTTCCCTTATTGCATGTTGTGTGTGTTTAGGGTTTTCCTCTGGTTTAGAAACTAAAATTTGGATATTAATTTATTTTTGGAAATATTTTTAAAATTCAATGCATCATTTTACTTCAAACATTAAAAATGATTTTAGATTTAAAAGGTAAATGGGCTATTTTTTGTTTTACAAATTAAAACTGTGTGAAAACCCATATTTTATATAATATAATTCATACTTGAAATTAGTAAAAAAAAATATTTAATGGACGTTCTTTTAGAATAGATTAGGCAGGCCTACCAACCATGTTTTAACACAATGCCTATAGTGTTTTCATAGTTTTAGTTCTTGCTGTAGGTTCCAGTTCTAGTTTGGATCTCCTTGAGTGACATTTGGTTTTAGTACCAGAGAGTAAACCATATGTATACATAGATTTGTAGAGGTTGATAGGATATTCCTGTGGGTTGTCATCATTTTTCTTCTCAAGATGATTATTTATTTTGTGATGTTCAATTTATTTCTACAATTTATTTTTTTTCTTGGGAGAAATTGTTCCCTTTTTTACTTTTTTAATTCCCTGGTGCATGTATCCAGCTCGGGAGGATCAGGAATGCCTATTAGGCCTTTCGACAGACCAGCTCGGGTGACCAGTCTAGGGTCGACCCAGGTTGGTTCATGAAAAAATGTTATCATAGCAGATCATATATCGAGCGGACCTAGTATTTTAGAATTCCAATTGTTATTTGGGGTTGTTATAGAAAAAGGATTAGAATTTTCAGAATGTGAGTCAATGGGACAGGAAGGACATCATGAACCCTTTCTCATTCAGAACCATGGGTTACCACGAGATGTCTGGGTTGATGGTGTGTTTTTGGTTCCTTTGAATTTCTTTATTTTGGGAAATAAAAATGTAGTTGGGAATATAGCCTCGTGAGCTCACAGGGCCTAGAAATACATGTGGAGCTAGGGACATTTCCCTAGACTGATCTTTGGGATGGTGGTGTGACATGAATATGGATGACAACCATATGTTCGAGTAACTCATCGACACTATTTTCCCTTTATGGATCAAATGGGTCTTCATTAATTTTAGGACTTGTTTTGTAATGTTTTATTTTGGAAATTATGAAAAGTTTAATTTAAAACATAATTGACCATGTTTTAATTAAGTTCTTTTTTCCCTTGTTCCTTAGTGTTCTCCCCCACTAAGTTTGAATGAATGCCTAAGGGCGGGCTTCAGGTGGTGCACCCTTAGCAAATCCTCCAGTTGATAAGCCCATATACTACGTCAAAGGGTTTGGGAAATGGGACCCTACTCTCTTTTATGGATAAATAGATCCTCTCGAGGTAGAGGAATGGTTATGGATGATTGAGAGGGAATTCTATTTTCTCTGGATGCCTGAGTCATTAATGGTGATGTTGGATACCTTTATGCTTAAGGGGCCGACCTATAAATGGTGGAAGTTTGTGTCTCAAAGTAAGCTTTGAGAAGATCTCACTTGGGAATTCCTCAAGTCTTTGTTCATCCAACAATACTATTCTGAGGTGACGAAGCTAAAGAAGGGGATGGAGTTTTGTTGTGTTCATAAGGGAATTGAATCAGTACTAGAATTCTATCGATGTATTTTAGACATAGTTCTGTATGACCAAGTGATTATAGAAAATGATCTCGAGAAAGCCCGGAATTTTGAGTTCAGACTTCGACCTGATCTTCGGTCAAAAGTGGAAGAGCTCAACCAATCCACCTTCTTGGATGTGGTGAGACAAGCATTTCTTACTGAAGCTGAGTCAGTAGGTGGACCTGGGGTGGAAAATCCTCCATTGACCTTGGGAAGTAGTTTATAAGATGGCGATAGGAAGAACGAGATGCAACCTGATGCTGGTATATCAAATAGAGGAATAAAGAGGCATTCAGACAACCAGTCATCTTCTTCACAATGCAATGTTTTGATCTATCACCAGTGTCATAGGCAGGGTCACAGGAATCCAACGTGCCCTAGTGCTCTGAGACAATGCCACACCTGTGGATGTCTGGGTCACATGCAACGATTCTACGAAGGTATTTCCAAGAAGCATAATGAACCCATACCTGGCTCATCGAGGGATACCTCAGCCCGTCAGCAGGAGTAGGAATTTTTTTGGATTTGTTTGGGGTTTTCTCTTGTATTATTCCCTAAAAGTAGTATTCATTTCTTATATAATTTTTTGGTGTAGCTTTTACTTCAGTTTCTCGAAAGGTTATTGTTGAACCTCTTTGAAAATTTTATTTTATTGGGAGTGTATTTGGTGAAATTCAGATTTCTCTGTTGTGTTTGGGAATTTTTGATGTCTGACTACGAGGTAGGAGATGCTTCAATCATTGGTTCTACAATCATAGGTCCTATAGTGATACTGGTGCATTATTAAGAGAAACCCAGCAGTAAAAAAGGGCCTTGGTTTAATCTATTTCCTTAGTGTGACATGGTTTGTGTTCTTTTAAGGGTGAAACATTGTTGATATGACGATCATGGTAGTTTTGATGATATATGGGGTGGGACCTTCAATTATCTCCCCATTTTTTGGGGTTTTTGGTCAGTGCGGAAATTTCTCAAGTTCGGTTAATCTCGTTAGTTCTTATGGTGGGGAGACCCACATTGGGTCTCATAGAGTTACCCCAAATGTAATTTAGTGTTAGCTTGATCCTTATGGAGGGTAATCCATTCAGGCCCCCCGTTTTAGTGTCATTGTTTATTTTCATGTATCGTTAGTTGTAATTTGTTCTCGTGTGGAACAACCTAATCCTAAGTTCTTCCTCTTGAGTAAAGGTTAGGATTGAAGTACAACCAATAATTTCGTTTGTAACATCTCATGATATTATGAAAAATATTATTTTAATTTCATTGATGTATTGTGTTGTACGCTACACCAAAATTATCTTGTACTATATGCAAAACTGTATTAGCTTCTAGTATACACAACACTATTTTTGGCTTGTGTTACACACAATTTCAAGTTCGTTTTGTAGAAATTATTCTACTCAACATTATGTATTGATTTTCTTAATGTATAAATGAAATAAGTTTTGATTATGTTATACCCAACACCAAACAGAGCATTCACAACATGCAACCCTGACCTGGCTTGCATTACACGCAATCAAGATCTTCCTCGATAGTGTGTGTAGTACGCAATACCGAGTTTCACTAAACGCGATATTATTATAATATTATTATGAACGTGCTGTTATGAATAATAATACCCACTTTTTGAAATTTTATAAATTTTATATTTCAAAATGGACTTCATTTTTGGATTCGAAATTTCAAAATTATCCTAGGGTGATTTTTAGTATTTTTCTAAAAACATTCAATTTTTGATAAATAGTGAAAACACTATGTTACGATTTTAAAAACCGACTTTTTATTTAAATAATTATTTATTTTATTTAAATTTATTTTAGGTCAAAATTTATACATAATACCAATATTAGTTAAATTTAAATCATTGTATAAATTTTATAATAAAATTAGTTATATAAAAATTTTATTGAATTTTTCACCATATTTTACAAACCTCCTAGGAGAATTTGAATATTTAAATAAAAAATAATTTTACCACTTCTGTGAGTCGAATTTTGAAAATCCGAGAGACACGGTTAATATCAAGGATTAAAATGTTGTTCAATAAGATAAAAATAATTTTTGTTGAGTAGTATCTTTTTACTTTTATTTACCACGGTTAAATGTAAATAGGGTAATTATGGGTAAAATGATATTATTATTACCCTAACACATGTCCTAATTCCAGTGGATAAGTATAATTCGTCCAAAAACAAACTTAGGAATATAATATTATCATTCAGGTCCTCTTGGATTAGATTAGGAAATTTATTATTATTTAATTCAATGAAGAGTTAAAAGAGCTAAAATCAATGTTTAATAACTAAATCATTTTTAATATTGGGTTATAAATAATATAAATTCGACTATAAATAATCATTAGAAAATTAATATGATTTCCTATATAATGGTATTTAATTTATAATTTTTATACATTAAATAATTAAATTAATTTATGACACAATGATGATGCAGTAATTACCTTATTAATGAAATATTAATATAATTGATGCTATAAATACCCAAATAAATGTAATTTGAGACTTTTTATAAATTCCAATATTTTTTTAGTTTAATATGACATGTTAGTATTGATTAAATTAACTTTATTCGAACTAATCATGCTGTTATGATTTTCACAAAAATCAATTACCTGATAGTGTCAAAATTTACATAAAATACTTTTAAAACAAATATTATATTATTAATTGCTATTATTTTCCGGAAAATCTAAGGTTCAGCCAAAAGAATTATATAAGGTTATATATATTAATAATAAACCACTTGTGCTTCGTTTTTCTTGATATAGTAATTTTATTAACTATATAGTGTAAGCAAACAAGAAGACACAGAAAAAGTTAAATTATTTAACTTAGAGTTATATCTAAATGATAAGGTTAAAATAGTAACCTAAAATTTTCTAAAACCTATTGGATGAGATTATTTTGACCCATACCCACTTTAGATTCTAGATAAATCCATTTGGAGATATTATAAACCGAATATTAATTTATTATAAAATAATATTTTACGTTTTCTTAAGGTGCCCCTCTCCTCCTTTATAAAAGGGCACCTCCTCCCTTTTCCCTTTACACAATTTCGAGCATTCAAGCTCTGCCAAACACTGCCCATTTTTCTTATAAACTTCCCTAAAATATATATAGATGTTCTGGTCTCCTCAAAAGACCAACTCTAGTCCCTTAAGTGAATGCTTAAAAGAGGTGCGTCGAAGAAGACGTAATCTCTTCTACCGATTCTTTCATGTTTCATTCTCTTCAAATTCTTCTTCTTTAGTTGTTTCATTATAAATTAATAACATATGTATCAATAATATAATGATATGTTTTTCTAAATATGAAATAACCTCATTTCACCTTATATCCATCCTACGAAAAACGAAATCACCCCGCGTGCGTAAGTACGGAATACCGTCTCCACGCCGTGCTGTAATCTGTTTTTCCACCACCACCTTACTTGGATGGGTATAATGGTGTATATAATAACTATATATAGTTATTATAACATCATACTGATTCTGAGACATTATATCATCCACTCCAATTCAATTCAATTATAATGGGAACGATATCATCGCACGTGCGTAACTACGGATTACCGTCTCCACGACGTGATGAGATTCATTCTCCATGCTAACCATTGAAGAATGATTATAAAGTATATATAATGAATACTAATGAAATATATGACATTATAAAGCTAATGGATATATATATATATATATATATGACATCAAATTACTTTCATTCAAGTCAATAGGGAAAGGAAAACAACGGTCATACGTATGTACGACCTACTGTCTCCATGAACTGTGTATTTCATTTCATTTATCTATCTATTATATATATAAATATATACTAAATATATATGTTATATAAATAATTATTTACATTCTGTAAGTACATAAATCATGATATAAGTAATAATAATATCACGAACAACAAGTCCAGAAAAGTAAGATAAATAAAACAATTTTACCCAAAACGCTGCTTTAACATTGAATTTACAAAAGAACGGGTAATATAAAGTCTTATGTGAACCATATATGATATAATAAAAATTATTATGATTAATTTATATGTAAATGAGATTACTTAAATCATTATACTATATTTTCAGATAATTACGAAGCATTTCAGGCCTAAGTTAAGGGATAACTTTTCAAATCACGTTTTTATCCGAGATTGTTTATTTGTAAGTATTTACTAGGGTTATATTTATCATTCATGTACATGTTTTCTAAAAAGGTTTCATATATTTTTAAAGTCATTTTTACCCATTTTTTACTTTTACCATGTGTTATTGAAGAATCTTTCATTTGTTTACCATACAGGGTACTTTTTGACTTTTCTGTTAAAAGTATGAGGAGAATGGTTTTTAACTTATACAACATGAACGAATTTTTATAGTTTCATAATGCCTTATTTTCATGAAGATTACTATACAATATTTCATGACTATTTTAAACAAAATCATTTTCTTTTAAAATTTCAAGGCATTTTGTAAAAAGAAAATTATTTTGATGAAGAAAAGATATTTTCCTCAAGAATTCATTTCAAGTGTTTTATCAAAACCATTTTCCATCTAAGATGACATTATTTCATATGTGTTTATTTCAAGTATAATGTCCCTATGATATACAAGGTTTAACTTTTCTTATGATTAAATGATATCCATTTGTTTTATATTGATTATTTTATGATGGGATGATGTTTATGAAACCTATTATATTCTTTGGGTAATGATTAATGATTTATGTTTATGTTGTGGCACACGTAAGAATGATTTCATTATGAGATGGGTGGGACATATATGTCCCTCAAACGCATTGGCTAATGATTTATATCTCATGAGATAGACATGGCTGGAACAACAAGTTAATCTGGTTCAGTGATACAGGACTGGAATGAGGAGTGAACTCGATTCAGTAAGGGACTTTGTCCACTAAGATGGTGTTGGCAGACATTCTTTTTCTACTATGGAAATCATATCATGTGCTTAATGTTTTTCTAGAATTACACTTATTTATTCCAATGATATTTTTTCATGATTTATGTTCCATTATGATCTATGCCTTATGTACTGCCAAGTTTTATATCATTTCTCAAGAATTTGATGTTTAAACATTATGTTCATGTTTTAAAGTTCAAATGGGTAAGGTTTGTTTTATTTTCTTCAATATTACCCTTACTAAGAATTTGAACTCACCCTTCATATGTTTTCTTTTCCCCCGGATATAAATAAAGGTTTTAGGTAAGAAAACAAAAGGGTAATATCTTTATGGAGATGTTGAAGATCTTTCACAATGATTAGAATATTATGTTCCTTGTCTCCAAAGACACTAAACTATTATGGTCCATGATTGTTGGTTTTTGTTATGTATTATGTATTCCGCAAAAGTAATGTAATGTCCATGTACGTCAAGCTTTGGTTCTCTACATTTGGTATCAGTGTAAAATTTTAGTTAACCTTTGGAAACTGGGATGCGAAAACTTTAGTGAGATTCCTAGAAGATATTTCCAATGTATGACTAGGGTTGTCCCTAAGGTTACGTATATGTATAATTTATAGTCCTATAATTATGGTATTGATAATAGAATTTAACCTAAGATATTATATATTTAAAGTACTCCCCCATGATTATGATTTTTTTCCTCTCACACTATTCTATTTGGGCTTCATAAAATGGCTAGAAATAGGAAGATTCACGATAATGGAGGATATGATGGACAATGGAATGATATTCTTCAATAACAACCAAATGAAATCGGATCTGGAAGTCCACATATCGTTATTATTCCTAATCAGTAATCTCCTAATATGATCAATAATATCAACATTGGTATGTTTCCCAACTCATCTAATAAGATAAAAATGGAGTTTCATGATGATCATAGAGGAAAGAAATTTCAATTTACCTCATGTAAATCATGTGGGAAGAGGCATCAGTGAGAATTTTTCAAAGGAACTGGAAGATGCTTTGGGTGTGGAAAAGGGCACCAAACTAGTAATTGTAAAGGAAGAGGTTCAGTTAATACCATGTACAAGGATAATAGTAATGCTAAGACATCAACAATGGATAAATGTTTTAAATGTGGAACGTACGAGCATTATGCAAACCAATTCCCTAAGGGAAAATATCTTAAAGAGAATCAGAATGGTCATATGGGTAGTATTTTTGTCGGTGATGATGAAGATACTACAAATGATATATGAGATGAATATAATGATGAAGCTTAGTCAGTGTTTTACGAAGGTAGTGTAATGATTGTATGTTTATCAATAATAATGAATGGTACTATGGAATAACGAAATATCTAAGGGTTGTTACACTTTTGTCTTTGCTTGAGTTTTGAAAGTATATGTTGAATGGTACCAGTAACCATGAAAGGTAATTCATATATTTTTGGAAGGCACCTAATATGAACATAATGAAGGGATAAGGAGAAAATAATATGTATGGTAGTATTCATGAGCTCATGACTAATATAAGGACAATGTTATATCTTGGTTGGAGTATATAAAAAATTTGGGATTTTGGTATGTGGAAAGTGTTAACATTTGAAAACATTCTTGCTTTCACTAAGGTTCTACGGTAATTTATGTTCCAAGAGAATACATGATTAATAAATTTACATGTTTGGAATGCGACCAACAAGATATATATAACTTATGATATACAGGTTATAAATGATTGTATTCAATGCTTGGTAGATTACCTTTCTAGTAATCATTTTATTTATACTATGAGATTGAATAGAAGTATTTTGGATAAACCTAAATATTGGAATCTATTAATTTAGACATCAGATAGTATTGTTTTAGGCTAGAACTTTTTGTTATGTTATAATAGTATAGTTTTAGAAAAAGGACAACCCATAGGACGGGCGACAACCCGACGCGTCGGACAAGGTTACTGGAATCGAACCCACAACTGAAGTGAGACAAGATTTTATCACCTACCACTAGTCTACATGAAGTCCCTGGTTAGTAGAAACTAGTTTTATTTTATTAATAGGTATGATTGATGAGTAATAAGTCCATTTTTGGAATCATATATTTATAACCTCACCATAGATGGATTTATGTATGTTTGATAACTTTTTCTACCCTTTTCTTTAAGAGATGAAATGGAAATTTTTTAAGGCACGAACAATGGTGTGATTATCGAAATAAAGTATTTCTTCTAATTAAAATACTTCAACTTTAGGTAAATTATCGTCAAAACCAAAAATGTTGTCCTAGTGTCCTCATATATGATGAAGCAGATGGTACCTTAGATCATCATAAATTTATGGCTTTGATATTGTTGCCTTTTTCATAGTCATGTTCCCTACCACTCTCCATTAGAACATGATGGTTAGATTTTTCTTCTATATCCATATTTTCACCTATGTTATCCTATGTGGAAACCCAGTGATTAGTTAATTTGGGTATCCATTACGTTTCATAATTTAGTATTTAACGTTATGTTTTGGTATTCCTTTTTACAATGTGAGTTTCTATTAAAGAAAATTTCATGTAGTAAACCATTTATAACACCGACAAATTTCGAGGGAGAAATTCATTTTTAGGGGGGTAAAATGTAACACCCCAAGATTTTATGATAAATATTCTTTTAATTTCATTGATTTCCTGTGTCGTACGCTACACCAAAATTAGCTTGTACTATATGCAACACCGTATTAGCTTGCAGAATACGCAACACTATTCTTGGCTTGTGTTACACACAATTTCAAATTCTTTTTGTGGAAATTATTCTACGTAACATTAAGTATATATTGTTTAATGTATAAATGAAATAAGTTTTGATTATGTTATACGCAACACCAAATGGAGATTTCACTACACGCAACCCAAAATTGGCTTGCAATACACGCAATCAATATCTTCCTCGATAGCGTCTGTAGTACGCAATACCGTGTTTCACTAAACACGATATTATTATAATATTATTATGAACAAGCCATTATGAATAGTAATAACCACTATTTAAAATTTTATAAATTTAATCTTTTAAAACGGAATTCATTTTTGGATACGGAATACTGATAATTATCATAGAGATAATTTTTAGTATTTTTCTGAAAACTTTCAATTTTTGATGAATTGTGAAAACACCAGGTTACAATTAAAAAACCGACTTTTTATTTGAATAATTAATTATATAATTTTATTTTATTTTAGGTGAAAATTGATACATAATACAAATATAAGTTCAATGTAGTTCATTGGAATAATTTTATAATAATTTTATTTATATAAAAATTTCATTGAACTCTTCAACGTCTTTTACCCACCTCCTAAAAGAATTTGAAAATTTACATAAAACATAATTTTACCGCTTCTCTGAAGGGAATTTCTAAAATCTGAGAGACACGGTTAATATCAAGGAGTAAAATGTGGTTCAATATGATAAAAATAATTGTTGGTGAATAGTAACTTTTACTTTTATTTACCATGATTAAAAGTAAATTGGGTGATTAAGGGTAAAAATGATATTATTATTACCCTAACACAAGTCCTAATTATATTGGATAAGTATAAATTCAACAAAAACAACATTAGGAATATAATATTATCATTTAGGTCTACTTGGATTAGATTAGGACACTTATTATTATTTAATTCAAAGAAGAGTTAAAAGAGTTAAAATCAATGTTTAATAACTAAAACATTTTCAATATAGCGGTATACATAAGATAAATTTGACTATAAATATTCATTAGAAAGATAAAGAGATTTAATACATGATTTTATTTTATTTATAATTTTTAGTCATTAAATAAGTAAATTTATTTATGACAGAATGATGATGCAGTAATTACCTTATTAATGAAATATTAACATAATTGATGTTATAAATACAGAAATAAATGTAATTTGAGAATTTTTATAAATTAAAGTATTTTTATAGTTTAATATGACTTGTTATTATTGATTAAATTAACTTTTTTTGAAATAATCATGCTGTTATAATTTTCAAAAAAATAAATTACCAAATTGTGTCAAAATTGACATAAAACAGTTTTTAAAACAAATATTATATTATTATTTTCTATTCTAATCCTAAAAATCTAAGGATCAGCCGAATGACTTAAATAAGGATATATATATTAATAATGAACCACATGGGGTTCTTTTGGCTTGTTATAGTAATTTTATTAACCATATAGTGTTAGAAAACAAGAAGACACGGTAAAAGTTAAATTATATAACTTATAGTTAAATCTAAATGATAAGGTTCAAATAGTAACCTAAAGTTGTCTAAAGCCTATTGGTTGATATTAATTTTACCCATACCCACTTTATCTTCTAAATAAATTAATTTTGAGCTATTATAAACCGAATATGACTTTATTATAAAATAATATTTTATGTTTTTCCTAAGGTGCCCGTCTCCTCCCTTATAAAAGGGTACCTCTTCCCTCCTCTCTTTACACAATTTTTAGATTTCATGTTCTAAAAAACCATAACCATTTCACTTATCAACTTCCCTAGAAACATTATAATGGTTTTTGTCTCCTCAAAAGACCAACTCTATTTCCTTAAGAGGAATCATAAAAGAGGTGCGTCAAAGAAGAGGTAATCTCTTCTATCGATTCTTTCAAGTTTATTTCTTCTTCAACTTCTTCTTCATTAGTTGTTTCATTATAAAGTAATAAAATATGTATAAATAAAATACTGATATATTATTAAAAATATTTAACAACCCTATTTCACCTTCTATCCATCATATGGAAAATGAAATCACCCCGTGTGCGTAGGTACGGAATACCGTCTCCATGTCGTGGTGTAATCTGTTTTTCCACCACCACCATACATGGATGGGTAGAATGGTGTAAAGAATAACTATATGTAGTTATTATAACAACATACTTATTCTGAGATATTATATCATCCACTCGAATTCAATTCAATAATTATGGGAATGATATCATCGCTCATGCGTACGTACAGATTACCGTCTCCACGACGCAATGAGATTAATTCCTCATGTTAACCATTGAAGATTGATTATAAAGTATATATAATTACTAATAATGAAATATATTAAATGATAAAGATACTGGATTTATTTATATATATATATATGACATCTACTTACTTTCATTCAAGTCAACAAGGAAAGGAAAACCGTGTTGATGCGTACGTACGACCTACCGTCTCCATGAACGGTGTATTTCATTTCATTTATCTATATATAATATATATATATATACTGAATATATATGTTATATAAATCATTATTTACTTTCTTTAAGTAAGTAAATCATGATATTAGTAATAATAATATCAACAACAACAAGTCCAAACATGTACGATAAATAAAACGATTTTACCCAAAACGCTTCTTTAATATGGAATTTACAAAATAATGGGTAATATAAAGTCATAAGTGAACCATATATGATATCATAACAATTAATATGATTCTATAATAAGTCAATGACAATATTTAAATCATTATATAGGAGGTTCGGATATGTACGAAGCATATCAGACCTATGGTAAGGGATAAATTTTCCAATCCCGTTTTGATCTGAGATTGTTTATTCGTAAGTATATACTAGGGTGATATTTCTCATTCATGTCCCTATTTTATTAAAATTGTTTCTTGTATGTTAAAATTACTTTTTAACCATTTATTTCTTTTACCACGTGTTATGGAAGGAATCATTTTTTTTACCATACAAGGAAATTTTGGACTTTTCCGTTAAAAGTACGAGAATAATGTTTTTTAACTTATACGACATGAACAGATTTTTACGGTTTCATAACGCCTTATTTTCATGAATATTACTCTACAAGACTTCATGAATATTTTAAAAAAAATCCCTTTCTTTTATAATTTCATGTAATTTTGTGAAAAGAAAATGATTTTGAAGAAGAAAGGATATTTTCCTCAAGAATTCATTTCAAGTGTTTTATAAAAATCAGTTTCCATCTAAGATGACATTATTTCATATGTCTTTGTTTCAAGTATAATGTCCCTATGATTTACATGGTTTCACTTTTCATATGATGAAATGATATCCATTTGTTTTATATGGATTATGTTATGATGGGATGATGTTTATGAAACCCATTTTATTCTTTGGGTAATGATTAATGATTTATGTTTATGTTATGGCACGCGTAAGAATGATTTCATTATGACATGGGTGGGACCTATATCTCCCTCCAATGAATTGGTTATTGATTTATATCTCATGGGATAGACATTGCTGGAATGACAAGTTAATCTGGTTCAGTGATACAGGATTGGAACAAGGAGTGAACTCGATTCAGTAAGGGACTTTTTCCACTAAGCTGGTCTTGTAAGTAGTGCCTTGGCTACTATGGAAATCATATCATGTGATTAATGGTTTTACACAATTACATGTTTTATTCCCATGCTATTTTATCATGATTGATGTTCCATTATGATCTATGCCTTTCGTACTTCCATTTTTTATGTCATTTCTCAAGAATTTGATGTATAAACATTATGTTCATGTTTTTAAGTTCAAAATTGTATGTTTTGTTTTATTTTATCAATGCTTAACCATACTGATCATTTGAGCTCACCCTTTATATGTTTTCCTTTCCCCAGGATATAAACAAATGTTTTAGGTAAGAAAACAAAAGGGGAAGATCTTTATTGGAGATGTTGAAGATCTTTCACCATGATTAGAAGATCATGTTCCATGTTTCCAAATACTATAAACTATTACGGTCCTTGAGTGTTGGTTTTTGTTATTTATTAAGTATTTTCCAAATGTAATGTAATGTCCATGTACATCAAGCTTTGGGTCTCTACATCATTGGACTAATATTATGGGAGTAAGTGTAGGAGGTGGTTTAGGTTCATTCGTTCCTTGGTTGAATTGGATGGTCTGGGTTATTCTTTGTGATGATTAAGGTGTATGTGTTTTATGGATGAGTTGTGCGTTACGAGATTTCGTTGTCTGTTTGGATTGGTCAAATGGAGGTGGTTAATCTTTTGGAGGTGGGTGAAACTTATAAAGTTTTATCTTTGGGTCTAGATATTATTGTTTCTTTCTAGCGGTATAAAGTGTTATGGTGGAGAGAATTGTCAGACCCTGACACAAGTTTTGTTCTATGAAATTGTTTCTTTGGCCTTAAAAAATTTCTGATAAGGTTCGGGTTGAATTCCGAAAGATATTTTTGAGTTTTGTTAAAAATTGTGTTTTTCTGTTGATTTCATAGGACTCAAAGAAAGAGTGCATTTTGGAAACATTTTGTGTCTTCTTCAATGTAACTACACGATCTGGCCATTTTTTAAAAATTAAAATGGGTAATTTATTGTAATTTTTGTGTTATTCAAAATATTTTTATTATTGTTGAAAATTTCATTAATATTATTAATGTTAAATGAATATTCTTATTATTTATATTTTTATCGGTATTCATATTATTATTATTATTATTGTTATTATTACTAAATCATTATAATTATTATCATCTTTATTTATCAGTGAGTTTATGTTTTTTTACTTTCATTTCTTTTGATATTTATTTTTTCTTTTCATTTGATTATTTATTTTATTTTTTCCCACACTGCCTCTCCCTTCTCTCTCTCCCCATTTCGATCATCCCCCATTTAAACATATATCTACACCACCACCATTCTCCTCTCCCTCTCCAGACTGGCCAATGAACCCCCTCTCCATCCCCATTCTGGCGCAGCGTCCTCCATCGGCCTCCCCACACCTATTGTCTGCATGCCGCCCACCATCGTTGAACCGCCCCAGCCAAGCACCACCATCTATGAGCCCTTGACCCTCAACCCATATCAAACCCACCATCCACCCCGACTCAAATCTAGTTCCCCTCATATGTGTCGTGTGATGATCAGTGCCCCACCCTAACCCACGACCGGTGCCCCTTTCTCCGATCAACTTTCATCCACCTCCAGCAAAGCTACAAACCACTGACATCTCTTGTTCAGCGTGCACCTCCCCTGACCCATGACCTCCCCTGAGCTTCTCTTCACCGGAATCACCCCCTCACCGGCGTCGCCCCCTTGTCAGCTCCCTCTCCCTCCAGTGACATCCTTTCCCTTCTGTAAGGGTTCATGGGTAGTATGTTCTTTCAATAGGGTTTATTTTTTCTAAAACCTTATGTGTTTGGGTTCAATATTTATTGTCTGTGGTTTAATTAATCTTTTATAGCTTGCAGTTGAGGTGCAAATGAGATCACACACCGGTCTCGGGCATGCGTTTCCATTCTGCCTGGGAGTTGAGGTAGGATACCTTTGCGTGTTACCTTTAAATTTATGATTTCATTGAATTTTTGTTTTCGTGTAACCCTTATTTGTAAATTAGTGATTTAGTGTATTTATCATTTTCATTCTTTGTGATATGCATTGATTGTTTCTGTTTCTTTGATATTTTGGCGTGAATTTCTATATAGGGAACACCCTTTTTATATAAGAATTAACCAGTTCGTTTCACATGCGATTGGTAGTTTTTTTTGAAGTATGTTTTGGTCTTAAAAGTTTAAACATGATGTATAAATTTGTTATTGAAATTCCATGAATGGATTTCCAAAGTACTCTATTATGAAAGTGTCTTGTTTTTCTTTTGTGAGAAATCATCTGATTTGGGGAAAATTATGTAAGGAACGTTTGTCACTTTTTGAGCTATTTGATTGTGTTATGCATAACAAGTGTTTTAGTAAAATTTTCCCAGTTGGATATTTGAAATGATTAGTTATTTATTTTGGCATGATTTGGTTTTGAAAAATAGGTTTTTAAAAATTAAATTAGTCTTTCTGAGTCTCTATTATTTTTTTCTTTTGGTTTTGAACGACTTCTAGGGTGCATACGCATATTCTTAGGTACACACACACAGACATATAAATATAATGTACTCCACATGCGTATTCCATCATGGAATTGGAAATACATGAATTGGATTAAGGATAAATATATATATATATATATATATATTTGAAAGTATGCACGTGCAAGAGGGTAGCAGCATCCTCTTCTTAGAAAGCATCAAGGGGTTGAATGTTCAGCTCGGTTCTCCTTTGAGGTTGGTCCCCCACTACACAAACTTTTAAATATAGAATTTATTAATTACTTTATATTTTATTAATTTTTTATAAATTAGAAATAATATTAGATAACTATTTTTGGAATAAATATTGGATGTAAATGATTCTATTTATTTTATGCATGGAATTTGAATTATTTTCATGATGTATTGATGAAAAATGGTCAAATAATGCTCGTTTGGCCTTTGAACATAATTCACTCACATTATAGTGTTGTTCTAGTTTGATGTGAAATGTTCTCTTATGACGTGTGAACAAATGTTTTTCCTTATATAGAAGAATGGTTTTTCTTTTCAAAGTTTCATATAGCCTGTTTGGCACATTGATAAAACAAATTATTTTGAAAAACATTGTATCGGGTGAATCATGGGTGATTTTTTGTGTACGTCGATTGTGTGAGTTCTTATGTGTGATGTTTGTGAATTGTGATTAGTTTCTTGTTTGAAATTATTGGCTCACCACTCTGTTCATTTAGTAATCTTTGATTGAACCTGGTATAGTAAGTCAATCTTCTGAGAATGACTGATTCACTAGTTTAGATTACGCAACAGCTAGTGGACCTTAGTAAAGACTTTTCTCTACTAGGGGATTGGTCCCGTCTGTTATTCCATGTTGGGAAACACTGAGCATTTGGGCATTATGAAATCATTTATTATGGAATTCCTTCAAGATGAGTTACATGTATAGTACGTTCTGGATTGTTCACGAGCTCCTAGGTTCGACCCATGTTTTCTTTAGCGCATATTTCTATGTGGCGGACGATTGGGGTTCTTATTTTGGTTGTCAGCTCAGGTGTGCCACTTTTTTCCATTTACCTTATTGTGTTTTGTGTGTGTTTTTTATATTCCTCTGGTTTAGAAACTCAAAATTGGTTTTTAAATTGTTCTCAATTTTTTTTAAATGTAATGGAACATTTTCCTTCAAACCGTAAAAAATGTTTTATATTAAAAATGGAATTGAATATTACTTGTTTTAGAAATGTAATTTTTGTGAAAACACATATTTTATATAATATATTTTACAATCGAAATTATTAAAATCATGTTTAATGGTTGTGCTTTGGGAATAGATTAGTCGGGCGTACCTACTATGTTTTAACACTCACACCGATAGTGTTTTCTTGTTTTATGCTCCTGCTGAAGATTCTAGTTCTAGTTTGGATCTCCTTGAGAAACTTTTGGTTTTGGTAATAGAGAGTAAACCAAAAGGATACGTAGAGTTCCATATGTTGAAAGGTTAGTCATGTGGTTGCTTGTCCTTTCTCTTTTCCTATCGATTATTTATTTTTAAATTTTCTTTTTGTTTCTACTGTTTAGTTTGTTTTATTCAGGAAAAATCATTCCCTTTTTTTACATTGTAGATTACCTAGTGCTTGTCACCAGCCTGGGAGGATCAAGAACACCACTCGAGCCTTGTCATGGATCAGCTCAAGTGACAGGTCCAGGGTCATCCCTGGTTGGTTCGTGACATGATCCTTTTTACAACATCCTCTAGAATAATTATGGCAACTCATCTATCAATTATTCCTCAATGCTACCACACTTTCAACAATATCTTAGCACTCTGGTCACTCTACTGTAGAGATGACACACAATTAGTACTTTATCGTACTCAAAACCGTTTTTGACAAGTTCATGAAATGAAGTAGTCTATGTCTTTATGAAATCTTGTTTCTCAATTGAATATGATTTAACACATCACTTCATAATTCAATGGGCACCATGTGTAACGATGCATGCTATAGTGATATCGAAATAGTAAAAATGCACTATGAATTAATGGAATGAAATAGTGTACACATATATCAACTCATAATATTGTTATCAATATGACTATTAACATTATAATGAATCTCAAGTAATACTCCATTAGAAAAAAAAATAAAGGCCACATGACTATCAAACTGGATGACCATGCACGAGTCAATAATAACCTACTGAACTGGACAATTAAATTATGATCACATTCTTTATAATGCATATATTATTAAATGACCTCCCATCTACTTGGGGGGGGGGGGTAGTTTCATCACTAAGAGTACTACTCAGGATACGCGTCACCTGAATAAAACCACACATATGAAACTTTTCAAGGCGATATCAATCAATGATTCTCTTTTCTGAAGTCCACCAAAACATTATATCCCTTTCTTACAAAGCCATAAAGAATCAAATCCAAAACAAGGTCATGTTAAAAGATCTCTGGTATTACTATCTTGACATTCACTATAAAATAAAATGTTCAAATTAGAACTATGGGAAAAATCCACATTCCAATATAATGTTACATTTAAAGCCAAACCTTACTTGAGGGTTGAAACTAAGAACACCACATTAAGTTTTCATGTTTAGGAAAGTTAATCTATGCTCATTTATGAAAATATTTAATGAATATCGTGGATAAAGGATATAAATTACTATTTATAAAATAAAACTATAATAGTCACATTATTTAGCTAAGCCCATTTAGCATAATACGAAATGTATCTCATAATTTCCTTTTAATCATCGTATCGTCCATTTATTTAATGATGAAATTATCACAAGTGGCTTAATCAATGAAAATTTGAATTATAAGATATATATTAAAAAACCTATAGGTTGTAATTGGAATTTTAATTATGTAAAGCCTCACAAAAATTGGGTTTTAAAAAAAAACCACATGTATAAATCCTTTAAAAGGGATAGGTCCAGTTAGATGCCACCATAAATTTATAAGCAACATGTATAAATAGATGTTGGAAGCTTAAATGACCATCCCATATTTATCACAAGAATACCCCCATGGGGTTCAGCACCAAGATGTATAAAAGTTCATTTCCTAATGATTAAGAAGACCCTTAGTGATGTTATCTCATAATCACATAATACCATGATCGAAATACTTAGTTGGATTCAATAATAAATCATAAGTAATAACATTACTTATAAGTCGAATTCTAAATTTTTTTATATTTATATAATAATCTAGTTAGATGAGTCAATATTCCAAAATCATAATGGAACAAGCCTTTATAAGTTAAAATTGTTACTTCTTGTAACTAAAACAAAAAATTTACATCTGGTTAGTAGAATAAAACATATCATATATAATGATTTTATTAGATAGATCACAATTCCTAGTTTATAAAATTTTTTATTAATAAATTTAAATTTGACTCAATGTAACTGAAATCAGCTAAATTTTCATTGTAACTACCGTTCTATGGCTTAAACGTATGATAAAAAGTTATCTAAGGTTACACTATTAAGATATATATCAAAACATCATTTATCTTCATGTAGATTCTTTAATAACCAATTTTTGTCTAATTTTTCCTCTAAAAACATTACCAAAATATAAGATATATTATTCTAGGAACACATGGAATGCTATAATAAATGAATACACTAAAATAAACATTTATGGAATATTCATGGGATTTAAATCCTTAAGTTCCTATAATGATGCATGAAAATTAATTCCTATTCATGTCAAGTTGAGGCTAAAATACCTTAAATACCATAAGTTAGTAATAAATTGGATGTACACCAATCAATCAAGGTTCAATAATAACCAATTATAATATCAATATCGTGAATAAAAATCTTATCTCTCGAAGAATACTATTTCCCCCATGCATGGGATAGCCATACTCTGACACGAGCTATCTACCAAGTGCTGACACATTCCAAGTCCCCTATTTACCATCCCCAAGATAGTAATGCCACAGAAAAATGATTCTACTAATACCCTTTCTAGCCTACTAACATAAATAAATTTGTAAACTGTAGCCAGAATGATCACTAGGTGGCATCAATAATGCCTCCCCGTATTCTATACCTTGTTGACTAGAAGTGAGGGGCCAATAATGGTTTGGTGGGATAATATACTCTCATGGTCATAGTGGAATAGAAGTACAATCATATAAATCAATATTAAAAGAAATATAAGTAAATTATAAGTGAAATATATTAACTAAAAATCAATAAATAATGAATAAACAACCAGGATCGTTCTTATAACGACCCATACTTTACATACATTGTTAATACTTCAAAATTGAAGCACACTTATTACAACATATGACAAACCCACAAAGGACCATATAGGTATAGTGTCTTTAGAAACTGGGAAACATAAACAACTGGTTCATAAATATTCTACAGTGTCTCCCATTTATTTCATCATATCTAGGGTCCCTTTTAGCATATTCTACTTAATATCCATCTTCCTGACCTGGGGAAAAGAAAACATAAAAGGGTGAGCTCAAATGCTCAGCAAGGGCAAATAAACGAAATAAAAATCATATCATATCTTTTTGAAAATCAAAACCTGTAAAAGAGATCATAATATCTTAACATGGAATAAATCATAGAAGTGAAAATGAGATCCCCATAATCATAACATAAAACTTGAAACTTTTTGGCATGCACACATAATCATGGAAAATCATTTCTTGTTAGTCACGACTCATTGCCAAGACCATCTTAGTGGACAAAGTCCCTTTCTGAATCGAGTAACCCTCGTTTCAGTCCTGTTTCACTGAACCGGTATAACCTACCGTTCCAGCCCTGTCTATATCATGAGATATAAAATCTTTACCCAATGCATTGGAGGGAGATATAGGTACCACCCATCAAATAATGAATCCTTTCTTATGTGTGCCAGATAATCATAAACCATACATCATAGCGTAACCCATGTAATAAAAATGGGATTCTTAAACAACATGACATCATAAAACAATTCATATAAGATAAAGGAATTAATAAAAATATTTCCAACACAACATAATCAAACCAATGTAATAATTGGGATAAAACAAGAACCCTTTTATTATCTTAGATGGAAAATAATTTTGATAAAATACTTGAACTCCATTCTTGAGGAAAATATCCTTTCTACTTCAAAAACATTTTTCCTTTCATAACATGTCATAAAACTTTAAAATAAAAGAAGTTGATTAAAAATAAACTTGAAAACTTGTAAAGGATGTTTCTTGGAAATAATGTTTTAAAAATCCATTCATGCCGTATAAGTTAAAAAAACATTCTTCGTACTTTTGTCGGAAAAGTCAAAAAGTACCTCGTACGAAAAACGACAAAAGATTCCTTTCATATTTCATACTAAATACTCACCAAAGGGTAAAATTGGATATAAAAAATTGTAGGTGGATGGAAATAATATTACATATTGATGAAACATGGATGTGGATGATAAAATACACCCCAGTAAATACTTACGAATAAACAATCTCGGATAAAAATGAGATTGTGATATTTCACTTACCTTAGGTCCGATTTGCTTTGTACGTGTTCGAAGCTCCTGTATAATGGTTTAAATAATGTTATTGATTTATTCCAGAGTCATACATATTGATATGATATCATATATAGTCATATTTTTAGCTTCTTGTCAGTAATATTTCATTGTTACTTGTTACTCGGGTCTTTATTGCCTTTTGTTCTTATGCGTGTTTTGTCGATTAAATTCTTATTCATCTTTTAAGGTTATAGATACCTTATATCCAGAATGGTATTAGTGTAACATATATCATATTTATTCATTCAATTCATTTATATAATTACTATGTAATGATGATCATGTAGAACGAGTCACATCACATCGTGGAGACGGTATTCCGTACGTACGCACGAGTGATGATATCATTCCTATGATCGTGGAATTGTATTGGAGTGTGTATATATTATTCCAGTATCAATATTACATTATAATAATCATAAATAGTTACTCATTACACCATTATAACCATCCTTGTAAAGTGATTGTGGAAAATAGATTACACCACGGCGTGGAGACGGTATTCCATTCGTACGCACACGCGGTGATTTCATTTTTCCGTAGGATGGATAGAAGTTGAATTAGGGTTGTTTCATAATTATAATAACATATCAGTATGTAAGTAATACTGATGTTATTACTTTATCATGAAACAACTAAAGAAGAAGAAGTTGAAGAAGAAAGAAATTGAAAAGATCGGTAATGGATATTACCTCTTCTTTGGAACGCCTCTTTGAATCCTCCACTTAGGGAACTAAGATTGGTCTTTGAAGAAGACCAGGACCTCTAGGATTATTCTAGGGAAGTGGAGAGGAGAAAATGGAAGGGGTTGGCCGAGCTTGAGTGCTCAAATTGGTGTGAGGAGGAGGGGGAGGAGGTTCCCTTTTATAAGGGAGGAGAGGGGCACCTTAGGAATATCTCGAAATATTATTTTATATTAAAGTCAAAATCGGTTTATAATGGTTCAAAAGGGTCTTATTTAGAAGATAAAGTGGGGATGGGTCGAAATCCTATCATCCAATAGGATTTAGACAAGTTTAGGGTATTATTTTAACCTTATCAATTAGATTTAACTCTAAGTTAATTAATTTAACTTTTACCGTGTCTTTTTGTTTTCTTTCACTATATGGTTAATACACTAACTATAACATGGAAAACGAACCCCAAATTGTTTATTATTAATATATATATCCTTATATAAGTCATTTCGCCGAACCATATATTTTTAGGAATAAAATAACAATTAATAATATAATATTTGATTTAAAAACTATTTTGTGTCAATTTTGACACTATTTGATATATGATTTTTGTGAAAGTCATAACAGAATTATATGTTCGAACCAATTTGATTAAATCAACCCTAATATATCATAGTAACCTATAAAATTAGTGGAATTCATAAAAAGTCTTAAATTACATTTATTTTGGTATTTATATTATCAATTATGTCAATATTTCATTAATAAGACAATTACTGCATCATCTTTTTGTCATAAATAACTTAAATTATTTGATGTCTAAAAATTACAAATAAAATACCATCATGTAGGAAATCATTTTAGATTTCTAATGAATATTTACAATCGAATTTATCTTATGTATAACCCCATATTAAAAATTATTTACTTATTAAACATTGATTTTAACAATTTTAACCCTTCTTTAAATAAATTAATAATAAATGTCCTAATCTAATCCAAGTGGGCCTAAATGGTCATATTTTATTCCTAAGTTTGTTTTTGGTCGAATTACACTTGTCCAATAGAATTAGGACATGTTTTAGGGTAATATTAATATCATATTTACCCTTAGTTACCCTATTTACTATTAACTGCGGTAAAAATAGTAAAAAATTACTATTCACCAAGAAATTATTTTTATCTCATTGAACCACATTTTACTTACTTATATCAACCGTGTCTGTCGGATTTTTGAAATTCCATTCACAGAAGCGGTAAAATTAAGTTTTATGCAAAATTCAGTTTTTAACCTACCACTTAGTGGTTTCACTATTCATCAAAAATTGAAAGTTTTTAGAAAAATACCAAAATTTCACCCTAGGCTAATTTCGATATTCTGAGTCCAAAAATAAAGTCCATTTTGAAAAATAAAATTTATAAAATTTCAAAAAGTGGGTATTACTATTCATAACGGCTAGTTTTAATAGCATATTGTTGTATAGTGAAACTCGGTATTGCGTACGACGCAAGCTATCGATGAAGGTCGCGAATGCGTGTAAAGCAAGCCAAGCAAGTGTTGTGTAGAAAAAGATTCCTTTGATGATTTATATAACATAAAAGTCTCGGGTGTTACATTCTACCCCCCTTAAAAAGAATTTCGCCCTCGAAATTCGTCACTTTGTAACAAACAGATGAGGATACTTCTCCCTCATCATATCCTCAAGCTCCCATGTAGCTTCTTCAAGTTGGTGGTTCCTCCATAAAACTTTCACCAATTGAGTGGTATTGTTTCGTAGGACTTTTTCGCTACGATCTAGAATCTCTATCGGATGTTCTTCATAAGAAAGATCTTGCTCCAGCGGTACAACTTCTGAGCCGAGTACATGTGAAGGATCTGGTATGTACTTTCTCAGGAGTGATACATGGAACACATCATGAACTTGAGAGAGATTCGGTGGAAGCTCCAATCGGTAAGCTACCTTCCCAACACGATCTAGTATTTCGAAAGGACCGATATATCTAGGGCTCAACTTCCCCTTCTTTACAAATCTCATAACCCTTTTCCAGGGAGATATTCTTAAGAACACTTTATCACCCACTTCAAACTCTAGGTCTTTTCTTCGGTTGTCGGCATAACTTTTCTGTCGACTCTGAGCTGCTCTTATGTGTTGTTGAATAGATCTGACCTTTTCTGCCATTTCCTCAATGAGATCAGGTCCTAATAGCTTTCTTTCCCCAACTTCATCCCAGTAAGTTGGATTCCTGCATTTCTTTCCATAGAGAGCTCCATAAGGAGCCATCTGAATACTGGAGTGAAAGCTATTATTATAAGAAAATTCCACCAAAGGTAGGTGTTGATCCCAACCTCCTTTGAAATCCATAGAGCAAGCTCTCAACATATCTTCTAGGGTTTGAATTGTTCTCTCAGGCTGACCGTCTGTCTGGGGATGATAAGCAGTGCTGAAACTCAACTCTGTATCCTGAGTATGCTGAAGACTTCTCCAGAACATCGAGGTAAATCTCGGATCCCGATCAGATATAATAGAAAGTGGTACTCCATGCAATCTTACCAGTTCCTTTACATATATCCTGGCAAGCTGATCTAGAGAGAAATCCTCTTTAATAGGAATGAAGTGTGCAGACTTTGTAAGACGATCAACTATGACCCAGATAACATTATTGCCTTTGGATGTTTTAGGAAGTCCTGTGACAAAGTCCATAGTGATGTTTTCCCATTTCCATTCGGGTATGGGTAATGGTTGTAACATCCCCTTAGACTTCTGTCGTTCAGCCTTAACTTGTTGACAAACCAAGCATCGAGAGACATATTCAGCAACATCTCTTTTCATGCCATCCCACCAGAAGTACACTTTCAGGTCCCTATAAATCTTCGTGATTCCAGGATGAATAGAGAATGAATAACTATGAGCCTCATCCAGTAGCTCCTTCTTTAATTCGGGGATGGAAGGAACACAAACCCGATTCCTGAACTTTATTATCCCATCACAATCAAGGTTGAATTCAGGAACATTTCTCACCTTCTTTTGTATCTCGACATCTTCTTTCTGTGCCTCTTTAATCTTCACATGTATAGATGGTTGAACATTCATTCTAGAAAGATAATATTTTTCTACTTCCATTATAATTCCAAGATCCATCCTTTGCAAATCCATAAATATTGGATCCTTTGTGATCCTCATCATGGATAAACTAGCATGGTCTTGTCGACTTAATGCATCTGCCACCTTGTTTGCTTTCCCAGGGTGGTAATGGATTGAGCAGTCGTAATCCTTAATCAGCTCCAACCATCTTCTTTGGCACATATTCAGCTCCTTTTGTGTGAAAATAAACTTTAAACTTTTATGATCAGTATAAATATCACACCTTTCACCATAAAGGTAATGCCTCCAAATCATTAATGCAAATATTACCGCATCCAACTCCAAATCATGAGTTGGGTAATTTTGCTTATGGATTTTCAACTGTCGTGAGGCATAAGCTATCACCATATCATTTTGCATAAGAACACACCCCAATCCCTTCTTGAATGCATCACTGTAGATCACAAACCTTTCTCCACTATAAGGCAGTGTGAGAACAGGTGCACTGGATAACCTTCTTTTCAACTCCTTGAAATTCTCTTCACATTTCTCTGTCCAGACAAACTTAACTCCTTTCCGAGTCAACTTGGTGAGTGGATTAGATAATCGTGAAAAATCTTTTACAAAACGTCGATAATATCCAGCCAAACCAAGAAAACATCGGATCTCAGTTACTTTTGTTGGTCTTGACCATCTTTCGATAACCACTGTTTTTGATGGATCCACAGATATCCCCTCCTTTGAGATTATGTGACCCAAAAATGCAACTTTTTGGAGCCAAAATTCACACTTGGTAAATTTGGCATAAAGCTTCTCCTTTCTCAGGGTCTTCAATATAATTCTCAAGTGATCTTCATGCTCTTCCTTGCTCTTTGAATAGACAAGAATATCATCTATAAAGACTACCACAAATTGATCAAGATAGTCTCTAAAGACTCTATTCATTAGATCCATAAAGATAGCAGGGGCATTAGTAAAACCAAATGGCATCACTATAAATTCATAGTGTCCATACCTTGTACGGAAAGCCGTCTTTGGTATATCCTCCCTTTTGACCCTTAATTGATGATACCCTGAACAATGATCAATCTTGGAAAAGTATTGAGCTCCGCGTAGGTGGTCAAATAAGTCATCAATGAGTGGGAGAGGATATTTGTTCTTGATAGTGATCTTGTTAAGTTCTCGATAATCAATGCAGATTCTCATTGATCCATCTTTCTTCTTAACAAATAGAATAGGTGCTCCCTAAGGTGACGCACTAGGGCGTATGAATCCCTTATCAAGATTCTCTTGGAGTTGCTTCTTCAATTCCTGCAACTCATTTGGGGCCATTCTATATGGTGTCTTTGAAATAGGCAAAGCACCCGGTACGAGTTCTATTGAAAACTCAACTTCACGATTTGGCGGAAGACCCGGTAATTCCTCCGGAATGACATCATCAATCTCTCGTACAATGGACATATTCATAATCATGAGTTTCTCACCAACCATTTGAGATAAATAACCTTCATTTAGTGGAATCAATACTGATTAGATGGAAGAAATTTCCACTGGAAGATTATGTTCATCCTTGCATTGATATACGATCGTAGATTGATCTGGAATATGAAATGTGACTTCCCTTCTTTTTCAATTGATATGATCTCCATGTTGAGAAAGCCAATCCATGCCAAGAATCACATCAAATTCCACTAAAGGAAGGATCATAAGATTTGCAGGAATCACTTTCCCACAAACTTCGATCGGAGAAGAATTATAAACTTTTGATGCGACTGTTGTGCCATTAGGTGTTGTCACAGCTAACTCAACATCTAATTGTTGAGGTAATACGGTGATACCCTTAGAAAATTCTTTAGAAATAAAGGAGTGGGTGGATTCAGAAACAAATAAAACATTTGCTACTTTAGAGTGGATGGTAAGTGTACCTTTCACCACTTCATTATCGTACTCCACATCGCTGATAGAAATTGCATGTGACATTCCTTTGTCTTTAGCCTTAAGATTTTGTTGACGTCGACCATCATCATCAACCCTTGGATTTGGGCATTGATTGGCATAATGCCCCATCTCCTTGCACTTGAAACATTGAAGTGTAGTAGGTTCATTCTGTGTATCCCTTCCTTTGTTTGCATCATTAGACATCTTCTTCCCATTATCACGGCATTCAAATGCCCGATGAACTTCCATTCCACATTTAAAACATTTACTTTTCCCTTTAAGACAACTCCCTCCATGTTTCTTTCCACACTTTGAGCATAAGGAAAAGCTCATCTTCTTTTCCGTGTGGTCTTTAGATTTTTCTTTGAATTCCATCTTCATCTTCTTATCAAACCCATGTGACTGATGGGTTATTCCAATCTCCATCTCGACTTTGAGAGCACATCGAACAATTTCCTCGTAGCTATTGAAGTCCCTTATGGCTAACGCCCTTCGAATACATGGTTTTAAGCCACTAAAGAATCGATCGATCTTACTCTCAGGTTGGATAAAAATACCAGAAGCGTACCTTGCAAGCTTTGTAAAATTTGCTTCATAGGTACCAACAGATTCATCATCCCTTTGCTTCAGTTCAAGAAAATCTTTCTCCATCTTTGTTCGGAGAATATGAGGGATGTACTTATTGAAAAATAGGTTCTTGAACTCGTCCCATTCCATAGACTCAATTTCATCCCTTTGCCTCGTATTCTTAATAAGATTCCACCATTGATCAGCATCTCCTTCCAAACGATACACTGCTAGGATGACTTTATCATGTTCAGAACATTGATGAACTGAAAATATCTTTTCAGTAGTACTATTCCATTGTTTAGCAACTAATGGATCAGTAGACCCACTGAAAGAAGGTGGACGCTGCCTCATGAAGGATTCAACAGAATGTTGCTCCTTCCTTTTCTCGTTTGGAAGTCCTGCATGATTCATAGCTTGAGAAAGTTGTGTGAGCATAACTACAAGATTTTTCATTCCATATCCCATATCGTTTGGTTGCTCAGGGGGACAATCATTTCATTGCCCATCGCATTCCGCTTTAACACGGTTCCTTCAGGTTCCAGCCATTGACTAAAACCAAGAAGAATAGTGTGAGCAACACTAATTATAATAGGAAAACCACATAATTCAATAATAAAATTTTCATGCTTAAGGTCTTCTCCTAGGTTATTCAAGGCCATTTCTAAGATTGTGTTCTATGCTTAGACTTATCCTTAGGGTTCTTACTAAGGCTTTCACATCCTAGTTTCCAAAGGTTGACTATACCTTTCCTATGATACCAACTATAACGACCCATACTTTACATACATTGTTAATACATCAAAATTGAAGAACACTTATTACAACATATGACAAACCCACAAAGGACCGTATAGGTATAGTGTCTTTAGAAACTGGGAAACATAAACAACTGGTTCATAAATCTTCTACAGTGTCTCTCATTTATTTCATAATATCTAGGGTCCCTTTTAGCATGTTCTACTTAATATCCATCTTCCTGACCTGGGGAAAAGAAAACATAAAAGGGTGAGCTCAAATGCTCAGCAAGGGAAAATATAGGAAATAAAAATCATATCATATCTTTTTGAAAATCAAAACCTGCAAAAGAGATCATAATATCTGAACATGTAATAAATCATAGAAGTGAAAATGAGATCCCCATAATCATAACATAAAACATGAAACTTTGTGGCATGCACACATAATCATGGAAAATCATTTCTTGTTAGTCACGACTCATTGCCAAGACTATCTTAGTGGACAAAGTCCCTTTCTGAATCGAGTAACCCTCGTTTCAGTCCTGTTTCACTGAACCAGTATAACCTACCGTTCCAGCCCTGTCTATCTCATGAGATATAAAATCTTTACCCAATTCATTGGAGGGAGATATAGGTCCCACCCATCTTATAATGAATCCTTTCTTATGTGTGCCACATAATCATAAACCATACATCATAGCGTAACCCATGTAATAAAAATGGGATTCTTAAACAACATGACATCATAAAACATTTCATATAAGATAATGGAATTCATAAAAATATTTCCATCACAACATAATCAAACCAATGTAATAATTGGGATAAAAACAGAACCCTTTTATTATCTTAGATGGAAAATAATTTTGATAAAATACTTGAACTCCATTCTTGAGGAAAATATCCTTTCTACTTCAAATTTTTTTTTCCTTTCATAACATGTCATACAACTTTAAAATAAAATAAGTTGATTAAAAATAAACTTGAAAACTTGTAAAGGAAGTTTCTTGTAAATAATGTTTTAAAAATCCATTCATGGCGTATATGTTAAAAAAACATTCTTCGTACTTTTGTAGGAAAAGTCAAAAAGTACCTCGTACGAAAAACGACAAAAGATTCCTTTCATATTTCATACTAAAAACTCACCAAAGGGTAAAATTGGATATAAAAAATTGTAGGTGGATGGAAATAATATTACATATTGATGAAACATGGATGTGGATGATAAAATACACCCCAGTAAATACTTACGAATAAACAATCTCGGATAAAAATGAGATTGTGATATTTCCCTTACCTTAGGTCCGATTTGCATTGTACGTGTTCGAAGCTCCTGTATAATGGTTTAAATAATGTTATTGACTTATTCCAGAGTCATACATATTGATATGATATCATATATGGTCATATTCTTAGCTTCTTGTTAGTAATATTTCATTGTTACTTGTTACTCGGGTCTTTATTGCATTTTGTTCTTATGCGTGTTTTGTCGAATAAATTCGTATTCTTCTTTTAAGGTTATAGATACCTTATATCCAGAATGGTATTAGTGTAACATATATCATATTAATTCATTAAATTCATTTATATAATTACTATGTAATGATGATCATGTAGAACGAGTCGCATCACATCGTGGAGACGGTATTCCGTACGTACGCACGAGTGATGATATCATTCCTATGATCGTGGAATTGTATTGGAGTGTGTATATATTATTTCAGTATCAATATTACTTTATAATAATCATAAATAGTTACTCATTACACCATTATACCCATCCTTGTAAAGTGATGGTGGAAAATAGATTACACCACGGCGTGGAGACGGTATTCCGTACGTACGCACGCGCGGTGATTTCATTTTTCCGAAGGATGGATAGAAGGTGAATTAGGGTTGTTTCATAATTATAATAACATATCAGTATGTAAGTAATACTGATGTTATTACTTTATCATGAAACAACTAAATAAGAAGAAGTTGAAGAAGAAAGAAATTGAAAAGATCGGTAATGGATATTACCTCTTCTTTGGAACGCCTCTTTGAATCCTCCACTTAGGGAACTAAGATTGGTCTTTGAAGAAGACCAGGACCTATAGGATTATTCTAGGGAAGTGTAGAGGAAGAAATGTCAGGTTTTTGCCGAGCATGAGTGATCAAATTGGTGTGAGGAGGAGAGGGGGGAGGTGCCCTTTTATAAGGGAGGAGAGGGGCACCTTAGGAATATCTCAAAATATTATTTTATATTAAAGTCAAAATCGGTTTATAATGGTTCCAAAGGGTCTTATTTTGAAGATAAAGTGGGGATGGGTCGAAATACTATCAAACAATAGGATTTATATAAGTTTAGGGTATTATTTTAACCTTATAAATTTGATTTAACTCTAAGTTAATTAATTTAACTTTTACCGTGTCTTTTTGTTTTCTTTCACTATATGGTTAATACACTTACTATAACATGCCAAACGAACCCCAAATTGTTTATTATTAATATATATATTCTTATATAAGTCATTTGGCCGAACCTTATATTTTTAGGAATAAAATAACAATTAATAATATAATATTTGATTTAAAAACTATTTTGTGTCAATTTTGACACTATTTGATATATGATTTTTGTGAAAGTCATAACAGAATTATATGTTCGAAATAAGTTGATTAAATCAACACTAATATATCATAGTAACCTATAAAATTAGTGGAATTCATAAAAAGTCTTAAATTACATTTATTTTGGTATTTATATTATCAATTATGTCAATATTTCATTAATAAGGTAATTACTGCATCATCTTTGTGTCATAAATAAATTAAATTATTTAATGTCTAAAAATTACAAATAAAATACCATCATGTAGGAAATATTTTTATCTTTCTAATGAATATTTACAATAGAATTTATATCATGTATATCCCCATATTAAAAATGATTTACTTATTAAACTTTGATTTTAACTATTTTAACCCTTCTTTAAATAAATTAATAATAAATGTCCTAATCTAATCCAAGTGGGCCTAAATGGTCATATTATATTCCTAAGTTTGTTTTTGGTCGAATTACACTTGTCCAATAGAATTAGGACATGTGTTAGGGTAATATTAATATCATATTTACCATTAGTTACCCTATTTACTATTAACTGCGGTAAAAATAGTAAAAAGATACTATTCACCAAAAAATTATTTTTATCTCATTGAACCACATTTTACTTACTGATATCAACCGTGTCTGTCGGATTTTTGAAATTCAATTCACAGAAGCGGTAAAATTATGTTTTATGCAAAATTCAGTTTTTAACCTATCACTTAGTGGTTTCACTATTCATCAAAAATTGAAAGTTTTCAGAAAAATACCAAAATTTCACCCTAGGATAATTTCGATATTCTGAGTCCAAAAATGAAGTCCATTTTGAAAAATAAAATTTATAAAATTTCAAAAAGTGGTTATTACTATTCATAACGGCTAGTTTTAATAGCATATTGTTGTTTACTGAAACTCGGTATTGCGTACGACGCAAGCTATCGAGGAAGGTCGCGATTGCGTGTAAAGCAAGCCAAGCAGGTGTTGTGTAGAAAAAGATTCCTTTGATGATTTATATAACATAAAAGTCTCGGGTGTTACATTTATAAATACCAAATATTGTATAAACACTCTATAATGTAAACTAGAATTGGAATACAATATCTGATATAATAAATTTGGATAAACTAACAAAAGAATAAATAATAAAAGGCTCCAAATACATAAGACATCCCAGGTACATTCTTAGTGGCTACTCCCATGCAAAGACTTGGAACCAAATGTATTACAATAATGTGTGTAATCAAAAACCAACCCCTTTATTATGAGGCTTATTTGGGTACCCCATAATAGCCCGAATTGGGTGTGATATATATTAAACAATCCACCTTCAAAATTTTCTACTGTAATATATTCCATGAATATATAATACACTAGTGAAAAAAATTTAATTATGTTAGCTGGGGTTCCTCAAAGGATGCCCAGCTTTCCATACTCTGTTCAACCTAGGATGAAATATATCTAAACCTGACATCATATATATTTAAGAATATATGTAAACAAATATATCCAGATACATTCATTCCTTGGAGGGGACCAAATTCATAATACCAAGTCATCTGTATATAATAATAATAAAAACAACAAAAACAACAACAACAACAATAATAATAATAATATAACTCTAATGGTTTAAATATGGGTACAATCCCATGCATCAGAATAGGGGATATGGAGTGTCATGTCCGAAAATTCAAATCAATGATGTAGAATGTTATGTTCAACATCCATGTCATGGGTGTGTAGTTTCAATTCCAAAAACCCAAAGTAATTTGAAACTCCATGTGCAACATTCTCGGAAAAATTGGGGTAAAACATCGTAACCAACAACCCCAATCGATTCATCTTCTTATTAATAATCTATATAGTAATATCACTCTCTATATGATCCCTTAATCAATGAATTTTTTAAAGAGTATCCCTATATCAAAAAAGAAAGGATATAATTCTTTTTAACCCTGATGTACATTTGAGGAAATCCTACTTGGGAACCCATGGTTCACTCAGGGTATAATAATAACATGTGTTGGAAGATTACATTTGAAAATTATATTTATTATATGAAAACGTTCATTCCAATTTTCAATCCAAGAACATGTAATGAATAATAGGTTCTCGGTAAAATTTTCATGAATATGGGGAACCATTAGGTAAAAAGTTATATTATAAGCCCTGGAAATATTCATGATGAAATAGATACAATTCATCATGATCATTCAATTTGTTAGTTTACATAAAAGGGGTAGAGAAGTTCATTAAATTATAGATTCCATAGGAAAATTCATCATATTTTATTTATCAAGTGCAACGAATCAAATATTACAGTTAATAAAGTGCTATTTATCAAGGGTAAATCCTTGTGTTATACATCCTCTTATATTATAATTGTCCATTTATTTAATAAAGGAAGTTTCTAGAGTAATATAAATAATTATCAAAAACTTAGTGGTTCATTTTCACCACTTATAGTTCATTTAATCTAATTTACCATTTAATTTGAAGAGTAGAAATATAACATGCCTTAAAGGGTGATTTTAATTCCAAAAACTAAGCCTAAGGGTTATGGTATATATGTGACACACCTTAAGTGGTGATTCGAGTTGATTTAAAAAATATCCAATGGTGAAATTTGGTGCATATGTAAAAACTAACTTAATGTATTATAATTTTCATAATTAAACTTATATATATAGGGTGATTCTTATAAATTCTATTGTGTAGAACAACAACATATTTCATAAACATGCCATGAATTAAGGGAAAATTTGTATCCCCACTACCTTCTACATAGGATACTTAAATCATACAATACCAAGACTTGATTTGAGATGGAGATAGGTAATTCAAATAAATAATAAAGCACCCTTAAAATAGGGCATATAATCTTGCATGGAAATATAATTTCATATGGAATGATAAATGAATAAATAATGGAATATAAATCAAAGACTAGCTATTATTATTCCTACACAATAGACAGTTATTGAATCAAAGTTCAGATGAAGATGAAACACTCAAGACTCGGTTGAGGCCAAGGGGAAACTTGAGAAGCTATTGGCATGGGAGAAATGAGTTAAGATAATAGATAAAGAAATTAAAAGGTTGTGAGATAAAAATTGATATTTAAAACTCTTTAATGATCCTTGTAGATTGGAAAGATGGTCACAAGATTTGAGATCCCCTCTACAATTTCCTATAGACAACATGCATGACCATGTGGCATGTGTTGCATGCTTTAACAAACCTTGTGACACCTCGTATAGGGTTTCATGATTGGGTTGCATATTCTTCACTACTCATGTGAAAACTATGCACCTCCCCTTACCTTTCTGTGTAAGAACATGTTTTTACTCAAGTATGGTTCCATAAAATATTGGTATAATTATTTATTTTGTACCTAATATTGATGTTTTTTGAGTTATTAAAGGTCTCAATGGTGTCTAGGGATTTTCAGAGTCCGTAACACAAATTTTTGAGAAAATGGACATATTGTACAATTAAAGTAAACCATGAAGAAAGGGTTCATAGCTAGATCTAACTGTGCAGGTGGTCTTCGATTTCAAGTAGACCTCTTAAACACATTTGGCACATGGTTTCACTAAAATTGTGGCCTAACCATGTGTGTACCCCTCTTCTCTAGGTACTCGTGCATGGTTTGTCTACTGTTTGTCAAATCGTGTGGAAAAACTGTGCACAGGATAAATTTTTGGTAGTTTTAAAATTTTTCCCTTAATGATATAATTAAACCATCCTTCTTTCCAAATCTGAATTATTGTAGGATTATCTTTCATTCCTATATCATTTACACTATTTGAAGGCCTATCCAAGGGATAAAGAGATATCATTCATCCAGGATTAGTTCAATCTTCCATTTGTTATGTTGGATGTGTAACGGTAAGTACTCCAGTCAGTTTGGGCCATTCTTCTAATTCTTTCTCTCAACCTAGTTAAGGAGGTGTGAGATTGTTTTGCTATTTCTCATATATACTATAATAAAATCTGAATTAGAGGCCATTTTTGAAGGAGGAGAGTCGTACAAGCCTATGGTTGTTGGTATATAACTCATCCCTCAAGTTCATTGATTTTGGAATTGTCGTGTAGGGCCCACGGATTTCATCGTGTGCCGTTTACTGAATGTATATTCCATGATAATAATCATTAGAACTGTGTAGTTATAATTTTTCAAAATATGTGATTATTTGTTAGTGGTTACGTCCACAACATCATCCATCCCATGTAGTATTTTTTTTCCTATAATTGTTGTTTTAGTGTTTTGACACGTTTGAGGCGTCGTTCGGGTATGCCTTTTAATGAACCACATATGGTTGATATTTTCTATATTAAATGGCTTGATTTAATTTTGTAATAGAATAATGGAAATTACCATGTATTCTCACCACTTATCCTTCCTAAGGTAAGTTCTTCAATTCATATTTTAATGTGAAATGGAAATTGTAATGTATACTAAGTATATTACATGGCCATATTAAGAATAATTGAATAATAGGTTTCCCATCTATAGAACCCCTTACCATGTTTATAGAAGGTAGTGGAGTGAACATTGATTATCAAAATTCCAAAAATAGGTTAAATTAATGGTTGCATGCTACGTGGCCTTGTCACCCTAATAAAAGGAAAGGCATGAATAAAATGGACTTATTAATCAATTATGAATTGAATAAATAGTTTCATCAAAAATTATATTTATCACACTAATGAAAGGTATTGTATTGAACCTTAGGAATTATATATGACTTCTAAATCAAAATGTGAGTGGCCAGACTTGATTTCACCTTGGATTCCTCAGGGAATTCCATGAGTTCTCAAGGACTACACTCTGAATTCATGGATATGACTTGCTTAGTTTGAGACCCTACTTGAATCAAATCCTTATCTAACTTTGAATGCTCAGTATGACATCGTAGGATACATCTTTTAGTTTTATAGATGCCTTGGATACACACCATGGATCCGACATTGACATGTAGTTTCCATGGTTAAATCCCATTAGGACCACTCATTTCTTTCCTTGTTTTACATTGGATAGACTTCATAGAATCTGTAGAAGACTTAATGAGTAATGCCTTGGACTATGATCCTTGGATTACACTCTTACCTATTTTTCATGATATCGTAATTATTGAGTTAGAAACCCTTGACTTCTACATTTCATTGGTTGTTACCATGGAACTTCATTACGAAATATCATTATAGGTTTCCTTATTACATATTGGAACATTCACTATTTTTAAAATGTGACATAATCATAAACTGGTAAAAATCAAATAATTAATTGGTTACATGCTCATACAATAGCTGAGGGATGAATCGCGTACTTGGGTGTTTAGTAACATTGTTCGTCTTTACCTTATTTCTGCATTCTTTCACACTATTGCATTTCTGTTACATAGGCTGGATGTTATAGACACCATTGGTGGTGGCCTGCTAAGCATAATCGAACATCCTCTCTAGGCACCATTTGGTACATATGGTAGATTATGTGAATGAAGGTGTTCATAAATGTAAGCATACAACTTTGAACACTTGATTAATTGTTGTTTAGAATGGATCTTAAAATAAGATGACCAACCCGGAGCTTGGGATTCATGGAATAGTCTTTTTATTCCCTTTATTTATTTTTGGACCATGTTATTTATGATATATTATATCCATGTTTTCTAGTTTTCTAGTGACATGAAAAATCATTATCTTTTATTCTAGTTGATTCAATTATTGTCATCCTTCTCTATATATTACTTTTTTTCCGATTCTACCATTTACTTAATTTTCTTCCCCTATTTACCTCTGTTTATATTTATCCATGATGCTACACTATATTAATGAGGGAATTGTCTCCCCATGGGCACACCGTAGGCCCTCATTTCTAGTCAGTAGCCTTTAATGTTTAGGGAGATTCAATTTGGGCTATGTGGCCCACAAGTCTCAGGGATCCTATTAAGTGGCATCAGGGTCTGTGATTTCACAAAGAGTTATTAGTTCAATTATTTTCTTACATTATAATTTGGAGACAATAAATTGGGGATTATGATTGGTTGGGACTTTTTCTTAAGTCATTCTTGTGCATTGCGAACCCTAGTTTGAGGTAAAATAAAATTTTCACAAAATATAATTATTTTTCAATTTTTCATATTATATTTTACATTATTTAACCATTGGGTGAGGCACATGATGTGTGTTGTTTTTGATTATTAGTCTGATTGAGGATTTCATTCATCTATTTCTCGATGATATGAGGAGAAGGAGCATTGCTACATGAATCATTATAGGCACCTATAATTGTCATGTCCTGCATATTTCCATGCCATAAAGGTTCATTTCACTAATTTTCATTAATTGATATTCCTAGTATTGATGAGTGATGTGGTGATAGTTAGATTATTCTTTTATTACTATTTGTTGTGAATTAGTTATTTCCTATCTCAATTTATGAGGTGTAGGTCCATCATGGGTTGGGAAGGGTAATTTAATTAGTCGATACATTATAATTTAAATAAATGGGTGTTTCTTTCATTGATGATGTGTATGTGAACTCATTCCATGGGAATGGATATCCATTATAAAGTGAAACATGAATTATAAAATGAAAATGATGCATGTCCTTATCCTGTCTTATTATGTTTATGAAAGCTAAATGAGTGTACCTGATAATTATATGTAAAATGAAATGAAACATATAATTGAGTACTTACCAGTACCTAGCTATATAAATGGGTAGTTGGGGTAGTATACCTAGGGTAGTGATATCTTCCTTTTTTATATTCCCTTGTTCTGAGGTATGTTCTTGGCATTTGTAGACTAAGTCACCATGACATCCTCGTATCAAACGATGGGAAGGTGGTGACGATCGTGCTCCAGACATGGTGGACCATGAAGTAACATTCATACCTCCATGAGTGCCACCTGAGGTACGACTTGTGGTACCTGATTTGGGAACTGAATCCGATGTTTGTGATAGTTTCCTATGTCTGATGTTGTCCATGGATGGTCCCCTATGAGTTGCACAAATGATAGTTGATCTAACTCAAGATTTCCAGTAGTAGCATACACCTACCTTCTTAGGGGATGGTGTTCCCTATGATGATGATTCATGGATGGAGCCCACCCTATCTATATTTTGGAATCTAGAGATGCCTCTAGAGTGGGGGGGAATCTTTCCACCTACATTCTTCTGGATTCGGCCAAGCATTAGGGAGATGTAGTTACCCAAGATGATCACCATCAAGGCATGCCATTTTTTAACTTTCAGACTATATTCTATGATTAGTCCATTCCACATCCACTGAGAGCTGATAGATCTATATATTTTATGCATCTCAAGAAGGATTCCTTTTCAGTTATGGGATATTCAATTTGTTTCACTGAGTTATTTCACTAAGCACCGCTTCTATCTATTGATGAGGTTTCCCATGTTAGACACTTTGAGGATGTTCTTATGTATTCCATATATATGTAGGTGAATTCCTTTATCCTTCCTAATTTTTATGAAATAGTCAATCAGTGAATTATAACTGAATGTAATATGAGGGATGAAAATAGTACTAGGATTAGAGCATCAATGTCTTGTTAGGCCAATAGTTCTTCTAGTGGCAGGATGCATTCCCTCAAGGTTTCTTATTAGGGTAATGACAACCAAAGTACCCATTTTGATTGATTTATGGCATCTCATTTGTGTGAATGATGGGGAAACCTAAATCCCCATTGTGATAGAGACCCAATTGAGTGTCAGTCATCCATCCATATGGGGCATCTTCAGCAATTCTGTAGGGCTATTCCACAAGCTTCGAGTAGAAAAGGGTCCATTCCATCTCAAACACTAGGAGTAGCTTCATTTGAGTCATGTTAGGTTGGGAGTTGGAATAGAACTGATAGGTCTAGTCGAGGAGGAGGTTGTGGTTGTGGTATCCAGAACCCTCAACATTATCTGTCCTAGTAGAGAAGTTATGATCATGGAAGTCCAGTTGTTTCAATATGTCATGGATCATGCCTGTTGCATGTACTATAGACAATACACGCGTATCCGGATGTGGGACCATCTATAGTATGAGGTACTATTCCAGTGGAATCTACTATAGTATCTACACTATTTGATATAGGTTCTTTGAAATATTTTGTCTCAGTATCTTTCATGGAAAGTCTTGAACATGAGATACAATATTACTGTGGGGTAATGAACCTAGATACAGTGTTAGGAGTGTGGTTAGCGGGAATACACCAATGTATGGACTGGCCCATTAAGGTAGGAAGTTACCCATTCTTATGGAATCTCTTTATTATCATGAGTATGGTATCTTATGACATTCGCAAGATGCATTGGTTGGTTAAGTATCATGCTTTTGTAGACTGGTATCACTATTGGTTATTGTTTACATCACCAAAGGGAAACAATTGTCTACATAAGGGTGAGTTGGATATCTTGTCTGGTATAGTGAGAGTGGATCATCACGTGATAGGTGGAGTGACCACCCTGATTTAAAATCTCTTCATAGAGGAACAAGGTTTACTTCAAGATGATTTTCCTCCAGTAGCGGGTCATTTCTAGTTTTTTATAGTGGTGTTGTGTGATTAGTGGAATTAGAATGTTTGTCTGGTTTATGGATTGATCCTGAACATGGATGGAAGTGTAGCTGGACATGACTACATGGTACATGCCAAGAGGAGGATTTAGAGCTGGAGGTTCATGCTTACAGAGTGTTTTAGATTTGGTTGTTTGAGAGGGTATGGAGTTTTCCATCAGATCGGGCATGTACATTGACACAAGACACTTGCTCGCCGAATTGTCTTGCAATGGTGGAGAGCATTTTCATGATCAATTGCTGGGGAGGGGCAGCTTCATGTTTTCATTTTGGTTTTACTTTTTCGTTCTTTAGGTGTGAGTTGTATTAATTTTATGAATTCTATCATGGTTTCCCCCTTCATCCCATAAAAGGGGGATTGATAAAAATAAAAAAAATTTAGGCCTTCGGGTCATTGGAGTCAGTAGTGGGTCATTTCAGGGATGTCTTTATGATGATTTTTCTAGCATACGTCCTTAGAGAGAGTTAGAGTTTATGATCTATCTTTTTCTAAGAGCATCTCCAATTGTCATTCCATCATACAGGTTGGAGGCAATAGAGCTAAAAGAGCTCAAGTGGTTGTTAGAGGATCTATAGTTTAAGGTATTAATACAACTCAGTACATTATCTTGGGGCCCACCTTTGCTTTTCACCAAGAAGGTATACCAAAATTTACTTCTGTGCATGGATTACAAATGGTTGAACTAGTTTATAGTCAGGAGCTGTTAACCAATGCTACGAATATAATAGCTCTTCAACCAACTCCAATGATATATTTCCTTCTCAAGGATCCATCTGATATCAGGATATCATCAGGTATAATGCAGGCTATCAAACATACCACAGAAAAATTTCCACAGCAGCCATGGTCTATGAGTACCTTGTTATGTCATTTGGTCTTAGAAAATAACCCACCAATTTCATTTCTCTAATGAATAGGTTTCCCCATCCCTATATTGATTATTTTATCATAGTCATTGTGGTTCAAATCTTATTGTATTCTCACACTCGTAAAAACATTCCAATCATCTTGAGATCATTCTGAGTAAACTGAGGGAGCATTATCATTGTATCAAGATCCCTAAGTGTCACTTATGGAGAAAAAAATTACTTATTAGTTCATATTATCTCAGAATTAGGTGTATCTATTGAACCTGAAAAGTTTACTGTTTTTGTTTACTAGGAGAATCCAAAGAATATGTTTGATATATGGAGTTTCTTAGGGATGGACGGATAATACATGTGTCTAATAAAAGACTTCTCAATCCTTGATTCACCTCTAACTAGTCTTATAAAGATGTTTTTCAAGTTCTTATGGTCATAAGTGTGCGAGAAATCCTTTTAGGAGCTAAAAGGGGGCTTGTCTCACCACCAATTCTGATTCTACCAGAGCCAAGAAGAGGTTATACCATCTTCTTTGATGAATCATGAATTTTCATAGAAGAAATCATGATTTAGGAGGATATATTTTTTGCGTACTAGTCCCAGAAATTGAGGCCTCATGACATAAATTACCCAACAATTGACCTTGAGCAAGCATCAGTTCTTAATGCATTACATTTATGGAGATTCTATTTATTAGAAGAGATCTCTATAGTGTACAAAGACCACAATATCCTAAAATATATCATTACATAGCATGTCTTAAAACTCAAACATTAGATATGGGTAAAATATATAAAATCTTTTGGTTTTTAACTTGCTTATACGATTGGAAAGGGAAATGTAGTTACAGATGCGTTGAGCCTGAAAATTCGGGCACAAGACATATGGGAGACCAGTGATGGATAGAAGTTAATGACCATATTATTTGAGCTCCATCTATAGATTCATGATAGTCAGAAGTAGTCCTACCTCTCAACTTTGACAGGTGCCTCTTCCCTCATTGAGAAGGTAAAGGGTATTGAATTCTCAGATTCTAAGGGCTTAGATTTCTGTTAGAGTATATCAGGAGATAACCCACATCAGAATTAGTTTTTGGATAGATATGACATCATATGTATTCATGGACATTTATGGCGTCCTAAATATATGAGAGAGGGGTTGATATGTGATTACTATGATTCATAGTGGGTAGTTAATCTTGGAAACTCCACAATGCATCGAGATATGAGAAACCATTATTCATTAGAAGGGATGAAACATCAAATTACATGCTTTATCACTAGGTGTTTTAGCTATAATTAGGTGAAGGTGGGGCACCAAAGACCCAAAACCTTGTTACAGCTGTTTCTTTTCTTGAAATGGAAATTGGAAGATATTGATATGGATTTTCTAGTCAGCTTACTTGGGTTACTGAGGGGAAGTGATGATGTATGGGTATATATTGACTGGCTCATGAAAGTACCCCACTTCATTCATATTCAAGATAATTTATTAGTTGATGAGCTTAGAATATTGTATGTTTGTGAGATCATATGACAACAAGGTGTCTCACGTACAGTCGTTTCAGATAGGGACGCTCCATTCATGGCATGGTTCTAGAAAGGATTGCTGAAAGATGTTGGAAAAAAGGTGTTTCTAAGAACATCTTTTCACCCTCAAACTGATAGACAATCAAAGTAGACAATACATGTTTTAGTGGACATTCTCCAAGAATTGTCCTTGATTTTGGAAGTTATTTAGAGAATCATATTCCTATCAATTAGTTCACCTATAATAATAGCTTATAAGACACGGTTCATATGGATTCTTTTGAGGCCTTTTATGGTTGGTCTTCTTATTCACCCATATGCTAGAGAGTGGTGGGTGAGGTAGCACTACTAGGTCCTCATCTCATTTAGGAAACTTTGGATCAGGTAAATATGATCAGAAATTGTATAGCTACTACTCAGTCTAGATATAAATCTTATGTTGATCATCGTTCATGACCTATATATTTCAAGGTAAGGGATCGTGTTTTCCTTCAGGTATCACCCAGGATAGGTAATAGATGGTTATGGAATTAAGGGATGTTTTCACCTTGTTACATGGTGTCATTTGAGATTCTAGAGAGAGTACGGATGGAAGTCTGTTGGTTTCTATTACTTTTGAGTTACCGTACTGTGCACGATGTCATTCATATCTCACAACTTCTTCAATGTCAGGCCGACCAATTTCATATGTCTTACCCCAAGGAAGTTGAGTGAGATTCCAATGATACCTTTGAGTAGTATCCAGTATGCATCATTTACCAGAGCATGAAGGCTCTCTAAGGTCAGTCATCCAAACTAGTATGGGTGATATGGCAGTATGACCACACACAGGATGAAACATGGGAGCGGGAGACTGACATACATAACTAGTGGCCAGATTTCTTCTCAGATAGTGTCTCACTACCATTGAAATGTGAACATGGGGATGTGTTATTTTAATGGTGGAAGACTGTAAGAACCTAGTATTTTACACAGGTATGAATCCTTTAAATTTCTATCTATTTCAATATTTTGGACATAATATGGATTTCTTTTGAGTTAGTGAAAGTCACGAGGGTTTATTGGTCTTGTTCAAAGTCTGGAACCCAATTTTTTTTTTAAAAAATGGAATGGCCATATGGTTAGAGTAAACCCTACAGAAAGGAAGAATTTTTAGATCTAATTTTGTCAATGGTCTATAGTTTCAGGAAGATCCATTTTTCATTGCTAGCATACGGTTTCCCTAATCGTGCGGACTTGCCATCTGAGTACTCCTCTTTATCAAGAAACCATACAAGTTTTTCACAGGGTTTTCAGACTATGTGTACAAACCAGGAGAAAGATAAATTTAGGGTAATTGTACTTTTTCTCCTTAATGATATAATTAATCCATCCCTCTTCCCTAATCCAAATTGTAGGGGGTATAGCACCCATTCCTCTCATTTTGGAGCATTTTAAGGCTTAATATAGGGATACATAGATCTTTTTCATCTAGTATTCATTTGATATTTCATTTGTTATATTGGATGTGCAACGGTAATTAATCGAGTCTATTTGAGATGTTTTTCTTCTCCATTTCTCTCGATCTAATTGTCGATGTGAAATAATTTTTTGTGTTTTTCTAATATCTAATCAAATCCAAGTTTAATTATAGGATAATAGTGGAGGAGAATAGTTGTATAAGCTTATGTTGGCTGGTCTATAACTCAACCCTCATGTTTTTTGATTTTCGAATTGTCGTGTGGGGCATGGTGATTTCATCGAGTTCCCTTTATTGAATTTATATGAAATTCTTTCAATCATTAGAACACTATGGTTATCATATTTCCAAATACATGATTATTTGTTCTTGGTTACACCCAAGATCTATTCATCCAATGTAGGCTGTTTTTTCCCATAATATTTTTAATTTTTTTACAAGTTTGAGCCATCGTTCATGTAATCCTTTGTTTGACCCTTTTAAGGGTAAGATTTTATATATTAAATGGCCTGATTTAATATGTGAATATAATAATTGAATGTACCATGTATTTTCACCACTTGACCTGCCTAAGGTAAGTTCTTCAATTGATAATTTAATGGGAAATGGAAATTGACAAGAATAATAAGTATATGACTTGGCCTTATTAAATATAAATGATTAATAGGTTTCACTTCTATAGAACCCCATACCATGTTTATGGAATGTATTGTAGTGAACCTTGATTATCAAAATTATTTAAATGGATTAAATGAATAGTTGCATTTTTTTTCCTTTTCACCCTTATAGGAGGAAAGGATTAAACCAAATGGGCTTATATATTAATTATGACTTCAATAAATGGTTTCATGCTCAATTATCCTTTTCACACTAATGAAAGGTAATGACCTGAACCTTCTTTATTATATATGTATTATTAATCAAAATAGAAGCTTCCTGACTCGAGTTTGCCTTAGATTCCTGAGTGAATTCCTTGAGCTCTTGAGAACCACATTCCGAATTCAAAGATATCACTTTCTTATGTTCAGACCCACCTAGAACCCAATCCTATTATAACATTGGATTCCCGATATGATACCATTTGACCCCTCATGTATTACTACAAGATTCCCTGGATACCCTCCTTGGATCCATCATTGACAAGTTGGTACCATGGTTAAATCCCCTCGAGCCCAGTTATTGAATTTCCCCATTTTACATTTGATAAACTCCATAGACTCATTAGGAAGCTATTTGTGGAATGACTTGGACTATGATCCTTGGATTACACTCTTACCCCTTAGCCAGGCTATAATCATTACATAGATTGGGACCCTTATGGTCTATGTTTCCTTGGTTATTACCATATAGCTTCATAACTAAATATATTTATAGTTTTCCTTATTATATCTTGGAACCTTAACTATTGTTAACATGTGACCAAAATCATAAAATGGTAATAATAAAATAATAAACAGGTTACATGTTGAGGCACCAGCAGAGGGATGATGTTGGTACTTGGGTATTTAGTTACATTTTAGTGCTTTACATTATATTTTAATTCTTTCAAATTGTTACATCTCCATTTCCCAGTTTGTATGTTATAGACACCATTGGTGGTGGACCACTGAGATTTATCTCAAACCCTCTTTGGGAATTTTCTAGTACATAGGGTAGATAACGAGAATACAGGTGATGATTAAGGGAAGAATATGGATTTGAAAGCTTGATTTCATACTATTTAGGGTGGTGATTGATATCATATCATCGAGCCGGAGCTCGAGATTCTCGGGATAGTTTTTTTCCTTTATACTTTCGTGGAACATGTTACGAATATCGTATTGTATCCATGCTTTCCAGTTTTGTTGTGAAAATACATATCATATTCGATTATTCTATTTGATTTAGTTATTTTAATCCTTCTATATCAATTAAACTTTTCATGTTTCACTATTGACTTAATTTTAATCTTTTATTTACCTATGTTTGTATTTATTTGTTGCGCTAGACTATGTTAATGAGGGTATTGTCTTCCCATGGACACACCCTTGTACCTCACTGGTAGTTGGAAGTTTCTGGAAACTGGGGATATTCACTTGATTCCATGTCGCCCATAGGGCTAGGGTCACCTATTAAGTGGCATTTGGTTCTAGGATGTCACATTCTAAAATCATAGTTTTCATATCTCAATGCTCCAAAATCTCAACTCAAAACCCAATTCACATCTTGATCCTTAACCCATATCTAAATAAATCACACTTAAGTGTTCCAGTTATCATATTTACATTCTTTGGCTCATTTTAAGATTAATTCAATCCACCAAAAAATGTAAAAAATCACATGGAATTTTCAACCAATTCAAAAAAAAGATGTTAAAATTATTTTCTTCTCATCACATATTACTCAATATTCCATTAATTTTTTTATCATTTAAATCATTAATATAAATTTTTAAAACCCAAAAAACATTTTATCGTATTCAATATTAACTAAAAATGAAATTCCACATGGAAGATTATCAGATACATGTATTATCTCATAACACAATTTTTAATACACACATTGTGGAATAAATTCATGACCTAGTGATTTTCACCATGTCATTATTTCATCCAAAACACCCCCACAATATAGTAAAAATATGAATTCAAATAAGTTTCCTTGATGTATATTTGTATCACTCTTCTATTGTAAATGTTGGTGACTTAGACCTAACTGGAAAAATACTTTTTTATTAATGTATTGTATATAAAGATTGTTACACCTTATATATTGATTAATAATAGTTTTATTACTTATGTTTATTTGATTTACATGATAATTTCCTTGATTTCTTTTTTATATCAAAAGGTTATAGTAGTTCCCACATATAACGACGACCTGTTGATAATATGACAGAATTCTTAAACAAATCTCTTATGGTCTAAACATGTTATAACACTGGGACACAGATGGTTTATAAATATCATTTGTTGGTGGTTCATTAGCATTGAGACTTTTTCTAATTATGTTAAAACATGGTTATATCATGTAGAGGATATCATCATGAATTATCCACTGATTAGAACACCACATGTTTTGGGTGTCATTGGATATTCATATCTATGAGAATTTCCTTATTCAATTGAATTGAGAACCTTATGAATGTCTATCATTGATCAACTAATTTTTTGTTTTTGGTGAGGTTTCATGCATTAGGTGCATCAATAATGGTATCATGTTAATTGAATGAACAATATAGGATTTGACACTTTCATATAATAAGATGATATATTTGGCCACTTGAAATGGATGGTTAATCCTTGAAAAGTCAATAGCCATGATAGATGAATGAATATCTATAAAATGAAATTTTTAAATATTAATAATGTATTAAAATTTGATGAAACAAATTATAAATCTCGTGTAATGGGATATCAAGTGACAAAAAAATTATGTTACATAGTAAATGTTTATAATATATTATCATATTAATGACTTATCCTTTCCATTATAGGGGACATGAATCGTTTATAGTTATCACTCATGGTTTGGGATTATGAATCACTATTATTGAGTTAAATTTGAAGACGATTTTACATAAATTGTATCTTCATGTTCCACTAATTCGGAAACATTGGAGTTTAGGATGATGAAGGACCCATGTGTGATAGCTAGTGAATTTCTGAGTGTGAAAATCATCAAGTAAATAAATTAAATTATATTATAAAAGTTTATAATGATAATAATGGAATTTATTTCTCAATGTATTCACAGATTATTTATAATCAAAGAAGTGGATATGGTAAAAGAATTCAATTGAATATTTAACATTTAATAATTTTAAAATTTTACATCAGAAATGTGCGAAGTTATTAGATTTTAAAACACCATGTGATATTTAATAAATTCACAAGTTGGTGATAAAATATCCATGATTCTTATGATAAGATTAAAACTCATTAGTGGCCATACAGATCATTTTTATGCTTATATTTATTTAGGTAATAAATTCAGATTAAATAAATATTTTTCCTTACTATAAAACCAAAATTATAGTCCAAAATTCAGCACAAAAGTCTCTTGAATGAATTTTGGTTCTATCCCCCTCTCCCTTATGTTCTACAATGAGAACCCTGAAGAAATAAAGAGGTTAGATTGATCTCATCTTATAACATTGAGTTCACATTATTCAGGTGATTATGTATTAATCATAAATCACATATAATATTCATTATATCCCATGATAGTATATAATAGATGCACTATGAGCTTTCAGTGCATAGTTGGATGGTCTATACGATGCCTCACTTGGTGACTTTGAGCTAGGATGATCTAGAGACGTGTGGAATACACCAAGACCACTCTATTTCATAAATGTCTGGTTATAATTATTTGACTTGTATGTAAATTTAATTGAATACAATCCATGAAATGCCTTATGTATTTCATAGGTTCCACCCTTAATACCCCACTCTAAATTTTCCTCCCTCACTCACCCAATAGAATCACCTAACAACCCTCTCCTCCTTCCTTTTTAGTTTTGAAGGACATCCCTTATTCATTGGTTAATTAATCATATGTCTAAGGATTTGGTAAGATTGAGTTAATAATTTGATTCTTCTTCCTCCTTTATTCATTTATTTCATTGGAATGTGATCTCTCTTCATTTATACCTAATTAACCCAATGTTCATGGATTTTTTCTTCTTATTTGTTTTCTTCCAATTTATCTCAAACTCGATATTGTTATTGGATGAGTACATGTCTTACATTTTGATTTATGTGGCCTCTAATCAATTAAAATAGTATCAATAAATTTCAATGTTCATGGGTTGTGCAGTCAAACCTACATTACATGCATTGACCTTAATTTTAGTATTTTATGTTTTAAATAAACAATTTCTATTATTTTTTTCCAAGTACATGATATTAAATTCTAACCATGAAATATATTCCAAGGGGATTTTTTGGTTTAGAAATGGACCATAATAAATGATTATGTTAAATAGAAAATTAGATTGGTTTTAAATTATTTGTAAATGGATGAAATAGAAATGGACAAGGAGATCAAATAAGTGGTAGTAAATTATATTTTGAAATGGTAAAGTTTGAAATTTTATTGAAATAGATTTGTTTCTTGAAAAATTAAAATTGATAACATATTCCTTTATTAATATATAGAGTATCAAGTTGGTTAACTAAATAGGAAAAGAGAATGAATTATTATGAAATGAAGTAATGAGATTGTGATTTCTCATATTGATATAGTGAATTGGTCAACCATGGGTAATGAAATGGGTAATTGATGATATGGTGAGAATAATTGTTAATTGAATTATATTTTTTATAATAATATAGTAAATGTTAGCATGTGAAATGTATATTGGTATAAATGGTAAGGTTCAATGAGATGGTAAATGGGAAATGAAATGGTAAACTGATATATTTATTTATTAATTTTATTGATGTGTGTATTTGGATTATGAATGATTGTGTGGAATTATATATGTTATGGATTGAAAATTCCCATGGGGAGTTCATTTCAACACCTTTTGGTGGTCATGAATCCTTATGGAAAATAAACATTATTACGGACAGTATACACCCATTGGTGGGGTCATGATACTTATATAAAAAATACCCTTTAGGGTAGTCATTAAACACCCTTTAGGGTGGTCATGGTACTTATATGGAAAACACCCCTAGAGTGTGGTCATTAAATTCATGTGTAAAATACACTTTGAGGTATTTAGAAAAAACTATTCATGTTGTTTGAGGAACTTGTAATAAAAATGATCCTTTATGGTTGTTTTGATACTTAATGTGGTTAATGGTTAGATTCTTCCCACTACATGATTAAAGAAATTTGGTACTGGAAAAAGTTTGTATGAAAAACCATGGATGTGTCACATATCGATATGTCTAATAAGGTATGAATCCTATTTTGTCTATATATATTTGGTTTTGGAAGAGATGGAGGTTCTTAGTGGCTCAAAAAAGTTGTTTTGGCGTATTCAGGTTCATAGAGGATAACATCATGGTATTGATGGTGGCCATGGTGTACCCTAGGATATTCTATGTCAAACAACCAATGATAAAATTAGCTTGGCCCTGAGTGGGTACAAGTGGTGTATAACCTATGCACCATGTCGAACAAGGCTCACCACATGCATGTTGTAGGCTATGTCTAGGCTAAAATGACCAAGGTTTTAAGGAATGGAAATGGATAGTGCCTATGGCTAATATCCTGCATGAGTCGAACCGAGCATTTTTTAGAAAACCATGGTATTATGGTGGTGGTTTCATACTTTTGAAATGTCTAATAATCACCTGATATTATAAGGCAGATTACCCTAGCCACATGAAATATTAATTGCAGGTTTTAGTGCATTTGTTAACTCACTTTTATTGTATAAAATCTATCTTCCTGTGAACATTAGATTATATTTTATATAATGAGCCTTAAAGAGATGGTTTTGGGAATTCCACTATTACCTATTAGAGGCTTATGGTGAATCCCTTATTATTCAGCTTAATCCTTGTTGTTCTATGTTTATATGAGAAATATCCACTCATTTCCCATTACTAGTTTTGAATCAAAAAATATTTTATTCATTATTGAGTTAGGTGTCATTCATATGGTTTATTACAAAGTAATCCATGATTTCTTTTGTATCTATTTATTTTTTTTATGAAATGGTGATTTTAATTCCATGAAAAGTATAAAGTGATGATTTTAAATCCATGGGACGTGAAAAATTCCATAAATGGCAATAGAAATGAACTCAAAAAAGATATTTTGGTTAAAAAAATTATTGATAAACATATTCTATTTGTGAAAGGACTCAAACATTATTTTTAAAATAAATTGGTTTTAAAATAATAGAATCAATACGTTATTGATAGTGAATTTTTTTTATGAAAATATGGGAATTGAAAAGAAATGGGTTTTTACTCAAAATATGTTTTATGAAATTTAAAGTTGGATTATTGAATGGAATGAAAATGTAGTAGAACATCATGAATACCATAAGAAATGGAAAAACATGTGACATATGAATGTTCTATTGGAGTTATCTATCACTATAGTTGGGTCCCCTATTTCCATGGATTTTTAATGGGTAGCCTTTCTGGGGGACCTAGGTTATCAGACATTACATACTACTTTTACGAGCTACTAGTCATGTTTATTTGAGTTATATATGCACTTACATTGGGATTAGACCATTGGTACGATATTTATATATTACATATATTTTATTTTGATATGATTATTGTCACACTTGTTGTGGATATTAATTCTTTAAACTTATTTATTGCTTCTGATTATCACTCATAGATAAGTTTCTTGACATTTTATTTGTTTATTGAATATGTTATGAAATAAATAGGAATCTAAAGGGTGATTTTTATATATAAAATTATATCTTATCGAAATGTTTTTATAAATATTCTTTAATCGTGAAATAAATGATTCATGTGGGTATAAATATCATTGATTCTCTTTTGGTATCCTACTAAGGGTTAGTGGTCTCGTAATAATTTTACTTTTGGTAATTTGTAACCTTGGTATAATAGGATGTAGATAAAGTAAAGAGTTTCATTGATGGAATGGGTTTACTAGATCGTCTTTCCTTCTGGTGTGTTGGGATGGATGTGACTTATGGTTACATGGAGATGGGACATTGGGTTTCTTTGATTTCCTTTTTTTCTTTAGGTTTTTATATAGATTTGTTATCTAGTTTTTTAGATGTACCTTTTTGTTTTTCTTGTTTTTGACATATGTTTTATCTTTTATATAGGTTAAGATACTTTATTTTATTTAATTATATTGTATATCTATTTAGGGTAAAATAATTCCTATGTTCTTTTTTACGGTACCATGGTGCTTATCGCCAGCCTATGGAGATTTGATACATTCTTCAGTCCTTGTGGAGGGCCAATTTTGGTGACATTAATGGTTAAAATTGGTTGGTATGTTATAAATTAGTAACAAAACGGTAGTTTATCATTAAACCCTATGATTGTTCTTTTTTATCTCCCTATTTTTATGTGGTTTTTTATAAACTGGAGATAGGACTATCAGAAGAGGAGTGGTATTGTGGGGGTGTGCCTTCCCATATAATTTTCATGACATGATACAAGTTGCAATGGGAATTTAGGTTTTTTATAACATCCATGTTTATATTATTATCCTTTTGGATTCAATTTTCAAAATTTTATTTACTATAATAGATCTAATTTTATTCGAAATGGTTCTCATACACTTTGTCTGAGAGAATATAGATCCGTAAAGAAAAAACTATTTGAATTCTGTAAAGGAATCTATAGAGTTAGTAAAATAGATGAATCTCTTGGATAATTTGGTTTTGGTGGAAAAAATAATCCAACCAATCCATTCTATGGTCCATATGGAAATTATTGAACTAGAACGTTGGTTTGACCATACTATGAAATTAATTATGCTGTATTCACCAATATTTATTGGTAACATGGGACCCCAATAATCATAACAAGTGAATGGGTGGAATAAAAGGATTTTACACTACATGAAAACTCTAGAAGAAATTAAGGTTGGTTTCATAACATATATTCTTGAAGGTTTATAAAGTAAGTGGTTGGAATATATTATGAAATCCATGTTTCATGATGAGCTCACCTAGACTAATTTTAATAAAGGCTTGAATCAAAAATATTATACTGATTTGATTATAGTGGAAAAGGTTTGGGAGTTAATTTATTTGGAGTCGGGTGATCTTTCTATCATGGAGTATGCTACTCAGATTTCAATGTTTGAGAACCTATCCCTAATGCTTGTTTTTAATGACTATCTAAAGACAATGTGTTTTGAGATGGGATTAAGGCCCGATATTTAGTAAATAATGATTATTATATTCCTACCAACCTTGATAGATGATGTGGAAAAGATATATATGGATGAGGTGGATATATCTTAGAAGAAATGACTCTTTATGTCATCATTGATATAAAGAGTAACCCATAGTTCGTTTTTTTCTACAAGAGGATGCGGGGAGACCAAAACCAATGTTTTGGTAGGATTTTAGAAAAATCCTCACGGTAGATTCAAGTATTCTGTTACCAATACAAAAAGTGGGGTTACCTCAGACCATATTGATGGGAATTACTCAAGGTATGTCACACATATGGGAAATCTAGACATCTTTAGCATTTCTGTGAGAGATCATCCTAGGGAAATGGACTTGGATCCACCTTTATAAAGGGCTCTAGGTTTAGATATGAAACAAAAAAATGAGTGGGATATCCACATTATCCCAAGGGACATTCTTGTGTTGTAAAGAAAATGAAGGATGGGGGTGGACATATCTATTCTGTGTAGTATGTACTAGAGGAGTTAGAGGAAATATTGGTAATTATGAGGGGTATAGTGTCTATTTTATCTTATATTGTTATTGATTTTTTTTGATATTGGTGTAACTCATTACATTATCATATCCAATATTATCGTTGTGTTGGTCTTTCACACATAGTTGATTCCTTTCATGATGAATTTTTCCACTCCTTTTGGAAAGAAGTCAAAGTAGGTTTTTGGATTTCCTGAGTTTCAGGTTATGTTAGGCAACAAATAAATAATTTTGGATTTCTTAGTTCATTATCTTAACATATTTTGTCCCATAATTAGCATGAATTGTATGGTAATCTATAAATCCTAGGAATATTAATATCATCACTAGGTGTAGTTTCTTTTTTGATGTATTCACTCATTTCTTTTGTGGTGATTATTGTCATTGATTAGGGAGAGTGGGTCCAATTTCTCTTAGATCCATCTTCCATTGGTGGTGAGTGAGTATCCCAACGTTTTTATAAATGATTTTTCTAGGTTTCCTCCTTATAGAGAAGTTGGGTTTTCAATAGACTATATTTTAAGGATGAGGACAGTTTTTTACCTTCTTAGTGTAAAATACCCATTAATTGAAGTAATTTAAGCTTATTCTTGGGGATCTTAGGTTTAAGGTAATTATTCATCACATCATTTCACTGTGGGAATTTATAGTTCTCTTTTTGAAGAAGGTGAATGGGGTATTTGAAATTACTTTTATTATCGGAAACTCATCCATGTTATGGTTAAGAAAATATATCCCTTTCATAGTATTGATTAACTTGTATATTTTATAAAGGTAACCCAGCACTTTTCAAATATTTTCTGAGGTCAGGATACCATCAAATAAGGTTCCCAGATTTATATATTCCTAATATGGAATTTAGGATTAGGTTTGGAAATTATTAGTATTTTTTTAGGTTGTTTGGCCCTACTAACCACCTAAGGTATTCATGGATTTTATGAATCGAATATTCCATCAGTTGTTAGGTTGTTTTGTGGTTATTTTTTTGGAATATATCATCATTTACACTAGATCAGAGTAGGATTATCATTATAATTTAAATATAATCTTTGAAATCTTGAGATAACATCTTCTTTACTTTAGATGTGAAATTTCTGGACCATGTGATTTATGAGAAGGGTGTCTTAGTGTGTCTTGAATAGATTTAGGTAGCAATATCTTGGGATAATCATAGAAATTTTTTTCCTATCCAATGATTATTAGGGTTAGTTGGTTAGTACAACTTCATTGTTTAGGACTTCTATAATAATTCAGATACTATGAAAAACATAACCCTTTTGGGTGTAAAGTTTGTTTGGAGTGATCAGTTCCAATGATCTTTTGAAGAGTTAAAAGTAAGATTAACTTTAAATAACGAATTTATTCTTCCAATGATGGGTTTGGGAAACATGGAATGGGTTTGTGTTGAGATATGATGAAGGGGAGAATATTGTAGCTTATGGATCTCATTAATAATACCCTTGTGAGAAGATATACCCCATTTATGATCTTGTGTTGGTGGTAGAGATCAATGATCTTAATAATTGGTGCCACAACTTCTTCAATGAGAATTTGGTGTGTATTAAGACAATAATATTCATAGGTAAATATTCACTCAGAGGGATATAAAAACAAGACATATATAATATGTGGAGTACCTCCAGTCCTTTGATTTTTATATTGGATACACCCCAAGAAAAGTGATCAATTTGAAGGCATTTTTATTAGAAATTTTCAGAATTATTCATTAAAGGATTCAATGGATGTGTAGTGTTTGATATTCATGATTCCTAATATTAACATGCATGAAGGGAAGGTTGAAAAATAGGTATTCCTATATTTTAATTAGGAACGATCATCTATATATATAATAGCCATGGACCCACACTCTTGAATTTTGTGTTGATATCCATAACTTTACAATTATGGGTTTTATGCTAATAATTGTGACACAAATTTTTCATCTAAGTGTTACAACATCAAAAGGAAAAGATATATAATGTACAAATTTGAGGACCTCTAAGGCTAACTGTTTTAGATATTTTACACAATCTCTTACATAAACAAATCATATCAAATTGGACTCATAAATAATCAGAATTACATTTCTCCCATTTAACCTGACAATTATTACCTCACAATAGGTAATCAACATCACCCTTTTGAAATCCTTTATAGATATTAATTTTTCAATTTCAATCTTTAAATCCAGGGGAATAGGAAACAGAATTAGGGTGAGATCATATTCTCAGTAAGAGGAAATATAAGCATGGACAATTATATGTCATTAATTAGAATAAGAGTACATAAGTGTATGATGACGTAATCAAAGTACATGATTTAAACAAGAAATAACACAAACCCATCAATACCTACACCATAAAATCTGAAAATATTGATATGGAAAGATTCATCATAATCAATACTCGTGAACCATTAAATATCAATATCGATCATTAAAAACATTATAAACCAATAGAAATCATAGAAAAAACATAAAGGTATCTTAGTACATCATTTTGCTTTTCAATATTATAAATGGAATAACCATGTAGTCGACTTCTATACATGTCACTCTTACAAATGGAGTATCCATACGGCTGACATACATAGCTAATGTATTAGAGGGATATCATGGACCCACCCCTCATTTTTTAACACATAACCACCCATAAAATGTCCAAGTACCATTTAAAAATCATCACACATGAAGGATATCATAAAATAATTAGAGTAACTAACAACCCCTATCATAACTTGATTAACCCATGGAAAAAAACATGTTCTATAACAATCTCATTAATGAAAATAAACTAATAGAAAGGAATTGGTTTCTATAAATATCTCTTTAAAACATGATTAACCTCTAGAAAGGAAATGGTTTCAATACAAATCTTTTCGAAACATGAATAACCTATTTAAAAGAAATTAGTTCCATAACAATATCTTTGAAATAAGATTATGGTAATGTACCAAACATTCATTGATGAAAATTCCTCTAGCTCTTTTTTGTAAATATATTATTATGTAAAATGGTTTCTTAAAACATATGAACTTCCTTGGTTTTATGTGTTTAGATTTTAAAATACCATTAAGAATTGAGACTATTGCTAATATAGTCGTTGAATAGTGATCACATGATTAATATAAATGCAGGGCTTTAACTAATACAATTTAATCAAACAAAGGAAGCGATGGACTCATCCAGTAGACTTTCCTTATACGAAGCCCATTTTTCGAAGCTTAGAAAGAAGTTGGTGGCATTGGGCTTCTCTCTTGACCAAGCTCAAGCCGAGCTTGAATACGTTTAGCTTGAGAGGAACTGACTACGGGAGAAGTGGAAGTTGATAGATATTACCACCCGAGCAATGTTATCCGAGCCACCCCAAGAGTCTATCAGCGTCGCCCACCTTACCCTTCGGTCTTATGCGGGTGTTATAAGGAGTTATGTAACAAAACATTAGAACTATTATATGTGCATTAATTTTTATAATATAATGAATATACATTCATTTTATTATTGTTACTTTTTAAATGATTTTTTCAGTGCAAATAGTATTTTTAGTTAATATTCAACTAAGAAATATATATTGATGAAATAATTTATTTTGGAATTAAATAATATTTTTAATAAAATATTATTATTATAAAATTACTTTTTATTAAATATAAATTATCTTATAATTTTATGAATTCAATTGTAATTTTTATTAATTTTTGAAAACCATTTTTATTGAAACCCATGCATTTTCGATAAATGTATATTTTTATTTTAAAAGTGAAAATTTTCATATTTTGAAAATAATTTATATAAAATAAATAATATTTCTGGAATTAGGAAGTCAAAATTATCCAATGGTGAATTTTTCATAATTTTATGAGCCAGTCGAATATTTGGGTAAAAATTAAATATCGTTTAAATATATATTGTGTTTTATAACATCATAATGACCCAATAGTGATGTAATAAAATACTATAAATGAAATGTTCGGACAATATATGTTTTACACTTAAAATAATGTGATTTTATATTTTTTGATTAAATTTTTGATTCCTTAATGGACCCTCCATGACTTATAAAACATTTTATCTTTTTAAATTAGTTTCCTTGAGTGTGTGACTCACCTCCACATAAGAAACCCATTTATTATCAGAAGTTTGGAAATTGGACATATAAAATATTTTTTCCACTTCCCTTTGGAAAACACCATGGTAAAAAACCATGGGCTGGATTGTGATTTTTATTAGTTTAATGGGAGGTGTCCCAAACCCAAATAATAAAGAATTTCCTCTCCTTTCCTATATAAACCCACACAATATCCAGCTTCCTCTTCACTCAAAGCCTTTGGAGTTCATCCGACCTCTACAATAATATCTCTATAATCCTCCCAAGGTTCCCCAATCTCCCCAAAATCTTCTCTAAAGCCTCTCCCAAGCCTTTTGGATCACACTTCCAAGTAAGGGTTTTCTTCCTTTCTCATTTTTGTCCAATGTTCTTTAAGTTCTTATGAACTTTAAATTTCAATTATAAATGTTGGGGTATGGTTTTTAACCTCACTCATACTTACCTATTTATTTTTGAATGATGGGATAACCCTTTTTCTGTGATTAATTCCTTCCATGTACACCTGTTACTAGGCCGAAATTCCAAAAGGAATTTGTCTCTCCTCTTTTACATTCAAACAATTCATTTATATCATGAATCTAAATTCCATTACAATTGTTAGGACTTGTATCTATATGACCCCCTTAATATCAATATCATGTACACATGTTTAGACACCCCCTTTCCTTCTCATCAACCATTTTTATGTACTCTTCTGTCACGCCATTATGAAGCTGAAATGGCACGACATTTTTCCAAGCCAAAGTCATTATGTAGTGAATACCATGCCAATTTCTCAATCAAGGGTATTCACCATTATACAAATTTACATAATTATTATATAGTTTCATGTATGAAATAAAATTTATTTTATCATGGAATAAATGATGATGTTTAATGAATCAATGTTTTATGATCCATGTGGCACACTTATGCATGAAATGAAATGTTTAAGAAGGGTGCACCCTGATAGCGCTTCAATGCATTAGGTAAAGTATAATATCATGATACATCATGTGCAATGAGTGTTGACTCATTATAATTCAATTTCAAAAATGTTTTACTTGTGATTCATATGCAATGATGGTTTACACATTCTCAAAGTGCAATGAGCCTTGGCTCATGTTAATTATATGTTAAATGTTGTTGCCACATTTCCATGTTATGATTAACATGCTTTATCATCCCTTTATGTTCATGTTTATCTTGTTCTCTATTGATATTCCTATTGTCTAACATTTATTTTTTCCCTCATGTTATTCAATATATATTCCCTTACTGGGCATTATAGCTCACCCTTTTCTTATGCATGTCCTTAGGTTATCCTAAGCAATGCATAGTATGTGGAAATGTAGTGGTCATGAAAATTAATTTTTCAATAAATACGTTGTGTGTTTTATGTTCTATGTTGTTATGTAATGATCCTATGCCCCAAAGACACTATACCTCTTGATATTCTATGTTGTATCAAGTTCTTTTTATGTAAAAAATAATGTTTAAGTGTGTAATGAAAAGCTGGTTTGTCATAGTTGGTATCAGAGGATATGTTTACTTATTTTTGGGAATATGGTTAGAAAACACTAGTGAATCCTTAGAGACAAGACTAAGTTTAATAAAAACATACCTAAGTGTTGTAATGTAATTATTAAGTGGTCTATCAACAAAATACATCCTTATTTGGATATGAGAAAGTATATGCTGCTCTGTCTTAGATGTATCCTAGGGGTAAAACACGAAAACACCACTTTGAGATAGACTCGAACAGAAAATGGTGCACGACAATGGGCCTTGCAGCACTCTTGGTTACGACACTCATGGGGGATATGATTTGGTAAATTCACAATTTTACTATGAAACATTATTAAGGTAAAACAATTCCCTAATTATATATGTTAGAAAGTAGATCATGGATAACATAGAATGAAGCCTATAGATTAATAAGATGAGGAAATAAAAGCTATTTATAAGTCATCTGTTTTATCCTTGGATTACCTATTATGTGTTTAATAGTTATATTCCCTAATTTGTTTTGGATGAAGTAAATTTGTAGAACCAGAATCAAAAAGTGAATGGTAGGGTTATCATCCATAGTTTTACGCATTCTTTTGTATCCCGAATGTATAGTAGGAAAATACCCTCACAACCACAAATCATGGAAGTAAATATATTGTTGAGTACCGAAAACCGGGAAATCATTGCTCTCATGAATATAACTCCTACCCTATCAAAATATGTGGATTAAACATTCCAGAAAATGTCATCATACTCCCTCTGGTGGAATTTTATGCAATTCTTATCATAGATTAGATTTCCTTATATAGAGCCAACATAATTTGCTGTGAGAGGTAAATCACTCTCCATGTGGAGAATCGACCCCAGATTCTATACAAGTGAATGGAGGAGGATGAATATTTTTTATCTCCATCATATAAAGCATGGATATTACTTCCCTATGAGCATGCATATTTGGCTTAGATGATAGAGTCCAAGGAATCAACCATCTTTGAAGACCATCCTATTGTGAGGGAATTCGCTGAAGTGATTCCTGAGGAATTTCCTGGTCTTCCTCCTTGAAGAGATGTGGAATTCGAAATACATCTTATACCTCAGTAATTTCTAATATCCATGATTCCATATTGAATGGATGTTGTGGAGTTTGAGGAGCTGAATAAACAACTACTGGAGAATATGGATAAGGGTTTGTATTCCCATGTGCTTCACCATGGGGTGAACCAGTCCTCTTCATCATGAATAAGGATGGGTCAATGTGCCTTTGCATCGATTATCGTGAGCTTAACAAAATCTTGGTAATGAATAAGTATCCTCTCCCATTAATTGATGACGTTTTTGATCAGCTGCGTGGAGAACAATACTTGTCCAAGGTGGATTTGTGGTCGGAATATTATCAAGTAAGGGTGAAGAAGGAAGATATCCCCAAGACTGCTTTTTGTACAAGATGCAGGCCCTATGAAGTCATAGTAATGCCTTTCGGGCTCACTAATTCTCCGGGAATCTTCATGGACTTGATGAATAGAGTCTTTAGAGATTACCTCTAGAAATCTGTGGTAGTCTTTATAGATTATATTTTAATATACTCAAAACCCAAGGAGGATCATGAGGAGCATCTAAGAACTATACTAGAGACCTTGAGAAAGTAGAATCACATTGAAATGTATAGCATGAGTGAGTTCTTGTTGAAGGAGGATTCATTCGTGGTCCATATCATCACAAGAAATGGGATATCTATTGATCCCTCCAAGATAGCTACAATAGAGGGATGGTCGACGCCAACATCAGTAATAGATATACGTTGATTCTTGGGGTGAGATGGATATTATCAATGTTTTGTGAGAAATTTCTCATGATTATCCAACCCTCTTACCAATATAACTCGGAAGGGAGTAAAGTGTTCTTGGAGTGATGAATGCAAAGAAAGCATCATGGAGTTGAAAAGGAGGCTTATTATTGTGCTTGTGCACACTTTACCCAAAAGTGTAGAACTTTTTGTGGTATTCAATGATACATAAAACAAGGGTATGGTTTATGTGTTGATGCAAAATGTCAAAGTCATTGCCTATGCTTCAAGGCAATTGAATGTTCATGAGAAGAATTATCCAACACATGATCTGGAGTTGGCTGTGGTGATCTTCTCATTAAAAATTTTGTGGCATTATCTCATTTGGGAGAAGTGTGAAATATATACGGACCAAAAAAGCCTCAAGTATATATTCACATAGAAATAGTTGAACATACGCCAACGAAGATGGATGGAGATGATCAAAGACTATGACTGCTCAATCCACTACCACCCTGGGAAAGCGAACAACGTTGCATATTCTCTAAGTATAAATGACCTAATGATTCTATCATTGATGAGAATTGAAAAGGATTCAATCTTCTTAGATTTGATGAAGATGGAAATGGAAATCATAAATAAGGTAACATCATTAATCCTTTCACAAATTATTGCTCAAGCATCTCTTTTTGAAAAGATAAAGGATGCTGAAAAGGATGATGTGGAAATTTAGAAGAAAGTAGAAGCTATTGGAAAAGGGAAATCCTCGTAGTTCAATGTTAATGAAGAATTAATGTGTTTTACTCAACCAGTTTCTATTCCCAATTAATATATAGATCTAGAAGAAATGAAAGATATGAAGTCCCAATTGTATGATCATCTTGAGAAAGGATTTATACAGCCCATTGTGTCACCTTGGGTGGTACCACTTCTCTTCACTTAGAAAGATGATGGTTCTATTGGTTTATGCATTGATTACCAAAATAGAAATAGAGTTATATAAAAGAACAAATATCCATTTCCATAGATTGATGATCTATTTGATCAATTTAAAGGGGTTAATTGGTTTTCAATGATTAAAATTTTATCTGGTTACCAACAGTTAAGGATAAAAGAATATAGATTTCAGAAATCCTCCCTTTGGAGAAGGTATTTCCATTATGTGTACCACATTATGCCCATTGTTCTTAGAAATTCTCATGATGTTTTCATGTCCTTGATGAATAGTATTTTCCATGAGTATCTAGATACCTTTTTAGTAGTCTTTGTGGATGATATCATCATTTACTCAACGTCTTAGGAGGATCATATGCATTATCTTAGAATAGTTCTGATTCACCTAAAAAATCATTGATTTTATTCCAATCTTTCAAAGTGTGATATTTTGGATTCCGGAAGTGAAATTCATGAGACACATGGAGTCTGAACAAGTTATATTATATGATCTTAATAAGGTTAATTTTTTATGAATTGGGAGAAACCATGTATTGTCTTCGATATTTATAAATTTTTGGGCTTATTCGGATATTATTATTGGTTTATGAAGGATTTACCAAAGATTGATTCTTGGATGAAAGCTCTAAATTAGAAGGGGTTGATGTTTTCATAGAATAATAAATGCTAAAATTATATTTTTGAGATGAAATTTCATTTGGAAACATCATCGATGTTGAATCCTCTAGAGGTTAGGCAGAGCTACGTGGTTTTTTGTGATGCATTGGGTTTAGGCTTCAGTTGTGTTCTTATATAGGGTGATCATGTAGTTTCTTGTGGATATCATCATCTTAGGCCATGTGAGAGTAAATATCCTACACATGACCTCAAACATGTAGATGAGAGGAATGTGCTGAAGAGTTAGTGGAATTGCCTTTATATAGAAAATTTTATTGTGTATTTAGACCACAAAAGTCTGAGTTATATCTTCTCTAAAAAATATTTTAACCTCCACTAGAGGAATTGGGTGGAATACATAGTGTTTTATTATTTTTACATTTTCTATACCCTGAGGAAATGTAAACTTATTACGGATACATTGAGCAAAAAATTTCCAACCCAGGTAGTGAAAGAATCTTCAAAAGAGTGGAATTTTGTGGTACTTTTTTCTTAGTTACATATTGGGGTCCAGGAATCAAGGGTTGAAGCACCGCTAGCCAACATTCAGTTCAATTCCACTCTACTTGAAATGATTCCTCAGGTTCAAAATCGTGATGATGAATTATGTTGCATTAGAGACTCTATTTATGGTGGGGAGATAGATTCCCATATTTCATCCTCCAAAGAGGGTGTTCTATGTTATCAGAACGTCTTTGTTGTGTCATTTGTGGAATGGAAGGATGTGATGGTGGATTTTCATAATTCCAAGTGGATTGTGAACCTAGGAACCAAAAATATGTTTTATAACATGCGAAAGCAGTTTTGGTGGCCATGTATGAAACAAGACATTGTTGAGTTTGTTTCCCACTATTATACATTATAGTAGGAGAAGGTCAAATACCATAAACATTCACGTTTACACCAGATGCTTCTAGTCCCTACATAGAATTGGGATGAAATCTATATATAATTTTTGGTTGGGTTTCCTCATACACAAAGAAATAATAATAAGATATGGGTTGTGATTGAAAGGACGACTAATTCAGCTCACTTTATACCCATTCATGATATATCCAATGTTGAGGAGTTGGGAAATCTCTAGAAATAATAGATTGTTCATTTAAACGGTGTTCCATATACTCTAGTCTCTGATAGGGATCATTGATTCACTTCTCACTTTTGGGGAGGCCTTAAAGGGACCTTGGGATCTTAGGTTCATTTAAGCATGGACTACCATCCAAAACAAATGGCTAGATAAATAAGGATATGCCGATTCTGGAGGGTATGATTAACACATGTGTTCTAGACTTCGGTGGAGATTATGATGATCATGTGTTGATGATTAATTTTTCCTATAAAAATTATTACTATTCCATGATAACAATGGCTTTTTTTGAGGCCTTGTATCACCATCCTTGTAAATCTCTATTTTTTTGGTCAGATATTGGTGAATGTTACTTGGTGGGACCATGTTGGGTCAATGAGATGACAACAACGATTCAGTTAATTCATCATATAATTTTGACAAAATAGAGTCAATATATGTATTATGATGATCATCACCATAGACCTTTGGAATTCTCAGTTGGTGACCATATTTTCTTCAAAGATTCAACTTACATGGTCCATCAATGGATTCATATGAAATTTAATCTTGATCCTCATTTTGTGGGACCTTTTGAGGTTATTGATGTAACTCCCCGACCCCAGCTACCCAGAGTCGGTGCATTACTTCTTAACATTGGCATGATCACAAAAGATCATGTCTCGAAAGACCGATTAGTTTAGTATCCTTGGAAGTACTAGATACATTCATAAGTTTTACATTACATCATAAAATGAAAAACTACTACAACAACATAATGCCTCCACAGTCCACACTATTATCCCCTCATAATATCCCTGCAGGCCATTCATAATTTACTTCTTCACTTCCTGGGAAAAAATAAAACATAGAAAAGGGGTGAGCTCAAAGGCCCACTAAGGATAACAATATAGCGGAAACATTCATAAATAAGAATAAACATTTAAGGCAATGTATAACTAAAACAAAAGCCTTTTAAACTTGAATATCAACATAATATGGCAAAAGTAAAATGAAATAACTCCATTTACTCATTCACATGGATATTCTACTAATCGAATAATCACATGCAAAATAACTAACCACTTTCATAATGTTGGAATGCATAATTCCAGACTATCATAACCACATAGCCAAGGCCTCGTGACAAGACTACAAATAAGATTTTGTCATGGCCTTGTTCCAAGACACTAGTTTGTCTCATGAGACCTACCAATGCATCGAGGAGCTATAGCGGGCTCCACCCGTCACATATTAAGTCAAATGCATTCCCATATAAAAAGGTTTAAACATAACATAAACATTTGTATTAAAACTAGCATACGAAATGTCAATAATTTCACCATAAACTATGAATGGTATAAAATAGCACATCCACAGTAAAACATATCACAAAAACCTTCAATAAAATATAGAAGTTTTGTATTATAATAAATCAACTTCAAATAAGCGTAAAATCCATCAAAGGATGTTGACATAAAGGAAATCAAAACACTTTTTAGAGAAATATCTCTTTCTATTTTTGAAATCATTTAAGAGCCATATAAAACAAAACATTTTCTTGAAAATATTCTTATAAGCTTGTAAGGGACGCTTGGAAGATTTTATAATTGCGGAAAATAACCGCACCCGCCGTATATGTTAAAAAAACATACTTACCTCAATTCTGTCGAAAAGGTTAAAAAAGACCTTGTTCTGAAAACGACGGAAAGATTCCTCTTATAAAAAGTCAAAAAGAGTATAAATGACTTTAACCCATATTCTTGTAAATAATAAAAATGTTTTGAAATACATTTTGAAGAAACATGGATGTGGATGATAACGAGGTCCCAGTAGATAATTATGTATAAACAACCTTGGATAATGAAGAGGTTGTGAAGTAAACCCTTACCTTGTACTTTCCCTTGGTTGGGGTAGGTTAACCTTCTGTATAATGGTGAAATAATTGTTATTAAATTATACGTGAATCATATACATTCATATGATATCATATATGATCTTTTAACATTGCTTTGTTAACAATATCTTAGATTTATCGTTGTTTCGGGTGTTAACTTACTCGTTTTCTTATATGTTTTGTTACGTAAGTAATGTTTTTCATGGATAGGTTGTATATTATTCATATCCAGAATGATATCATGTCCTTAAACATTATTTTTAAATTATAAAATGATAATTATACTTGAATGGATACGACGGAGAATGAATCTCATCGCATTCGTGGAGACAGTAGTCCGTACGTACGCACGAGCGACAATATCATTATTTTGATATTAAAATAATATATAATTGGATATTATATCATATATACAGAATAATTATCATGTTATATTTATTATTTACATGAATTACATATCATTATTATACCCATCTAAATAATAATATATTGAATAACAATTACACCACGACGTGGAGACGGTAAGCCGTACGTACGCACGTATGGTGACATGTCATTCAAATGATGGGTAGAATAATGAATATGGTTGTTCCATATTTATAATAACATCACAGTATATAGAAGATACTGGAGTTATAATTTTAGAATTGAAATAATAGACAAAGAGGGAGTGTAAGAAGAAAGAAACATGAAAGAGGGTGATGAAAATGTTACCTCTTCTTCGGGTTCTTCCTTTTGATTTGATCAAAAGGACTCCATAGGATGGCTTTCTGACTAAAGTAAAGCTTCTAGGATGAAGGGAGAAATGTTGGGAGAGTATTTGGGCAGAGGTTTGCCGATCCAAAAGGCTTTAAAGTGTGAATAAGGTGATAGATGTGGGGGCCTTTTATAAGAGGAGAGGAGGGGCTCTTTTGGAAAGATTGAAATGCTACATTATTATACCATGATTTTCGGATTCTAAAGGTCCCACAATTATATAATTCGTGTCTAATGTGATAAGGGTTCTAAATATCTTCATCCAATAGGCTTTGGACAAGTGTAAGCCTTTGATTTTGCATTATCGTTTCATTTTATTAAAATCGTTAAATAATGAGGTCATCGCTGCATCATATTGATGTCATAAATACTTTAATTTATATAATGTCTTAAAATTATAAAAAAAATACTATGATGTATGAAATCTTTTTATCTTTCTAATGAATATTTATAGTCAAAATGTGGACTTGTGTAACCCCACTTAAAAACTGTTTTAGTAAAATAACTCATGTTTGTGTCAATTTAATTTTAACATTAAATAAATATATATTAATGTCATTTTCAAACTAAAGTGGCTCCATGGGGTCCTTAAGTTGACCCATGGGTTTTCTTGGTCGTCCAGGACTCATCCAATTGGAGTAGGACAAGTTTCATGCTCATCTCATATTATTAAAACATTATTTGTACCTTAAACTACACTAATTACCTCCAATCGCGATTAAGAACTTAAAAGTTACTATTCACCAAAAATTATTTTAATCTCATTGAACCACATTTTACTTCTTAATGACAACCATGTATGTCGGAGTTTTGAAAATCAAATCACAGAAGTGGTAATATTTCATTTAAACGAAAAATCAGTTATTTAACTACCACTTAGTGGTTTCACTATTCATAAAAAATTGATTTTTTTCAGAACAATGCCAAAATTTCACCCTAAGCTATAATTGATATTCCGAATTCAAAAATGATGTATATTTTACAAAATTCCAAACATATAAGTTGCATTAATTAATTTTATAATTAATTCCCACTATCACAACAAATAGCGTGTTTTAAGAAACAATTTATATCAAAAGATTGGCAATTGTTTATATCCAATTTCAATGTTAAATTAATTATAATGACCACCATTGGATAAAATGGTAAAAATATATTCTAATTATACATTAAAACCAATAAATAGTATAATTTATCACTATAAATTATTTTGATTAAAAAATTTGTTTTAAGTAATTTTCACTATTCATAAAAAATTGGAAGTTCTCAGAAAATTACAAAAAATTCAACTTTGGATAATTTCGATATTACGAATACAAAAATGAAGTCCATTTTGAAATATAAAATTTCTATAATTTTAAAAAGTGGTTATTACTATTCATAACGGCAACTTTGATTAGTCGCAGTGTTTTAGAACTCGATGTTGCGTACAATGCAATCTATTGCATTATTGAATGAGAAGCGTATCATGGAAGCTCGGGGTGTTACATTCTCCCCTCCTTCAATAAATTGTGTCCTCACAATTTGAAATTTTTCTTTGAAAATAAAAGGTTGAAAAGAGAAAATACCTTTGAGGAAAACCCACATCGGATATAAGGTTAATAAATATATAACATTAAAAGAAAGCAAGATAAGTACAAAGGTCACCCGATATAGCCCATTCTAGGATTCTATGAAAATATGGATATGGAGGAGAAACAAACCATCAAGGTCTGATGCAGAGTTATAGAAAACAGGATTATGAGATAGTTTCACCACAAGAAAATCACAAACTTGTGATTGGTTAAATGGTCATTGAATCCCCAGTTGGAAAAGTTAACCGACAACATTTTTGTTTTAAGTTACCTTTTATAATGTTGAGGAATTTATTTAGGAGATTTACTAAGAACATAAGGGAATATACATACTTGTTATGTATACTTTCATTCGTTAATAAATTTTTACCACAAACCCAACTTTTACTCCAAATGGTAACGGAACTCATAATTATTCTATTTATCCTAACTGTATAAGGTTCCAAATGTTAACACATACCATTTAGATTAGTAAAACTATTTTCTAATAACCATGGACTTCCTGTAGGGTAGTGGTAGGAAATAATGTCCTGTCGCACTATGATTTTTGGATCGATTCCTGCAGCTTTTTCCGAAGCGACGGGTTATGCCCCACCCTGCAGGTTGTCCTTTTCCTAAAACTATAGTATTATAATATTCAAAAACAATCTTCATAAATTTTTTAACCTTAAAAAATACTATCCATGGTTCAACTTAATCCATTCCAACCTTAATAGTTATCCAAAATACCTCCATCCAGACTTTCCCTAAAATGTCTCTAAATTCCAAAATCAATTGTAACATCAGATTCCCCAAACAAAGAAAAGTTTCTCTTATTGTCACATACTAAAAATATGATTACCTTAATCATATTAAAACCTTAATGAAAACAACATGTACTACAATACAATCCTTATATATATATCACATTATTCTAATAACCAGAATATAATCCATGAGTCCAAAAGCACAAATACATTAATTACTCTGCTTCAACTGTATTAACAGCATACGATTGTCCTTGATCCCTTGGCCTTTTCTGAGGTAAGTTTCCCTGACGCTTAGGAAATTCTTTTGCATAATACCCCATTTCTCTACAATTGTAGCATTCAACTTTGATAGCCTCTTTCTTTCCCTTGCAATCACGAGCCTGGTGACCTTTTTCTCCACATTTATAACAAACTCCCATTCCTTTAAGCAAGTACCAGGGTGATTCTTCCCACAATTATCACATAATGTAAAATCCTTCTTTCCCTATTTCCCTTTATCTGTCTCTTGTTCCACCGTTCTCTTCTTCTCTTGCTTTACTTTGTTGTCATAAAACTTAGAGAATTCCTTTTCTGTCTTGATAGCACATGAGACAATATCTTCGTATGTTGAGAACGATTGTGATACTAAAGCTCGATGGAGAAATGGTTTTAACCAATCAAAAAAACGATCAATCTTACCTCTTGGGTTACGTATATAATCTGTAGCATACCTCGCTAACCTTGTAAAGTTGGCCTCATACTTTGCGACATTCTCATCCTCCTTTTGTTTCAGACTCAGAAATTGCCTTTCCGTATCTGCTCGATGGTCATGAGGAAAGTATTTTTCTAATAAAATCTCTTTGAACTCCCTCCCTTCCATATTTGATACATCATAATCTTCATTTGTGTTTTGAATCAATGACCACCATTGATCGGCATCTCTAGTGAGGCGGTAAACTGCCATGATAACCTTCTCCCTTTCACTACTCCCCAAGGCGTGGAATATTTTCTCTAAGTAGTTTATCCATTGCTCAGCTACTAATGGATTTGTACCCCCATTAAATGTTGGTGGTTGTTGCCTCATGAAGCGGTCTAACATTGATCCTCCACACTGTGGATCAGGGTGCTCTATACGGGTAAGGTTATTATTCATAACCTGAGTAAGTTGTCCCAGTATGGTGATTAGCTGATCGGCACCAGTTGCATCACCAGCCCCAATATAATTATCTTGAGCAGGAGGGCAATCCATACATGGAGTGCGTGCATTGATACAGTTTCCATTTCTTCCACTGGGCGCCATTTCTAAACAATGGCATAAACTAGATCAGTTTATGAATCAAAATACATAATACCATACTTATAAAACACATAACATAAATTGAACTATTTATGGATATAATCCATAATCATAAAAATGTTTTCTTTGAGGAAGTATATACTCATAAACCCTTCATAATGATTTGTAATGAAAATGAGAGTTATCCTAAGCATATCCCCCGGGAGTGTCGTAACCAAGAGTGCAGCAAGACCCGTTGTCGTGCACCAGTTCCCGTTCGAGTCTAGCTCAAAGCGGTGTTTTCGGGTTTTACCCCTAGGAACATCTGTGCTAGAGCCGCCTCTACCTGCTCGTATCCAGATAGGGATGTATTGCTCGGAAAACTCACAAAATCTCTACAATACCAAAATTCTAGGAAGTTCTTCTATACTAATCCTCAAAGTTCATCTTAAGTCTAAATGCTCTAATCAGAGTTTATCTAAATCTAGCTTCCAAGGTTTGTACTAAACTACCTCTGATACCAACTGTAACGCCCCGACCCCAGCTACCCAGAGCCGGTGCATTACTTCGTAACATTGGCATGATCACAAAAGATCAAGTCTCGAAAGAACAATTAGTTTAGTAGCCTTGGAAGTACTAGATACATTCATAAGTTTTACATTACATCATAAAATGAAAAACTACTACAACAACATAATGTCTCCACAGTCCACACTATTATCCCCTCATAATATCCCTACAGGTCATTCATAATTTACTTCTTCACTTCCTGGGAAAAAATAAAACATAGAAAAGGGGTGATCTCAAATGCCCAGTAAGGATAACAATATAGCAGAAACTTTAATAAATAAGAATAAACATTTAAGGCAATGTATAACTAAAACAAAAGCATTTTAAACATGAATATCAACATAATATGGAAAAAGTAAAATGAAATAACGCCATTTACTCATTCACATTGATATTCTACTAATCGAATAATCACATGCAAAATCACTAACGACTTTCATAATGTTGGAATGCATAATGCCAGACTATCATAACCACATAGCCAAGGCCTCGTGCCAAGACTACAAATAAGATTTTTTCAAGGCCTTGTTCCAAGACACTAATTTGTCTCATGAGACCTACCGATGCATCGAGGAGCTATAGCGGGCTCCACCCGTCACATATTAAGTCCAATGCATTCCCATATGAAAAGGTTTAAACATAACATAAACATTCGTATTAAAACTAGCATACGAAATGTCAATAATTTCACCATAAACTATGAATGGTATAAAATAGCACATCCACAGTCAAACATATCACAAAAACCTTCAATACAATATAGAAGTTTTGTATTATAATAAATCAACTTCAAATAAGCGTAAAATCCATCAAAGGATGTTGACATAGATGAAATCAAAAAACTTTTTAGAGAAATATATCTTTCTATTTTTTAAATCATTTAAGAGCCATATAAAACAAAAAATTTTCTTGAAAATATTCTTATAAGCTTGTAAGGAATGCTTTGAAGATTTTATAACGGCAGAAAATAACTGCACCCGCCGTATAAGTTAAAAAAACATTGTTACCTAAATACTGTCGAAAAGGTTAAAAAGGACCTTGTTTTGAAAACGATGGAAAGATTCCTCTTATAAAAAGTCAAAAAGGGTATAAATGACTTTAACCAATATTCTTGTAAATAATAAAAATGTTTTGAAATACATTTTGAAGAAACATGGATGTGGATGATAACGAGGTCCCAGTAGATAATTATGTATAAACAACCTTGGATAATGAAGAGGTTGTGAAGTAAACCCTTACCTTGTACTTTTCCTTCGTTGGGGTAGGTTAACCTCCTTTATAATGGTGAAATAATTGTTATTAAATTATACAAGAATCATATACATTCATATGATATCATATATGATCTTTTAACAATGCTTTGTTAAAATATCTTAGATTTATCGTTGTTTCGGGTGTTAACTTACTCGTTTTCTTATATGTTTTGTTACGTAAGTCATGTTTTTCATGGATAGGTTGTATCTTATTCATATCCAGAATGATATCATGTCCTTAAACATTATTTTTAAATTATCAAATGGTAATTATACTTGAATGGATACGACGGAGAATGAATCTCATCGCGTTCGTGGAGACGGTAGTCCGTACGTACGCACGAGCGACAATATCATTATTTTGATATTAAAATAATATATAATTGGATAGTATATCATATATACAGAATCATTATCATGTTATATTTATTATTTACATGAATTACATATCATTATTATACCCATCTAAATAATAATATATTGAATAACAATTACACCACGACGTGGAGACGGTAAGCCGTACGTACGCACGTATGGTGACATGTCATTCAAATGACGGGTAGAATACTGAATATGGTTGTTCCATATTTATAATAACATCACAGTATATAGAAGATACTAGAGTTATAATTTTAGAATTGAAATAATAGACAAATAGGGAGTGGAAGAAGAAAGAAACATGAAAGAGGGTGATGAAAATGTTACCTCTTCTTCGGGTTCTTCCTTTTGATTTGATCAAAAGGACTCCTTAGGATGGATTTCTGACTAAAGTAAAGCTTCTAGGATGAAGGGAGAAATTTTGGGAGAGTATTTGGGTAGAGTTTGGCCGAACCAAAAGGCTTGAAAGTTTGAATAAGGTGATAGAGGTGGGGGCCTTTTATAAGAGGAGAGGAGGGGCTCTTTTGGAAAGATTGAAATGTTACATTATTATACCATGATTTTCGGATTCTAAAGGTCCCACACTTATATAATTCGTGGATAAGGTGATAAGGGTTCGAAATCTCTTCATCTAATAGGCTTTGGACAAGTGTATTGCTTGGATTTTACATTATCGTTTCATTTTATTAAAATCGTTAAATAATGAGGTCATCGCTGCATCATATTGATGTCATAAATAATTTAATTTATTTAATGTCTAAAAATTATAAAAAAATAATATGATGTAGGAAATATTTTTAACTTTCTAATGAATATTTATAGTCAAAATTTGGACTTGTGTATGCCCACTTAAAAACTGTTTAGTAAAATAACTCATGTTTGTGTCAATTTAATTTTAACATTAAAAAAATATATATTAATGTCATTTTCATACTAAAGTGGCTCCATGGGGTCCCCAAGTTGACCCATGGGTTGTCTTGGTCGGCCAGGACTCATCCAATAGGAGTTGGACAGGTTTCATGCTCATCTCATATTATTAAAACATTATTTGTACCTTAAACTACACTAATTACCTCTAATCGCGATTAAGAACGTAAAAGTTACTATTCACCAAAAATTATTTTAATCTCATTGAACCACATTTTACTTCTTAATGACAACCATGTATGTCGTAGTTTTGAAAATCAAATCACAGAAGTGGTAATATTTCATTTAAACGAAAAATCAGTTATTTAACTACCACTTAGTGGTTTCACTATTCATCAAAAATTGAAGTTTTTCAGAACAATGCCAAAATTTCACCCTAAGCTATAATTGATATTCCGAATTCAAAAATGATGTCTATTTTAAAAAATTCAAAACATATAAGTTGCATTAAGTAATATTATAATTAATTCCCGCGGTCACATCAAATAGCGTGTTTTAAGAAACAATTTATATCAAAAGATTGGCAATTGTTTATATCCAATTTCAATGTTAAACTAATTATAATGACCACCATTGGATAAAATGGTAAAAATATATTCTAATTATACTTTAAAACCACTAAATAGTATAATTTATCACTATAAATTATTTTGATTAAAAAAGTTGTTTTAAGTAATTTTCACTATTCATTAAAAATTGGAAGTTCTCAGAAAATTACAAAAAATTCAACTTTGGATAATTTTGATATTATGAATACAAAAATGAAGTCCATTTTGAAATATAAAATTTCTATAATTTTAAAAAGTGGTTATTACTATTCATAACGGCTACTTTGATTAGTCGCGGTGTTTTAGAACTCGAAATTGCGTACAATGCAAGCTATTGCATTATTGAATGTGAAGCGTATCGTGGAAGCTCGGGGTGTTACCATTGAGATTATGGTAAAAGTTGCATACCATTTAGCACTTCCACCGTAGCTGAGGTCGATACAAAAAAAATTCCTTGTATCGAAGTTGAGAATGTATTTATCTAATTCATCTCATATTTTGAGTTGTAGTGATCTTGAGATCGAAAAAGACTTATCTTTGACTGAGCGGACTATCAAGACAGTTGTTTTGAAGACCAAGGTTCTTTGTGCGAGGAAGATGCCTTTGGTTCATGTTCTATGGCGGTATGGCTCTTATAATCATGAGATTTAAAAACACCAGAAACTTTTAAGAGAGGAGTGGCCACATATTTTTGGCATTGATGTTTCTTCATATTCATTCTAGGGATATAAATTTTTTAGGGTGGGGAGGTTGTAACATCCCATTACTGATCTAATAGGTACATCTTTAACCTTTTCATGGTTTTTTTGACTGGTTAGGGATGATAATGAATTGGGAGGATACTTATAATGTTAATGTCATATATTTTTTGGACTCTAATCTTTAACCGACCTTTTCTATAGGCTTACATATTGTTACACATCATATAACTAGGTTACATGGTATGTAATGGTCACTATGTGCGTACTGTGAGAAGGTTCATGTCATGAGAAGATTCACACCATGAAAGATTAAATTTCATTACTAGCCATTGAACATCATGTGTTTTTTAATGAAGGGTTTTAAATTTTAATCGATGCGTTTTTCAGTGGTTAGGAAACGTAAATATTTCACAAAATGTAGTGGGATTATACATCATGTAATACCCGGACTGCAGTTTCAAAATTGGAAACAAATCAAATATATTATTTTCCCCTCCTCTCCACTTTCATTTCCCTTCACCCAAATCCATCCCCTGGTGATCTTGGATCCCTCCAACCCTATCATGTTCCTTCGTTCGGCCTGCGATCATCGTTGTTCTTATAGTGTGGATTCCTAGGTAATCATTCTCTTTATTCTTCATTTTAATATCTTTATCCTCCATTGTAATTTCAATGTATCATCTTGAATTTATGGATCTATTCTCTTTAATATTGTATAAAATTTTTCGGTTGAGTATTGAGGCCTTTTACTCCTTTTTTCTTGTTAACGGGTTCCGTTTTGAGTGTTGGTTTTTGAGAAAAAGGTAGGTGGTTCCATTCCTTTTGTCCAAATTTATTAGACTGTAATTTATTGATTTAAATTAAATTGATCAAAATATCTTTCAATTTATTTGATAAAACACAATTCAAGTGAATTGGAGGGTTTGAAAAGGTTTTGGCCTGAAAATTTAGAAAATCCCTAACTCCATAGAATTTGGGTATGTTTATAGAAATTGGATGAGTAAAATTGTTGAATTTAAATTACATATTTGATGAAAAACATTTCAATTTTGTTTTTTAATTTAATTATAGAAATGTATTTTTAAATTGATGGATTTTTTTTAATTTATTTCAATCTTCTGAAAATGGATTAAATTTTTTTGAGAGAAACCTAGTTGTTTTTTCTTATTAAAAAATAATGTTTTTTATTAAAATGTGTTTTGGTTTTATAATGGAAAATTGGAATTTGAAATAAGAGGAATGGGATTTTATTTTATTTTATGAAATTGTAAAATAAATTTCCCATCATTGATTGTGTAAAATCACATGCAATCATTAGGTAGTTTGTGAGTTATTTGGACACACTCTATGATTATAAAATATTATAAAACATAAATATAGTAGGTCACATCCCCAAAGTGATGGTGAAAATCCACCATTTTCTAGTGTTATAGGGATGTGTGTATACACATATTGTCATCATCACTTAGAGAGTGCAGAGTCCAATAGATTCAAAATTTCGCACCTATTTGGAAGATGATCATGTTTCTCAATTGTTTTATATTCGATATATAAATATTTGAAATTTTTTTTAACTACTTTAAATGAATTTTGGATTTATATAAATTGTTTTATAATATTTTTTTATTTACTCTATTGTTTTAGAAATATTACATCACTTTTAAAGCTGTTTCTTAAAGTATTTTTCCATCATTTGAATTGTGTAGCATAAATTTTTTAAATATGATTTAAAATTGCAAACCTATTTATCAAAAAATATAAACCATTCCTTTGGTTAATCTAATATTTTCATCTGATATAGAAGAATTATTGAGACCCTTCTAGGAATTTTAGCTCACAGCCTACTTGTGCCTTTGGGTGTTTTTAGATTATTTCCTTCCATGTTCGAGCAGGGGGGAAGTATCCTTTGGAGTTGGATCTAGTTATTCAACGTTGGATGTGGCATGTTTTTTTGTAGGGTCTTTAGTTGTTTTTCCCTATTTTGGTAATTGAGTTCGATTACTTTGTGCTTTAATTGCCTTTTGACTTCTATTACATTACTCCCAATGGTGATTATTTTGTATTCATATTGACATTCTTGTCTTGCTTCCTCTATGTATTATAGAAAATTAGTTCCCAATTTCATGTTCTGTGATGTAAGGTACTAGTTACCAACCCATGGGGATTGGGAACACCCTTCAGGGTATGTTAGGTATGGCTAGGTTATCAGGTTACTAGGGTACCTGGTTTAGTTTGTTACATTAATGACCATCTTTATCATCCACTCAATGAAATATTTCATGGAAAGAAAATAAGTAATTTGAGAAATACAATCTTGAAGAAGCCACTGTCAAAGCTACAAAGAATAGTAGAACCCAGATTCTTGATAGTTTATGCTCATCCCATATGATTGGAAATGTAGATTTATTAAAAATTGTTAAAAAAGGGTTGATGGAATAGTCAGGTTTTCCAATGATGATTCTTTGAAGATAAAAGGCAATGGGAGCACAAAACTAGAAAGTAATGAGCTTAAGAAAACTGAAGTTGTTTATGTGGACATTTTATGTCACAACCTCTTGAGTGAGAGTCAACTCTGTGAATTAGTACTTATTGTGAATTTCAATCAAAAAGGTTTCACTAAAAAATTAATGATATGGAATTCTATCATGAAAGGTTGCAGAATAAATAGAAACTTATTTCAGGTTTACAGTAAAGATAATATTTTTTTTTCTGAAAATTGAAGAAGAAAACAAATTTTGGAGTTGGAAGTTGGATAAAATTAATAAACAATATGTGGAAAAGTTATCTAATATGAATATAGTCAAGGATTTCCCCAATATAAAACATCAATGACAAAGGAATTTTGATGCTTGTATAATAGAGATGTTGGTCTACAGTTCATGTCATCCAAAGAGGAAAAGGGAATAAAATATTTTTTATCTCTTCCATACAGATATATGGGGTTTGATAAATGTTTCAGAAACATATGTGGAATGATACATCATTATTTTAATTGATTATTATATTAGGATGAATTGTGTGATGCTTATACAAAAGAAATTACAAGTGCTTTATTCTATTAAAACATAATGTTGAATAGAAGAGAAATATATTGGCTGCATTATCAATATTCTACGTTTTGAAAATAGAATGGAATAAAAACCTATTGAAGATGAATATAACCCAAAGAAACATTAAATAAGACATAAGGTGGTTGTTGTGATAACCCCTACAACAAAATGGATTTGTTGAGAATAGGAATCAACAAGTGAAAAATATGTCTAGAACTATGTTGATTGAGAGTGGTATCTCTTTCCATTACTAGAAACAGGTCATTCAAGATGAAGTGTATACTAAAAATCAAATAGTAATTTATATGGGTGAAACCAAGACACCATATGATTCGTGGCATGGAATAAATCCCTCTTTGTAATATTTTTGTGTTTTCGAAAGTAAATGTTTTATCAAAACCAAAAAAAGAAATGAAGGCAAGTATGGAGATGAAGCAGATGAAGGAATATTACATGGTTATTCAATGAAGATAAAATCTTTCAAATGTTTTAATAATCAACTTTGGAGAATTATTAAAATAGTATATGTTGCGATCCATGAAGATAAGACCAAAAATACCTCAATAAGACCTGATTCTGATATGATAGAAGATAAAGAAGATAGTGGAAAAAGAATATATTCAAATACATAAGTGGATGAAGGTGTAAAAGCTTTTTATAGGTTAAAAAATGATGATGATTCATAATAACAACCAAAAGGAGAAATGATGGCTGCAGAAAATTCATCTGAACCTCATAAGAGAAATTGAAGAGCTGAAATTAATCAATCTAATATCGTTGGGGATAGGAAAGCACCCACACAGACAAGTAGAATGAGGATTAAAGCACAATATATCTTCCTATAATTTATGGAACCATCATAATTTGAATAAGTTGTAATGGATGAATGATTGTTTAAGGTCCGGAATGAAGTGTTAGATCAAGTTGAAAAGAACCAGACCTGAGTTCTTTTCAAGAGACTCGAAAGTCACAATGTGATTCTTACGAAATGGATTTTTAAAAATAAATTTGATGAGCATGGAAATATTATTGGAAATAAAGCACGATTGGTGTGTAAATGATAATCATATATTGAAGGTGTTGATGTTGGAGAAACATTTTCACTAGTGGCTAGACATCAATCAGACTTTTTCCTTCCATGGAAATTCAAATAGGATATAAATTGTATCAAATGAATGTCAAAACATATTTCTTATATGGTGTTCTTGATGAATAAGTCTACATTGAAAAACTTATGGGATTTATTCTTGGTAATAATGAAATGATGGTTTTCAGATTAAAGAGGGTTCTATATGGTCTGAATCAGGCACCACTAGCATGGTACTCTTAGCAAGATTCTAATCTAAATAAGCATGAATTTAAGAGACGAGGAGTGTTTCATAGCCTGTATATGAGGAATTTTCAAAACGTTGTTCATGGTACTAGTGTATTTTGATGATATTATATTTTATGGAAGAGGGATGTGATCGGTGGATGAATTTTCCTATCACATGAAATTATAATTTAAAATGTCTATGGTGGGTGAAATCACATATTTCTCAGGGCTGTAAGTCATTCAAATGAAATACTTCACTTTTATTCCTCAGGAAAAGTAATAAAGAGAGTTGTTAATGAAATTCAATATGTGTGACTCCAATCCAATGTTGACTCTGATTTCTATAGGGAAACAAAATGGGAAAGAATGAGAATGGGACTTTTGTTGATCCCACAATGTATAGATGAATTATAGGGAGCTTATTATTATTGATTGTGACATGGCCATATATTGTCATTTCAATATTATTAGAGGCCCACTTTCAGAGTAATACTAAGGAATAAAATCTGAAAATAGTAAAAATAATCATGAGCTACATTCATGGAACTCACAATTATGGATAATAATTTTATGTAGAGAAAGATAATGAACAATCGTCATTTTCTGATGCTGACTGGGTTGGATATGTGGTTTATAGAAAGTCCACAAGTGGTGGATAATTATTTATTGGTATGAAATGTGTCATATGGTTGAGTAATAAGAAGGATAGTAATTCTATTAGTATTTCATAATCATATTATATCTCTCCTACAATGGCATACACTCAACTATTACGGATAAAGTAACTAAAAGATATTGTTGATGAGGTGAAATAAAAAATAGTGATTCACTGTGATAATAAGAGTTTGATTGATATTATGAATATTATTGTTCATCTTTCTCATACAAAACATATTGAAATATGATATGACTTTATCAAGGAAAAATTTGAACAAGGCGTGATTGAAATGGATTATGTTGGAACTTATGATCATGTGGTTGACATATTGACCAATCCATTGCCAGCACTAGTGTTTGAGAAACATCAGCTACACATTGGTGTTCAACCACCTCCCAGTGCATGATGAGGACATAGATGTTCCAATATTCCCGTTTTTATTTATTTTTTAATGTTTTTGTGGAAGTAATGAATGTATATGGAGGAGATAGAATCCCAAGGGAGTCTATTTTAGGCTATAAAAGTTCAATAATGGGTTATTTGGGTTTATTTCTAATGGGTAGAGTGAATAATTTCAATGGTTCAATGGTATAAAGGTGGAGAATGATAAACAAGAATAAAAATGTATGGATTCTTGGTTAAAGAATAATGAAGAATGGATAATGGATAATGGATAAATTAGTCGCATCTTTTTGAAAAACCATGCAATGATTCTACGACAGGATAAGAGATTAGCTTTGGAATCATTAAGCATTACAAAACACAAGAAATCATTCCAAACATGAGAACATAATTCATGATTCCCCTCTTTTTTTCTACACTGAGCTTCGATCATGTAGACTTAGAGTGTTGGATGAGTTTTTTCTTGTGTATCAGTTTTTTATGGTGTTTAGTGATTTATTGCATATTTCTATAGATTTAAAATAATCCCAAAGGGGACATGTTTAGAAACAAGGCTGTTATTTGATGAAAATGGGTTATGGTTTGTGTTTTTTTTAAATCCTCACATGGAAGATCATGGAGTTTCCTTGAAGGCAGTATGAAAACATTGAGAAGGAATGGGTTTCATGAAGGGTGGTTCGCAAAGGTGTGAATGTTATGATGGAATGATCCATGATTAAAATGAGAACTTTTAATGGTTATTATGTTCTCTATGATTATGAAATGTGAAGCACCTTTAATGGTGAAGTTGTTATCCGTGATTATGATACTTAGGGCATCACGAGTGCATGATGGTTTGAAGGAAAAATTCACGATAATGTCAAATCTTAGTAGAGCTTCACAACTGAAGGAGCTACACAAAGATATTTTTGAATGATACAAAAAATCCAATAAGAGGTGGTGGAGCATTGGGAATAGCCATTCATATAAATATGTGGCTACCCCCACTTCATTCTCACAATGTTTTCTAAGGAAAATATGGAATCACTTTGATTTCATGAAGCTAGGGGACTCTATGAATCTTGCATTCTATGCAAGCTTCAGCATCATGAAACACACGTTTAGTCTTGACCAATGACAATGATTTTATGTAAAGCGTTTTTCAATGATGAGGGGGTATTTATTGTTAAATCATTGAGATTTATGAAGACATTTTATTCCATGAAGGCATCTTACATTTTGAAGGTAGTGATATTCACAAATAAGCTTCACAAAATGCAGTTTTTAATGTCAATTTTTCTAGTGAACAGTGATTTCAGAGTGTATCAACATAGGTATACAGTGGAAGAAGAGTCTCATACTAGACAAGGAAAAAAGATTTTTTTTACAATCCATTGAATCATCCTTGAGTTTAGTAAGTTGAGCTAGACTTCTCTCAAAGCAGTGAGCTAGGGAGAGTTAGCAGAAGTGTTCTGAGGGATGCCGTGTGCTATCACAAAAATCTTGTAATGGAAGTGTACCTGTAACAGATTGAATGTGTATGAACACTAGTATTACACAACTATTAAATATTTTTTATTTAGGTACAACTCAAACACTTTGATTTTATGCTTTTGGGACAAGCCCTTACTGGTGTACCAAGTAAAATTTTTGTGTGAACTCTTTTCATGTGGTTGTTTACTTCATGAAAATTCCCTTTAGATGGGTTTAATTGGTTCCTAACAATATGGGAACAGGATCCAAAACTTTTGACGAAAAATTTGCCACCATGATTTTCCCTGACCCTCTCAGGGTTCTCTAGAGTCCTTCGGTTTTAAATTATTTATATGGTTTTTATAATTAAGGTATAACATTTTTCTCTTTTACTTTTATATAAGTTTACTAGTCTTTAACTAAGTGATTTTATGTTTTGTTAAAAATATAAAAACACACATTTATACAAATATAGATTTTACAGAATCAAATATTTCTTATATTTAAACTAATTAATTTTTTAAATACTATAAATTTAAAATTTAAATTTGAAAATGTAATGTTTAGAAAAACTATTGTCATAGAAAAATTAGATTTTGGCCATTGAATATTCTTAATAATATTTTGTATTGATTACCAATTAAATGTGTGCCAATATATTTATTAATATATTTATAAATCATATTATATTCATTATTTCAATTATTTCAATTTATTTTATTTGATGTAAATTCCTTGATATTATGAAAACAATAATTCTAAAATAATTTTTTTACAATTATCACTTTAATTAGATTTAATCCTAATAATCTAAATTTTATAACTAAAAATGAAATTGAACATATTAACCAATAAGAACATTATTATATCAAAAATAACAATAATTTTATAATATTAAATTTCTATGTGTAGGTAATTTATTTTTATTGTTAGATTATGTAGCATGTAAAAAATATTTCTTATTGTATTTATAAGAGTAAAGATTATGTATATGAAAAAATTATCAATCTTGTTGATTATAATGATATTAAAAAATGTTATTAATCCGAAAATAATTATTTTAAAGTTAAAAAAATCTATAAGCCAGTTTTCCCCATTTTCAAACTTAATTAAAGAAATAAATTAAATATAGTTTCCATAAAATATTACATGATTTTATAAAATTAAATGCATGGGTTTAATAAATTTAAATAATATTTTCTAAATTATTATTTTTTATTTAGAAACATACATTTTTTGTCAAAATGTTTTCAAAAACATGTTATTCATATAAAATTTATGATATTAAAAACATTGGATTTTTTTTCAATTCACCTAAAATCGATTATATAAAAAAAATCTCAAAAACATATCTTAAGATAATTTTATTGAGGAATTAAAAAATGAATTTTAAATTCTAAAATTTTAAATTTAGATTTTTAAAAGAAATTAATATAAATAAAATGAATTTTATTGAAAATAACATTTTTTATTTTAACTCATGTTAATTATTTACCTTCTAAAGATTATAACTATTAATAGTTTACCATATTCGTGTTTATTATAGACTTATTTATAATATATTCATAATATGTTGTGGCTTGTTTATGTTGGGTTTTATTACAAATATAATTTATTGAAGACATTGATGTATTTAAATGTAATTAGAATTACTGATTTCCCCTTTATAAATTTCATCCAAGTAATTTAAATCATAAATTTAGAGTAATTTGTATCAGTAAATTAAAATTAACCATACACTGCTAGATGGCTATGGGTTTATTTAGGACGTGGAATAAGATTTATTGATACTAAAAACACTATGAGATCTTTATAATTATAGATAAACCATTTCTAATTTCACATAAAATTATACAAAGGGGTGTAGATCATGATCCCTAAGTAAATTTATTCCCACAAGCCCTAAAATTTTATTTGTAGGATAATAATATAGCTAGGGGTTTTAATTATGACTCTATATCCATTAGTTTGTGAAAATTTACATGACACAGGACTATAGAAAATCTAGTGTGAAAACTCACTATCTAATTTATTAGTTTTAGTTTTATAGGCCTTTCCTTATTTTCATTGTTGTTGGAAACCAAATCTCTTTTCCACCCTTGGATTGGAAAATTTATTTTCATAAGTCCCAATACTCTTACGATTGAAGTGAAATTTTTTTGTTGTTCTTATTTATCCCCGATACATTTCAGTTGAATGGCCTTAATCACATAATATTTAGTGAAACATTAGATTTCCCTTGTTTGGCGTGTTTGGGACTTCAACTATGTTCAGATGTTTTTTATATTTCATGATATATGGTTTTTTATAATTGTCATGTTTCTCATACCATCTCCCAGGTGATGGGTTTTTTCTTGAGATAAACGTTGAATTGTCCCTCAGACCCATTGTTCCTTCTTTTTCCATCCATTACTAATACTAAAAGAGTTATCATAAGTGATGATCATTATAAGTGAATTATACCCATAGAAAAATATTACCTCATGATGTCTCACATTATAAAACTATCGTTTTAGCCAACTATTCTTATAAATCAACTTGTATCAGACTCAGTTAAACCTATATCACTCTAAATTTAACATATATCATTATTCATTCAACCATGGATAATTTGAGTTTATCTCATACTTATTAACCAAATCCATAAAAATAGAGATCCCAAATTACCATGAACTTTCTAAAAATTGTTTAAAACTAATAATCATTGAAATCTATTCTCTCAAAATCCAACTAATCATTCCTTAAACAATAATATGAATTCCTAAAATCATATACTCAAGTATGTATATACTCTAATCGTATAACCTCAATAACATAACATTCTCAAAATCTATTTGAATCTTAAAGAAAGAAAACTACAATAAGGTTATATAACCCTCCAGAACCTAATTATATAATTAAACCTAAAATGGTATTTACCACTAGTTCATACACTAGTCACTATATATACTAGTCCTAAAAATAAAATAAAATTCTCCAAAAATATCGTGAATCAATTATTAATCACATGGTTTGCAATTAATATCTAAATTATTTCATTAAAATAAAACCACCTTGTATTATCTCATCATTCTGTTTATATTATGCTTACAAGTTTTCTATGCATCAATCATGTGTTCCCCAATATTTATCCCCCAAAATATAAAATTTTCATTAAATCTCTTTTAAAGGGTATTTATACCATTTAATATATGTTTCCATAACATTGAAGAAAACATATTGGAGAATATTCCTTAAATGTTTCACATAATCCTCATAAATATTAGAATATTCCATAATATATTTCATAAATGTCACTCACTAATAAAAATAGTTATGTGTTTAACGAAAATATCAATCTCACAACATTAGGTAAGACTAGTAATCTCCATTTTTTCATCATAATTGGATTATAATATGATTCTCAACCATTAAAGCATGCTCCCTTATTCAGTTATAATATATAATGGTTTCTTGGTACATACCTTTCTCAGCATAATTTTCATGACTTTATTTCACCCAAATACTTAAAGGAAAATTGTTAAGATAATATCCAAAATACATACATGAAAACATCAATATGAATAGTTATTCACCTATGACACATTTTTATTTATCATATGATAATTCCAGATCAACCTATGACTTTGTTTGTTAAATCATTGGTTATCTTTTTTCATTTTTCTGTAAGGTTATTTAACCTAATTACTTAACCTAATTATCTAATCCATAATAATTTTTTATAAATAAAATATGAAAAGGAAAATAATATCCTCTAAGAGTGTCAAACCAATAGTTAATTTAAGTCTCTTTATCATGAACCAGGTGATGATCGGGTTAATATCTAATTCAACCTTTACGGTTTGTTACCCCTAGGTAAATCTATGCTTGATCCTACATCCACTTTTATTATACAAACAGTGATATAATTTTTCGTAAAAATCATATACTCAAGGAATTACCAAAACTTAAAGATGTCATATTATACTTTCCATTTTTCTTTGGATTTTTTATGAAGTTTTTTTATCCTAACCCCAAGGAAAATGAATTATTACCTTAATATTAAATCATATACTTATCCTAAGGAGTTTTTTATATACTATAACTTACGAGAATCCCTAAAGTATCAACCCTTATATTTACCTCAACAAATATCTGAACCTATAATTCTATATAAACTACTCTTTTGATACCAACTGTGAAACCATCAACCCATACTCTCAGATATGGTTCCAAAGACACATACTTTACATAATTTATTTGATATTATCTATATAATCCAAAATATAAGCATCCATAATTAAAAAAATGAAAATAAATATTATATCTATTACATCATAAAGATATTTTCATGTTTAAAGATCTAAAAAATTAGGACACACTATAAACTTTTCAATCTCAATATATTTTTATCAAATGTAAAATTTTACCATTATATAGAAAAAACTTACTTTTAGAAAAGACATCAATGTATCCCATAAATTATCCCACACATGATATCCTTCTAAAATGTTTATATGTGATATCTTTCTCCATTACCTAGGGAAATTGAAATACAAGAATAAATTATTCTAAACACTCAATAAGAGAAACATATAAATAAAATAATCATGTAAAAAACATGGACAAAATATTATGGTGGAAATAGGAAAACAAAATGAAGCCATAATAAACATGAAATTGGGAGCATTATATATCAGTAAAAATAAAATAAAACATGGATATCAAAAATATTTATCACATACTAATGGAATGCATAATTTTAGACATCAAGAACATGCTATAAAGGAATTGTTCCAAGACACATTACATGTCTTCAACACCATATTCAGGATATTTTACCGAATTGGGAAGTCATACAGACAATACCAAAAACTAATTTTTTCTCATGACACATGTCGATGAATTAAGGGGATATATAATTATAATCCCCACCTACTATCTAATTATTTACAATGCATTAACCATAAGAGTCTTCAAGTCATTTTATACCATTCCTAGAGGAAACGTTTACTCATTAAATCTTAGATATATATATATAAGGAGAAATATATAAATAAAATTCATAAAAAACAGAGTTTATCATTCTGTAATCATCACGAATGATAATAATTTTCCCATGTAAATTAAATATAAAACAAGATCATAACTCATATAGAGAATTAATTAGGATTTTAAAACATTACATAGTCAAATTTCCAATAATAATCAATATTATAAAAACAACATATGGAAAACCAATAATTTTCCACATATCATTAGAATAAGAATAATTCATTTTGAAAATCATATAATTATAATTATATAAAATTTTATGTTCACTTATTATAGAATAATTGGCATACAACTAAGTCAATACTAGAATATCATTATTATAATCCATTTGGAGAAAGAAAGTGGATGGTTTCCAAATAATATATCCTAAAAGGTAAGAATTTTTTATCATATTTTTGATGCGGTTGGAATTTGTATCCCTAAAAACCAATTATAGAATACCAAAAAAATCAAATGGTAAAATTCACCAAAATTTTATGCAATAAGATAAAATAATGATCATAAGTCAATGGAGGAAAATTAAGTTACCAAAAAGCCACTATATTGGGGGAAGGAACTGAATCAATAGTCATTTGAAGAAGGAAACATGATTTAGATAGTAAATAAAATGAAATACTATGAAATAAAATATATAAAATTCATGGGATAGTAAATTAAGAGAATATAATGCAAAGGGATCATGGTGCATAACATGTAACATGTCTTAAAGAATCAACATTTAGATCAGGAAAACCCTAATATCTTGTTTAATAATTTAATAAAAACCCGTTAAATAGAGGTATTATAATATAACAATAATTAAATTATTAAAATATAAATCATAATATGATATCTAAAATATGAAATATTTCTACAACAAAAATGAAATTAGGTGCATAATACCAAACATATCTCAAAGAGAGAAATTTGTGATGAAAGCATTCAAACCTTTAGAATACTTTAACCAAAATATCATGATAAAGTTAACATTAAATATGAACTTTAATATCATTAAATATAATATAATAATGAAATAAATATTACAATGGGGTGTTAAGTGCACCCTACAAAATCAAACTTGTTGTATAATATAAACTAGTCTCAATGAAAGTAAATTGAGACTGAAGCCCTTACCTTATTCTAGATTCATTATTCACATGTTCCTAATGTCTTGAATAATAAAATTGAGTTTATTATATACCCAATTAGGAACATTATTATTATATATTTATTTAAATATAGACCATTTGTTATCTTATTCCATTCATTTTTTATATTATTTTATTTCATATGTTGTTTACATGAGGTTGTTCATGCAATTTTGTGTACCACCTTATGTATTTTGACCATGGTATAAATTATTATAAAATAGTTTGAAAATTTATATAATATGGAAATAATTTTTATTTATAAAATATATTTTTATTTCCACCCATGAAGGGTGGTGATTAAAAATAAAACTCAGTACTCTGTGAGGTGATAATTTGTACGTATGTCTGATTAATGTTTCTATTTCTCAACAAAAGAGAATAAAAAATAATAAACTATAATTATACATTAATTAAAAAAAATATTTTATTTAACATATTAATTCATCCATTTAATCTTTTTGATAATCCATTTATAGAAGTGATGGAAAATGGAAGACATCCCTCTATGGAGGTGGTAGTTTGTGCAACACACTAACTATGTTTTTGTTTTTCTTAGCAGATATAGATGACTAAATAATGGTCATTTTATTAATAAAAAAATATATCAGTATAATAATTATACTTAATTAAACATTTTTTTATGGATATAAGATATTTGGTAGAGGAATATTAAGGATAAAAACATTAAAAGGATATAATACATATGTTAAAGGCATTATCATTCCCTGGAATACTCCATAGAATCGAAGGGCTTAGAGAAGTATAGTGTTAAATGGGGATTAATATATTATGATTTAATTATAGGAGAAGATCTATGGGAATTTCTATAATTAAACTTTTAATGGGAGGTATTTTTTTAAATTTTTATGTGATCCTTGTTTATAAGAGATAAAAATGTAAATTTTGGAAAAACACTTTATATTTTAATAATTACATGACATTATTCTATGGTCAATGGATTTGAAGCATACAAATAATTGATTTTAATATTTATTTGGGTTTATAAATACTCAAAGAAGTCCTTACACACATTTTTTAAACATGTTCTAAGGATTTCACCATTATGTTTTAACATTTTTCTCTTTTAATTTAAACTAGGTAAATAGTTTTTAACTAAGTGATTTTATTATTTATTAAAAATATTACATAACCCATTTAACAAAATTAGGGTGTTCTAGAAAAAAATTATATGTAAATTTTATCCAATTAAATTTCTAAATATTATAATGTAACATTTAAAATTAAAATACCTAATTTGTAGAAAAACTGTTTTCATAAAAAATTGACATTTTGACCATTATGGATTGTTGATATTATTTATTAATTATTATAAATCTAATGAGTGTTAATATAATTATTTATATTTTTAGAAATAATATTATATTATTTATTTAAGGGATTAAAATTTAATTTATCTGATGTTATGTCATTGATATTTTTATGACGATAATTTTAAAATCATTGTTTCACTATTATCGTGGTAATTTACAATTATCCTAGTAATATAAATTTTATAAATGAAAAATGAAATTGGAGATATTAAATAATATTAACATTATTTTTTTATTAAATAAGAATAATTTTATCATATCAACTTTCAATTTGTAGGAATATTAATGTTAACATTAGCGCAGGTAACCTCTAAAAACATGTTTTTTTAAGAATTGTATTTTAAGCACAAATTTTAGGTTTAGTAATAAACAATCAATTTTATTGATTATAATGAAAATATAAAGAGTATTATTTATCATATAATTATTATATTAAAGTGAAATAAATCTATAAACTGATTTTACCTATGTTAAAACACAATTAGAGAAACAAATGAAAAAACTTTCTATAAAATATTACATGTTTTTCTAAAATTATAGTCTTGGGTATTATAAATTGACATAATATTTCTATATTAATTATTTTACATTATAAATATAAATTGTTTATATTTAAAAGGTTTTTAAAACATTTAATTCATATAAAAGCGATGGTATTAGAAAAAAATTTATTTTCTTAATATTCACATGAAACTGATTATTTCAGAAAAAATATAAATGATATACTAAGATCGTTTTTTTAGGAAATAAAAAATTAATTTTAATTAATACTATTTAATTCTAAAAAATTTAAATTGAAAATTTATAATATAAAATAAACTAAATAAAATAAATTTAATTGAAAATGATCTGTTTAATATGAACTCATATTAATTATTTATCTTCTAAAGGTAATAACTATTAATGGTTGTCTATATTAGGGTTTAGTATAGATTTGTGTGTTATTAATATGTTTTTCATTGTTTATATTTCGTGTTTTATGAAATAAATGTTATCAAAAACATTAAATTATTTAACGGTAATTAAATTTTATAGGTGTTACACCTAACCATCAGGGGTTATTTGATAATATACTTTCTTGACATTTGTAACCTCATCTCTAATTATAAATGGAAAATTCAGGTTTATATAAGTCTTATTTAACATATAAAGTATCCATAAAGTGAATTACATTGAAAGATTCATATTTTGACTCATCGTTGGATTGAGATTCCATTTCAAGGGGTACTACCCATTCTCTTAGTCATGGAGGTAAGATGTCTGGATGAGTGGGGACCATCTTGGGTACTAGTAAAGGATCTTCTTCCCATGTTTTGTTTAAATGAAATATATTATTCTATCTCTTGGAATATTATTATGATGAAGAGGTGAGATATGGAATTATAGTGTAAATTGGGGTCAAAATTGAATGATTCAATTGTGACCTAGGTATTTCATGTTCCTTATTGAACAATTTACCGGTCATCGAGTCATAAAATTTTTGGGCTCCTCTATTTGGGAAATACTTATAATCTCATTATTCTATTAGAGACATAATATAAAAAACATGTCACCTATATTGAATATTTACCCAAATTTACATTCCTAGAGTTAGTCATCTTCAATATAAGGTCTTTGAAGATTAATCGATACTATATATTATTCCCCCTAAATTCTATGGAAGGGGTAGTAATCAGGGTGATCATTATGGCTGACTTATTTGGGTATCCGGATCTCTGATAATTTAATCATATTTTCCTCATGAGAGAATCTGAAAATATATATAATATTCTCTATGTAACACCCCAAGATTTCTTATTACGTTAACTCTTCAAAGTAATTCAATAACATACACTACACGCAACATCGAGTACAAGCGCACCACGACTTACCGAACTAGCCATTAAAAATGGTTATGAATAGCATTAACTTAATTTTGAACTATATATATTCTTTATAATTTTAGAATCCATATTATGAATTTCTTAAACATAATGTATGAACTAATTCACATTTTCAGATAAAAGGAGTATTTTCCAAAAAAATATACTTTTACCACTTTTTAATGGGGAACCCTTATTAAATCCAATATTTGAAACATTTATATATTCAATTTGACAAAATAAACTTTTTCTTTATAATTGGGACATAATAATTTAGTATCAAAATCTTTTTGTGTTTTTCTGATAACTTTCATATTTGTGTGAATAGTGAAAAATACAATATTTTAACTGAAAAAACATTTTTCATAAAAATAATTTATAGTGTTAAATAATACATTTTAATGGTTTTGAAGTATAAATAGATTATATTTTTACCATTAAATCCAATTCTGGTCATTTTAAGTAATTTTACAAGAAATTGGACATAAACAAGTGTCAAACTTTTGATAGTTATTATTTCTTAAAAATACGACTTTTGGTTTTGAAAGTGGGAATTAATTTTAAATTAATAAATGAAACTTATAAGTTTTGAATTTTCTAAAATAGACTTCATTTTTCAATTCGGAATATAAAAATAATCTTAGGGTGAAGTTTTGGTATTTTTCTGAAAACATTCAATTTTTGATGAATAGTGAAAAAACACTTAGTTATTATTTAAAACCGACTTTTTATGTAAATAATTATTTATTTTATTTAAATTTATTTTAGGTCAAAATAGATACATAATACATATATAAGTTCAATTTAATTCATTGGAGTCAGTTTATAAGAATTTTATATATAGAAAAATTTTATTGAAATTTTCACTGTCTTTTACCCACCTCCTAGGAGAATTTGTAAATTCGAATAAAACTTAATTTTACCGATTCTGTGAGTTGAATTTTGAAAATCATAGAGACACAATTAATATCAGGTAGAAAATTTGGTTCAATAAGATTAAAATAAATTTTCATGAATAGTAACTTTTTTGCTTTTATTTACCATAGTTAAAAGTAAATAGGGTAATTAAGGATAAAAATGATATTATTATTAGCCTAACACATGTCCTAATTATATTGGATAAGTTTAATTGGAAAAAATAAAACCATTGGAATAAAATATGACCCTTTAGGACCACTTGGAATAGATTAATACATTTATTATTATTTAATTTAAAGAAGAGTTAAAAGAGGTAAAATCGAAGTTTAATAACTAAACCAATTTTAATATAGGGTTATACATAAGATAAATCCAACTATAAATATTAATTATAAATCTAAAAATATTTCTTAAATAATGGTATTTTATTTAAAATTTTAAAGGATTAAATAATTAAATTTATTAATGACACAATGATGCTGTAGTAATTACCTTATTAAGGAAAAAATCAAATAAATGGTATTATAAATATTAAAATAAATATAATTTAAAAGTTTTTTTTGAAATCCACTAATTTTCTATGTGAATATGACATGTTAGAGATGATTAAATGTATCTTTTTATATGTAATAAATTTGTGATGACTTTCACAAAAGAAAAATACCAAATAGTGTTAAAATTGACATAAATTAATATTTAAAACAAATACTATATTATTGGTTGATATAACATTTCTAAAAATGTAAGGTTCATACAGAAGGCTTAAATAATTTTATATATGTCATTAATGAGCCACTTTTGGTTTTCATGGATGTTTAGAGTAAGTTTATTAACCATATAGTGCATGAATACAAGAAGACACGGTAAAAGTTAAACTATTTAACTAAGAGATAAATCTAAAAGATAAGGTTGAAATGGTACCCTAAACTTGTCTAAAACCTATTGGTTGCGTTTATTTCGACCCATAACCACCTAGGGCTCAAAATATATTCATCTGAAACCATTATAAACCGAATATGATTGTATAATATATTAATACATTAATCTATTCCTAAAGTGGCCCTCACCCCTCTTATAAAAGGGAACTTCCCCTTATCTCAAATTAACTCCTCTGAAGACTTTTGGCTCAGCCACCCCTACCCAAATATCCTCCCAACTATTATACCTTCATCCTAGAGGCCTTAATTTGGTCAGGAAGCCAACCTAAATATTCCTTTTGATCAAATCAAAAGGAAGAACCTGAAGAAGAGGTAATGATTTCACCACCCTCTTTCATGTTCTCTTATTCTTCCACTATCTCTTTCGTTATTGTTTTGATTATAAAATAATAAATACATTTTATAATATATACTTTGAGTTTATTATATATATCTCACAACTATATTTATTATTCTATCAATCTTATGAATGATAATGTCACCATGCGTGCATTCGTACGACTTACCGCCTCCACGATGTGGTGTAATTTGTTTTTCAACGCTATTTTATTTGGATGGATATAATGATGAGTAATATGTATATAAATAATTAAAATAACATGCTAATGTATCTATAAATTAATATACCATCCAATTCTACACCTTTATGGAAATGATATTGTCACTCGTGCGTACGTACGGATTACCGTCTCCACGACAGGATGAGATTCATTTCCACGTTCACCATTCATCGATGATTATAAAATTTATATTACTAATAAGTATGTACTATATAAAATAATAATGTTACAAGAAATATATATATATATATACACATATATATATATATATGCGTACGTACATATATATTATTCACATTGTTCCATTCAATATGATATGAAAACGGAAACAACGTTTATGCGTACGTATGGACAACAGTCTCCCTAAACGGTGTTTTTCATTTCATATATATGTCTATTATTCATATTTATATTCTAAATATATATGATATATAAGTCATGTTTTATTTTCTGGATTTATTATCAGATATTGTTTATGTGTATGTAATTATAGGGAAATTTTTATCATCCATGTAAATTTTTCATAAAAATGATTTCAAAATGATTATTTTAAGGATTTTTTAAAGATACTCTTTATGAAGGTCACAATTTTAAATGTTTTATTGATTTACCTTTCTAAATCTATTTAATTAATTTCCATGTTTTCAAAATGATTTTAATGATTTATTTATATGGAAATGAATGTTTTGAAATGATAATTCTTTTCAAAAGTTTCAAATTGGTATAGGAAATTTTGATTCAAATATCTCTTTTAAATTACTTCCTTAACAAATGTGTGACTTTTAATGGATTTTACAAAAATGATATTTCTCTAAAAAAAATTTACTCATCATTTTCAACTATGTCATCATCCTTTACTAGATAAGATTTTTGATTGAGGTTGATTTATTATAATACGAACTTCCATGTTGTATTGAATGAGTAAGGATATGTTTGACTGTGGATGTTCTATTTCCATTCCACTTATTGTTTATGGTTAATGTAATGACATTTCGTATGCTAGTTTTAATACGAATGCTCATGTTATGTTTCAAATTTTTCATATGAGGAATGCAGTGGACTTAGTAAGTGACGGGTGGAGCCCACTATATCTCCTCAATGCATCGGTAGTTCTGATAAGACAAACTTGTGTCTTGGCACAAGGCCTTGAAAAAAAATTTATTTGTCGTCTAGGCACAAGCCCTTGACTATGTAGTAATGATGTCCGGCGTTAGGCATTCCCTCATTATGAGATTACTTATTACATGTGATTATTCGACTAGTAGATTATCCATGTGCATGTTTATATAATTTTTTTTTATTTTTTTCATATTATTTTCATGTTTATGTTTAAAAAGGATGTTGTTTTTATCACACATATTTCCTTAAAATTTTATAGCTTCCGCTAAATTATTTAGCCTTACTGGTCATCTGAGCTCACCCCTTTATTTTTTTTCTTTTCCCTTGATTCTAAAAAGTGAATTATGATTATTAGGCAGGGCTAAGCTAAAAGGAATAATGGAATTCTCAAAGAAATATTTTTTTTGTATTGTATGTTAGAAAGTGTAATGTAATTTTCATGTATACAATCCATTTTCCAAGACTGCTAAACTGATCGGTCGTTCGGGACTTCATTCCTTCTAATCATGCCAATTTATTAAAATAATGCACCGACTATAGAAATTAAGGTTCAGGGCATTGTAATCCATTAATAAGTAATGAATATTATTCTTCTAGTAATCAATGTTTATTATGTTTTTATCATTATTATCATCGTTTAAATAACACAATTAACACTACCACAGTTCAAGAAATGGCATTTCATGATATTGACCAGGCATAGGAGTTGAATGGAATGTCAATGATAGTCTCAAAATAATGAGTTTGGTCTTTGATTTTCCAAATTTAATCTCTTATTTTGATGATGTGGGCTTAGATTTGGATTTATATAATCAAATAGTGTATTCTGATCATATTTATACCACTTAAAAATCCTAAAAATCACTAGGGTATTTCCTGGGAATGAGAGATATTTCCATCTCATCTCAGAGATTTTCAATGAATATCTCAAAATATTTACCTTAAAGATTGTAAATATTTAGTTAATAGATTAAAACTTTAAAATTATAAATATAGTTTGACAATATTTCATTTTTAAGGTATTTATTATTAAATTAGTCAAGGGTTGTTCTATTCTTCTTTGCAGAGTTGAATTTTAAAATAAACTGGCATCAAAAATATTTTACTTTGTAGATAGCACCTAGACGAAGATTATTGTACCAAATAATGTTGTTTTTAATAGGATATTTATAAATCATTGGATCTTTTTTATCTTATTATTCTCTATTGTTCTCACCATAGGGTCACATCAAGATTAAATGTTTATAAGATACTACTCTAAATCTATCATAATATTCAATATCAAGAAGGAAGGATTAATAATGTTGGGAATAAGACAATTCATGTTGACTCCTTCAGGAAATTATTTCCTCTATGGTTGTATAGAATTGAATTGTTGTTCCATGGATTCCATTCAACAAATATGGGACACAATGGAGTCAAGGATTTCTGGGGGGGACTTTTTCCTATATTGATTAGTGATTAAAGGTAGTGGGAATATCCTAGTATGGTTATCATGAATGTGCATGTAGTTAATATCTATATAGAGTTATCCTTGGGTGGGTCACTAAAAATGGTGGGGGTTTCTACCCCAAGGGAGGAAATTATGGAAAGTCCACAATCATTGGGGCTACTTAAATTAGATTTCTAGTCCCTAGGTTAGTCAAATAGATGGACTCCACTCTTACTAGTTGGGTAGTTCCCACTTGTTGAGGGGGGGTTATATTAAGGAGAGTTATTGGCCTTGATCTACAATTTTCATTCATTATTTATATTTACTTTTAGAAATTCATCATTTATTGACCTCAATTTCTCTAACACAACATCTTATTGAGAAATATTTTCTGATATAAAAGAGAATAAAAATATTCAGGTGGTGGGTGAGATGTGGAGGTAGCCACATCTTTCACATTATCATAAGCAAATAAATCTATGATTAAGAGGGTGATTAATATTTCAAGGATCTCCCAGATCTTGATTATGCCTCTCATATCATCTCTGCATTCTTTCTTCACGAATTTTGGTTTTAACTAAATATTGAATAGAAGACTCCTTCTTTAATTACTCTATGTCAGTATCATTATTCAATTTATTTGTGGGACTAACGCCTACGAAATTTTCCAATGTGAACTAGGAAGTGAGAATCATATATTCTTTCTCTCTTCTGTAAAAATGGGTTTTATCGACCTCTAAATATCTTTCAATGGATAGAGAATAATCAAGATTGATATCTATCTTCGTGGTGGATTGTTTTCATTTACAACCCTTATTTGGTTTCACTCACTATTATTGATTCCCACTTAAGAGTGGTTTATGGATGGTGATCCTAAAGGAGTCCATAATGAATTTCATAGAATGCTCTAATGGTGAAGGAGATAAATTGAAAATTAGAAGAAACCATGGGGGAATTTCTTATACTGATGTTACCAATATGAAAAAGACTAACTTCCTTTGGGAGGGGTAAATAAAAATTCCTATGATAAGTGGGATGGGATTTATTTGGATCGTATACAATCAGTTCTATGGTCCATTATAAATTTAATGATTCAAAGTCTGGTGGTGGTGGTAAAAATTCCTATATCACTATGTGATGGAGTTGGTATTATATTGTCATTAGGAATACTACTATATCCTGCTTATCCTTCTATGATTTTATTTGGGAATGAGTTGGATACATAACCAATTTTTAGTAAGAGGTACTAAAAAATAATTTTTTAATTATTATTTTAGGATTTTATTTTTTAACTAACTCATATCATAGGTTGTGTAAAAAAATTATTTTCATAAATAATCACAAAGGCTAACCAAGGTCATCTTACTTGAGGAGATTTTTTCATTTTTTCACTCACTTAACATAATTCACCAAAACTACATATTTTTGTTTATTTTTTATTTAAAATATTAAATAAATATATTTTTGGGGAGATAATGAAATTTTTAAATTTATACTAACATGAAATGATAGAATGTGCTTAGAAAAGAAAGAACATTTCCATTATGGTTTGGTTTATGTGTTCCATTACCCTATTTGGTTGTGTTTAAATTTATTTTGATAGTTTAATCCTAAAATATCACTCTTAAACTAATATTATTTTATTTAATGGTGTGAAATATTTAATTCATATAGAAATATATATTCCACATTCTCTTATAATCAAGGCTTATGGAACACCTCAATCGAGAGTGTGACATCTTCCAAGACCCAACTTCATCATATGTTATTTAATCCACTAAATAGATCAAATTCATTTCAATAGGATATTATTTTTATAGTAAGGGAGATAAAATATTTAGATAAAGAATAGAAAACACTTTGAGTACATTGTATTGGTCGAAAATTTCCACTCCTATTCACATAACCCTTTCTCACCATAACCATAAATAAATCATAATAATTTACATTCATAATGAAATGAAAGCACTACTTACCTACCTTGAACTAAGACTCGAATTAGCCCCATGTTTTTAGGTTAATTTTTCATGGTGGTAATATGTTAAAGAAGAGAATAAGATAAATAAATAAAATAAAAAAATAATGCAGATGAGAGAAAAAAAGTTGAACACTAAAAATAAAAATTGAAGATGAAGAAGAAAATTTATAAAATTGAAAATAATCACAAGAAGAAGAAAAAAAGAAAGTATAGAGATGGATAGTGGAATAAAATTCAATTAAAATTATCGAAGTTAATTAAAATTAAAAGAACCAAATATAAAATACACAATGAAAAAAAGGGGGTGGATTTTGCATTGCTTCTCTCTCATCTTCAAACTCTATCAACCATTCCCTAGGTTGTTATAGATTTCATATTTGTCACTCCCTTGCCATAATGGGTGGTATTCCATTCCATAAAAGCATGTCTTACATTTTTCACCCATTATCTAACCCCGATTTCATCTCAGATTTCCTGGAAATTGTGTTAACACCTAAAGTGACTCATATTCTTAATGGATATGTTCAGCTCATGCTTTTGATGTCAGAGTTATATGAAGTGTTAGCCCTCCTGAACCATAACACGGAGGCATTATTTAGATATCTTCATACATTGGTTGATTCTGTTGAAATATTTATGTTCATAACTTGGGGTTTATAGGAGTGGGTGACTATTCACCTCATCGACTAGAGACATAACATGGTTCGCTTCTCATTAGAGGAATACCTGGTTATTTATTAGTCTCAGGCTCCTCAAGCATACAAAGGATCCCATTTCAATCTATTTATATGGTCCTCTGAGTTTTATATGAAATGGGATTCCCCTAAAACAACATTTTGGGTAAGCTTTCCCAAACTCCCCCTTCCCTTTCAAAATCCTTTAATTATTTACATTCATGGGAATATGGTTGGCCATTTTTTTGTTCAAAAAATAGACGAAATTTTGTATGTAATTTGATATTTGGAATATTTTTGTCAAAGTAGAAGTTTCTAAACCCTCAGTGCAGTGGGTTTTGATCTTTGTTGGGAATAAATTTAGTTGCAAACAACTAATTTTCAATGAGACTTGAATATATTTTTTCTTGTATTATAAACGTCTAGAGAACATGTTCCACTCCTTCCTCTAAGGGGGATATGCCCATAAAGAAGGGTTATTTCTTACCCCATGATGAATGAGACTAGCCTTGATTCCATCTTTGTAGATTACTTGGATACTAGAGAGGCCCATGACACAACTCCTCTTCAGAAAGATCTGGGAACTATGTATACAGACCCTATGGTGGAGGATGTCTTTGACAAATTGAAATGATATTTAGGTGTATCTTATTGGATAAAATAGGTCTCATGGAACCTAGGATCCCCACAAAATTAAACTCCCTCATTTGATGATGTTTTGAAATATAGAATCATGGGAAAGGGTAAAAAGATTTGGCATGTAGTAGGAACCAAATTGGATTGAAATAAAACTCAATCATATCCAAGACCAATCACTTTGATTTAGGTCTCTCATAGACTAATTTTTTCATTGAGGTGGTGGTATTCTATACAGAAAACCACAACAAATTTATTACAACAACATAATTTCTTTTATTCCATGAATGTTGATGGGAAGGAGAATGTGGAACCAGAAGGTTTGAGTAAATATATTCCAAAATAGAAAAGGAAAAAGGTTGAATCGAGGTCCCCGAATGATAATGAACTATTTGACAAGGAAACAGACTCAAAAACAAGGATGGATGAAGAGCAAGACCCCTGCACCATTATGATGTTTGGGTTTGGCTCTAGAAATGGAATGAAAGGAAACCTTCTTTCTATAAATTTCATAGTCAGAAAAAGGAATAAGTCAATATTTATAAGTTGGATACTCATAGAATGTTTTAATGATAGCTTCATGTTGATTTGAATGAATAGAATGTTTCTTGGATTGATAAACAACATCAGATTTTGATATGTGGCATAAAAGAGGGGAATACTAGCTTGGGGGAACACGTACAAGCCTGGGAAAATATTGAATTCCAATTTGATTATCTCATCAAGAAATATCTAGATATGATGGTGACCTATATCCAATGGCAAATATATAGAGTTAATTATTTCAACTCTTTTACTTTTTGTTGGAATGACTATGTTTTATCTAATGTTGTTTGATGTTTTGGAGTTGTGACCATGTTGGTTTTCCACATTTCCTTAAAAGTGGTTTATTGAAAAAAAAATTTGTATAATTTAAATTAAAATAAATTAAAATAAAGTTTCATGATAAATATAAACTTAACATAAAATATAATAAGTAAAATAAAACAATAAGAAATAAAAATGAACAACAACATCCAAGCCTTCTCCTCCTCACCATGGGTGTCAACTCCCCCTTGGTAGTGGAAGAGGGTCACTTTTTATAGTAAAGGGTAGTGGAATCCTCAACCACTTATTCAAATTTAAATCACCCTGAGTATATTTAAATATCTTTTTTGAAGATCTCATATGAGACTTGTTGTGTTCAAAGATACATCTAATGATAGAGGGATTCCATTTGAGAATGGACAACATAGCAGCAAAGCCTTCTATTTTTTACAGCATGCATGGGATTGATTTGTAGTTTCCACATGGAAGGTGTGGAAGTGGATAGTTTGGAATTAAAATTAGCATATTCAGTGATCCATTAACCCATTCGGCCTTCATCGTGGCTAGAGTGAGCTCTAAATGTGCTCAAGGTTGCTAATCGAGGATTCGAAGATCATATCTAGTGATCAGGTGTGATGGAAGTGAAGGATTTCTTGATCCCAATGTCACCTAATGTGGGTTATGGTAGATCCTAGTAATGTATTGGTGGGTATAAATGTCATTTATTAGAGCCGCAATAGAGATGGTCAGCGCATGGGTGTATGCGGCAAGCGAATGGGGTTTTAAAATTGTATCCAGTACCGCTCAAATCATTATCCCACATTGAAAAAAGATTGTGGGGGAGAGAAAATATAAAAAAAGGAATGTAATCACTATCCATATTTCCTACACAGAGGTGGAATCCTATACAAAATCACACTCATATATCCCTGAGAAACACCACTCGATCAGATGGTTTTTCGGGCCCACTATGCTCTTGCGGACTCTCGTTGGATTCCTAGTCTTCATCGCCACTATGTGTGGGCCTTCCTATGATCCATCTTGGTTAGTTTTACCATAGGTTATGTATAATTATTTCTGGGTTTTGTGGTTGATTTCTTTCCATGTTTACCCCTATGTTTTTGGAGAAACACAAAAATAGAATATGATAATATAATAAGTAAGATTCAATCATTTGAAAATAACATATTATAATTTCAAGAAATAATTTCTAATAAGATAAAACATTGAAAAGAATCATCTAAATTCAATTTTATTCTTTATCACCAAATCACCAATTTTTTAAAAAATAATTAAATACATGAGTATTTAGGGTAAAAATCTATTTGAAACCATTGATTTTTTTAAAATATGCATGAAAATTGATTGTGTCCAAAACCACACTCTTAAACCAGGCTTGTCCTCAAGAATAAAATTTCAACAAAAAATTAATAGGGAACCACTGTTACCAACAATTAAATTTTGATGTGACAAGAAATGATTATCAATGTTAAAAAAATCAAATCACACATAAAATATCAATTCAATTTACCTTTTTTCAAAGAAACAATCAATTCAAGTATTTTACTTTTTCCCATTTGAAAATTTTGGTACATCTCTTCTCATTCTTTCCGGTTATTTAATTAATATTAATTAACCATGAAAAATAATGATATTCATATATTTTTAAACTTTTCACTCATCAGGAATGATAATAATTCAAGTAGAGTTATGCTCATTTCATGATAAAATTCTCCTTATCTGTAAGCTTATAAAGGAACTCTTTTATCCACTTTGTAACGGAAAAATACACATGAAATCATTAATGATTTTCAATTAAGTTTTAAATTTCTATGTGGCTTCAGGTTGGTAGGAATTGATGTTTAATAAATAAGGCCTAAAGAAGAGGTTAATCTCTTAAGTATAATGTATGATATCAAAATTGAAAGGGTAATTTAATTTTCCCCTTAAAATTGTAACAACTCCCACATACCAAAATCAAAGTAAGCATGTGATCAAAATTAGGCATTATGAATGATTTTTTTCACTAACTTTAATTTTTCACTACTTTTATACTTTTTTATTTTCAGTGTAATTTTTCCATTAATTTTAGTTTTCAAAAGTTATTCATAGAATGAATCTCAAACCAACCACCAAACTACGCATAATAAAAAAAATCAATCTCGTGACGTCAACTTTTTTATTCTTCAAAGTCACAACCCCTTCTTATTTGTATCATTATTTTAATGAAGGTAAAAGAGTAAAATTATATTGAATGAATTAATAACCTTTATTATTACCCATAGAAGCACCACCACACTTCTTCCTTGCAATGTAAATCACCCCTTTCACCATAAATCTATTCACTTTCACTCTTCAACATGATAATATCATTAAAATACTAAGAGAAGGGTAGGAATTGATAAAATGGATTAAAACAAGGCTCGTTACTAACATGGTCATTCATAGTCCCTATGGGATAACCGAGGATTAATTAAAAGGTCGAATTTAAGGATAAGGTTTTTTCAAAAGAAGGCAGAATCATTTTAAGTGTTTTTTTCACAATCATTATCTTTTAAAAGTTTCAATTCATATTCAAGAAGGTTTCCTGTCCCAATATCACTCAATAAATATGATCAAGATTAAATATGAAGTACTTGGTCTAGAAAAAATCATTCGAATGGAAATATTAAATTGTAAAGTCAGTCAATTCATGAATAATAATAAAAAATAAATTCATATTGATTTAATAAATTCAATGCATGAAAAATGGTTGAGAAATTTTCAATTACATGAATAAATTAATTCCCTAAAATCATGAGTCCTCATTTAAATATCCATTTTTCACTTCAATGATTCAATTATACATTTTACTCATTAAATTTTATAAAAATTGAAATGTAAAATATGGAACCACATGATTCTTAAGAAACTAATGTCTTAAAGTTAAGTTTTGTAAATCATAAATTCATGTATGGGCATGAAATTTCTAGTTAAAATCTCAAAACAATTGTATAGAAGAAAAGAAATTAGGGAGTTAAAAAAATAAACATTTAAAGTGAAATTCCATTCCCGTGTATGATTAGTCCTATTTCCTCCATGACTATTTGGGGGCTTCCTTCTGCCATCATGAACTTCTAGAAGAAATTTATTCATTAAAACTTGAGGATCATGTCATTAATGATCAAAAATAAAAGAGGGAGTGATCTACTTTCTAAACTAATTCCTAAAACTGAAATTCAAATCCTAGAAATCATGAAGAAAGATAAATCTCTATATATTACCCCAAGTGGGCCCTAAATTTTTATTTCCTCTAGATATCAGTACCATTAATTATAAAAAGTCTAATAGTGGGTGTATTTGCTTGGATTTGAACCACCACATGTTGTTCATACCATATTATGCTTCTTTTCTCATTTTGAGGATAATTTATTATGTAATATAAACTAGAACTTACCCCTTTTGTAAGTAGTTATAGCATGCATGGTAGGGTAATGATGTATTATTGAACATCAATTTCCTTTATTTCTATTTCTGTAATATATCTTTAAATTTTTAGTGAATTATTAAAGTGTGTTTCATAAAAATCATAATCAAAAAATATTTATAATGTAAATTAATATGAAAAAAATTTAAATTTGGATGTTTAATTTTAAAATTTTACCATTTAATGTCAGTATTGTGTATCTATTGTTCTTCTAGCATAGACAATGGTATATCTTCATGTAATACCTCTAGTAAATATTCATTTTATTCAAGGAAAACTAGGTTTTATTTAATAGGGGAATATTATTTTTCCTCATAATCCTCTAGGGAATAATAAGATTCAACTGATTTTGAAAAATCAAAATAATAGAGGTTAAATTAATTTCAGTTTCAATAAAACTAAATGAGTAAAAGTTAAATAATGTATCATCTGCTTGAGTTGGTTCATATTGAATCTATTCATTGGTGGAAAGTGCCTGTTGGATTTGATATTTTCAGGATGGAGGTATGTATTTTGGATCCTATAATATTTCATTGAATTCCACCATTTGTATGGTTTCTTCTTCTTCCAACGCTAGAGTAAGTTTCAGTGGTGTTGATTCTTCTCCTTTATATACTGGGAGATCACATTTCATTTCAATTTCATCTTAATTTCTACATAATTTATCCAAATTCACTTGAACTCCCTATAATAAATTAGTTTAATAGTCTCTCACATCTAATTCCGCCAACAATTGTTGAGAGAAATGAAATGAATCTTTATGTTTCTCCTCATTTACCTCCAAAGGTTCTTCAACTTCAAAAATGAGTTGGGAAATATATTCCACCACTTTATCATGATCATTCCCTTGTTCAGGTTTAGTTTTCACCAATAATGCGATAATATATTCAAATTCCTTCTCTACCTTGTTATTAATTTGTTCTATGTTTTCTCTAGGTTATTTCACTTGGGAACTATTATAATTTTCTTCTTGTTATTGTTGATTTTTTCTTCACCTGTGATTAATCTACCCATATATAATAAAATTAATTTGAATACATTATTAAAAGTTTTTCTTCTAGATTTTTTTAAGTAATTAAAACTACATAAAATAGGAAAATAAAAACATTAAATGGACTATTGATTTGATCCCCAACCATGGTGCATGTTTTGATGACAATCTTATTGTAAGGTATCAAAAAAGTTAATTTATTTTCCTAAGGCACCAATATGGCTGAATAGGGTCATCTCACTTTAGGATCTTTTTCAGTTGTTCACTCACTTAATATAATTCACCGAATCCACTTATTTTTGATATTTTATTTAAAAAATTAAAGTAATGGATTTTGAGAAAATAATGAAATGATAAAATCTACAATAATAGGAAGTGGTATAATGTGATTATAAAATAAAAAAATCTCTTTTTTAGTTTGGTTTATGGGCTCCAACACACTATTTGATTGTGTTTAAATTTAGGTCCATAGTATAACCATTTAATCTCACTCTTAAACAACTATTTTTTATTTAATGGTGTGTAATCTTGAATTCATTCATAAATCTCAATTAAACCTCCTCCCATTACCAATGATTATGGAACACCTCAATGGATAGTGTAACATATTCTAGGTCTTTATACCATCGTATGTCATTTCATCCACTAAATGTATCAACTTCATCACATAAAGAGATTGTTTTTGGTGGAATGGAAGTAAAATATTTAAATAAATAATAAAAATGATTTTGAGTTCAATTTCATGGTGTAAAATATCTAAACCATTGTGAATAACCCTTAGTCACCCAAAATATAGATAAAAATAAGAATTTACATTCATAATGAAATAGAAACACCACCAACCTACCCAGGTAAAATCTTCATGTTATCCACTCATTTTTAGGGTATGATTTCATGGTGGTAAGATAAGAAATAAGATAATAAGATAAATAAATAAAATAATAATAATGAGGATGAGAGAAAGAAAAGTTAAACACATAAAATAATATAATAAAAATTATATAAGAAGAATAAGAAATATAATAAAATAGAAAATATGAAGAATAATGAGAGGAAGAAAAGAAAGGATAGAAATGGATGGTGAAATAAAATTGAATTAAAATTATTTCTAAGAATTAAAATTTAAAGAAACTAAATTAAAAACTCATAAATAATGAAAACTAAAAAAATAATAAATGATTTAAAATAAATAAAAAAGAATGAAAAATTAACTGTAGAAGAAAAACCTTATCCTCCACACCATGGGTAACGACTCCCCCTCAATGGTGACCATGGGTATCTTTTTATAGCTATGGGATGTGGAATCCTTAATCTCATATTAACATTTAAATCTCCCTATGAATCTCAAATTTTATTTTTTTAAGATCTTTCATGAGACCACAATATTCAAAGACAGACCTAATGATCAAGGGTTTACATTTAACATGGTCATCATGGTTGCACAACCTTCTATTTTCTATGGTGTGTATGGGATTGATGTGGAGGTTCCATGTGGAAGGTCTAGCAGTGATTATCATTGAAGTGAAGGTAGTGGAGATGGTGCTCCATGAACCTCTACAACCTTCAAAGTGGCTAAATGAAGCTTGAGATATGCTCAAGGTGGTTCGTCGAGGCTTTGAAGGTGAGATTTGGTTATCAGGGAGGTGGCAGTGAATGATGGATCGACCCCAATCTCTCTCAGCATCAATTATAGTAGTTTATTGAAAAAAAATGGTAATCAACAACATTGGGTGTCATATTCTTCGAAGAAACAGATGGTACATGAGTTTCCATGGTCGGTTAGTGAGATTTTCAAAATGTGAACAATACCACTCATATTTCCCACCACATTAGAATTGAAGTGTGGGGAGTGAGCATTTATAAACACAGGCTTAGTTTAACTAGATCAATTACCTACACCAGTGTGGGCTCCTAGACACATGAAAACACGTATATGTTCCAACCACACCGATCAGTCAGGTAGTCCTTCGACCCCACTATGCTCCCAGAGCCTCTCACCATGGGTCTTGTCTTGACTACTACTATGTGTTGACCGTCCTACAACCATGCTTTCCCAGCTATCCCATAAGGGTAAAATAAGTGTATGTGGGATCATTGGTTGATATATTTCTATTGTTGAATCTATATTTTTGGAAAACCACTGAAAAATAATATGAAAATATAATAAGTTATATTAAAAAAATAGAAAATAACATCTTAGAATTTCATAAAATAATTTTTATTAAGATAAATCACTAATAACAATCATATAAATTAAATTTCATTATTTATCACCAAATTCCAAATTTTGAATAAAACAATTAAATACATGTGTATTTAGATTAGAAATCTATTTAAAACAATTTTTTTAATAAGCATAAAAATTGAGTGTGTCTCTTTCCTTGAACCAGAGGCATGTTTAACCTTCATAGAAGCTTGATGCATGAGCTTGTTAATGGATAATTCAAACCAAGTCTATCTATACTGGGATTTGGGACATCATGAATTTTTATGGAAAAACAATTATATGTGCGTATAGGGATTGAGATTTTTCTCAAATCAATGACATTCCATGTTCCTCTCCATGAAAAACCGTATTTACCAGTGAGCGGGGTGAAATGTATAGATCGATATTCATCACACCCTCTAAAACACACATCAATTAGGGTAGTGATAAAAATCTAGGGAAGTGAATTCATATGTCTATGTTAGGAATATTTTAGGCACTAAAGCTATTTTTAATACTTAGGGTTTTGAGCCATTGAAATGGAAGATCTGTCAACATGGTGGAAAATCTTAAACAACTTATTTAGATGGTTTATGAACTCCATGTAAGATAGGTATCTATACATGAGATAAGTGAGAGTCGCCTATAATTTTTTTTAAATATGAGGCATGAATTCCAATTTAAATTATTATATAATTTCATATCAGGGAGTGTAAATTGGCCATAACATGACTAGTATTCTATTCTCAACCAATTCTCTCCACATGGCCAGTGATTTCTCATCTTCCTTTATGAGTTATTTTTTAAGAGGATTTAACAATAATGGTTATTTAACTAGAAATTTTTAAATATAGTAATATTATTATGATCCTCCTCAATCATACCAAATGTTTTTAAGCATGATGTAGGAACCAATGATGATTTTTGACTCAGATTTACTTTTTCTCAGGATGAGATATTACAGATTAATGATGAGGTGTCTAATGTATATAAACACAGTTTCTAAATTGAATCTTTATATGGTGGAACATTAATTGAATCATTGACATGGGTATGACCTTAATGAAAAAATATAAGTTATTTTTATGAGGTCCTTCATAAAAAGAACCATGTGGTGGACCTCCGTGGTTAATTATTGATTTCCTATCATTGGTATGAGCACCATTTTAGGATCCATGTTTTATCATAGAGAGTACCTCAGTGGTTACAAATTATTTATGGGTTGATATAGGGAGTTCCTCCTTATTTATCAATAGTAATTTTATAAGGCCCCAGCCTTAAACCTTACTTAATCTTGAGTTATTACAAGATTACACATTGAGGATCTTTTCGGGTTTAGAGTTTTAGAGAATTAGATCATAAAACTTGCATTACATTCCACATATAAACAAAGTGGTTACATAAAGATAGTATTCCTCATTCCCATAAATGGAAACACATTTAATATAAAACATGGATTATTTCTTGACACATCCTTGACTCTATCATCTTATCATGTACCTTTCCCTTGACCTGTGAAAAACATTTCAAAAACGTGGGATGTGCATAAAAACTCAGTATGGGTTATAAAAACATGGAAAGGAAACATGAGTTCATATATACATAAGAATGAAATCATACTTTACCCATAAAACATAGGCACTTTAACATACCTCATAAAATCATGAATAAATCATAAAAATCAAAAACATAAAGGTAACATGAGGCATTCATAACATTCTTACGTAGGGAGTAACCCTCTTGGTTACGTTTGGAATACCCATCACAGTATATTCCCTAAAATCTCTTCGGAGAAATCTTAAAGTTTCACTCCTTCGCGTTACCCAATGCATTGGAGATCTATAACGGGCTCACCCGCCCTTAGTTTATCACGGAACCACCCGTCTTCATAATAATGCCCAAGAACCATAACATAATCATATCACATAGAACATGCATAAAGGAAACATAAAATTTCCTCATTTAAATCACGAGATATCAATACAACACATTGATATAAAAACATTATGAAAACCATTTTCAATACCAAAAGAAAAGAAAAGTAAAACATGGTATTTATTTTTCTTTGAAAAAGAAGTTATGGCTTGTAGAGGAAGCCAAAACTCAAATAACGGTCACGATGGTGGAGAAGTCTTTGTCGCCGCATACGTACGACTAAAACATTCCCTTTTGTCGTTTAGTAAACACTTCCTATAAAATGATTCCTTTTGAATAAACGTAAAAGTCAAAGGGGTTTATACACCGTATAAAAGAAAGTTGTGTATAAAATAAAATATGCCTCAATGAAAGGAGATTGAGACGAAGTCCCATACCTCATATCCGACTTGACCCGAACGTTATTTAATCTCCCGAATAATAAACTTTAGTTAATCTCTACTTGCTTAAGAACCTTTTTCGAATTCATTATTCCTTTATACCATGTTATGAACATCATGTAATCAGTTAAGTTAATAATGTTCATTTTGTCGGTATTTGGTTCTAAAGTCAAAAATAGACTTCTTACACTTACATGTTGTTAATTTGGTCATAGGTTCGTTATATCCAGAATGATATTAATGATTTTTATAACATATATATCATATATATTCATCATATACATATATTTATAATATTACATCACATTTAGAGGTAAGAAATGAAATGCACCGTTCATGGAGACGGTAAGCCGTACCTACGCATGAACGCTACTTCCATTTCTATTTCATATTTTCTGGAATGGAATCATAATGATATAAGAGTATATTATAATTCCAGTATAATAACATATATAATATCATTAACTTTATCCTTTAAACATCCCACATATGGTATTAACGAATCAAATCACTTTCAGGGGGCGGTAGTCCGCACTTCCTAAAATGAAGATATCGTGTTTACCCATAATGGAAACCATAAAGGTATTCCCAAAATGAAAAAAAAGAAGCTGAAGGAAAACATAAACATATTATATATCATATATAAAAATAGTGACATCATAATGGCCACCTATGAAGGCGTTAAATGAGTATTGAACAATCATCGTTTCGGGAGGCAGAATTTCTCCATCCACGGAAACCATATGTTCTTTAACCATTTGATGTAGTTGTGTGAGTGTGTAGATCAAATATATCTTATAACAACATCCTAGTATATTGAAGATACTGGTGTTGTTACAATAGAAGTAAATAAAAAGAGTTTAGGGGGTTGGAGAAGCAAAATAAAACAAATGAACATGAGAGAATGAATTACCTTAAAAAGTGTAACTCCTTTTGATTTGAGCCAAAAGGCTTCCTTTAAAAGGATTATTCCCAAAGGTAATCCTCTAAGATTAGGAGAGGGATGTGGAGAGAGTAAATGGGCAGGGGTTGGCCGAGCCAAAGGCTTGAGTAGTGTGTGAAATGAGGTAGAGGTGGGGGCCTTTTATAAGAGGAGAGGAGGGGCACTTTTGGAAAGTAAAGAAATATTACTTTATTTGAAAATGTGTTTCGGTTTCAAAAGGTTCCACATTGATATAATTCGTGTATAAGGTGATAAGGGTTCTAAATACACTCATCCAATTGGTTTGGCCATGTGTAGTTCATAGATTTTACATTGTCTTTCCATTTTATTTAAATCGTCAAATAATGATGTCACCGCTACATCATTATTATGTCATAAATAATTTAATTTATTTAATGACTAAAAATCATAAAAAATACTATGATGTGGGAAATCTTTTTAGCTTTCCAATTACTATTTATAATCAAAAATCTGATCTTAATAACCCCATGTAAAAAATTTTTTCGTAAAACATCTCTTGTTTGTGTCATTTTTACTTTAACATTTAATAAAAAGTTATTTATGTCATTTCCAAACCAAAGTGTCTCCATGGGGTCCCAAAGTTGACCCATGGCTTGTCTTGGTCGGCCATGACACAACCAATAAGGTTGGGACATGTGTCTAGGTCATTTCATATTATTAAAGCATTATTTATACCTTAAACTACACTAATTACCACTAATCACGATTAAAAACATAATAAGTTACTATTCACCAAAAATTATTTTAATCTCATTGAACCACATTTTACTTCTTAATGACAACCATGTATGTAGGATTTTCAAAATTCAATACACATTAGTGGTAAACTTTCATTTAACTGAAAAATCAGTTTGCTTGATTACCACTTAGTGGTTTCACTATTCATCAAAAATTGAAGTTTTTCAGAAAATTACCAAAAATTCACCCTAAGCTATATTTGATATTCTGAATTCAAAAATGAAGTCTATTTTACAAAATTCAAATCATATAAGTCACATTAATTAATTTAATAATTAATTCCCGCTGCCAGAGCAAAAAGCGTGTTTTTACAGAACAATAAGTATCAAAAGATTGACACCAGTTTAAGTCTAATTTCAAAGTGAAATTGATTCCAATGACCACCATTGGATAAAATGGTAAATATATATTCATATTAAACATTAAGACCAATTCAAAAGATAATATAATCATATAAATAAATTAGATTAAAAAATCAGTTTTGATGTAAAATGCAGTATTTTTCACTATTCATTAAAAAATGAACATTGTCAGAAAAATACCAAAAATGCACACAAGGTAAATTTTGATGTCCCAATCATAAAGAATAAGTTTATTTTGACAAACATATCTTATAAAATTGTCAAAAGATAGATTTAAAAAGGGTTTTCCATCATAAGGAGGTAAAACAATCTTTTAAGAATATTAGTGTATTCCATGCATAAGATTGTATTTATTTTCAATTTAAGCCTCTAAAACACTATCTTAATCATTAATAGACATAGATAAAAATTTCTATTATTCATTACTTACTTAGGATGTTACATCCTTCCCCCCTTTAGAAAATTGCGTCCCCGCAATTTATTTACTTATCGAATAAATGGGGGTACTTATCCCTCATTGCATTTTCAGATTCCCATGTTGCCTCTTCAATCATGTGGTTTTTCCACAAAACCTTTACCTGATTAATCACCTTATTCCGTAACACTTGCTCCCTGTGGTCAAGAATCTGGACTCGTTGTTCTTCATAAGATAGTTTCTCTTCCAGCTGAACTACTTCTGGGCTCAAAACATGAGATGGATCTGGCATATACTTTCTCAACATCGAAATGTGAAAAACATTGTGAACCTAAGATAAACTCAGAGGTAAAGCCACTCGGTATGCAACTGATCCAACTCTCTCCAGAATTTCGTATGGTCCAACAAACCTTGGACTCAACTTTCCTTTCTTACCAAATCTCATCACGCTTTTCCAAGGAGAAACCTTGAGAAAAACATGATCACCTACCTCGAAAGATAGATCCTTCTTCCGGTTATCCGCATAACTCTTCTGCCTGCTCTGAGCTGTTCTCATGTGTTTCTGAATCAGCTGAACTTTTTTTTCCACTCACTATCTTGCTTCTGTGCTTGCTTGATTCTATCTGATAGAGATGATCTCACTGATACCTGAAACAAAATAGAAGGACTTTCTGCACCAACAACTTATATGCCAAAGTTCATCAAATCCTTAACCAAAGGATCATGTTCCAAATGCAACATTGTTAATGAAGCATTAATTTTTCGACTCAAAGCATCAGCCACTTTATTTGCTTTTCCCGGATGGTAATGAATTGTACAATCATAATCCTTGATTAATTCCAGCCATCTCCTTTGCCTCATGTTTAACTCTTTCTGAGTGAATATATACTTTAAACTTTTGTGATCGGTATATATTTTACACTTTACTCCATACAAATGATGCCTCCAAATTTTTAAAGCAAAAATAACAGCAGCTAATTCCAAATCATGTGTAGGGTAATTTACCTCATGAGTTTTCAACTGTCGTGAAGCATAAGAAATTACCTGATCATTCTGCATTAGGACTCAACCAAGTCCTTTCAATGAAGCATCATTGTATATAACAAACTCACCATTCCTGGAAGGTAGTGCCAAAACTGGAGCATTCACCAATCTTCTTTTAAATTCCTGAAAACAATCATCACATTCTTTTGTCCAGATAAACATAACACCCTTCCGAGTTAGCTTAGTCATTGGACTAGATAACTGTGAAAAATTTCTAACAAACCTTCAGTAATAGCCCGCCAAACCAAGGAAGCTACGAATCTCAGTTACATTTGTGGGTCTTGGCCATTCTTCCACAACTTTTGTTTTTGCAGGATCAACAGTTATTCCATCTTTAGAAACAATGTGACCAAGGAAAGAAATTTGTTGCAACCAAAACTCACACTTGCTGAATTTCCCATACAGTTTCTTTTCTTTTAAGGTTTGCAAGATAACCCTTAAATGTTTTTCATGCTCCTCTTTACTTTTAGAAAACACCAAAATATCATCAATGAAAACCACCACAAACTTATCCAAGAACTCATGGAAAATTCTATTCATTAAGTCCATGAATACAGCAGGTGCATTGGTTAGCCCAAAAGGCATTACTACAAATTCATAATGGCCATATCTCATACGGAACGCGGTTTTCGGAATATCTGCCTCCTTTACCTTCAGCTGATGGTACCCCGATCTCAAGTCAATCTTTGAAAAGAACTGAGCTCCCTGGAGCTGATCAAACAAATCATCGATATGAGGAAAAGGATATTTGTTCTTAACAGTGATATTATTCAAGGCTCTATAATCAATACAAAGTCTCATAGAACCATCTTTCTTTTTAACAAATAAAACAGGAGCACCCCATGGTGATGTGCTAGGTCTAATGAAACCTTTCTCTAATAAATCTTGCAATTTCTCCTTCAACTCTAAAAGTTCAATTTGTGCCATTCGATAAGGGGGTTTTGAAATTTTCTTAGCATCAGGAACTAAGTCAACAGTAAACTCAACATCCCGATCTGGTATTATTCCAGGCAACTCATCAGGAAAAACATCAGGATACTCATTTACCACTGGCACATCATTAATCTGAATAGTTCCTTTATTTTCAACGATGTGTGCAAGGTAACATTCATTTCCATCTTTTACAAGTTTCTCAGCCTCTTGATATGTTATCAAATGTAAGGGTTCATTCCTGTAAACAAAATGAAAGTCTTTCTGAAAAGAAACTTCTTTAGCTCTACAGTCAATCTTAGCATGGTAAATAGAGAGCCAATCCATGCCCAGGATAACATCAAACTCTACATGAGGTAGAACAATAAGGTTGCAAGTAGGTTATTTCCACAGATAAGGATAGGAAGATTCTTATAAATTATTTTTGCCTCGACACTTCCCCCATGTGTTTTTACCAAAAGTTCAGGAGTCATTTCTTGAGATGGTATTCCCATTTTACTAGAAAAGGTTTCAGAGATGAAAGAATGTGTAGACCCCGAATCAAACAACACACTGGCATAATCTGAAAAAACAAACAAAGTACCTGATACAACTTCATTTTATGGCCCGACATCTTCTGAAGTAGTTGCAAAGGATTTCACCACCCCTTTCTGCTTGTAGTCTAACTACTTCCCATCACTCAATCTCCTTGTCGGACACTCGTTTTCATAGTGACCCATCTCATTGCACTTATAACATTTCACTAACTGCAAATCAAATTTGTTCTTACCTTCACATTGATCCTTTTCAGTGCAATCACGAGCCTTATGTCCCATCTTACCACATCGGTAGCACTTCCCAGAATTCAGAAGACATTCCCCAGCATGCCTTTTGCCACATTTATCACAAACTGGAAACTTAGTTCTCTTACCATCAGGCTTTTTTGAAGAATTCTTACCTTTCTCCTGCCACCTTGGTCTCTTCTTCTGTTGGTTGTTATAGAAAACTTGGTCATCGGCAAACTCCATTTCCACCTTCTCAGCACATCGAACAAGCTTTTCATAACTTTTAAACTCACGAGAAGCTAATGCCCTTCGATAATTTGGATTTAATCCTGAGTAAAAATGATTGATTTTACTATCAAGGTACCGGATAAAATTTGGAGCATACCTTGCCAATCGAGTGAACCTTTCTTCATAGGCAGCCACTGAGTCTTCCTCTTGCCTCAATTCCAAGAATTGCTTTTCCATCCTATGTCGAACATCCTTAGGAAAATACTTCTCAAGAAACATACCTTTGAATTCATCCCAGTCAAGAGCATCAATCTCATTGGCGTCCCTGATATTTTTAACATTAGACCACCACTGATCTTCTTCACCCTCCAAACGGTAAATAGCAAGACTAACCGTTTGATTTTCTGAACACCCCATGACATCAAAAATATTCTCCAGTGATTTAATCCACCCTTCAGCTAGCACAGGGTCAGATGATCCTCTGAATGATGGTGGATGTTGCCTCATGAAATGTTCCACCACTGACATGTTCCTCTGCGGTTGTTCTGGCTGATCTCGTGCATGGATACCACTGCCATTTACCGCTTGAGTCAACTGCGCCATTACTGCAACAAACTATTCAGTTCCAATTCTGACCATTTCTGGATGCTGATTCGGAAGGTTATTTCCTTCTGTATTCCTTCCTAGCACTGCTTCCCTATTTCCTCTGTGGAAAACCATTCTGAACAAACATGTCTTAGATGAAGCAACATGGTAATATTTAAATACTATATCATTTCGAAAAAAAATATTTTTGGATATTCATTTAATAGAATTCTAACTCCTAAAGTTATCTAAATCGACCTTTGATACCAACTATAAGGCCCCAGCATTAAACCTTACTTAATCTTGAGTTATTACAAGATTACACATTGAAGATCTTTTCGGGTTTAGAGTTTTAGAGAATTAGATCATAAAACATGCATTACATTCCACATATAAACAAAGTGGTTACATAAAGATAGTATTCTTCATTCCCATAAATGGAAACACATTTAAAATAAAACATGGATTATTTCTTGACACATACTTGACTCTATCATCTTATCATGTACCTTTCCCTTGACTTGTGAAAAACATTTCAAAAACATGGGATGAGCATAAAAACTCAGTATGGGTTATAAAAACATGGAAAGGAAACATGAGTTCATATATACATAAGAATGAAATCATACTTTACCCATAAAACATAGCCACTTTAAGATACATCATAAAATCATGAATAAATCATAAAAATAAAAAACATAAAGGTAACTTGAGGCATTCATAACATTCTTACGTAGGGAGTAACCCTCTTGGTTACGTTTGGAATACCCATCACAGTATATTCCCTAAAATCTCTTCGGAGAAACCTTAACGTTTCACTCCTTCGCGTTACCCAATGAATTGGGGAGCTATAATGGGCTCACCCGCCATTAGTTTATCACGGAACCACCCTCCTTCATAATAATTCCCAAGAACCATAACATAATCATATCACATAGAACATGCATAAAGGAAACATAAAATTTCCACATTTAAGTCACGAGATATCAATACAACACATTGATATAAAAACATTATGAAAACTATTTTCAATACCAAAATAAAAGAAAATTAAAACATGGTATTTATTTTTCTTTTAAAAAGAAGGTATGGCTTGTAGAGGAAGCCGAAACTCAAATAACGGTCACGACGGCGGAGAAGTCGTTGTCGCCGCATACGTACGACAAAAACATTCCCTTTTGTCGTTTAGTAAACGCTTCCTATAAAAAGATTCCTTTTGAATAAATGTAAAAGTCAAAGGGGTTTATACACCGTATAAAAGAATGTTGTGTATAAAATAAAATATGCCTCAATGAAATGAGATTGAGACGAAGTCCCATACCTCGTATCAGACTTGACCCGACCGTTCTTTAATCTCCTGAATAATAAACTTGAGTTAATCTCTACTTGCTTAAAAACCTTTTTCAAGTTCATTATTCCTTTTATACCATGTTATGAACATCATTTAATCAGTTATGTTAATAATGTTCATTTTGTCGGTATTTGGTTCTTAAGTCAAAAATAGACTTCTTACACTTACATGTTGTTAATTTGGTCATAGGTTCGTTATATCTAGAATGATATTAATGATTTGTATAACATATATATAATATATATTCATCATATACATGTATTTATAATATTACATCACATTTAGTGGTAAGAAATGAAATGCACCGTTCCTGGAGACGGTAAGACGTACGTACGCATGAACACTACTTCCATTTCTATTTCATATTTTCTGGAATGGAATCATAATGATATAAGAGTATATTATAATTCCAGTATAATAACATATATAATATCATTAACTTTATCCTTTAAACATCCCACATATGGTATTAACGAATCAAATCACTTTCAGGGGGCGGTAGTCCGCACTTCCTAAAATGAAGATATCGTGTTTACCCATAATGGAAACCATAAATGTATGCCCAAAATGAAAAAACATAAGCTTAAGGAAAACCTAAACATATTATATATCATATATAAAAATAGTGACATCATAATGTCCACCTTTGAAGGTGTTAAATGAGTATTGAACAATCATCGTTTCGGGAGGCAGAATTTCTCCATCCACGGAAACCGTATGTTATTTAACCATTTGATGTAGTTGTGTGAGTGTGTAGCTAAAATATATCTTATAAAAACATCCCAGTATATTTAAGATACTGGTGTTGTTACAAAAGAAGTAAATAAAAAGAGTTTAGGGGGTTGGAGAAGAAAAATAAAACAAATGAACATGAGAGAATGAATTACCTTAAAAAGTATAACTCCTTTTGATTTGAGCCTAAAGGATTCCTTTGAAAGGATTCTGCCCAAAGGGAATCCTATAGGATGAGGAGAGGGATGTGGAGAGAGTAAATGGGAAGGGGCTGGCCGAGACAAAGGCTTGAGTAGTGTGTGAAATGAGGTAGAGGTGGGGGCCTTTTATAAGAGGAGAGGAGGGGCACTTTTGGAAAGTAATGAAATATTACTTTATTTGAAAATGTGTTTCGGTTTCAAAAGGTCCCACATTGATATAATTCGTGGATATGGTGATAAGGGTTCGAAATACACTCATACAATTGGTTTTGGCCATGTGTAGTTCATATATTTTACATTGTCTTTCCATTTTATTTAAATCGTCAAATAATGATGTCATCACCGCATCATTATTATGTCATAAATAATTTAATTTATTTAATGTCTAAAAATCATTAAAAAAAATACTATTATGTAGGAACTATTTTTATCTTTCCAATGACTATTTATAATAAAAAATCTGATCTTTATAACCCCATGTAAAAAATGTATTCTTAAAACATCTCTTGTTTGTGTCATTTTTACTTTAACATTTAATAAAAAGTTATTTATGTCATTTCCAAACCAAAGTGTCTCCATGGGGTCCCCAAGTTGACCCATGGCTTGTCTTGGTCGTCCATGACACAACCAATAATGTTGGGACATGTGTCTAGGTCATTTCATATTATTAAAGCCTTATTTATTCCTTAAACTACACTAATTACCACTAATCGCGATTAAAAACATAATAAGTTACTATTCAGCAAAAAATTATTTTAATCTCATTGAACCACATTTTACTTCTTAATGACAACCAAGTATGTCGGATTTTCAAAATTCAATACACATTAGTGGTAAACTTTTATTTAACTGAAAAATCAGTTTGCTTGATTACCACTTAGTGGTTTCACTATTCATCAGAAATTGATGTTTTTCAGAAAATTACCAAAAATTCACCCTAAGATATATTTGATATTATGAATTCAAAAATGAAGTCTCTTTACAAAATTCAAATCATATAAGTCACATTAATTAATTTAATAATTAATTCCCGCTGCCAGAGCAAAAAGCGTGTTTTTACAAAACAATAAGTATCAAAAGATTGACACCAGTTTAAGTCTAATTTCAAAGTGAAATTGATTCCAATGACCACCATTGGATAAAATGGTAAATATATATTCATATTACACATTAATAACAATTCAAAAGATAATATAATAATATAAATAAATTAGATTAAAAAGCAGTTTTGATGTAAAATGCAGTATTTTTCACTATTCATTAAAAAATGACCATTGTCAGAAAAATACCAAAAATGCACACAAGGTAAATCTTGATGTCCCAATCATAAAGAATATGTTTATTTTGACAAACATAGCTTATAAAATTGTCAAAATATAGATTTAAAAAGGGTTTTCCATCATAAGGAAGTAAAACAATCTTTTAAGAATATTAGTGTATTCCATGCATAAGATTGTATTTATTTTCATTTTAAGCCTCTAAAACACTATATTAATCATTAATAGACATAGATAAAAATATCTATTATTCATTACTTACTTGGGATGTTACAAATTTTTTATGTTTTTCCTCTACAATAGGTATCACATTGAAGGACTTTATTACTAAAAATTATATTTTCATGGAGAGGACCTATTTAGTGGGTGTTCATGGGAGAAAATCTACGTCCAAGCATCATTTGACCATAGGGTGGACCTCCTTGGATTATGAAATTATATATACTATCTTGAGGAGTAACTTCATAGTTGATTTGTCTAGTATTGTGGGGATTAACTCCATTTTATTTTCTCTAGGGATCACCTCCATAGTTTGTTGATCATGGTTCTTTATGAAGGACAGTTATGTAGATACTCAAGGGAGCACCTCTAGAATTTTTTGATATAGTTCTATGGGGAGGACCATACTATGAATAATATCCCAATATTATTGATTAATATCTATAGGAAATCCATTACATTTTTGTAATTTGATTATAGGCCTCAAGTATGTTAATTTCACAAGGGGTAGAGTGTTTCTATTGGATTAAGATTTCTCCAAAATACTCCTCCTTCTTTACTTTCTATTTTGATAAAATTGGGTAGAAGCCTCGATCATAACTAGGGTTATAAAATATTTTTAGTGTTCTTTATAACATAGATCCCGTCTAGTATTGCAATTAATTACTACCAAATTGTTCCAAAATGGTTCATATGTGCTAATAGAAACCTGGATATGATCATGTTCCCCCAATGTCCATAGGAATATGTGGATAGTCTCCTCAACTGTTGGGGGAAATTGGTATTTTACATTTTTCCTTAGTTATTTTTGTGATATGTTGATGAAAGTACTGAGTGTTAGATGGATCTAGTATATGATCATGTTCCTCATATTTCATTATAATATATCAAAAAACCTTCTAAGTGTTGGATTGATCATTGATATGATCTTGTTCCCTGGTTGTTGTTGGATTATTATTATGAACTATATGAGTTTTGATAGAAATAGGGATAAGATATTTCTCCACACTTTTCATTAAAATGTGAAAAAAAACTACTTGATTAAGGATATGAATGGGTATTTGAGCATGTTACATAGTTTCCATTGAAATATACTAAAGAACTACTTAGTTATTGATCATAATAGGGATATGATCTTATTCCTTGGTTTCTCATAGAATATTCCAATGAATATTTTGAGTGTTGGTGAGAGCATGGATATGAGCCTGATCCTAATATTCTGTATCCAGCTGAACCAATTGGGTCCTCTTCCTGGAAACCATATTTTGGAAAATGAGTGGTGGGATCTCCAGGGTTATATCTTCAGTATATTCCTGAGGAATTACGGCTTTGTAGCACTGGCAATGACGAAGGCTATAAAGATCCCTCTTCGGATGCTCCTGAATATTAGTAAGGATGTGGTTGATGTACTCCTCCATATACATATGGTGAGAGAGGTATATGTTTCTTTTCTCAAAACAAATACTCTTAAAATGGTTGGTCATGGAAATAGGTGCCACTTTATTATTCATATATTTTCATTGTTCGGATAACCTACATGGCTTAATCTCATAGAGTCTTTCCCAAGCTTACTCTAATGTTATAATGGAACTATTGTAGAAATATTCCCACAATAGGTTACTCACTTCCTAATTCTGGAGGTATTAGGTTGGTGAAAATATCTATTGAGACTAGAGGGAAATTAACATTTTAATGGTCGATGTATGTGTCTTAGGCATCAGGAGGTGGCATGTGTTAGCTGTTTATTCCTAGTGGTTTACACCAATTTGTATAGTGAGTTTGATGTGTGACATTGTGTTTAATGATTCCATTTTAATATGGTGGGATATCTTGAAGGAGAAACCCAAAAAAATAAACCTTCCTATTTATGATCATATGAAAAAGTGCATTGTTGATAGATCTATTTCTTGGGTAAAGGATACTATATCAGGTTCACTATTGTTAATCCCCATTGCACTCATGTTCGCACAGTTTTTGTTTTAGCTGATGAAATTTTTCTAAAAGAATGGTTCACTAATATTTTCAAATGACACTTTCAATAACATGTTGGTCAAAATGATAGGAGGTCGCCTCTCCCTTTAATATTCCTTATTTTATATCTCAGGACTCATGTGAATTTACTAAATATTCTTAAAATCCTTCCCAGTAACAATACTAGTTACATTGGTCATGAGATTGGTCGATCATTACCATGCATCGATGTAAAAAATTGTATTTGTTTGAGGTTCTCTATATTTCCTTTAATATATGGATATATTATGGTTTATGTCTACACATCTAATTGCTCTAAATTTTATCACCATTTATGGAGATAATAGGTGTTGTGAAGTTGTGATCAAACCCATGCAATAGGATTCCTACATATCCCAATAAGCGAATCAAGACCCATATAATTTTTTCTACTTAAAAGTAAATGTCATATAATTTTAAGGTCATGTAATATAGACTAATGTGGTTCCTTTTAATATCACGAAACAATAACCTAATGATATTCTATTTAAGTCTGTGAATCTAAGACTAAATAAAGTTCATTTTTATAACATGTGTCTAAGATGGTTCTGTGAATTTTATGTTCAAGCATCCAAGACAAAATAAAGATCATTGTGAGGTCATGTATCTAGGATCATGATGTGCCTTTTATGTTCAAGTATCCATGACCAAATAAAGTATCTTTTTTAGGTTTTGTATCCAGGACCATGATGTTCCTTTTAAGGTCATTCATATATGACTAGGGTGTCTTGTAATTTATTGTCATAGGATTAGGACCTATTCCGATGGATTTAAAATCATCTGGAATAAAAAATATTCTATTCAGTTTAAATTTGTGTATCTATGAATTTTTGGCTAAGGGTACCAACAATGGTTATTGTGGGAGTTATGTAAGAGTGTACCTTTCTATATCGTCTCGTCAATTGGTGAATGAGAGTGAGAGGATTTAATAGGGGATAAAACAATAGTAGGAGCCCCATGATATGTATAGATCATTGATGTGTCACATGGATGATATCATCAATGAGAACATAGACAGGGATTACAACTTGTGGAAGTTCTGTAGTGTTCACATCCACCTTGTGTCTGTTGGTAACTAGATAGGAAAGTAATATTGGACTCATATAGAATATTTCCAAGACAGAAAGTCTTTTTTCTAACATTAGATAAATATCACATTTGATCAAATGCACTATTTATTGGTCATATTGGTAATATTATCAATGAGGGCATGGTTTGGGATTACAACTAGTAGTAGGCCCATGAATGTATTCCTCGAACATAAGGAATCTCACCATCTGTAAGATATGGGGAAGACAAGATGATCTACCTAATCCAAAATAGGTTTCACCAATTGTCTGATGATAGAGAAGCTTTTTTTCAAGGGAATACATTATTGGATATACCCTAAGGTTACAATTGTTTTGTGTTCAATGTCATGTGAAATCCACTCCAAGATTCATATTTCCCACTATCAATGGGGAGAACTCTAGTGTGTAAGGTAACATGATCATGTAAAAAGGGTCGATTCGGAGGAGGCCTTAATGGAATGATAGGGGTTTTGACCTTGCTGAAAGGAACTAAATTTGGTAGTTTATATTAGTTCAACCCAGGTAGATAAATTTTGTAGGTGAAGGGGTTTAAAGGAGGCCCAAGTATCTATAGTAGTGATCCGTCATTAAGTATGTAACCATTGGTCAATTGTTTTATAATAATTTTCCATTCAGGAGAGGTCTACATGAAATTTAGGAATCCCACATTTCATATAATATTAGAGTTTTATGAAAGGTGTTATGGATTTATAAAGACATTTTAATTAATTGTTTCTTCTTAGGAATGAGTTATGCAATAGGACCTCGGTGAAATAGTTACTCAAGAATACCAAACAAATTATTTAAGGTGGGAGTCTTTGTAATGTTCTTATATGGGAATGGAATTACTATAGAAATCTTATATGATCCCATTCCCCCCTCTCTCTCCATATTAAATTCTAAATTTACATGAGAGCGTTCTATGAAGGATATCACAAAGGAAATACTACAAAAATGATATGATTCATCTCTTAAACATCATGTCATGGTAAAAAATATCATACACCCTAATTGTTTTTACCATGGTATTTATTGTTTCATCATGTAACTTCTTTCCCTAGAATCAATAGAATATTTATTGAAAAGAATGTTTGTATTTTCAAAGGATTCTTCCTAATAAGTCACAAATAACTCCCATGGATACACTAATACGAGGCCATAAACAATATTAAAGGATCCCTTAATTAATACATTAGGGCTGTTTGTGAATGAGATGATACATAAGGGTATCATCAAAGTATGTAATATTATTTTTTCAATGGATTCCCTCACACATGTTGTTTTTTCCTTTGATGTTATTCTATTGGTGAACTATTTCTTATTTCAATTTTACACAACTGAAAACAGGATATGTATTTGCATATAATTTCATCCTCGATGCTGCAAATGACCTCAGGTTATTAATATGTAATACATCCATAAAATAATTCTAGCATTTCTTCAAAAATAAATCCCCATGGCCACAATAACATTATAAGACCATAAATGATCTCTAATATAACTTCACAAATGATTTTTATTTTATAATGGACATGTATTCCATAAATGATCTAGTTTATTTATGAAAAAAGTATATTTAATATTTTTTATTCCCTAAACATTTTTTCCTTGGATCTTTTTCAATGTGAAGATCAGATTTTGTTAGTTTCAATATATTCATAATCCTTATACACAATATTCAAACATTACATTCATAATTATTTTCTTCAAAACATCTAATGTTATGATGTTAATACCTTTTATTATTTTTAGATAATTAATCCTCCTATGAGATTTATATTATCATTATAAGAGAACTTTTTCATCAATACAAAATATTTTCTTTGATATCATATGGTAACTTATTTAAATATAACACTTTACATTAATATTATTCTTTAACAATATATCCTAAACAAATTAATTATGTAAAGATACTTTCACCTTGAATCAGAATAGTATAATTGTTTTTTTGTTATATTTTAAACATTTATAAGATCAAATATACTACCACAAACTGCTAAAAATTAAAAATTAAATTCTTTTTTTTATATGATGAATAGTTTTTTAACAAAAATAACACTTATATTTTATAGTGAGAAAATTTTAAAAAAATAAAATTTTAATAAAAATATATTATATAGAAACATTTTATGTCTTTGATAAACACCCACAAATATAAAATTGTTATTTTATACAATGTACCACTGATGGATGGTGAGAACTATTTCCCTCATCATATAGTAAATAACTTGGATAAAATAATATCCCAAATAAAATAATTCATTTATTTTAAAAATATTTTAAATAATAGATCAAATTAAAGTCCATGTGTAACAAAACCATCATTTCATTTATTGATAATACCCATTCTTTTATAAATATAATTTTCTTATCACATTTGATAAAATGAGATGAAAATGCATATAAAATATTAAATTTTCAAGATTAAAGAAATACTTTGAATCCGATATTACCATAGAAATAATTGTCACCACTTTATTAGATTGAAAACCTCAATCTCCATTAATAATTTCTTAATTTTTGAATTCTTGTACATATTCAAAATAATTGTTTAATATATTTTTGTTTCATATACAATTAATAATAAAATAATTTATTTATATAACTTTAATACCTTACATGGACTCTATGATAATTTTCTCACACCACTTTTGGTATTCAGGGAAATTGTGTCTCCAATATGTTGTTATGAGAATATGGAAACATTGTCATTTCTTCTAAAACCCTTATTTAGGTTTCAATAACCTATGATAATTATTGTAACTTGCAATATAATTCATATTAATTAAACTTTTACCTTATTTTGTTTTCATCACAACATAAGATATTGGACATCATATGTCTTTCTTGTCCATCCTTGACATATTGAGTAGATCATGTAAACTTTTATTAAACACATTTATGTTATAGTTCATAATAAATTATTGAAACCTTTATCATAATGGTTGTAGAATGTATTATGTAGCTATATCAAACCTCATATAATACCCAACCCTATCTAATTAATTAAATTATCCAATTATATTGACCACATGAGTGTATAAATAAGTTTCTTAGACCATTATTACATATAAAAAATACATTGAATTTTTTTTCTCATTCCATGCCTGTTCTTAATATATATTATTTAGGTAATATATCATCTTGAATGAATCTATATTATCATGTTGTGTTATAAACGTATTATAAATCACAAAACCAAGTTTGAGAGAGGATAAATTAATTGAATCATTATTATTCATCAAGTAACCATCTAAATGCACTTACTAATTTTTATAATTAGTTGAATAATCAAGAAGGGTTTTCTCTAACACATAAAATCATCTTATTGATTAAGAACTATTCTTAAGATTCTTTACCAATTAAAGATATTTATTTCATTAATATTATCCTTTTTATTAGAGTTATTTCATAGATATGTTTTTTAATGATATCCTTTTTCCTACAATAGATGAGTTTATTAGGAGAGTATCATAGTTTAAAAAAAATTAATAAGGATTTCTATTAAATTCAATCCCATTAAAATGATGACTGGTTTTAACATTCAGTATATTTATTATTTGTAAAAGATCTATATTTCACTAAATATTGGAATCTACTATTATATTTTTCTTAAAACATATTTATTTATCCATAAAATCATATCAATAATATCATATATGATTCTTGGAGAGTTGAATGAATAACTCCTTTCCCAAATCCATCATTTAGATTTTTCTATACTCTATTCCTATTGTATACTAACATTCAGGGTTTTCCAACTAGATATAAATAAACTCTTTAAATGGTTCATGGTTACCTAAATTTTAGGTTTATCCAAAATCTACCATTCTCTATACAATATAATCCATAGAAACCTAAATTCAACATGAACGTACCCATTTCGATGATCTAGTTCATGAAATGTGTTCACATTAAAGTAAATTTGGAACATAGTATTTTAAGGGGTTTTAAAAATATCACCATTTTATCTCATGTATTCCCTTTATGCATTCTTTTAATGATTTAGTTTTTTTATATACCCTTACGTAAATTACTGTTTTACAAAAATATTAATGTATACCACTTCATACAATTAATTATTTTTTTTACTCTAACAAATTAGATGTTAATTATATCTATACATATCCAAATACATCTCATGCATGAGGTTCATCAAACTCTTTTATGTAGAGTTTTAGAATCCAATGAAATTGGAATCCCAATAAGATAAATAATGGTGGGGTAGGTTTCCACCACCCACTTTTATTGAAAGTGTCAATTCTCACAGGATAGTGAAATGTTTGACCCAAAGTTCCATTATCCACAAAAAATACCTAACAGAGACCTTAATTATAAAAAATACAAACATCTAATATGTATAAATCACAATAAATCTTAATTACTAAATTTATAACCCAAAAAAAATTACAGTTATGGTTGAATGAAACTAAACCATATGCTCTACCGAGAATGTAACTCCTAATATACATGATATGAAATTTATAATGAGTTGCTTAAAATTTTTTAATTTAAGAACATATTTATTAATAATATAAAAAATCTATAACAATAAATATTTAACAAGTATAAATTAACTAAATAAATGAAAATTTTAAATATTTACAGATGATATATTCATTTATTAAAATTTTATAAATATATAATTATAGAAAATTTATAATTTAAACATGATTATATAGATGCTTCAAAACATATTAATATAAATACATCATATTTATATTAAAACAAGAATGTATCATATTTTTTCTTTTATAAGAGAATCCTATGAACCCATTCAAATTGAAATAGTTTATTCTCAAAAGAAATATAAACCCTTCTTATTTCTTAATATATAATGATTTTATATTAATAATATAATGAAATTTATTTATTAAATATCATATATTTTAAATAAAATTTTAATTTAAAAATTTATACTATAATTTGGAAAATATCACAAAATAATATAAACCATTTTATATTTTGCAGTATTTTATAATTTATAAATTATTAAATCAAGTAAATTCTTTTTAAGCCTAAATCCTTTAATGAAACACAATTGTTTTATAGGTTAAGGACCCTTTCGGATTTAGTACAGGACCAGAGGGACTGTGGTTATGAAATGTTTAAAGAATTTATGAAATACATTTTTCTTGATAAATAATAAAATCACATCATTATTATTTATTAAACATGAAATGGTTTGCCGCATATGATAACAATTTTTTAATGGGACATGAAATTTTCCCTTATAATAAAACATTTCTGGAGGAATCTTCAAAATTCATACTTTTAAACCATGACATTGTTTTTCTAGAAATGCATTGTTTTTCTATATGGAAATATTATTACCATAAAAAGTGTAACATTTTTTACTAATATGAAAACATAGAAATGTATATTTATAATGATCTATTTTCTACAAACATTTTCCATGTCCTTTTTTCAAACAATTATGATTCAATTTTATAATTTCTCATATTACACACCCATTTTATCTATAAAAACGTCATTTTATGGAAAAATATCATAAACCACGACAATTTTTTAATAAATACATTTTTATGGACAAATAAATCTTTTTAATTTTTTTTTAACGGTAGTCCAAATGAAATAAAATAGTATTTGATTCCAATATTGTGTTTTATTATGGATGAAAAAAATTAATGCATAAAAAACCAAAAAACCATTGCTATAAGATCCAACCATTTGTTAGGATCAAATAAAACACAAATAAAAAATATTCCAGTAATAAGCTGACCCGATCGAGATCCCACCCAAGATCATCAATGATATCCAGTGTGACCCTTAATGATAGGCATGAAAAATAGGTGGCCAAATACTAAATGGTACAGGCCCATACAAACCTAGGCCCATTATGGAGATCTCCATTTGGGAATGTTTATATATCTAAAAACAATTTCAATCCCATTATATCTTTTATACTAGCCAGGTATGTCCATCATGTGACATGTTTTATTTTTTTATTTATATAATTATAATTTATTTTATGTCTGTGTGTGTGTGTAAGTTTTGTTAAATTGGTATAAAGGTAACCATAGATACATCTCAAATATTTTGGAAAAAATAGAAACTCATATTTTTTTGGATTATATATATATATATATATTAATTTGAGAGGAAATCAATGTATTAAGATTCATTTTAATAGATGGAATTCTCATCCTACTCATTTTTAGTGCACCTAAGATAGGGATGATGTTGATCTATCTTAAATAATAATATTGGGCGACAAGACCTCTCACAGGGGGAATTTGTTGCCTCTCCTTATGAATTTATCACACGACAACATGAAAGAGATGAAGGATGCTTCAAAAATTATTCATTTTAGAATTATGTCACTCGACTATTGAGATTGTGTAGAGTTGGATGCATTGTGTTGAGTGAGATATATTAAATGTTCTATATGGGAGAAAGTGGAATGATCCCAAAATATCTCATTTCTAAGGGAAGTATATTGTAGGATGCTGAAAATATTATATCATGAAATAAATATCACATGAGTACGAATCTATTTGAAAAAATATATTAAATCACATTTCTAAAATGAAAAAAAAACTAAACCCAAACCACACTTTATCCATGAGATTTACAATAAAACTCATAGACATGGGCCCATTATACAATGTCTTCTCTCAGCCCTCCACTAATAGAACAAATGATTTAAATTAGGACTGAGTTAATAATCTCATAAATGGGATAAATTTACCTATAATGAATATAAAAAAATTGTAAATCAAAAAACAAAAAATTATTCTTATAAAATATACACAACCAAACAATGTCATAAATAATGTATAATACCTGAATGATATAAATAATAACAAAAATGGAAAATTTTTAAAAAATTTTACAAACAACCTCCAACCCAAAATATGTAATAAAACCCAATAAAATAATATACCATAGTGGTACATGAAACAATGCACAAACATCAATACCATACTATCAACCTTGATCATTGAGCTAATATTATCTTAAAACTTCACCAATAATCGAAGAATAATGTATGTAAATATAGGGGTGATTATATACACATAATTAGTATAATATCACTTAAGGATTAAAATCCAAGTCAATATCATGCATTCATAATAATAAAATTAGGAAAATCATAACACATAGTTACATAACCAACAGCCAAAACCACTATGGGGTAATATTTTTTAAATATGAGCTAACATTCTATCATAGAATTGATGCCTTATAATATTATGATTGGTTTATTAGGACATATTAACTCCTAATATGTGTATAAAATCAGATAAGAAACTAAAAAACCTATAATTCCATGTATGAAACTTTAAACAACTTGAAACTATAAATTAAAAAACTATTGCATACCTTATGTTGATATTGTTATTGTTACTTTATCCATATTCATTATAATGATCCCCAAATGAATCTGAAGGAATACCTCCACTATGGTGTATCATGAAGTTCAAACTAAATCACCCACTTCATAGTAAAGACACTGCTTTAGTATCACAAAATACTAATACCTCTAAAAGTAATGTGAAGGGGAGAAAGATAGGTTTTATGCATGGGATAATCAGTATAAAAGCAGCTGGCTCGAAAAAACTACCATGATATGGTAGGGGGATACTATATATATAGTTATTAGTATAATCCTAGGTAATTAGTGTATTTAATCAAGAATTTTATAGAAAATTGGTAAATATCATCATTCAATACAATTAACTCTTCCCAACATTTCATCATATGATATGATATAACAAAATATAGCGCTTGTAAGAGAATTCAAAAGTTATATCATAACATTTGAAATTCTCATTAATTGTAGAATGAAAAGGTAGTTACACAATATGATATAATTCATAAAATCTTTTTAAATAACTGTTAATGATATCCATATACCATGTAAAAATATTTACCCCAAATGCATGCGCAGACCATTTTTTGCATTCGTTCCATATTCAATGACATGTTATAGCATAAAATATGATATATTTTATTGTTTGTTTGTTTAATATTTATATAATATATTCTTCATATAATAAATCCACCTATATTAAATTATAGTAATCCACATACCAGGATTCAAAGGATTAACTCTTCATATTATTCCACACCTAAGCTCATAAAAAGAATAACTTTCCAATACCAAAGTATTTATAATATCTTAACACATTATAATAAAATGTAAAAGGGTCCAAATAAACTAACATACACCACTTAGTTCTATAATACCTAATTACTACCCCTATTTCTCTATCCATAACCTCTAAATGTTCGTATATTGGGGGTGAGGGAAGCAAATATTCTATTTATCTATCTAGTTTTCCATAAGTTTACTGAATGTTTGAAAATATAGAAGGACCTCAAAAAACACCTTCCAATAATTTATGATATTATATCAAATGAGTAATTATAAGATACTAAGACAAACCAATATATAACTGAGGGAAGAAAAACAACTAAACTAAGTATTGGGATCCTCTTGTGGAGATCATCTTGGGTGGTTGGTTATGTTGTGAATGGTACTCTCATCCCTGAAGTAACATCCAAAATGAAATAATCTATAACTCATGTAATTTTAAACCAATGATTGAGTCATTTTCATAATAAGGACTCATAAAATTCCTATATAACATCCACCATCCTAATGTCTATGCCATTAGTGTTATCATAAAATTATCAATATCATCATCATCATCAGTTAACATCCAACAATCACAAGACAAATTTATTCATTCCAGTAGTCAATACACTACCCTTCATCTAGGAAGTTACCTATAGGGAGAACCATATACTTATTATCGGAAAATATAACCCAAATCATCATAACATAACGTCCTATAGAGAATATAAATATCTATTTCAATCCAAAATATCAAAAAATTTGGACAACGATAAATTAAATAAGTATTACTCATTATTTATTCATTCCATCATAGTTACACAATTGAAAAATGGATAAATTTCTTCCATCAAAAAACAAAAATCCATACAAAAATCCCTCCATAAATTATTGAATTACAAGATAAGGATGTCATTGTTAGATTTATATGGATCAGTTTAAAATTAATTTTACACCATGAGATTTTAAAATGAATACTATGTTTGATGGCATATATGGCACACAACACCAAGCCTAAATGAACCATAAAATATTATCTCTTAAATAAGACAGTTATAACCAAGATGTTAAATTAGTGGGTATGTAAAGTATTAACTGATATATTAAATATATATAAAGGTCCTGATTAGTATTAATGTATTAATTAATTCTTTGGAAATATGAACTCAATTGTTTAGAGAAGTCATTTTATTCTTCAATATTATTTTCTCATCAAAATGGTGTTTCTTGTTTTTTCTGACTAAATATTATAATTAATTTTTAATTTTTTTGAAAAATATATTTGATAAAAACAATATAAATTTATAAATCATCATATCATACTTCTCTAATGGTAAAATTTTGATATTTTTCTGAAAACCATGATTTTTCAATGAATAAAACAAAAATACCTCTTTTTATTAAAAACAACACTTTGCATAATATTATTTTTCGAGTAAAATTCTATTTTAGATTAGTTCTAAATTTTAATTATTAAAATTATATTTAAAACCAAATTATTTTCATTGTAATGGCATTTATACTTGAATTTTGTATAAAAATATTTTAATATTTAAAAATTAATTTCTCTTAAAAACTATTTTTCATCATGTTTTTCAGGATTATTTTTAAATTAATTTATGAAATATATATTATTTAAATATTTAAAATTTTATTAAATATTTTAAATAATTAGTTTCAAATTTATTAAATTGATTCATTTTTTTTTTAATCATGATGAATAGTAATCATACTAAATTTTATTACAATAGTAAAGGTAAAATGGGTTAATTAATGGAAAAAATAATGTGATAAATAATATAAATTATCCAATAGACTTCAATTAATTTTATTGGATGATTATATTTCATTAATAATCATCCAATATTTAAATATATTACCTTTTTTTCATATGGCCATGATTTTTACCTTTTTAATTCTTTATGTAAAGAAAAGTCAAAAATGTCATTCTGATTATTTTATGATCTTTAAATTCTTATCATGGGGTAAAATGAATATATTTTCACCTATAAATACTTATTTTTAATATAAATGATTTTTATTTAACATGGGAATTTATTTCTAATTTTTGGTGATAAAATAGTAACTTTAAATGACTACACAATGCTGATATAATATTTATTCTGTTAATTGAAAAAATGTTTTTTAAAATTTAAAAAGGAATATTATGTGAATAAATATGCATGTTACATGTTGTTCTATATATAAATTAGATATTATATAGTTTTAAATTCATTATATTTCAATTATATTATTATCTTGTAGTTTTAAAAGTCAAGTTAAATGAATAGTTCTAAAATTAACATTAATGTTTTTTTATAATAAATAATATTTTATTTTATGATTTAAAACTCATAAAAAATCTAGGTTATTCCACATGATTAGAATATGTTTTAAATATCAACCATGTTCCTTTTATTTTCCAATTTTCCTTTTATAGTAAATATATTGACACCTCAAGTGTAAAAAACATTGATATGATTGTAATTGTCAAAATAGTTAACAGAGGGTTATATCAAATTTATAAGTGAATATATATAACATAAACATGTAAATATTTTATTTTATGAAATAATTTCAATTAATAAACATATTAACATATAATTTTAACAATTTAGATCCTTTTAAATGTGGAAATTAATTTATATTAATTTCATACTTTACCAAATTCCAAGAGTGTCTCTCCCATATCTTATAAAAGATAACATATTCTTATATTTTCTTCACACTTAAAATAAAATTTTTAGTCCAATACCTTCCCAAATATCTTCCATACAATATTCCCCAAGTCATAGAGGAAATTTTTTATTATAAAACTAATAATTGAAATATTTTTGTATAAAACATATGAGGTTGTCCAGAGAAGATGTATAGTTCTTAATAAAGTATTTTGATTTTATTTATTCTTATAACTAATTAAAAATTTGTTTAAACATGATTAAATAATATCAAAATTATCTTACTATAGGGTTCTGAAAAATCCGCAAAAAAGATTCTACCCAAATTCCCCAACGAATTGGGGAAATGAATGGAGAAAATTCAATGAAATGGAACAAGCAGGACCGGTCTGTGGATCAGTCCCATTAAAACACGATGTGGTCAGGCCCCGCGAAGCACCCCATCCATGAACCACTGTCGTTCATGGAATGGAGGTCGAGATCCTCCGTGGTCGCGAGGCAAGATGCGCGCCAATCTGGTTCACTGTCATGAACCACCCCAACCGCGGACCGCATCGACCGGTTCAAGCTACATCTGCATGTCATTCGTGGAATGGAGGCAAAACCCTCTGTGGCTGCGACGCACTCCCAGAGTTTGGTTCGCGTGGGGGGGAGCGCTCAGTACCCACTGTGAGTCCCAGATTGACCAAGTCAGTTGTAAGTCGGGTTCTCGGTAATGGGCCTCCGCAAAAGGCGCCGCGTGACCGTAGATACATCTCTTTCCCCACTCTATAAAATTATACCAAGGGGAAAGGTAAAAAAGAGAGGATTGATGTGTAAAAACCCATGGGGAGACGCTGGAGAAATATTTCCCAGCGATAATATCTTGCGACCATCCGCGGACCCCAGATCATCCGTGAATGAACTATTCCGCATAGAGGAGAAACCAGTTCGCGAACCACATGCGGCCAGCTCCTCTACTGCCAGCCCTTGGAGGAAATTTCTTTCATAGATAGTCCCTCCACGGCCACCCCCTCCATGGACCAATTTCGTTTGCGAAATGGAGGTGGATATCCTCCACAGGCGCGAAGCAGGATGGGCACCAACCCCTTTGTAGAAACCCTTCACGAACGCCCATCCTTCGTGGACAACATCCGTTGTGGATAGGCTCCTTCACGGTCATCCTTCACAGACAGGATCCTTCGCGGCCATCCTTTGTGGAGAACATCCTTTGTGGACGTCCATATGCTCCGCGGCCATCTCCTCCACGGACATCCTTCACGGAGAACTAAACTGTGAACCAAATGTGGCTCCCTCGCGGCCTGCTCCTTCACAGCCAGCCCCATGCGAAAAACCCCATGCACTCATTTGTCCATACAGCGGGGGCTTCCCCCCGAACCCCAGCTCGGGGTCATTGTCGGGCTGCGGTCCCCGCCCTCTGGGCTGGTCCCTTCGCTACCGTCACTGACCCCCATGAAAACTGAAGAGTAGCACCGCAAACTTTTTAGGCCGGCTGAACAGTATTTTACATTGCACCCTTCTACAACCCCAACATCTGTCCTATACATTCCATGATTAGAGCTACTCCTCATCACTCTCCTATAACCCCATTTCCTAGATCCTTTTTCTAGGTTCATCCAGAAAGGGCCGCCCTTTGGTAAGTCCCACACCGGCCATTGCTAGGTATCTCCTACCTAGTCGTCCTGACCACATGACGTTAAAATGTATGGCCATCATCCTATCCATATGATGTTAAACGATACAGAAACAGTCATCTCTACATGTCTCTAAACTATAGTGTACCCTATGTGCCAAACATAGGACGCCTCTTGCTCAAAACAAGGGATGCCTTGTGCTCTAAGCATAAGATGCCTCATGTCATGATTACATTGGCGTAATTTCAAGAGCGTTGGAATGAATTCTAACATTCCATCACTCCACCTCATGATTTTCATGTCCTTCATTTGGATCCTAATCCTATTTCATGTCTGAAGGGACCCCCTAACGGCCTTCTCACATGCCTCCTCGGGTCACCTGCCATCCTGGGCCAATGCCCCGGAAGACATTAGACAACACATTGAGTCAGGTCCTGTGTTTCGAACACGGGTAGCAGTCGACCCTCATTACCTTGTCCCCATTTCAATCTAATGCGATATGGATGCTGTGTTTCGAACACGGTCAATTGTTATCCTCCATAGCCATGCTACCCTCATTGCGTTCTGAATGTCGAGCTTGTGATTCACACTTTTCATCTCCCTTTGTTTGGACTGATTACAATGCCCTTGGCGTTATCCCGCTTATGCACTTGCGCATAGGCGTTGGTCCCCATTATATGCCTCAACCCACCAGTGAGTTGGGATTCCCTCGTGTCCAAACATAAGGAAGACACCTTGGGCCTCTATTATGCAGTAAGCCTCGACTTCATGGGCGTCCATCTCGGAGTAAGCCCCGACTTTATGAGCCGCCCTCATGTGTAAGCCCCACTCCACTTCTCATGGATGCACCTTTCATGACGTGATCCTCTGGTCCCTGCTGCCTCTTGTTTCTCACACCGAGCATGACTCACGTGGGCTTAGAGTAAGAATCGACCATGAATCCTCTTATGGGCCTCCTCAGAGTGTAAGCCCAAATCCATCACTCTGGGCCTCCTAAGAGTGTAAGTCCCAATCCATTACTCTAGGCCTCCTCAGAGTGTCAGTCCCAAGCCTAGGTGAACTACGTGGACTTTGATCCCTGTCCCCTAGGTAGGGTACGTAGGAAGCCTCCATGAGGTTCATGCTCAACAACCGGTCGATCTGCCTATCCTCATGTCGGCTCGCTGCGCCGCTCCTTGTGCCGCCTCAGTGAGTCCAGACTCCTCGGGGTCATTAACCCAATGAGGGATGGTAAACCATAGGTGTAAATGATTCTGAATCCCAACGTTCAGCTGACCATTGCAAACCAAGAAAAATCTGTGGGTACTATGTTTGGGTATAATCCAAAGATTCGTGAACATATGAATGCATATTAATTCCATAAGAGAGTCCCGGAACAGGAAAAAATTTCCCCCCAAAAGGGTGTGATGAGCCCGATATCCCATCCTCTCGACCAATGTGGGTTCCTAAGCATCGCTGGTTAGACCATCCAACGAACGACTACCTTTGGAAAGCAGGTCCATGTGTCATCAGATACGGAACAGTTGGGCATTTCGATACTGACCTGAAACATTTACATAAAATTATATGTTATTATTTTGATTTAACAACCTATATTTATCACCTCTTCCATCAAATGGTAAAATAAGTCGTCGTTCGTGTGTACGTCAGACTACCACCTCGTGAACCAATGTAATTAATTTTCCATCACCTCCTCATACGTCTGGTTTTAATGATGTATTTAATTTATATATGTGATATTAATGAAATAAATATCATTATTAAAATGTATTATTTCATTTAGATTCTTATATATCCATTCAATAAAAATGATATCATTGTTTGTGTGTACATGGACTACCAAATCCACGAAGCGATGTGAATGATTTTTCATCACCAAATCAATTGGATGAAATATATAAGTACATTTATTATAATATCAAATTTATGGTATTATGATAATTATATAAATATAAAACAATACTTACCTTATTTTTATTATGATCGTTGAAAAATGGAAGTGTTACACATGTGTACATACGACCCAATATCTACATGATTGTAACATTGTTAATTTTTTATAACCATATTTCATTAATGGTTATGAAAGTATATTTTATGTATTAAAATTATAAAAATTTCATGATTAAGATTTTTTACATGTGGAAATAATGACCTCATTACCCATAGTTAACCTATCGTAGTCATTTTTTTCATATGAGCTGAATATCATCAAAACATCTAACATTAACTAAATTGATTAAGTAATTTATTATAACATGTTAAAATGAATAATAAACATTAAAAAAGTTCTTAATAAATGAAAAAAAAATAACTTAACTTTTTTATTCAGGAATATTAATAATGTATGTGATAATTTTAGACTCAAGTTAAAGGACTTTCTTTAAGAAACCTTATTTAATTTTTCCCATAAAAATATTTTTGTTCTGTGACCATGTTTTCAAAACTATTATATGGATGTATTTGTATATTCATAAGTGAATTAGAAAGGAAATTGTATTTCTCCTTTTACTTTCATTCAATGGTTTTCAAAAGGAGTATTTTTAGGAATTTTATATGGATGTTTTTGAATTTATTTAAAAACTACAAAATAAATATTTTATTTTAATGTATATTGTGACAAGGAATTTTCCCACCACTATAATCATTATTTTATATTTGAATTACATTATAATATTAAATGTTTTATTCAGAGGAAAATCATCATTCCCTTTGTTTTGGTTAATTTCAAAAAGGTTTTTAAAATAGAATGGATATTTCAACATCTTGAAATGTTTTCTTATGGGTGCATTGAATATTTTGAAAGATGCAAGTTTGTAAATTTAATGGTTATTTTATTGTTCTTTTTAATTATTTATGATGATGGGTGTTTCCATTATAAACCATCGACATGTGTTTAATGATATAAATCCAATTTACTAGGTAATATTTATGTGATGAAGTTGATTGTGAGGGTTATACTAAGTGTAACTATGATGGTTGTTCAAATTGTAATCATGATGGTTAATACAAGTGTAATATTGATTATTATTCTATATATAACCATGATTATTATCCAATTTGTGATGGTGATGGTAAATCCATATATAAGAGTGATATGAAAACGATTTGTTAAGTTTAATACATTTTTTTATGTTTGCTATGGTTTTTAAAAAAATCATATAATTTCGAAAGGTAACCTAATAGGTTTTTGTTTAATGAAATATATTATCTATTTATTATAGTTGAAAATTATAAATTTGGGAAAAATTCCTCATGAATTTTTTGGACTGAATATAAACAATTGTGTTTATTACTTTTCCACTAATAATTATTACGAATTTTTTATGTAAATTTTCAGAAGGGATATTGATTTATTACGTAAAAAAGGATTATATTGATCCAAAATTTTATTTTGAAAATTGAATAAAAAATTGATTATCCATGTAATAGTGTTTTTCTTTATTTATTTTTATGAACCTTGCTGAGATTTTTTTTCTCATCACATGTTTTAAAAAAATCACAGGGCTTTAATGATGATTAGGGAAAATGATGTGGTCAAGGTCAAAATGTTAATGATATTTCAAGAAAAGAAAACATGGTATATATTAAATGATTTATATTTGGAACAAATGGATACTAAGTGGTAGTGTCCACATTATTATGTAAAATTTATTTATGTAATGGTGATGACCTAATTCACTAAAACCCTAAATCTAAAAAACCATTAGGAATGTAAGAAAAATAATTCTTATTTAAAGATACTAGAATACTTATTTTTTAATGTTGGATCCTTGTAGTAGGTATCAGAGCAGGGTTAAGATAAATTTTGAGATTATGAATTTGTAGGAGTTATGGACACCATCATGGTATTTATAATTCATTTTTATCTTTATTTTAAAGGCATAAACATCCTTTTTTGTGGTTTTATGTGATGGGACTTTAAGGTGATTAATGAGATTTTGGGAGATTTTTTATTGGGTTGAATTGTATATAATCCTTATGTTTAATGTGATGTATTATTTTGGAAGAATGTGGTTACATTTTTGGGGATTTATGAAAAAAGTACAAGATAAACTTTGAGGTTAAAATATTCATTAATGTTGAAGCTATTAAGTTTATTTTTTAGGATTTTATGTTTAATATATTATTGAATATCTATGGGTATTATCTTTGTTATGATTGTTCTCATATTAACATGTAATAATTAATTTCATGTTTTAGTGATGTTATTATCTATATATTAAATATAATTTATCAATATGAAAAGAAAATGGTCTCACAAACCCTTTTTATCCCTTTGATATGAGTTAATCATCAATGTCCTGAAAAATATATTTATCAAGTTTATTTTGAAAGAATTTTTATCATCCAAATGACATGTAAGAAACTATTTGATCTATCTACAACATTTTCATTTCTACAAAATTTCTTTGGATCATGGATATTATTTTATTTTATTTCAAAATCTCAACATATCAATCTCATTCGGTAATATAAATACTATTAAGGACATGACTATTTATTTTCTAGAGATATGAACTTCATTATAGATGATAAAAGGGATATCCATAGCCTAAAAGAATACCCTGATGTTTGGATTTAAAGTTTGAATTATTTTATTAGGTTCTAACTATGTATCATGATTGATTTCATATTGATGAATCATAAAAATAATATTTAATAAGATGATAAATAATGGTTAAAGGTATAAGAAATAAGTTTAATAAATGATATGTTTAACAATTATATTATGATATATTTTAAATATTTTATGAATTATAAAACATTATATAGTTGATTTTATTTTCAAAATTTGGAAACATATATTAGATAAATTGTATGCCTTTGAAAAGTGGTTTAGTGAAAAGGTAATAATTTTTTGAGACACTAATTTAAAGATATATGATAAAGGGATAAATAAACCATTGAGTTAATATGCTATTGATGTTAGTCAATTAAGATTATTTTACTTTATGAAAAAAATGAGTAGTACATAATACCTTTGATCTTAAAATGTTATTTGATGATTATTGATATTTATGAGAATGATCATTATATTTTTTTCGAATTTTTTAGGAATTATTAAAAAAGATAAATGAATTTATCCAAAATTAAATGGGGCTTGATCCCACGAATGAAGGGTGGCATGGGTGCACCACCTACCACTGGACTATATAATTTCCTACATTTTAATACATTTAAAATAAATATTAATTTGATATTATAAACTTATGTTTTATCATATAGATAACTATGGGACTGATAACTGATTTACTACTTCAGTGATTAATGTTATTTCAGAAAACAAACACTATATTTTTTTGGAACAATATAAGAATAAGGAAAATATAATCTTATGTGATTTTATTTTAGGATTAAATTATTAATTATATTTAAAAAAACGCATTACTTTAATGTTGATTTATAGTTATTTATGTCATTTATGGAAAAGATTAGTATATCTTAGAAATAATATGACTATGTCATATACATTTTTGGTATGAGACTTTATGAGTGATTTATATTATTTGGAGATAGATGTAATATTTATCATGGAATAATATATGATCAAATCATTCTATATTTGAATTTCAATATTTATGAGGAAAATCTTTATGGAATTTAATAATAATTTTTATGGAATGATCTATGTTGAACGTTTTGTGAAATTGATTACTTTTGTAGATAAATATATTATTTACTTATATAATAAATTATTTAATTGGGGTATAATATTACCTTATGCTAACCATTATGGTTTTTGTTATTCACTAAAGACATAAGCTATAACATTTCATCTATTAATTTAAGAATATGATACAGAAGAATATTTTTTTAGTGCTTCAGACATAAAATAATTTATCTTCAATACTCATCATTCATATTAAAATATGATATTATTATGGAAATTGATTAAATGATGAAATTTTATATGTCAAGTACTTATATTTTCCTTATTTTATGGGTCAAGATGATATAAAATTCCTAAATTCCTATAAAAAGATCTAAAAATAAATAATTTATCCAATTACTTTCTCTTCCAATGAATTGAAAGTCTTTTTCACACCTCTTTGGTTAATGGTTTTTTTATCTTTAACATTCTCATGAACATTCAGTTTATTATGATCAATGATCTATTTCACTCTCTAAAATTATTTTTCATTATTATTTTCTTCCACTCATATATTTTCATTCCCACTATTTTTTTTGTATTTAGAAACCAAGTCATTTTTTTATTCTAGATGACCTTAATATTTCTTTTACCTATTTTCAAAAGTATGTTTTATTAACCCTTTTTATGATATAGGATTTCAACGAAGTTATTTTCATGTTTAAAACCATTGATTACCAAGATCTAGTTAAAATTGTGATGATAAATTTATTAAATGTGGGAAAATATAACACCATAATAGTTTAAAACAAATAATATGTTCGATAACATATATAACAAGCAATACTAAGCCTAAAATAACCATTAAATAATAATATTTAAATATCACCATTAATACCTTACAATTAAATTGGAATGTGTGAATAAAAGTAAATAATTTATTAAATGTATATAATGGTCGTAATTAATACAAATGTATGGATTTATTCTTAGGAAATAATCACTAATTTTTTATACAATTCAATTTATTCTCCAGAAATACATTTTCTCCAAAAATGGTATTTATTTTTTTGTGAGGGAATATTATAATTCATTTCGAAAAAATTTGGGTATTTTATTTTACAAAAATGTTATTATTTTTTAATTCATAATATAAAAATTATCTTATGCAGAAATGTTGATATTTTTTTGAAAACATTTATTTTTAAATGAATAATGAAAAAATTAGGATTTTATTTAAAAAAATTATTTTCTTTTAAAGTATTTAAAAAGTATAATTCTATTTTATTTTAGTTTATAATTTTATTAGTTCATTTTTATTGAAAATAATTCCATTTTTTGTATTTTTAATTCATTTTATACATGAATTTGGAATAAAATCAATTTGATACTTAAAAATGAATTTTTATGAAAAATCAATTTTTCTTCTCATATAGCTGGATTAATTTTAAATTAAATTACGAAAATAATATATTTTTAATCTTAAAAAATGGATTAAATATTCTTAATGAGTAGGTTCGAATTTTATAAATATTTCCCTTTTATTTTTATTCATGGAGAATAGTAATAATAGTAAACTTTGTATACACGGTAAGGTTAAATGAGTTATTAAGGGTAAAAATAATGTGGTGAGGACTATAAAGTAACCCTAACACATACCTTAATTTAATTTTATTGGAAAATTTCGTACATAATCTTCCCAAATTATAATGTATGTCCTTTTTCCACATGGAAATGTTTTTTACCTTTATAATATTGAATGAAAATAAAGGTCAAAATGGAATTCTGTTTATTTTATAATCTTTAAATTTTTAAAAAAAGGATAAAAATAAAATATGTTCATATATTAATATAAATATTAAATATAAATTATTTTTCTATATCACATTACTTTATTCCTAATTTTTAGTGGTGAAATAATTACCTTAAATTCTTATGAAATGTTGATGCAGTATTTATTCAATTAATAGAAAAATAAAATAAATGATTTTGAAAACATTAAAAGTAATTTTATTTTAATGAATATTTATGTTCCAAATTTTTTTAGATATAAATTACATATTATATATTTTTTAATTAATTAGATTCAAATTCCATTTTTATCTTATAGTTTTAAAATTCATATTAATTGAATAGTTCCAAAATTGACATTAATGTTATTTTTTAATAAATAATATTTTTTAAATTATTTAGACCAAAAAAACCTATGTTAAACAAATTGATTATTATATGATTTAATATATCAACCATGGTCCATTCATGGACTAATTTGACTTTTAAAATAACTATATTAACCCCTCAAGAGTAAAAAACATAGATAACATCATAATTGTCCAAAGGATTAAGGAAAGGTTAAAAATAATAAATAAGGGTAAAAATATAATCTAAAATTTTCCATATTTTCTTATATTAGATGATATAAACATTTACTCACCTTACCTTATAATCAATTCAATTTGTATCCTCTAATGTGAAAATTAATTTTTATTAACATAATACTTTATAAAATTCCAAGAGTTTCCCTCCCATCTCTTATAAAAGGGGTTGTATTCTTATAGTATATTCACACTTAAAATGAATTATTTCCATACAATTCCAATCCAAATATCGTCCTTTAATACCTCCTCATGTCCTAGAGGCCTTGTTGTGGCTATACAACTAATATATAAATTACTTTGGTGTAATCATTAAAAGGTTGTCTGAAAAAAAGAGGAACAATTGAATATATAGTGACAAAGACTTTTCTTATCACCATATCCATCTCCTCTTCCATAAAATGGGAAATGAAACCATCATTCATGTGTATGATTGACTACCACCTTGTTAATTGATGTAATTCGTTTTCCATTCACTCAAATTAAGTCTAGTTGTAACAATAGATATAAAGTACATATTTTAGATTAATGGCATATTTATACTTAGTAAAAGATTATATATCTTATAATTTATTATATATAATTTCATTAAAAATGATAATGTAGTTCGTGGATACATGTGGACTACCACTTTCACAAAGCGATGTGAATCATTTTTCATCACCACATCACATGGATGATATATATATAAGAAAATTTTTAGAAATAATATTATATTTATGAATTTTTTATCATTATTTATATATAAAGTAATATTTACTTTCTTTTCTTGCGAAATGGAAATGTCGCTCATTATTAAATACAACTTATCAACTACATGATTGTAACATAGTTTATTTTTCATAACCATATTTCACAATTAGTTTTAAAAGTATAAATGATATTTTCAAATAATAATTATGACAACTTTACCATTATATAAATGTTTAAATATTATCCACATAGACCACATTCAACCTACTAATGTCATTTTGGACATATAAATTGAATATTGTTAAATCATATGATGTGAACATAATTGATTAAGTAATTTATTATAACATGTTAAAAGTAATAATAAATATTAAAAATATTATTGAGAAAGTAAATAATTAAAATAATTTTATTTTTTAGGATGATAAATAATATATTTTATGTTTTATATTCAAGTTAAGAGACTCCCTTTTAAAAATAGTCTTCTAAATTTTTCCTTAAAACTCTTTTTCATCGATGTACATATTTTTAACCGTATTTTATAAATGTATTAATATGGAAATAAACGAATTATAAAGGAAAATTTATGTCATTTTATACTTTCATTCAAATATTTTCAATAGTAATATTTTTATTTATTTTATATGGAACATTTATACTTTCTTTAGAAAATAAAAAAATTAACGTTCAATTTTAACATATACAGTGACAAAGACTTTTCTTATCACCATAAAAATTATATTATATTTAATTTCATTTATAATATCGCATGTTTTCTTCAGATAAAACCCCTCCATACCTATTTTTTTATTGTCTTCAGAATGTTTTTAAAAATGGCATGGATATTTCAATATTTATAAATATGTTCTTATGGTTGAAAATAATATTTTCAAAACTGTGATATTTTATGTGTTATGATAATGTTGTGGTTCTTGATAATTGTTTATAATGACAGATAGCTATATTATAAAAATAGGATATTTGGTTTTGTGATATCCCTTCATCGTATTAGGTAGAAATTATTTTTCTAATTTGAAAATGAGGGTTATTTCAGGTGTAATCATGATGGTTACACCAAACATAATAGTTAGGGATATTCCAAGTGTAACCTTGATGGTTATTCCATGTCTAAAATTGAGGGATATTCTATATGTAATTGTTAAAGTTAATCTATATGTAAGAGTGATATGAAAATTATTCCTTGTGGTACCTAGATAATTTATTTATTATTTCTATAATTTTTACAGGAATATTATGATTTTATAAGGTACATTGATGAGTTTATATTTATAGAAATTTAATTTCAAATTATTATGGGTGAAAAGTGTAACTTTTTGAAAAAAATCATGAATTTTTCATCATTCAAAAGAAACCATTAATAGTTTTAGATTTAATTTATGATTTATTGTAAAAAAAAATTTAGAAAATCATTAAGAAGATAATTTTATTTCATTGGTAAGAAAATAGTTATTTTGAGTCAAAAGATTATTTGTAAATAGATAAATACATTATGAGTATCTATGGACTAATGGTTTCCTTGTGTTTATTTTTTATGTCTCCTTCCGAGGTATTTGTGCTCATCCTAGGTTTTTTTTAAATAATTTTTATGCATTATTTTGGGCAAGGATGAGGTTAACATCAAAAATTTTAAGATATGTCGGAAAAGATAACTTTTTATATAATAAAATTTTTGTTTTTGGTTAAATTTAATACTATGTTGGAGTGCCCAATTAGTGATGTAAAATTTATTTTTGTAAAGGTAATTAACTAATAATCTAACACTATACAGCTAAAATATCTTTGTGAATTTAATAAAATGAATTTTTTTCTAAATATACAAGAATATGTCTTTTTTAAGGACTAATCCTTATATTTGGTATCATAGTAGGGTTTATATAACATTGGATATTATGATGTTTTTAGGGTTATGGATACTATCGTGGGTCATTAAGTATAATTTTGATAATAATTTCATAGGATTAGACTCCCCTTTTAGGTTTAAAGTAATGGTATTTTAAGATGATTTATGAAATTTTGGGAAACATTTTATTAACTTAAGGTTTATGTCACTGTTGTTTTTAAAGTGAAGTACTATTCCATAAGAATATGGTTACATTCTTTATAGATTTAAGAAAAATATGTGAGTTAACCATTGAAGTTAAAATATTATTTATTTTTGAAGTTATTATGTTTATTTTTTAGGATTTTAAAGTTAATTTAATATATATTTTATATGGGTATTGAATTTATAAATACTATTTTCATTTTAACATTAAATAATTCATTTAATGCTTTAATGATGTTATTCTATACAGATTAAAAATCGTTTATCAAGATGAATGGAAAATAATCTAACAAAAACTTCTGAACACTTCCAGATGATTTAATCATCACTATTATGTAAAATATTTCTTAAATGATTTTGATATCTCTTTGAACTTCCAAATAAACTGTAAGAAAATATTTGATCTATGCAACACATTTTCATTTCTACAAAATTTCTATGGATCAAGACATTTATTTTATTTTATTTAAAAAATATTTACTTATAACAACTCCATTATTTTTATTACCTTCATAAAGGATTCAATTACATAAAATTACAAATAATAAAAACTGAAAGATCAATAAGTCTATTTTATTTGGTAATTAGTTAAATTAAATATCAACTTGATACATGAAATATGGCATCATTATCGAAAAATTAATTTAAATGGCCAAAACATTCCATTGTACATACCATTTCATGGGATAACCTATGGTTGTACATAAGAAAGTGGTGTGGTATAAATTCTATTAAAGTAATAAACATGGAATAACATATGGAAGAAAATACATGTTATAAAATAGACCTATCAATGGATCAGAAAAGAAACATGAATATAAAGGGATGATATTGCATGATAATCATAACATGGAAATATGGAAACAACATAAAACATTACATCACAAATCAAGGCTAAAATTCCATGACATAATAGTGGAAAAATTACTATAATGGAATCTGGTACACCCCTATCCCAACATGCCATATCATGATACTAAACACTACCCAATGCATTAGAGCTCTATATAATTCTGGACGCACCCATCATTTTCATTTCATTCTCATGATTAAGTGTTCTGCATAGATCATAAAACATACATCCATTCATCATCATAATTTATTCCAAGATAATTGTTGTGGATTAAATATATATAATTCTTCAATAAAAAGGAAAATGTGCATAAAAGTGAACACCCTTGATAGGTAATGGGTATGCTATTCACTACTCAATTGTTTTGGAATGGAAATGTGTTGGGAAATTTCAGAAGCATAATGGTGTCACATAAAAATTAATAAAAATGGTTAATGGGACAAAAAGTGGTATATTGTCATATATACATAAATTTTTTAGTAATAGGGTCATATAAATACATGTCCTAGAATAAGTAATTTGGAAATAGAAGGTGTAACATAATAAAGAAACTTGAAGAAAGACGGAAAACAGAATAACTCTTACGAAATTTCATTATAGTAATGGGCGTACATGGAAAAGATTAATGAGATAAAACAAGGTATCTCTTAAATAAAAAATAATAAGGTTATAACAGGGGAGGTGAAAAAACATAACCCTTCATTTTTAGAAGAAAATAAATTGGTGTGACAATATAAAGAATCTTGGACAAAAATTGACAAAGGAAGGAACCCATACTTGGGTGTGGGACATAAAACCCTTGAAGAAAAGCTTCTTTAGAGCTTGGGGAGCCTTGGGAGGATTATAAAGAGGTTATGAAATATTCATGAAGTCCTCCAAAAAAATTCAATGAATATATGTGGGTTATTATGTGGGTTTATATAGGAAATAAGAGGGGAATTCTTTAATATTTCACAAACTTAGGTTTTGGAATCTATATAATTAAATATTCAAAACCACAAACATTACTAGGTTTTTTGCCCATGTATTTTTCCAAATATGATTTTAAAACATTATTTTAGATGTCCATGGTCTGAATATATTAAAATATTAACCTTGACTATGTGGAGGTGAGTCACGTTATTAAATAAATGAATTTAAAATCATAAAATATAGTACACATTTTTAAGGATTCACTAAGGCATTAGAAAATAAGTCAAACAAATCTAAAATCACATTATTTTATTTTTATAACATATATTTGTCTGAATATACATTTTATAGTGTTTATTACATCACTATTGGGTCATTATTATGTCATAAAATACCCTATATATTTATATGGTATTTAATTTTGACCCAAAAAATCGATTGTCTTAGAAAATTATGAAAAATTCACTGTTGGATAATTTTGACATCCTAATTCCAAAAATAATATTAATTTTACCTAAATAATATTATAAAAATGTGGATTTTCACATTTGAAATGAAAACTGACATTTATTGAAAATTAACATGTTTTGATTAAAAAACAGTTTTTAAACAATAATAAAGATTAACTTTGACTAAATAAAAAATATATGATCATTTATATTTAATAAAAGTAATTTAATGGTAATATTTTATTAAAATATTATTTATTTTAAAAATCCTTTAATTCACCAAAATAGATTTCTTAATTGAATTTTAATATTAACCAGAGATACTATTTGTGTTTTAAATATCACTTACAAAGTAACAATAATAGAATGAAATTATATTCATTATTCTATACAAAAATAATTTAAATAATGATACTAATAGGGTATTGATACATATCCTTTTATTACACTAGTAAATTCCCTACGAGTAATTAGTGTGATCGTGGGGCTTTCATGGGGTCGTTTAGTGAACATGGTTTGGGTCATGATCTAAATGAGCTAGAACTTCACCCATAAATGGTTTCACTCATGATAAAACTATTGGATATAGGATTGGGATTGATCTGGGTAAAAGCCCAAAAAAATCCACCTCCCTTAGAAGCTCTGATAAATTGGATTCATAGGGAATGATCCCTCTAGTTGAGGCCATCACCTATTTTTTATGTGTCAAAAGGATTTGTTAAAACCCTATATTTATACTATTCATATTATGTAATGCCTCAATCCCAGAAGCCCAGATTCGGTGCATTATTATGTATCGTTGTCATGATCACAAAAGATCAAGTCTTGAAGGACCGATTAGTATATTAGCCTTGGAAGTACTAGATACATTCATAAGGTTTACATTACATCATAAAATGGAAAACTACAACAACATTGTTTACATATAAAACACTACGATCCCATAGAATATCCCTATAGGCCAGTCATAATATACTTCTTCACATCTTGGGATAAATAAAACATAGAAATGGTGAGCTCAAATACTCCGAAAGGATAACAATATATCAGAAACTTTTATAAATAAGCATAAACATTTAAGGAAATGTATAAAACTAAAACAAAATCTTTTTCATCATAAACATCATCATAATATGGAAAATATAAATAAAAATAATTTCATTTACTTACTAACAAGGATATTCTACTAGATGAATAATGACATTCAATGTCAGTATCCACTTTTATAATGATGGAATGCATAATTCCGGACTTCATAACCACATAGTCAAGGCCATGTGCCAAGACTACAAATAATATTTTTTCAAGGCCTTGTGCGAAGACAATATTTTGTCTCATTAGACCTACCGATGCATTGAGGAGCTATATCGGTCTCCACCCGTCACTTACAAAGTCAAATGCATTCCTCATATGAACAGGTTTAAACATAACATAAACATTCGTATTAAAAAAAGTAAACAAAATTTCAATACTTTTTCCAAAAACCATGAATGGTATAAAAAATAACACATCCACAGTAAAACATATCACAAAACCTTCAATACAATATTGATGTTTTGTATCATAATAAATCAACTTCAAATAAACTTAAAATCCATCAAAGGATGTTGATATAGATGAAATCAATACTATTTGAGAGAAATATAACTTTCTGGAAATCATTTAAAATTCACATAATTATAAAAGAAATCAGTTACTTTAAAAATATTCTTATAATCTTGTAAGGGAAGCTTTGATGAGTTTATAACGGTGGAAAATAGCTGCACCTGTCGTATAAGTTACAAAAAACACATTATTTCCTTAATTTTTCTGAAAATGTTAAAAAGGACCTTGTTTAGAAAATGATAGAATGATTCCTTTATAAACATCTTATAAAATTCAAACAAGGTTAAATGACTTTACCCCATAGTATATAAAATAGTAATAATGTTTTGAACTACATTTCTATGAAACATTGATGTGGATGATAAAGAGGTCCCAGTAGATAATTACGTATAAACAACCTCGGATAATGAATAGATTGTGAAATAAACCCTTAACTTGTACTTTTACTCGGTATAGGGTAGGTTAAAATCCTGTATAATGGTGAAATAATTGTTATTAAATTATAAAAAAATCATTTACATTAATATGATATCATATATGATCTTTTAAAATTACATCGTTAATAATATCTTAGTATTATCGTCGTTACGGGTGTCAACTGATTCGTTCTCCTTTATATGATTGGTTTTGTAAGTAATGTTTGTCATGGATAGGATGTATCGTATTCATATTCAGAATTATATTAAGTCTTTAAACATTATTTTTAATCATCTAATGAAAATTAGTCTTGAATGGATACGATGGGGAATGAATCTCATCGGGTTTGTGGAGATGGTAATCCGTACGTACTCACAAGCGAAAATATCATTATTTTGATATTAAAATAATATATAATTGAATGGTATATCATATATACAGAATCATTATCATGTTATATTTATTATTTACATCAATTACACATCATCATTATTCCGATCCAAATAATAATGTAATGAATAACGATTACACCACGACGTGGAGACGGTAAGTCGTACGTACGCACGTATGGTGACATGTCATTAAAAGGATGGATAGAATAATGAATATGGTTTTACCATATTTATAATAACATCAATGTATATAGAAGATATTAGAGTTATTATTTTATAATGTAAACAACAAAAAAGATAAAGTGGAAGAAGAAAAAAACTTGAAAGAGGTGATGAAATATTTGCCTCTTCTTCGAGTTCTTCCTTTTGATTTGATCAAAAGGGCTCATTAAGATGGATTTCTGACTAAATGAAGGCATTTATGATGAAGTGAGGACATTTGAGAGCATATTTGGGTAGTTTTTGGCCGATCTAAATGGCTTTGGAGGTGTGAATTAGAAGGAAGGGGGTGTCCTTTTATAAGAGGGGTGAGGGGAACCTTTGGAAAAGCTAGAAATATTATTTTATAAAAAACACATTTTCGGTTTCTAATGGCTCCAAAAATAATTATTTAATGGATAATGTAGGTATGGGTCGATAACCACTCATCCAATAAATTTTGGACAGGTTTGCGTCACTATATTAACATTATCTTTTAGATTTAACTCTTAATTAAATAGTTTTACATTTTCCATGTCTCTTTGTATTTTTATATTATGTGGTTATAAACATTCTATAAACATCCAAGATAACCCCAAGTGGTTAATTAAGGATAAACCTATCATTATATAAGTCTTTTGGTTGAACCCTAGATTTTTAGGAATTTAATATCAATTGATAATATAATATTTTTTAAAAAAACTCTTTTAAGTTAATTTTGACACTATTTGGTATTTTGTTATAGCTATATTCATAACAGCATTATTACTTCGAAATAAAATTCATCTATCCAACCCTAACTTGTAATATTAACCTATAAAATTAGTGTAATTCATTAAAAGTCTCAAATTTCATTTATTTGGATATTTAAAATATCAATTATTTTAATATTTGATTAATTAGGTCATTACTGCATCATCATTGTTTCATAAATAAATTAAATTATTTAATGTCTAAAAAATATAAATAAAATACCATTATGTAGGAAATAATTTTATATTTCTAATTAATATTTATAGTCGAATTTATCTTATGTGTAACCCTATATTAAAAATGGTTTAGTTATTAAAATTTTATTTTAATACTTTTAACTCTTCTTTGAATTAAATGTTATTAAATGTCCTAATCTAATCCAAGTGGACCTAAAGGATCATATTTTATTCATAAGGTTGTTTCCCATCAAATTACACATATCCAATAGAATTAGGACATGTTTTAGGTTAATAATAATATCATTTTTACCCTTTATTACCCTATTTACTTTTAACCGTGGTAAATAAAAATAAAATATTACTATTCACCAAAAATAATTTTCATTTTATTAAACCACAATTTACTTACTGATATCAACCTTGTCTCTTAGGTTTTAGAAATTATACTCACAGAAGTAGTAAAATTATGTTTTTATGTGAATTCACAAATTCTCCAAGGAGGTGGGTAAAAGAATGTTAAAAGTTCAATAAACTTTTTATATATCTAAAATTATTATAAACTGACTCTAATGAATTACATTGAACTTATATAGGTATTATGTGTCTATTTTTTCCTAAAATAAATTTAAATAAAATAAATAATAATTTAAATAAAAAGTCGGTTCTAAACCATAACTTAGTTTTTTCACTATTCATCAAAAATTGAATGTTTTCAGAGAAATACAAAAAATTCACCCTAATCTAATTTTGATATTCCGAATCCAAAAATGAAGTCCATTTTTAAAGATTAAATTTATAAAATTTTAAAAAGTGGGTATTACTATTCATAACAGATAGTTTGATGGGATGTGGTGTGTTAGAACTTGAAGTTGTGTACAACACACGCTATTGTATTATTCAAAAAGAAGCTTATTGTAGAAGATTGGGGTGTTACATTCTTACCTCCTTCAAATAATTTCATCCTAGAAATTTCTAGAGTTTACTACATAAAATGACTCGGGTGGTTCTTCATCATAAGCTCTTCTAGTTCCCATGTTACCTCTTCAATCTTATGGTTTCTACATAGAAATTTTTCCAGACGAGTCATCTAATTTCTCAGCACTTGATATCTTGTATCAAAAATTTTGACAGGCTCTTCGGAATAAGAAAGATTGGGTTCCAGTTCTAATTTATCATATGTGATTACATGGGTTGGGTCAGTCATGTATTTTCTCAACAGTGATATGTGGAACTAATCATGATCTTTGGAGAGATTTGGAGGCATTTCCAAACGATAATCTATAGCACCAGTTTATTCTAGAATTTCAAAAGGTCCGATGTACCTGGGACCCAATTTAACTTTCTTAACGAAACATATAACTCTCTTCCATGGTGATTCCTTTAAGAAAACTAGATATCCTACCTAAAATTCCAAATCTATTCTTCAGTTATCGGCATAGCTCTTCTGCCAACATTGAGCTTCTTTGATCTGGGTTTGGATTACCTTCACCTTTTCCATCATTTCCTCAACAAGTTCTGGGCTAGAAGTTTTCTTCCACTAACATCATCCCAACAAGTTGGTGTGTGACATATTTTTCCATATAACGCTTCATATGGTGCCATATGAATGCTTGAATGGAAGATATTGTTATAGGAAAATTATACCAAAGTTAAATATCGATCCCACATACCCTGAAATTCAAGTGAGTATGATCTCAACTTGTCTTCTACGGTTTGATTAGTTCATTCTGATTGTCCATCTATTTGAGGGTGGTAGGCAGTGCTCAAATGAAGTTCTATATCCATGGATTTCTAAAGACTTTTCCAGAATCTTGATGTAAAATGTGGATAACGATCAGAAAGAATCGATTATGATACTTCATGAAGTCTCACTACTTTATTAATATATAGTCTTTCTGGACTTTCAAGTGGTAAATCTTCTCTGATAGTAGGAAAATGTGCGGACTTGGTAAGACGATCAACAATGAAACATATTGTGTTGTTGCTTCTAGGAGTCTTTGGTAGTCCCATGACAAAGTCCATCGTGATATTATTCCATTTCCACTCAGGTATGTGAAGAGGTTGCAAGACACTTCCATGGTGTTGCTTTATAAATTTCACTTGTTGACAAACCATAAATCTTGACACAAAATCAGAAATCTCCTTCTTCATGTTTTCCCAGTAAAAATGTTTTTTCAAATCTCTATACATATTAGTGCTACCAGAGTGTGTAGAGAAATTGGAATTATGATAATCATCAAAAAATTCCCTTTTTAGATCAGGTATATATGGAACACAAAGTCTCTTCCCAAATTTCAAAATTCCATCATCATACACAAAGTCACTCAATCTCCCATCATTTAGATCTTTAATATTCATTTTAAACTCTTCATCATCAGTATGATAACTCTTTATCCTTTCTATTAAAGATGGTTTGGAAACCATTTGAAAAATTATTGATGTTTCACCTTCCATGGTTATTCCCATATCCATCTTTACTATATCTTGTAAAATGGGATCCCTTTCCATTCTCATCTTGTTCAAAACTCTATGATCATTTCTTTTCAAAGCATCTGCCACCTTATTTGCCTTCCTCGGGTGGTAGTGTGTGGTGAAATAATAATCCTTGAGTATTTCAATCCATATCTTTTGCCTCATGTTGATTTATTTTTGTGAGAAAATATAATTCAAACTCTTGTGATCAGTATATATCTCACATTTTTCACCATAGAGATAATGTATCCATTTCTTCAAAGAAAAGATTACAGCTGCTAACTCAAGATCATGTGTAGGATAGTTTTTCTAATGAATTTTTAGCTGTCGTGATGCATAGACAATAACCCTATCATTCTGTATAAGGACACAACCATGTCATTTCTTTGAAGCATCACTATATATAACAAACCAATCATTACCCGATAGTAGAGTAAAGATAGGGGCCTTGACTAATATTATCTTTAGTTCTTCAAAACATTCTTCACACTCTTTTTTCCAAACAAATTTAACCCCTTTATGTGTGAGATTCGTTAATGGGTTAGCCAATTGGGTAATATTTTGGGCGAAAAGTCGATAATAACCTGCTAAACCAATAAAAATACATAACTCAGTTATAATCATTGGTGCTGGCCATTCATTGAGTGGTCCTGTCTTAGAAGGATCAACAATGATTCCATCCTTAGAGAAAATGTGGACATGAAAAAAATCTCTTGAATCCTAAATTCACACTTTCTAAACATCCTATATAATTCATTTCTTCGAAGAGTCTTTAAGATAATTGCCAAGTGATTTTCATGATCATCATAGCTTTTGGAGTATACCAAGATATCATCAATAAATACCACTACAAATTCATCAAGATATTCCTTGAAAACTCTGTTCACTAGTTCCATGAAAACAGAGGGTGCATTAGTCAGCCCAAAAGGAATTTCTGTAAACTTATAATGCATGTACCTGGTTTGAAATGTTATTTTCAGAATTTCTTCCTTCTTTAAACACAACTGATGATATACATATCGAATTTCAATATTTTAAATGTATTGAACTCAATGAAGCTGGTCAAATAAATCATCAATGCGAGGTAGGGGATACTTGTTCTTTATTGTTATAGCATTGATCTCCCTGTACTCAATGAAAAACCTCATAGATCCATCTTTCTTTTTATCAAAAAAATAGGGGCTCCCCATGGAGAGACACTAGGGTGAATAAAACCCTTATTACTCAATTCCTCTAGATGTTCCTTTACTTCCACTAGTACCACATTGGCAATTCTATAAGGGGTCTTGGATATGGGTCATGAACAATGAATTATGTCAATGGAAAACTCAATATCTCATTCTGGAGGATGTCAAGGTAAATCCTCTGGAAAAACATCAACATATTCTTGCACTATAAGTACTTCCTATATTCGAACATTCCTTTACTCACCCACAGTTGTTTCATTCTCTTCCTACCCAATAATTGAATTTACTTGAGCGATTGGGCGTGGATCTAGATAAGAATTAGGGGGTGAAATTTCTGCTCTAAAGATAAGGTACTCCATATCAAAATCAAAAATTGTAACCTCCTTCTTCTTAAAATAAATTTTCACATCATAGTCTGAAATCCAATCCATACCGAGGATTATATCAAATTCCATCATGGGTATGATGATGAGATCAGCAGATAAATAACGTTTATATGCCTTAATGGGAACTGATTCACAAAACATTGTTGCAATCATACTTCCCTTAAGTGTTATGACAGACAAATCCCTTGTTAAATCAAATTGGAAATATCTAATCTTTTTAGGAAACTGGGAAGATATGAAATAATTTGATGATCCATAATCAAATAAATCATTGGCTAAACTTGAGGAAACCATTAGATTACCTACCACCATATCTTTTGGAGCTTCAACTTTAGCAGTAATGATCACATAAGCTTGTCCTTCATCCCTTGTCCTTTTCTGAGGTGAGTTTCCCTAATGCTTAGGAAATTCATTTGCATAATGTCCCATCTCCTTGATATTGTAGTATTGAAAATCAATAGATTCTTTCTTCCCCTTAGAATCACAATATTAGTGTCCTTTTTCACCACAGTTGTAACAGACTCCCATTCCATTCAAGCATGTTCTGGGGTTTTTCTTCAAAAATTTACTGTAGTATGGATATTTAACTTTTCCCTTCTTCCCCTTATTTCCATTTCCATAGTGATCAGCATATCTCATCTTCTATTTCTTTTTTTAATGTCGTAAGACTTAGAGAATTTCTTTTCTGTCTTCATAGCGCATGAAACATTATCTACATATGACGAGAAGGATTGTGAGAATAATGATCGATGGAGAAATGGTTTTAACAAATCAATGAAATGAGCAATCTCACTTCTTGGGTTACGTATATAATCTGCAGCATGCCTTTCTAACCTTGTAATCTCAGACTCATACTTTGCAATATTCTCGTCCTCCTTTTGCCTCACACTTAGAAATTGTCATTCCATATCCGTTCGATGGTCATGAGGAAAGTATTTTTCTAAGAAAATCTCTTTAACATCCCTCCTTTAAATATTTTATACTTCATCATGTTCCTTCGTGTTTTGAATCAATGAACACTATTGATCAACATCTCCAGTGAGCCGGTAAACTGCCATGAAAACTTTTTCCCTTTTTCTACTCTCCAAGGTGTGGAATAATTTCTATAATCAATTTATCCATTTCTCAGCTACTAGTGTATTTGTACCGCCATTTAATGTTGGTGGTTATTGCCTCATGAAGCGATCTAACATTGATCCTCCACAATGTGGATCATGGTGCTCCATATGGGTAAGGTTATTATTCATAACCTGAGTGAGTTGTCCCAGTATGGTGGGTAGCTGATCAGCACTAGCTACATCAACAACTCCACTATAATTATCTAGAGTAGGAGGGATATCTCTATATGGAGTGTGTGCATTGATACAGTTTCCATTCCTTCCACTAGGTTCCATTTCTAAACAATGGCATAAACTAGATTAGTTTATGAATCGCAATACATAAATCCAATCTTGTAAAACACTAAACATAAATAGAACAGTATATGGATATAATCCATAATCATAAAAATGTTTTCATTGAGGAATGTATATACTAATAAGCCCTTCATGATGGTTTTTAAATTAAATGACAATTATCCTAAGCATATCTCCCAGAAGTTTCGTAACCAAAAGTGTAGCAAGGCACGTTGTCGTGCACTACTTCCGGTTTGAGTCTAGCTCAAAGCAGTGTTTTCGGGTTTTTCCCCTAGGTATATCTGTGCCACAGCTGCCTCTACCTGCTCATATCCAAACAGAGATATATTTCTTGGAAAACTCACAAAATCTCTATTATACCAAAATTCTAGGAAGTTATTCTATACTAATCCTCAAATTCTATCTTAGGGAAATGTGCTCTAATCAGAGTTTATCTAAATTTAGTTTTAAATTTTTTTACTAAACTTCCTCTGATACCAACTGTAACACCCCGACCCCAGAAGCCCAGAGTCTGTGAATTATTATGTATCGTTGGCATGATCACAAAAGATCAAGTCTCAAAGGACAAATTAGTTTAGTACCCTTGGAAGAAGTAAATACATTCATAAGTTTTACATTACAACATAAAATGAAAAACTACAACAACATGGTTCCATAGACAACACCAATATACCATATACTATCCCTATAGTTCATTCATAATATACTTCATCACAACCTGGGAAAAATAAAACATAGAAAGGGGCGAGCTCAGAAGCTTAGTAAGGATAACAATTTAGCAGAAACATTTGAAAATAAGCATAAAAATTTATTACAATGTATAAAACTAAAAAAATCCTTTTCAACATAAACATCATCATAATATGGAAAATATAAATCAAAATAATTCTATTTACTTACTCACATGAATATTCTACTAGTCAAATAATCACATGAAATATTAGTATCCACTTTCATAATGATGGAATGCATAATGCTAGACTTCATAACCACATTGTCAAGGCCTTGTGCTAAGACTACCAATAAGATTTTTTCAAGCCCTTGTTCCAAGACACTAGTTTTTCTCATGAGACATACCACTGCATCAAGGAGCTATAGCAGGATCCACCCATCAGTTTCTAAGTCCAATGCATTCCTCATATGAACAGGTTTAAACATAACATAAACATTCATATTAAAACTAGCATATGAAATGTAAATACTCTCTTTGTAAACCATGAATGGTATAAATAATAACACATCCACAGTCAAACATATAAATAATCCTTCAATACAATAACAAAGTTTTGTATCATAATAAATTAATTTCAAATAAGCTTAATATCCATCAAAGTATGTTGACATAAATGAAACATTAACAATTTAATAGAAATATCTCTTTCTTGAAGTCATTTGAAAGTCACATAATTATAAAATTAAACATTTACATTGAATTTTTTTTATTATCTTTTATGGGAATATTCAACAATTTTATAATGGTGGAAAATAGCCGCACCCTCCGTAAAAGTTAAAAAAGGCATGCTTACATTAATTTTCTGTAAAAGGTTAAAAAGGACCTTGTTTGAAAAATGACAGAAATATTCCTTTATAAACATCTTATAAAAGTCAAAAAAGGGTATAAATTACTTTAACCCATAGTCTATAAAATATTAATAATGTTTTTAAATACATTTTTATGAAAAATGTACGTGGATGATAAAGAGGTCCCAGTAGACAATTACATATAAACAACCTCAGATAATGAAGAGATTGTGAAATAAACCTTTACCTTGTACTTTTCCTTGATCGAGGGTAGGTTAAACTCTTTTATAATGGTGAAATAATTGTGATTAAATTATTCAACAATCATATTCATTAATATGATATCATATAAGATCTTTTAACATTTCTTTGTAAATAATATCTTAGTATTATCATCGTTTCGGGTGTTAACAAATTCATTTTCCTTTACATTCTTTGTTTAGTAAGTAATTTTTGTTATAGATAGGATTTATCTTTTTCATATTCAGACTGATATTATGTATTTAAACATAATTTTTATTCATCTAATGAAAATTAGTCTTGAATGGATACGAGGGGGAAGGAATCTCATCTTGTTCGTGGAGACGGTAATCCGTACGTACGCACGAGCGACAATATCATTCTTTTTTTATATTTAAATAACATATAATTGGATGGTATATCATATATAATGAATCATTATCACGTTATATTTATTACTTAAATCAATTACACATCAATATTATACCCATCCAAATAATAATGTATTGAATAACGATTACACCCCCGACGTGGAGACGGTAAGCCGTACGTACACAAGTATGGTGACATGTCATTAAAAGGATGGGTAGAATAATGAATATGGTTGTAACATATTTATAATAACATAAAATTATATAGAATATACTGGAGTTATTCTTTTAGAATGGAATCAACAAAAAATAGGAAGTGGTAGAAGAAAAGAACATGAAAGAGGTGATGAAATACTTACCTCTTCTTTGGGTTGTTCCTTTTTATTTGATCAAAAGGGATCCTTAGGTTGGCATTATTAATAAATTAAGGACTTTATAATGAATGTAGGATAGTTGATAGGGTATTTGGGTAGATTTTGGACGATCAAAATGGCTTTGAAGGAATGAATTAGAGAGAAGGGGGAGTTCCATTTTATAAGAGGGGTGAGGGGCACCTTAGAAAAAGCTAGAAATATTATTTTATAATAAAATAATTTTCCGTCTCAAATGGCACAAAAATTAGTTATTTAAAGGATACGGTCGGTATGGGTCTAAAACCACTCAAACAATAGGTTTTTGACAGGTATGGGTCACTATATTAACTTTATCTTCTAGATTTAACTCTTAGTAAAATAGTTTGACATTTACCATGTCTCTCTGTATATTTATATTATATGGTTAATAAACATAATATAAACTTCCAAGTGAACCCCAATGGTTTCATTAATGATATAACTATAATTATATAAGTCTTTTTGATAGACATTAGATTATTAAGAATAGAATATTAACAAATAATATAATATTTGTTTTAAAAACTCCTTTATGACAATTTTGACACTATTTGGTGTTTTGTTTTGGCTAAATTCATAACAGAATTATTAATTCTAAATAAATTAATCTAACCAACCCTAATATGTCATAGTAACCTATAAAATTAGTGGAATTCATAAAAAGTCTCAAATTACATTTATTTGGATATTTATAATATCAATTATTTTAAAAATGGTTTAGTTATTAAACATTGATTTTAACTCTTTTAACTCTTCATTGAATTAAATAATAATAAATGTCCTAATCTAATCCAAGTGGACCTAAAGGATCATATTTTATTTCTAAGGTTGTTTATGGTCTAATTAAACTAAACCAATAGAATTAGGACATGTTTTAGGGTAATAATAATATCATTTTTACCCTTAATTACAATATTTACTTTTAACCGTGGTAAATAAAAGTAAAAAAATATATTCAAAAAACAATTATTTTTGACTTATTGAACCACATTTTACTTACTAATATCAACCGCGTCTCTCAGATTATTGAAATTCCACTCATATAAGCGGTAAAATTATGTTTTATGTGAATTCGTAAATTCTCCTAGGAGGTGGGTAAAAGACGGTGAAAAGTTCAATAAATTTTTTATATATCTAAAATTATTATAAACTGGCTCCAATGAATTAAATTGAACTTATATAAATATAATGTTTATATTTTGACCTAAAATAAATTTAATTAAAATAAATAATTATTTAAATGAAATTTTTGTTTTAAACAATAACTCGGTGTTTTTCACTATTCATCAAAAATTTAAAGTCTTCAGAAAAATACCAAATATTCACCATAATCTAATTTCGATATTATGAATCCAAAAATTAAGTTCATTTTGAAAGATAAAATTTATAAAATTTCAAAAAAGTGTTTATTACTATTCATAATGGCTAGTTTTATTGGTTGTGGTGTGTTAGAACTCGGATTTGCGTAGAACACACGCTATTGTATTATTCAATAAGAAACGTACCGTGGAAGCTTGGAGTGTTACATGTGATCAACCATTGGTGTTCAACCACCTCCCAGTGCATGATGAGGACATAGATGTTCCAATATTCCCGTTTTTATTTATTTTTTAATGTTTTTGTGGAAGTAATGAAAGTTTATGGAGGAGATAGAATCCCAAGGGAGTCTATTTTAGGCTATAAAAGTTCAATAATGGGTTATTTGGGTTTATTTCTAATTGGTAGAGTGAATAATTTCAATGGTTCAATGGTATAAAGGTGGAGAATGAAAAACAAGAATAAAAATGTATGGTTTCTTGGTTAAAGAATAATGAAGAATGGATAATGGATAATGGATAAATTAGTCGCATCTTTTTGAAAAACCATGCAATGATTCTACGACAGGATAAGAGATTAGCTTTGGAATCATTAAGCATTACAAAACACAAGAAATCATTCCAAACATGAGAACAGAATTCATGATTCCCCTCTTTTTTTCAACACTGAGCTTCGATCATGTAGACTTAGAGTGTTGGATGAGTTTTTTCTTGTGTATCAGTTTTTTATGGTGTTTAGTGCTTTATTGCATATTTCTATAGATTTAAAATAATCCCAAAGGGGAGATGTTTAGAAACAAGGCTGTTATTTGATGAAAATGGATTATGGTTTGTGTTTTTTTAAAATCCTCACATGGAAGATCATGGAGTTTCCTTGAAGGCAGTATGAAAACATTGAAAAGGAATGGGTTTCATGAAGGGTGGTTTGCAAAGGTGTGAATGTTATGATGGAATGATCCATGATTAAAATGAGAACTTTTAATGGTTATTATGTTCTCTATGATTATGAAATGTGAAGCACCTTTAATGGTGAAGTTGTTATCCGTGATTATGATACTTAGGGCATCACGAGTGCATGATGGTTTGAAGGAAAAATTCTCGATAATGTCAAATCTTAGTAGAGCTTCACAACTGAAGGAGCTACACAAAGATATTTTTGAATGATCCAAAAAATCAAATAAGAGGTGGTGGAGCATTGGGAATAGCCAATCATATAAATATGTGGCTACCCCCACTTCATTCTCACAATGTTTTTTAAGGAAAATCTGGAATCACTTTGATTTCATGAAGCTAGGGGACTCTATGAATCTTGCATTCTATGCAAGCTTCAGCATCATGAAACACACGTTTAGTCTTGACCGATGACAATGATTTTATGTAAAGGGTTTTTCAATGATGAGGGGGTATTTATTGTTAAATCATTGAGATTTATGAAGACATTTTATTCCATGAAGGCATCTTACATTTTGAAGGTAGTGATATTCACAAAGAAGCTTCACAAAATGCAGTTTTGAATGTCAATTTTCCCAGTGAACAGTGATTTCAGAGTGTATCAACATAGGTATACAGTGGAAGAAGAGTCTCATACTAGACAAGGAAAAAAGATTTTTTTTACAATCCATTGAATCATCCTTGAGTTTAGTAAGTTGAGCTAGACTTCTCTCAAAGCAGTGAGCTAGGGAGAGTTAGCAGAAGTGTTCTGAGGGATGCAGTGTGCTATCACAAAAATCTTGTAATGGAAGTGTACCTATAACAGATTGAATGTGTATGAACTCTAGTATTCCACAACTATTAAATATTTTTTATTTAGGTACAACTGAAACACTTTGATTTTATGCTATTGGGACAAGCCCTTACTGGTGTACCAAGTAAAATTTTTGTGTGAACTCTTTTCATGTGGTTGTTTACTTCATGAAAATTCCCTTTAGATGGGTTTAATTGGTTCCTAACAATATGGGAACAGGATCCAAAACTTTTGACGAAAAATTTGCCACCATGATTTCCCCTGACCCTCTCAGGGTTCTCTAGAGTCCTTCGGTTTTAAATTATTTATATGGTTTTTATAATTAAGGTATAACATTTTTCTCTTTTACTTTTATATAAGTTTACTAGTCTTTAACTAAGTGATTTTATGTTTTGTTAAAAATATAAAAACACACATTTATACAAATATAGATTTTACAGAATCAAATATTTCTTATATTTAAACTAATTAATTTTTTAAATACTATAAATTTAAAATTTAAATTTGAAAATGTAATGTTTAGAAAAACTATTGTCATAGAAAAATTAGATTTTGGCCATTGAATATTCTTAATAATATTTTGTATTCATTACCAATTAAATGTGTGCCAATATATTTATTTATATATTTATAAATCATATTATATTCATTATTTCAATTATTTCAATTTATTTTATTTGATGTAAATTTATTGATATTATGAAAACAATAATTCTAAAATAATTTTTTTACAATTATCACTTTAATTAGATTTAATCCTAATAATCTAAATTTTATAACTAAAAATGAAATTGAACATATTAACCAATAAGAACATTATTATATCAAAAATAACAATAATTTTATAATATTAAATTTCTATGTGTAGGTAATTTATTTTTATTGTTAGATTATGTAGCATGTAAAAAATATTTCTTATTGTATTTATAAGAGTAAAGTTTATGTATATGAAAAAATTATCAATCTTGTTGATTATAATGATATTAAAAAATCTTATTAATCCGAAAATAATTATTTTAAAGTTAAAAAAAATCTATAAGCCAGTTTTCCCCATTTTCAAACTTAATTAAAGAAATAAATTAAATATAGTTTCCATAAAATATTACATGATTTTATAAAATTAAATGCATGGGTTTAATAAATTTAAATAATATTTTCTAAATTATTAATTTTTATTTAGAAACATACATTTTTTGTCAAAATGTTTTCAAAAACATGTTATTCATATAAAATTTATGATATTAAAAAAATTGGATTTTTTTTCAATTCACCTAAAATCTATTATATAAAATAAATCTCAAAATCATATCTTAAGATAATTTTATTGAGGAATTAAAAAATGAATTTTAAATTCTAAAATTTTAAATTTAGATTTTTAAAAGAAATTAATATAAATAAAATGAATATTATTGAAAATAACATTTTTTATTTTAACTCATGTTAATTATTTACCTTCTAAAGATTATAACTATTAATAGTTTACCATATTCGTGTTTATTATAGACTTATTTATAATATATTCATAATATGTTGTGGCTTTTTTATGTTGGGTTTTATTACAAATATAATTTATTGAACACATTGATGTATTTAAATGTAATTAGAATTACTGATTTCCCCATTATAAATTTCATCCAAGTAATTTAAATCATAAATTTAGAGTAATTTGTATCGGTAAATTAAAATTAACCATACACTGCTAGATGGCTATGGGTTTATTTAGGACGTGGAATAAGATTTATTTATACTAAAAACACTATGAGATCTTTATAATGATAGATAAACCATTTCTAATTTCACATAAAATTATACAAAGGGGTGTAGATCATGATCCCTAAGTAAATTTATTCCCCCAAGCCCTAAAATTTTATTTGTAGGATAATAATATAGCTAGGGGTTTAAATTATGACTCTATATCCATTAGTTTGTGAAAATTTACATGACACAGGACTATAGAAAATCTAGTGTGAAAACCCACTATCTAATTTATTAGTTTTAGTTTTATATGCCTTTCCTTATTTTCATTGTTGTTGGAAACCAAATCTCTTTTCCACCCTTGGATTGGAAAATTTATTTTCATAAGTCCCAATACTCTTACGATTGAAGTGAAATTTTTTTGTTGTTCTTATTTATCCCCGATACATTTCAGTTGAATGGCATTAATCACATAATATTTAGTGAAACATTAGATTTCCCTTGTTTGGCGTGTTTGGGACTTCAACTATGTTCACATGTTTTTTATATTTCATGATATATGGTTTTTTATAATTGTCATGTTTCTCATACCATCTCCAAGGTGATGGGTTTTTTCTTGAGATAAACGTTGAATTGTCCCTCAGACCCATTGTTCCTTCTTTTTCCATCCATTACTAATACTAAAAGAGTTATCATAAGTGATGATCATTATAAGTGAATTATACACATAGAAAAATATAACCTCATGATGTCTCACATTATAAAACTATCGTTTTAGCCAACTATTCTTATAAATCAACTTGTATCAGACTCAGTTAAACCTATATCACTCTAAATTTAACATATATCATTATTCATTCAACCATGGATAATTTGAGTTTATCTCATACTTATTAACAAAATCCATAAAAATAGAGATCCCAAATTACCATGAACTTTCTAAAAATTGTTTAAAACTAATAATCATTGAAATCTATTCTCTCAAAATCCAACTAATCATTCCTTAAACAATAATATGAATTCCTAAAATCATATACTCAAGTATGTATATACTCTAATCGTATAACCTCAATAACATAACATTCTCAAAATCTATTTGAATCTTAATGAAAGAAAACTACAATAAGGTTATATAACCCTCCAGAACCTAATTATATAATTAAACCTAAAATGGTATTTACCACTAGTTCATACACTAGTCACTATATATACTAGTCCTAAAAATAAAATAAAATTCTCCAAAAATATCGTGAATCAATTATTAATCACATGGTTTTCAATTAATATCTAAATTATTTCATTAAAATAAAACCACCTTGTAATATCTCATCATTCTGTTTATATTATGCTTACAAGTTTTCTATGCATCAATCATGTGTTCCCCAATATTTATCCCCCAAAATATAAAATTTTCATTAAATCTCTTTTAAAGGGTATTTATACCATTTAATATATGTTTCCATAACATTGAAGAAAACATATTGGAGAATATTCCTTAAATGTTTCACATAATCCTCATAAATATTAGAATATTCCATAATATATTTCATAAATGTCACTCACTAATAAAAATAGTTATGTGTTTAACGAAAATATCAATCTCACAACATTAGGTAAGACTAGTAATCTCCATTTTTTCATCATAATTGGATTATAATAAGATTCTCAACCATTCAAGCATGCTCCCTTATTCAGTTATAATATATAATGGTTTCTTGGTACATACCTTTCTCAGCATCATTTTCATGACTTTATTTCACCCAAATACTTAAAGGAAAATTTTTAAGATAATATCCAAAATACATACATGAAAACATCAATATGAATAGTTATTCACCTATGACACATTTTTATTTATCATATGATAATTCCAGATCAACCTATGACTTTGTTTGTTAAATCATTGGTTATCTTTTTTCATTTTTCTGTAAGGTTATTTAACGTAATTACTTAACCTAATTCTCTAATCCTTAATAATTTTTTATAAATAAAATTTGAAAAGGAAAATAATATCCTCTAATAGTGTCAAACCAATAGTTAATTTAAGTCTCTTTATCATGAACCAGGTGATGATCGGGTTAATATCTAATTCAACCTTTACGGTTTGTTACCCCTAGGTAAATCTATGCTTGATCCTACATCCACTTTTATTATACAAAAAGTGATATAATTTCTCGTAAAAAGCATATACTCAAGGAATTACCAAAACTTAAAGATGTCATATTATACTTACCATTTTTCTTTGGATTTTTTATGAAGTTTTTTTATCCTAACCCCAAGGAAAATGAATTATTACCTTAATATTAAATCATATACTTATCCTATGGAGTTTTTTATATACTATAACTTACGAGAAGCCCTAAAGTATCAACCCTTATATTTACCTCAACAAATATCTGAACCTATAATTCTATATAAACTACTCTTTTGATACCAACTGTGAAACCATCAACCCATACTCTCAGATATGGTTCCAAAGACACATACTTTACATAATTTATTTGATATTATCTATATAATCCAAAATATAAGCATCCATAATTAAAAAAATCAAAATAAATATTATATCTATTACATCATAAGGATATTTTCATGTTTAAAGATCTAAAATATTAGGACACACTATAAACTTTTCAATCTCAATATATTTTTATCAAATGGAAAATTTTACCATTATATAGAAAAAACTTACTTTTAGAAAAGACATCAATGTATCCCATAAATTATCCCACACATGATATCCTTCTAAAATGTTTATATGTGATATCTTTCTCCATTACCTAGGGAAATTGAAATACAAGAAGAAATTATTCTAAACACTCAATAAGAGAAACATATAAATAAAATAATCATGTAAAAAACATGGACAAAATATTATGGTGGAAATAGGAAAACAAAATGAAGCCATAATAAACATGAAATTAGGAGCATTATATATCAGTAAAAATAAAATAAAACATGGATATCAAAAATATTTATCACATACTAATGGAATGCATAATTTTAGACATCAAGAACATGCTATAAAGGAATTGTTCCAAGACACATTACTTGTCTTCAACACTATATTCAGGATATTTTACCGAATTGGGAAGTCATACAGACAATACCAAAAACTAATTTTTTCTCATGACACATGTCGATGAATTAAGGGGATATATAATTATAATCCCCACCTACTATCTAATTATTTACAATGCATTAACCATAAGAGTCTTCAAGACATATTATACCATTCCTAGAGGAAACTTTTACTCATTAAATCTTAGATATATATATATAAGGAGAAATATATAAATAAAATTCATAAAAAACAGAGTTTATCATTCTGTAATCATCACGAATGATAATAATTTTCCCATGTAAATTAAATATAAAACAAGATCATAACTCATATAGAGAATTAATTAGGATTTTAAAACATTACATAGTCAAATTTCCAATAATAATCAATATTATAAAAACAACATATGGAAAACCAATAATTTTCCACATATCATTAGAATAAGAATAATTCATTTTGAAAATCATATAATTATAATTATATAAAATTTTATGTTCACTTATTATAGAATAATTGGCATACAACTAAGTCAATACTAGAATATCATTATTATAATCCATTTGGAGAAAGAAAGTGGATGGTTTCCAAATAATATATCCTAAAAGGTAAGAATTTTTTATCAGATTTTTTATGCGGTTGGAATTTGTATCCCTAAAAACCAATTAGAGAATACCAAAAAAATAAAATGGTAAAATTCACCAAAATTTTATGCAATAAGATAAAATAATGATCATAAGTCAATGGAGGAAAATTAAGTTACCAAAAAGCCACTGTACTGGGGGAAGCAACTGAATCAATAGTCATTTGAAGAAGGAAACATGATTTAGATAGTAAATCAAATGAAATACTATGAAATAAAATATATATAATTCATGGGATAGTAAATTAAGAGAATATAATGCAAAGGGATCATGGTGCATAACATGTAACATGTCTTAAAGAATCAACATTTAGATCAGGAAAACCCTAATATCTTGTGTAATAATTTAATAAAAACCCGTTAAATAGAGGTATTATAATATAAAAATAAATTAAATTATTAAAATATAAATCATAATATGATATCTAAAATATGAAATATTTCTACAACAAAAATGAAATTAGGTGCATAATACCAAACATATCTCAAAGAGAGAAATTTGTGATGAAAGCATTCAACCCTTTAGAATACTTTAACCAAAATATCATGATAAAGTTAACATTAAATATGAACTTTAATATCATTAAATATAATATAATAATGAAATAAATATTACAATGGGGTGTTAAGTGCACCCTACAAAATCAAACTTGTTGTATAATATAAACTGGTCTCAATGAAAGTAAATTGAGACTGAAGCCCTTACCTTATTCCAGATTCATTATTCACATGATCCTAATGTCTTGAATAATAAAATTGAGTTTATTATATACCCAATTAGGAACATTATTATTATATATTTATTTAAATATAGACCATTTGTTATCTTATTCCATTCATTTTTTATATTCTTTTATTTCATATGTTGTTTACATGAGGTTGTTCATGCAATTTTGTGTACCACCTTATGTATTTTGACCATGGTATAAATTATTATAAAATAGTTTGAAAATTTATATAATATGGAAATAATTTTTATTTATAAAATATATTTTTATTTCCACCCATGAAGGGTGGTGATTAAAAATAAAACTCAGTACTCTGTGAGGTGATAGTTTGTACGTATGTCTGATTAATGTTTCTATTTCTCAACAAAAGAGAATAAAAAAGAATAAACTATAATTATACATTAATTAAAAAAAATATTTTATTTAACATATTAATTCATCCATTTAATCTTTTTGATAATCCATTTATAGAAGTGATGGAAAATGGAAGACATCCCTCTGTGGAGGTGGTAGTTTGTGCAACACACTAACTATGTTTTTGTATTTCTTAGCAGATATAGATGACTAAATAATGGTCATTTTATTAATAAAAAAATATATCAGTATAATAATTATACTTAATTAAACATATTTTTATGGATATAAGATATTTGGTAGAGGAATATTAAGGATAAAAACATTAAAAGGATATAATACATATGTTAAAGGCATTATCATTCCCTGGAATACTCCATAGAATCGAAGGGCTTAGAGAAGTATAGTGTTAAATGGGGATTAATATATTATGATTTAATTATAGGAGAAGATCTATGGGAATTTCTATAATTAAATTTTTAATGGGAGGTATTTTTTGAAATTTTTATGTGATCCTTGATTATAAGAGATAAAAATGTAAATTTTGGAAAAACACTTTATATTTTAATAATTACATGACATTATTCTATGGTCAATGGATTTGAAGCATACAAATAATTGATTTTAATATTTATTTGGGTTTATAAATACTCAAAGAAGTCCTTACACACATTTTTTAAACAGGTTCTAAGGATTTCACCATTATGTTTTAACATTTTTCTCTTTTAATTTAAACTAGGTAAATAGTTTTTAACTAAGTGATTTTAATATTTATTAAAAATATTACATAACCCATTTAACAAAATTAGGGTGTTCTAGAAAAAAATTATATGTAAATTTTATCCAATTAAATTTCTAAATATTATAATGTAACATTTAAAATTAAAATACCTAATTTGTAGAAAAACTGTTTTCATAAAAAATTGACATTTTGACCATTATGGATTGTTAATATTATTTATTAATTATTATAAATCTAATGAGTGTTAATATAATTATTTATATTTTTAGAAATAATATTATATTATTTATTTAAGGGATTTAAATTTAATTTATCTGATGTTATGTCATTGATATTTTTATGACGATAATTTTAAAATCATTGTTTCACTATTATCGTGGTAATTTACAATTATCCTAGTAATATAAATTTTATAAATGAAAAATGAAATTGGAGATATTAAATAATATTAACATTATTTTTTAATTAAATAAGAATCATTTTATCATATCAACTTTCAATGTGTAGGAAAATTAATGTTAACATTAGCGCAGGTAACCTCTAAAAACATTTTTTTTAAGAATTGTATTTTAAGCACAAATTTTAGGTTTAGTAAAAAACAATCAATTTTATTGATTATAATGAAAATATAAAGAGTATTATTTATCATATAATTATTATATTAAAGTGAAATAAATCTATAAACTGATTTTACCTATGTTAAAACACAATTAGAGAAACAAATGAAAAAACATTCTATAAAATATTACATGTTTTTCTAAAATTATATTCTTGGGTATTATAAATTGATATAATATTTCTATATTAATTATATTACATTATAAATATAAATTGTTTATATTTAAAAGGTTTTTAAAACATTTAATTCATATAAAACCGATGGTATTAGAAAAAAATTTATTTTCTTAATATTCACATGAAACTGATTATTTCAGAAAAAATATAAATGATATACTAAGATCGTTTTTTTAGGAAATAAAAAATTAATTTTAATTAATACTATTTAATTCTAAAAAATTTAAATTGAAAATTTATAATATAAAATAAACTAAATAAAATAAATTTAATTGAAAATGATCTGTTTAATATGAACTCATATTAATTATTTATCTTCTAAAGGTAATAACTATTAATGGTTGTCTATATTAGGGTTTAGTATAGATTTGTGTGTTATTAATATGTTTTTCATTGTTTATATTTCTTGTTTTATGAAATAAATGTTATCAAAAACATTAGATTATTTAACGGTAATTAAATTTTATAGGTGTTACACCTAACCATCAGGGGTTATTTGATAATATACTTTCTTGACATTTGTAACCTCATCTCTAATTATAAATGGAAAATTCAGGTTTATATAAGTCTTATTTAACATATAAAGTATCCATCAAGTGAATTACATTGAAAGATTCATATTTTGACTCATCGTTGGATTAAGATTCCATTTCAAGGGGTACTACCCATTCTCTTAGTCATGGAGGTAAGATGTCTTGATGAGTGTGGACAATCTTGGGTACTAGTAAAGGATCTTCTTCCCATGTTTTGTTTAAATGAAATATATTATTATATCTCTTGGAATATTATTATGATGAAGAGGTGAGATATGGAATTATAGTGTAAATTGGGGTCAAAATTGAATGATTCAATTGTGACCTAGGTATTTCATGTTCCTGATTGAACAATTTACCGGTCATCGAGTCATAAAATTTTTGGGCTCCTCTATTTGGGAAATACTTATAATCTCATTATTCTATTAGAGACATAATATAAAAAACATGTCACCTATATTGAATATTTACCCAAATTTAAATTCCTAGAGTTAGTCATCTTCAATATAAGGTCTTTGAAGATTAATCGATACTATATATTATTCCCCCTAAATTCTATGGAAGGGGTAGTAATCAGGGTGATCATTATGGCTGACTTATTTGGGTATCTGGATCTCTGATAATTTAATCATATTTTCCTCATGAGAGAATCTGAAAAAATATATAATATTCTATATGTAACACCCCAAGATTTCTTATTACGTTAGCTCTTCAAAGTAATTCAATAACATACACTACACGCAACATCGAGTACAAGCGCACCACGACTTACCGAACTAGCCATTAAAAAATGGTTATGAATAGTATTAACTTAATTTTGAACTATATATATTCTTTATAATTTTAGAATCCATATTATGAATTTCTTAAAAATAATGTATGAACTAATTCACATTTTCAGATAAAAGGAGTATTTTCCAAAAAAATATACTTTTACCGCTTTTTAATGGTGAACCCTTTTTAAATCCAATATTTGAAACATTTATATATTCAATTTGACAAAATAAACTTTTTCTTTATAATTGGGACATAATAATTTAGTATCAAAATCTTTTTATGTTTTTCTGATAACTTTCATATTTGAGTGAATAGTGAAAAATACAATATTTTAACTGAAAAAAACATTTTTCATCAAAATAATTTATAGTGTTAAATAATACATTTTAATTGTTTTGAAGTATAAATAGATTATATTTTTACCATTAAATCCAATTCTGGTCATTTTAAGTAATTTTACAAGAAATTGGACATAAACAATGGTCAAACTTTTGATAGTTATTATTTCTTAAAAATACGACTTTTGGTTTTGAAAGTGGGAATTAATTTTAAATTAATAAATGAAACTTATAAGTTTTGAATTTTCTAAAATAGACTTCATTTTTAAATTTGGAATATAAAAATAATCTTAGGGTGATGTTTTGGTATCTTTCTGAAAACATTCAATTTTTGATGAATAGTGAAAAAACACTTAGTTATTATTTAAAACTGACTTTTTATGTAAATAATTATTTATTTTATTTAAATTTATTTTAGGTCAAAATAGATACATAATACATATATAAGTTCAATTTAATTCATTGGAGTCAGTTTATAAGAATTTTATATATAGAAAAAATTTATTGAAATTTTCACTGTCTTTTACCCACCTCCTAGGAGAATTTGTAAATTCGAATAAAACTTAATTTTACCGCTTCTGTGAGTTGAATTTTGAAAATCATAGAGACACAATTAATATCAGGTAGAAAATGTGGTTCAATAATATAAAAATAAATTTTCATGAATAGTAACTTTTTTGCTTTTATTTACCATAGTTAAAAGTAAATAGGGTAATTAAGGATAAAAATGATATTATTATTAGCCTAACACATGTCCTGATTATATTGGATAAGTTTAATTGGACAAAATAAAACCATTGGAATAAAATATGACCCTTTAGGACCACTTGGAATAGATTAATACATTTATTATTATTTAATTTAAAGAAGAGTTAAAAGAGTTAAAATCGAAGTTTAATAACTAAACCAATTTTAATATAGGGTTATATATAAGATAAATCCAACTATAAATATTAATTATAAATCTAAAAATATTTCTTAAATAATGGTATTTTATTTAAAATTTTAAAGGATTAAATAATTAAATTTATTAATGACACAATGATGATGTAGTAATTACCATATTAAGGAAAAAATCAAATAAATGGTATTATAAATATTAAAATAAATATAATTTAAAAGTTTTTTTTTTAAATCCACTAATTTTCTATGTGAATATGACATGTTAGAGATGATGAAATGTATCTTGTTATATGTAATAAATTTGTGATGACTTTCACAAAAGAAAAATACCAAATAGTATTAAAATTGACATAAATTAATATTTAAAACAAATACTATATTATTGGTTGATATAACATTTCTAAAAATTTAAGGTTCATCCAGAAGGCTTAAATAATTTTATATATGTCATTAATGATCCACTTTAGGTTTTCATGGATGTTTAGAGTAAGTTTATTAACCATATAGTGCATGTATACAAGAAGACACGGTAAAAGTTAAACTATTTAACTAAGAGATAAATCTAAAAGATAAGGTTGAAATGGTACCCTAAACTTGTCTAAAACCTATTGGTTGCGTTTATTTCGACCCATAACCACCTAGGGCTCAAAATAAATTCATCTGAGCCCATTATAAACCGAATATGATTGTATAATATATTAATACATTAATCTATTCCTAAAGTGGCCCTCACCCCTCTTATAAAAGGGAACTTCCCCTTCTCTCAAATTAACTCCTCTGAAGACTTTTGGCTCAGCCACCCCTACCCAAATATCCTCCCAACTATTATACCTTCATCCTAGAGGCCTTAATTTGGTCAGGAAGCCAACCTAAATATTCCTTTTGATCAAATCAAAAGGAAGAACCTGAAGAAGAGGTAATGATTTCACCACCCTCTTTCAAGCTCTCTTATTCTTCCACTATCTTTTTCTTTATTATTTAGATTATAAAATAATAAATACATTTTATAATATATACTTTGAGTTTATTATATATATCTCACAACTATATTTATTATTCTATCAATCTTATGAATGATAATGTCACCATGCGTGCATTCGTACGACTTACCGCCTCCACGATGTGGTGTAATTTGTTTTTCAACGCTATTTTATTTGGATGGATATAATGATGAGTAATATGTATATAAATAATTAAAATAACATGCTAATGTATCTATAAATTAATATACCATCCAATTATACACCTTTATGGAAATGATATTGTCGCTCGTGCGTACGTACGGATTTCCGTCTCCACGACAGGATGAGATTCATTTCCACGTTCACCATTCATCGATGATTATAAAATTTATATTACTAATAAGTATGTAATATATGAAATAATAATGTTACTGGAAATATATATATATATATACATATATATATATATATGCGTACGTACATATATATTATTCACATTGTTCCATTCAATATGATATGAAAACGGAAACAACGTTTATGCGTACGTATGGACAACAGTCTCCCTAAACGGTGTTTTTCATTTCATATATATGTCTATTATTCATATTTATATTCTAAATATATATGATATATAAGTCATGTTTTATATTCTGGATTTATTATCAGATATTGTTTATGTGTATGTAATTATAGGGAAATTTTTATAATCCATGTAAATTTTTCATAAAAATGATTTCAAAATGATTATTTTAAGGATTTTTTAAAGATAATCTTTATCAAGGTCACAATTTTAAATGTTTTAATGATTTACCTTTCTAAATCTATTTAATTAATTTCCATGTTTTCAAAATGATTTTAATGATTTATTTATATGGAAATGAATGTTTTGAAATGATAATTCTTTTCAAAAGTTTCAAATTGGTATAGGAAATTTTGATTCAAATATCTCTTTTAAATTACTTCCTTAACAAATGTGTGACTTTTAATGGATTTTACAAAAAGGATATTTCTCTAAAAAAAATTTACTCATCATTTTCAACTATGTCATCATCCTTTACTAGATAAGATTTTTGATTGAGGTTGATTTATTATAATACGAACTTCCATGTTGTATTGAATGAGTAAGGATATGTTTGACTGTGGATGTTCTATTTCCATTCCACTTATTGTTTATGGTTAATGTAATGACATTTCGTATGCTAGTTTTAATACGAATGCTCATGTTATGTTTCAACTTTTTCATATGAGGAATGCAGTGGACTTAGTAAGTGACGGGTGGAGCCCACTATATCTCCTCAATGCATCGGTAGTTCTGATAAGACAAACTTGTGTCTTGGCACAAGGCCTTGAAAAAAAAATTATTTGTAGTCTAGGCACAAGACCTTGACTATGTAGTAATGATGTCCGGCGTTAGGCATTCCCTCATTATGAGATTACTTATTACATGTGATTATTCGACTAGTAGATTATCCATGTTCATGTTTATATAAATTTTTTTTATTTTTTCATATTATTTTCATGTTTATGTTTAAAAAGGATGTTGTTTTTATCACACATATTTCCTTAAAATTTTATAGCTTCCGCTAAATTATTTAGCCTTACTGGTCATCTGAGCTCACCCCTTTATTTTTTTTCTTTTCCCTTGATTCTAAAAAGTGAATTATGATTATTAGGAAGGGCTAAGCTAAAAGGAATAATGGAATTCTCAAAGAAATATATTTTTTGTATTGTATGTTAGAAAGTGTAATGTAATGTTCATGTATACAATCCATTTTCCAAGACTGCTAAACTGATCGGTCTTTCGGGACTTCATTCCTTCTAATCATGCCAATGTATTAAAATAATGCACCGACTCTAGAAATTAAGGGTCAGGGCATTGTAATCCATTAATAAGTAATGAATATTATTCTTCTAGTAATCAATGTTTATTATGTTTTTATCATTCTTATCATCCTTTCAATAACACAATTAACACTACCACAGTTCAAGAAATGGCATTTCATGATATTGACCAGGCATAGGAGTTGAATGGAATGTCAATGATAGTCTCAAAATAATGAGTTTGGTCTTTGATTTTCCAAATTTAATCTCTTATTTTGATGATGTGGGCTTAGATTTGGATTTATATAATCAAATAGTGTATTCTGATCATATTTATACCACTTAAAAATCCTAAAATTCACTAGGGTATTTCCTGGGAATGAGAGATATTTCCATCTCATCTGAGAGATTTTCAATGAATATCTCAAAATATTTACCTTAATGATTGTAAATATTTAGTTAATAGATTAAAACTTTAAAAATATAAATATAGTTTGACAATATTTCATTTTTAAGGTATTTATTATTAAATTAGTCAAGGGTTGTTCTATTCTTCTTTGCAGAGTTGAATTTTAAAATAAACTGGCATCAAAAATATTTTACTTTGTAGATAGCACCTAGACGAAGATTATTGTACCAAATAATGTTGTTTTTAATAGGATATTTATAAATCATTGGATCTTTTGTATCTTATTATTCTCTATTGTTCTCACCATAGGGTCACATCAAGATTAAATGTTTATAAGATACTACTCTAAATCTATCACAATATTCAATATTAAGAAGGAAGGATTAATAATGTTGGGAATAAGACAATTCATGTTGACTCCTTCAGGAAATTATTTCCTCTATGGTTGTATAGAATTGAATTGTTGTTCCATGGATTCCATTCAACAAATATGGGACACAATGGAGTCAAGGATTTATGGGGGGGACTTTTTCCTATATTGATTATTGATTAAAGGTAGTGGGAATATCCTAGTATGGTTATCATGAATGTGCATGTAGTTAATATCTATATAGAGTTATCCTTGGGTGGGTCACTAAAAATGGTGGGGGTTTCTACCCCAAGGGAGGAAATTATGGAAAGTCCACAATCATTGGGGCTACTTAAATTAGATTTCTAGTCCCTAGGTTAGTCAAATAGATGGACTCCACTCTTACTAGTTGGGTAGTTCCCACTTGTTGAGGGGGGGTTATATTAAGGAGAGTTATTTGCCTTGATCTACAATTTTCATTCATTATTTATATTTACTTTTAGAAATTCATCATTGATTGACCTCAATTTCTCTATCACAACATCTTATTGAGAATTATTTTCTGATATAAAAGAGAATAAAAATATTCAGGTGGTGGGTGAGATGTGGAGGTAGCCACATCTTTCACATTATCATAAGCAAATAAATCTATGATTAAGAGGGTGATTAATATTTCAAGGATCTCCCAGATCTTGATTATGCCTCTCATATCATCTCTGCATTCTTTCTTCACGAATTTTTGTTTTGACTAAATATTGAATAGAAGACTCCTTCTTTAATTACTCTATGTCAGTATCATTATTCAATTTATTTGTGGGACTAACGCCTACGAAATTTTCCAATGTGAACTAGGAAGTGAGAATCATATATTCTTTCTCTCTTGTGTAAAAATGGGTTTTATCGACCTCTAAATATCTTTCAATGGATAGAGAATAATCAAGATTGATATCTATCTTCTTGGTGGATTGTTTTCATTTACAACCCTTGTTTGGTTTCACTCACTATTATTGATTCCCACATAAGAGTGGTTTATGGATGGTGATCCTAAAGGAGTCCATAATGAATTTCATAGAATGCTCTAATGGTGAAGGAGATAAATTGAAAATTAGAAGAAACCATGGGGGAATTTCCTATACTGATGTTACCAATATGAAAAAGACTAACTTCCTTTGGGAGGGGTAAATAAAAATTCCTATGATAAGTGGGATGGGATTTATTTGGATCGTATACAATCAGTACTATGGTCCATTATAAATTTAATGATTCAAAGTCTGGTGGTGGTGGTAAAAATTCCTATATCACTATGTGATGGAGTTGGTATTATATTGTCATTAGGAATACTACTATATCCTGCTTATCCTTCTATGATTTTATTTGGGAATGAGTTGGATACATAACCAATTTTTAGTAAGAGGTACTAAAAAATAATTTTTTAATTATTATTTTAGGATTTTCTTTTTTAACTAACTCATATCATAGGTTGTGTAAAAAAATTATTTTCATAAATAATCACAAAGGCTAACCAAGGTCATCTTACTTGAGGAGATTTTTTCATTTTTTCACTCACTTAAAATAATTCACCAAAACTACATATTTTTGTTTATTTTTTATTTAAAATATTAAATAAATATATTTTTGGGGAGATAATGAAAATTTTAAATTTATACTAACATGAAATGATAGAATGTGCTTAGAAAAGAAAGAACATTTCCATTATGGTTTGGTTTATGTGTTCCATTACCCTATTTGGTTGTGTTTAAATTTATTTTGATAGTTTAATCCTAAAATATCACTCTTAAACTAATATTATTTTATTTAATGGTGTGAAATATTTAATTCATATAGAAATCTATATTCCACCTTCTCTTATAATCAAGGCTTATGGAACACCTCAATCGAGAGTGTGACATCTTCCAAGACCCAACTTCATCATATGTTATTTAATCCACTAAATAGATCAAATTCATTTCAATAGGATATTATTTTTATAGTAAGGGAGATAAAATATTTAGATAAAGAATAGAAAACACTTTGAGTACATTGTATTGGTCGAAAATTTCCACTCCTATTCACATCACCCTTTCTCACCATAACCATAAATAAATCATAATAATTTACATTCATAATGAAATGAAAGCACTACTTACCTACCCTGAACTAAGACTCGAATTAGCCCCATGTTTTTAGGTTAATTTTTCATGGTGGTAATATGTTAAAGAAGAGAATAAGATAAATAAATAAAATAAAAAAATAATGGAGATGAGAGAAAAAAAGTTGAACACTAAAAATAAAAATTGAAGATTAAGAAGAAAATTTATAAAATTGAAAATAATCACAAGAAGAAGAAAAAAAGAAAGTATAGAGATGGATAGTGGAATAAAATTCAATTAAAATTATCGAAGTTAATTAAAATTAAAAGAACCAAATATAAAATACACAATGAAAAAAAGGGGGTGGATTTTACATTGCTTCTCTCTCATCTTCAAACTCTATCAACCATTCCCTAGGTTGTTATAGATTTCATATTTGTCACTCCCTTGCCATAATGGGTGGTATTCCATTCCATAAAAGCATGTCTTCCATTTTTCACCCATTATCTAATCCCGATTTCATCTCAGATTTCCTGGAAATTGTGTTAACCCCTAAAGTGACTCATATTCTTAATGGATATGTTCAGCTAATGCTTTTGATGTCAGAGTTATATGAAGTTTTAGCCCTCCTGAACCATAACACGGAGGCATTATTTAGATATCTTCATACATTGGTTGATTCTGTTGAAATATTTATGTTCATAACTTGTGGTTTATAGGAGTGGGTGACTATTCACCTCATCGACTAGAGACATAACATGGTTCGCTTCTCATTAGAGGAATACCTGGTTATTTATTAGTCTCAGGCTCCTCAAGCATACAAAGGATCCCATTTCAATCTATTTATATGGTCCTCTGAGTTTTATATGAAATGGGATTCCCCTAAAACAACATTTTGGGTAAGCTTTCCCAAACTCCCCCTTCCCTTTCAAAATCCTTTAATTATTTGCATTCATGGGAATATGGTTGGCCATTTTTTTGTTCAAAAAATAGACAAAATTTTGTATGTAATTTGATATTTGGAATATTTTTGTCAAAGTAGAAGTTTCTAAACCCTCAGTGCAGTGGGTTTTGATCTTTGTTGGGAATAAATTTAGTTGCAAACAACTAATTTTCAATGAGACTTGAATATATTTTTTCTTGTATTATAAACGTCTAGAGAACATGTTCCACTCCTTCCTCTAAAGGGGATATGCCCATAAAGAAGGGTTATTTCTTACCCCATGATGATTGAGACTAGCCTTGATTCCATCTTTGTAGATTACTTGGATACTAGAGAGGCCCATGACACAACTCCTCTTCAGAAAGATCTGGGAACTATGTATACAGACCCTATGGTGGAGGATGTATTTGACAAATTGAAATGATATTTAGGTGTATCTTATTGGATAAAATAGGTCTCATGGAACCTAGGATCCCCACAAAATTAAACTCCCTCATTTGATGATGTTTTGAAATATAGAATCATGGGAAAGGGTAAAAAGATTTGGCATGTAGTAGGAACCAAGGTGGATTGAAATAAAACTCAATCATATCCAAGACCAATCACTTTGATTTAGGTCTCTCATAGAATAATTTTTTCATTGAGGTGGTGGTATTCTATCCAGAAAACCACAACAAATTTATTACAACAACATAATTTCTTTCATTCCATGAATGTTGATGGGAAGGAGAATGTGGAACCAGAAGGTTTGAGTAAATATATTCCAAAATAGAAAAGGAAAAAGGTTGAATCGAGGTCCCCGAATGATAATGAACTATTTGACAAGGAAACAGACTCAAAAACAAGGATGGATGAAGAGCAAGACCCCTGCACCATTATGATGTTTGGGTTTGGCTCTAGAAATGGAATGAAAGGAAACCTTCTTTCTATAAATTTCATAGTCAGAAAAAGGAATAAGTCAATATTTATAAGTGGGATACTCATAGAATGTTTTAATGATATCTTCATGTTGATTTGAATGAATAGAATGTTTCTTGGATTGATAAACAACATCAGATTTTGATATGTGGCATAAAAGAGGGGAATACTAGCTTGGGGGAACACGTACAAGCCTGGGAAAATATTGAATTCCAATTTGATTATCTCATCAAGAAATATCCAGATATGATGGTGACCTATATCCAATGGCAATTATATAGAGTTAATTATTTCAACTCTTTTACTTTTTGTTGGAATGACTATGTTTTATCTAATGTTGTTTGATGTTTTGGAGTTGTGACCATGTTGGTTTTCCACATTTCCTTAAAAGTGGTTTATTGAAAAAAAAAAATTTGTATAATTTAAATTAAAATAAATTAAAATAAAATTTCATGATAAATATAAACTTAACTTAAAATATAATAAGTAAAATAAAACAATAAGAAATAAAAATGAACAGCAACATCCAAGCCTTCTCCTCCTCACCATGGGTGTCAACTCCCCCTTGGTAGTGGAAGAGGGTCACTTTTTATAGTAATGGGTAGTGGAATCCTCAACCACTTATTCAAATTTAAATCACCCTGAGTATATTTAAATATCTTTTTTGAATATCTCATATGAGACTTGTTGTGTTCAAAGATACATCTAATGATAGAGGGATTCCATTTGAGAATGGACAACATAGCAGCAAAGCCTTCTATTTTTTACAGCATGCATGGGATTGATTTTTAGTTTCCAAATGGAAGGTGTGGAAGTGGATAGTGTGGAATTAAAATTAGCATATTCAGTGATCCATTAACCCATTCGGCCTTCATCGTGGCTAGAGTGAGCTCTAAATGTTCTCAAGGTTGCTAATCGAGGATTCGAAGATCATATCTAGTGATCAGGTGTGATGGAAGTGAAGGATTTCTTGATCCCAATATCACCTAATGTGGGTTATGGTAGATCCTAGTAATGTATTGGTGGGTATAAATGTCATTTATTAGAGCCGCAATAGAGATGGTCAGCGCATGGGTGTATGCGGCAAGCGAATGGGGTTTTAAAATTGTATCCAGTACCGCTCAAATCATTATCCCACATTGAAAAAAGATTGTGGGGGAGAGAAAATATAAACAAAGGAATGTAATCACTATCCATATTTCCTACACAGAGGTGGAATCCTATACAAAATCACACTCATATATCTCTGAGAAACACCACTCGATCAGATGGTTTTTCGGGCCCACTATGCTCTTGCGGACTCTCGTTGGATTCCTAGTCTTCATCGCCACTATGTGTGGGCCTTCCTATGATCCATCTTGGTTAGTTTTACCGTAGGTTATGTATAATTATTTTTGGGTTTTGTGGTTGATTTCTTTCCATGTTTACCCCTATGTTTTTGGAGAAACACAAAAATAGAATATGATAATATAATAAGTAAGATTCAATCATTTGAAAATAACATATTATAATTTCAAGAAATAATTTCTAATAAGATAAAACATTGAAAAGAATCATCTAAATTCAATTTTATTCTTTATCACCAAATCACCAATTTTTTAAAAAATAATTAAATACATGAGTATTTAGGGTAAAAATCTATTTGAAACCATTGATTGTTTTAAAATATGCATGAAAATTGATTCTGTCCAAAACCACACTCTTAAACCAGGCTTGTCCTCAAGAATAAAATTTCAACAAAAAATTAATAGGGAACCACTGTTACCAACAATTAAATTTTGATGTGACAAGAAATGATTATCAATGTTAAAAAAATCAAATCACACATAAAATATCAATTCAATTTACCTTTTTTCAAAGAAACAATCAATTCATGTATTTTACTTTTTCCCATTTGAAAATTTTGGTACATCTCTTCTCATTCTTTCCGGTTATTTAATTAATATTAATTAACCATGAAAAATAATGATATTCATATATTTTTAAACTTTTCACTCATCAGGAATGATAATAATTCAAGTAGAGTTATGCTCATTTCATGATAAAATTCTCCTTATTTGTAAGCTTATAAAGGAACTCTTTTATCCACTTTGTAACGGAAAAATACACATGAAATCATTAATGATTTTCAATTAAGTTTTAAATTTCTATGTGGCTTCAGGTTGGTAGGAATTGATGTTTAATAAATAAGGCCTAAAGAAGAGGTTAATCTCTTAAGTATAATGTATGATATCAAAATTGAAAGGGTAATTTAATTTTCCCCTTAAAATTGTAACAACTCCCACATACCAAGATCAAAGTAAGCATGTGATCAAAATTAGGCATTATGAATGATTTTTTTCACTAACTTTAATTTTTCACTACTTTTATACTTTTTTATTTTCAGTGTAATTTTTCCATTAATTTTAGTTTTCAAAAGTTATTCATAGAATGAATCTCAAACCAACCACCAAACTACGCATAATAAAAAACATCAATCTCGTGACGTCAACTTTTTTATTCTTCAAAGTCACAACCCCTTCTTATTTGTATCATTATTTTAATGAAGGTAAAAGAGTAAAATTATATTGAATGAATTAATAACCTTTATTATTACCCATAGATGCACCACCACACTTCTTCCTTGCAATGTAAATCACCCCTTTCCCCATAAATCTATTCACTTTCACTCTTCAACATGATAATATCATTAAAATACTAAGAGAAGGGTAGGAATTGATAAAATGGATTAAAACAAGGCTCGTTACTAACATGGTCATTCATAGTCCCTATGGGATAACCGAGGATTAATTAAAAGGTCGAATTTAAGGATAAGGTTTTTTCAAAAGAAGGCAGAATCATTTTAAGTGTTTTTTTCACAATCATTATCTTTTAAAAGTTTCAATTCATATTCAAGAAGGTTTCATGTCCCAATATCACTCAATAAATATGATCAAGATTAAATATGAAGTACTTGGTCTAGAAAAAATCATTCGAATGGAAATATTAAATTGGAAAGTCAGTCAATTCATGAATAATAATAAAAAATAAATTCATATTGATTTAATAAATTCAATGCATGAAAAATGGTTGAGAAATTTTCAATTACATGAATAAATTAATTCCCTAAAATCATGAGTCCTCATTTAAATATCCATTTTTCACTTCAATGATTCAATTATACATTTTACTCATTAAATTTTATAAACATTGAAATGTAAAATATGGAACCACATGATTCTTAAGAAACTAATGTCTTAAAGTTAAGTTTTGTAAATCATAAATTCATGTATGGGCATGCAATTTCTAGTTAAAATCTCAAAACAATTTTATAGAAGAAAAGAAATTAGGGAGTAAAAAAAATAAACATTTAAAGTGAAATTCCATTCCCGTGTATGATTAGTCCTATTTCCTCCTTGACTATTTGGGGGCTTCCTTCTGCCATCATGAACCTCTAGAAGAAAATTATTCATTAAAACTTGAGGATCATGTCATTAATGATCAAAAATAAAAGAGGGAGTGATCTACTTTCTAAACTAATTCCTAAAACAGAAATTCAAATCCTAGAAATCATGAAGAAAGATAAATCTCTATATATTACCCCAAGTGGGCCCTAAATTTTTATTTCCTCTAGATATCAGTACCATTAATTATAAAAAGTCTAATAGTGGGTTTATTTGCTTGGATTTGAACCACCACATGTTGTTCATACCATATTATGCTTCTTTTCTCATTTTGAGGATAATTTATTATGTAATATAAACTAGAACTTACCCCTTTTGTAAGTAGTTATAGCATGCATGGTAGGGTAATGATGTATTATTGAACATCAATTTCCTTTATTTCTATTTCTGTAATATATCTTTAAATTTTTAGTGAATTATTAAAGTGTGTTTCATAAAAATCATAATCAAAAAATATTTAGAATGTAAATTAATATGAAAAAAATTTAAATTTGGATGTTTAATTTTAAAATTTTACCATTTAATGTCAGTATTGTGTATCTATTGTTCTTCTAGCATAGACAATGGTATATCTTCATGTAATACCTCTAGTAAATATTCATTTTATTCAAGGAAAACCAGGTTTTATTTAATAGGGGAATATTATTTTTCCTCATAATCCTCTAGGGAATAATAAGATTCAACTGATTTTGAAAAATCAAAATAATAGAGGTTAAATTAATTTCAGTTTCAATAAAACTAAATGAGTAAAAGTTAAATAATGTATCATCTGCTTGAGTTGGTTCATATTGAATCTATTCATTGGTGGAAAGTGCCTGTTGGATTTGATATTTTCAGGATGGAGGTATGTATTTTGGATCCTATAATATTTCATTGAATTCCACCATTTGTTTGGTTTCTTCTTCTTCCAACGCTAGAGTAAGTTTCAGTGGTGTTGATTCTTCTCCTTTATATACTGGGAGATCACATTTCATTTCAATTTCATCTTAATTTCTACATAATTTATCCAAATTCACTTGAACTCCCTATAATAAATTAGTTTAATAGTCTCTCTCATCTATCTCCGCCAACAATTGTTGAGAGAAATGAAATGAATCTTTATGTTTCTCCTCATTTACCTCCAAAGGTTCTTCAACTTTAAAAATGAGTTGGGAAATATATTCCACCACTTTATCATGATCATTCCCTTGTTCAGGTTTAGTTTTCACCAATAATGTGATAATATATTCAAATTCCTTCTCTACCTTGTTATTAATTTGATCTATGTTTTCTCTAGGTTATTTCACTTGGGAACTATTATAATTTTATTCTTGTTATTGTTGTTTTTTTCTTCACCTGTGATTAATCTACCCATATATAATAAAATTAATTTGAATACATTATTAAAAGTTTTTCTTCTAGATTTTTTTAAGTAATTAAAACTACATAAAATAGGAAAATAAAAACATTAAATGGACTATTGATTTGATCCCCAACCATGGTGCATGTTTTGATGACAATCTTATTGTAAGGTATCAAAAAAGTTAATTTATTTTCCTAAGGCACCAAAATGGCTGAATAGGGTCATCTCACTTTAGGATCTTTTTCAGTTGTTCACTCACTTAATATAATTCACCGAATCCACTTATTTTTGATATTTTATTTAAAAAATTAATGTAATGGATTTTGAGAAAATAATGAAATGATAAAATCTACAATAACAGGAAGTAGTATAATGTGATTATAAAATAAAAAAATCTCTTTTTTAGTTTGGTTTATGGGCTCCAACACACTATTTGATTGTGTTTAAATTTAGGTCCATAGTATAACAATTTAATCTCACTCTTAAACAACTATTTTTTATTTAATGGTGTGTAATCTTGAATTCATTCATAAATCTCAATTAAACCTCCTCCCATTACCAATGATTATGGAACACCTCAATGGATAGTGTAACATATTCTAGGTCTTTACACCATCGTATGTCATTTCATCCACTAAATGTATCAACTTCATCACATAAAGAGATTATTTTTGGTGGAATGGAAGTAAAATATATAAATAAATAATAAAAATGATTTTGAGTTCAATTTCATGGTGTAAAATATCTAAACCATTGTGAATAACCCTTAGTCACCCAAAATATAGATAAAAATAAGAATTTACATTCATAATGAAATAGAAACACCACCAACCTACCCAGGTAAAATCTTCATGTTATCCACTCATTTTTAGTGTATGATTTCATGGTGGTAAGATAAGAAATAAGATAATAAGATAAATAAATAAAATAATAATAATGAGGATGAGATAAAGAAAAGTTAAACACATAAAATAATATAATAAAAATTATATAAGAATAATAAGAAATATAATAAAATAGAAAATATGAAGAATAATGAGACGAAGAAAAGAAAGGATGGAAATGGATGGTGAAATAAAATTGAATTAAAATTATTTCTATGAATTAAAATTTAAAGAAACTAAATTAAAAACTCATAAATAATGAAAACTAAACAAATAATAAATGATTTAAAATAAATAAAAAAGAATGAAAAATTAACTGTAGAAGAAAAACCTTATCCTCCACACCATGGGTATCGACTCCCCCTCAATGGTGACCCTGGGTATCTTTTTATAGGTATAGGATGTGGAATCCTTAATCTCATATTAACATTTAAATCTCCCTATGAATCTCAAATTATATTTTTTTAAGATCTTTCATGAGACCACAATATTCAAAGACAGACCTAATGATCAAGGGTTTACATTTAACATGGTCATCATGGTTGCACAACATTCTATTTTCTATGGTGTGTATGGGATTGATGTGGAGGTTCCATGTGGAAGGTCTAGCAGTGATTATCATTGAAGTGAAGGTAGTGGAGATGGTGCTCCATGAACCTCTACAACCTTCAAAGTGGCTAAATTAAGCTTGAGATATGATCAAGGTGGTTGGTCGAGGCTTTTCAGGTGAGATTTGGTTATCAGGGGAGGTGGCAGTGAATGATGGATCGACCCCAATCTCTCTCGGCATCAATTATAGTAGTTTATTGAAAAAAAATGGTAATCAACAACATTGGGTGTCATATTCTTCGAAGAAACAGATGGTACATGAGTTTCCATGGTCGGTTAGTGAGATTTTCAAAATGTGAACAATACCACTCATATTTCCCACCACATTAGAATTGAAGTGTGGGGAGTGAGAATTTATAAACACAGGCTTAGTTTAACTAGATCAATTACCTACACCAGTGTGGGCTCCTAGACACATGAAAACACGTATATGTTCCAACCACACCGATCAGTCAGGTAGTCCTTCGACCCCACTATGCTCCCAGAGCCTCTCACCATGGGTCTTGTCTTGACTACTACTATGTGTGGACCGTCCTACAACCATTCTTTCCCAGCTATCACATAAGGGTAAAATAAGTGTATGTGGGATCATTGGTTGATATATTTCTATTGTTGAATCTATATTTTTGGAAAACCACTGAAAAATAATATGAAAATATAATAAGTTATATTAAAAAAATAGAAAATAACATCTTAGAATTTCATAAAATAATTTTTATTAAGATAAATCACTAATAAAAATCATATAAATTAAATTTCATTATTTATCACCAAATTCCAAATTTTGAATAAAACAATTAAATACATGTGTATTTAGATTAGAAATCTATTTAAAACAATTTTTTTAATAAGCATAAAAATTGAGTGTGTCGCTTTCCTTGAACCAGAGGCATGTTTAACCTTCATAGAAGCTTGATGCATGAGCATGTTAATGGATAATTCAAACCAAGTATATCTATACTGGGATTTGGGGACATCATGAATTTTTATGGAAAAACAATTATATGTGCGTATAGGGATTGAGATTTTTCTCAAATCAATGACATTCCATGTTCCTCTCCGTGAAAAACCTTATTTACCAGTGAGCGGGGTGAAATGTATAGATCGATATTCATCACACCCTCTAAAACACACATCAATTAGGGTAGTGATAAAAATCTAGGGAAGTGAATTCATATGACTAAGTTAGGAATATTTTAGGCACTAACGCTATTTTTAATACTTAGGGTTTTGAGCCATTGAAATGGAAGATCTGTCAATATGGTGGAAAATCTTAAACAACTTATTTAGATGGTTTATGAACTCCATGTAAGATAGGTATCTATACATGAGATAAGTGAGAGTCGCCTATAATTTTTTTTAAATATGAGGCATGAATTCCAATTTAAATTATTATATAATTTCATATCGGGGAGTGTAAATTGGCCATAACATGACTAGTATTATATTCTCAACCAATTCTCTCCACATGGCCAGTGATTTCACATCTTCCTGTATGAGTTATTTTTTAAGAGGATTTAACAATAATGGTTATTTAACTAGTAATTTTTAAATATAGTAATATTATTATAATCCTCCTCAATCATACCAAATGTTTTTAAGCATGATGTAGGAACCAATGATGATTTTTGACTCAGATTTACTTTTTCTCAGGATGAGATATTACGGATTAATGATGAGGTGTCTAATGTATATAAACACAGTTTCTAAATTGAATCTTTATATGGTGGAACATTCATTGAATAATTGACATGGGTATGACCTTAATGAAAAAATATAAGTTATTTTTATGAGGTCCTTCATAAAAAGAACCATGCGGTGGACCTCCGTGGTTAATTATTGATTTCCTATCATTGGTATGAGCACCATTTTAGGATCCATGTTTTATCATAGAGAGTACCTCAGTGGTTACAAATTATTTATGGGTTGATATAGGGATTTCCTCCTTATTTATCAATAGTAATTTTATAAGGCCCCAGCCTTAAACCTTACTTAATCTTGAGTTATTACAAGATTACACATTGAGGATCTTTTCGGGTTTAGAGTTTTAGAGAATTAGATCATAAAACTTGCATTACATTCCACATATAAACAAAGTGGTAACATAAAGATAGTATTCCTCATTCCCATCAATGGAAACACATTTAAAATAAAACATGGATTATTTCTTGACACATCCTTGACTCTATCATCTTATCATGTACCTTTCCCTTGACCTGTGAAAAACATTTCAAAAACATGGGATGTGCATAAAAACTCAGTATGGGTTATAAAAACATGGAAAGGAAACATGAGTTCATATATACATAAGAATGAAATCATACTTTACCCATAAAACATAGGCACTTTAACATACCTCATAAAATCATGAATAAATCATAAAAATCAAAAACATAAAGGTAACTTGAGGCATTCATAACATTCTTACGTAGGGAGTAACCCTCTTGGTTACGTTTGGAATACCCATCACAGTATATTCCCTAAAATCTCTTCAGAGAAATCTTAAAGTTTCACTCCTTCGCGTTACCCAATGCATTGGAGATCTATAACGGGCTCACCCGCCCTTAGTTTATCACGGAACCACCCGTCTTCATAATAATGCCCAAGAACCATAACATAATCATATCACATAGAACATGCATAAAGGAAACATAAAATTTCCTCATTTAAATCACGAGATATCAATACAACACATTGATATAAAAACATTATGAAAACCATTTTCAATACCAAAAGAAATGAAAAGTAAAACATGGTATTTATTTTTCTTTGAAAAAGAAGTTATGGCTTGTAGAGGAAGCCGAAACTCAAATAACGGTCACGATGGCGGAGAAGTCTTTGTCGTCGCATACGTACGACAAAAACATTCCCTTTTGTCATTTAGTAAACACTTCCTATAAAATGATTCCTTTTGAATAAACGTAAAAGTCAAAGGGGTTTATACACCGTATAAAAGAAAGTTGTGTATAAAATAAAATATGCCTCAATGAAAGGAGATTGAGACGAAGTCCCATACCTCATATCCGACTTGACCCGAACGTTCTTTAATCTCCCGAATAATAAACTTTAGTTAATCTCTACTTGCTTAAGAACCTTTTTCGAGTTCATTATTCCTTTTATACCATGTTATGAACATCATGTAATCAGTTAAGTTAATAATGTTCATTTTGTCGGTATTTGGTTCTAAAGTCAAAAATAGACTTCTTACACTTACATGTTGTTAATTTGGTCATAGGTTCGTTATATCCAGAATGATATTAATGATTTGTATAACATATATATCATATATATTCATCATATACATGTATTTATAATATTACATCACATTTAGAGGTAAGAAATGAAATGCACCGTTCATGGAGACGGTAAGCCGTACCTACGCATGAACACTACTTCCATTTCTATTTCATATTTTCTGGAATGGAATCATAATGATATAAGAGTATATTATAATTCCAGTATAATAACATATATAATATCATTAACTTTATCCTTTAAACATCCCACATATGGTATTAACGAATCAAATCACTTTCAGGGGGCGGTAGTCCGCACTTCCTAAAATGAAGATATCGTGTTTACCCATAATGGAAACCATAAAGGTATGCCCAAAATGAAAAAACAGAAGCTGAAGGAAAACATAAACATATTATATATCATATATAAAAATATTGACATCATAATGGCCACCTATGAAGGTGTTAAATGAGTATTGAACAATCATCGTTTCGGGAGGCATAATTTATCCATCCACGGAAACCATATGTTCTTTAACCATTTGATGTAGTTGTGTGAGTGTGTAGATCAAATATATCTTATAACAACATCCTAGTATATTGAAGATACTGGTGTTGTTACAAAAGAAGTAAATAAAAAGAGTTTAGGGGGTTGGAGAAGCAAAATAAAACAAATGAACATGAGAGAATGAATTACCTTAAACAGTGTAACTCCTTTTGATTTGAGCCTAAAGGCTTCCTTTAAAAGGATTCATCCCAAAGTTAATCCTCTAAGATTAGGATAGGGATGTGGAGAGAGTAAATGGGCAGGGGTTGGCCGAGCGAAAGGCTTGAGTAGTGTGTGAAATGAGGTAGAGGTGGGGGCCTTTTATAAGAGGAGAGGAGGGGCACTTTTGGAAAGTAAAGAAATATTACTTTATTTGAAAATGTGTTTCGGTTTCAAAAGGTCCCACATTGATATAATTCGTGTATAAGGTGATAAGGGTTCGAAATACACTCATCCAATTGGTTTGGCCATGTGTAGTTCATAGATTTTACATTGTCTTTCCATTTTATTTAAATCGTCAAATAATGAAGTCACCGCTGCATCATTATTATGTCATAAATAATTTAATTTATTTAATGTCTAAAAATCATAAAAAATACTATGATGTGGGAAATCTTTTTAGCTTTCCAATTACTATTTATAATCAAAAATCTGATCTTTATAACCCCATGTAAAAAATGTTTTCGTAAAACATCACTTGTTTGTGTCATTTTTACTTTAACATTTAATAAAAAGTTATTTATGTCATTTCCAAACCAAAGTGTCTCCATGGGGTCCCAATGTTGACCCATGGCTTGTCTTGGTCGGCCATGACACAACCAATAAGGTTGGGACATGTGTCTAGGTCATTTCATATTATTAAAGCATTATTTAAACCTTAAACTACACTAATTACCACTAATCGCGATTAAAAACATAATAAGTTACTATTCACCAAAAAATTATTTTAATCTCATTGAACAAAATTTTACTTCTTAATGAAAACCATGTATGTCGGATTTTCAAAATTCAATACACATTAGTGGTAAACTTTCATTTAACTGAAAAATCAGTTTGCTTGATTACCACTTAGTGGTTTCACTATTCATCAAAAATTGAAGTTTTTCAGAAAATTACCAAAAATTCACCCTAAGATATATTTGATATTCTGAATTGAAAAATGAAGTCTATTTTACAAAATTAAAATCATATAAGTCACATTAATTAATTTAATAATTAATTCCCGCTGCCAGAGCAAAAAGCGTGTTTTTACAAAACAATAAGTATCAAAAGATTGACACCAGTTTAAGTCTAATTTCAAAGTGAAATTGATTCCAATGACCACCATTGGATAAAATGGTAAATATATATTCATATTAAACATTAAGACCAATTCAAAAGATAATATAATCATATAAATAAATTAGATTAAAAAATCAGTTTTGATGTAAAATGCAGTATTTTTCACTATTCATTAAAAAATGATCATTGTCAGATAAATACCAAAAATGCACACAAGGTAAATTTTGATGTCCCAATCATAAAGAATAAGTTTATTTTGACAAAAATATCTTATAAAATTGTCAAAATATAGATTCAAAAAGGGTTTTCCATCATAAGGAAGTAAAACAATCTTTTAAGAATATTAGTGTATTCCATGCATAAGATTGTATTTATTTTCAATTTAAGCCTCTAAAACACTATCTTAATCATTAATAGACATAGATAAAAATATCTATTATTCATTACTTACTTCGGATGTTACATCCTTCCCCCCTTTAGAAAATTGCGTCCCCGCAATTTATTTACTTATCGAATAAATGGGGGTACTTATCCCTCATTGCATTTTCAGATTCCCATGTTGCCTCTTCAATCATGTGGTTTTTCCACAAAACCTTTACCTGATTAATCACCTTATTCCGTAACACTTGCTCCCTGTGGTCAAGAATCTGGATTGGTTGTTCTTCATAAGATAGGTTCTCTTCCAGCTGAACTACTTCTGGGCTCAAAACATGAGATGGATCTGACATATACTTTCTCAACATCGAAATGTGAAAAACATTGTGTACCTGAGATAAACTCAGAGGTAAAGCCACTCGGTATGCAACTGATCCAACTCTCTCCAGAATTTCGTATGGTCCAACAAACCTTGGACTCAACTTTCCTTTCTTACCAAATCTCATCACGCTTTTCCAAGGAGAAACCTTGAGAAAAACATGATCACCTACCTCGAAAGATAGATCCTTCTTCCGGTTATCTGCATAACTCTTCTGCCTGCTCTGAGCTGTTCTCATGTGTTTCTGAATCAGCTGAACTTTTTTTGCCACTCACTATCTTGCTTCCGTGCTTGCTTGATTCTATCTGATAGAGATGATCTCACTGATACCTAAAACAAAACAGAAGGACTTTCTGCACCAACAACTTCTATGCCAAAGTTCATCAAATCATTAACCAAAGGATCATGTTCCAAATGCAACATTGTTAATGAAGCATTAATTTTTCGACTCAAAGAATCAGCCACTTTATTTGCTTTTCCCGGATGGTAATGAATTGTACAATCATAATCCTTGATTAATTCCAGCCATCTCCTTTGTCTCATGTTTAACTCTTTCATAGTGAATATATACTTTAAACTTTTGTGATCGGTATATATTTTAAACTTTACTCCATACAAATGTTGCCTCCAAATTTTTAAAGCAAAAATAACAGCAGCTAATTCCAAATCATGTGTAGGGTAATTTACCTCATGAGTTTTCAACTGTCGTGAAGCATAAGCAATTACCTGATCATTCTGCATTAGGACTCAACCAAGTCCTTTCAATGAAGCATCACTGTATATAACAAACTCACCATTCCTGGAAGGTAGTTCCAAAACTGGAGCATTCACCAATCTTCTTTTAAATTCCTGAAAACAATCATCACATTCTTTTGTCCAGATAAACATAACACCCTTCCGAGTTAGCTTAGTCATTGGACTAGATAACTGTGAAAAATTTCTAACAAACCTTCAGTAATAGCCCGCCAAACCAAGGAAGCTACGAATCTCGGTTACATTTGTGGGTCTTGGCCATTCTTCCACAACTTTTGTTTTTGCAGGATCAACAGTTATTCCATCTTTAGAAACAATGTGACCAAGGAAAGAAATTTGTTGCAACCAAAACTCACACTTGATGAATTTCCCATACAGTTTCTTTTCTTTTAAGGTTTGCAAGATAACCCTTAAATGTTTTTCATGCTTCTCTTTACTTTTAGAAAACACCAAAATATCATCAATGAAAACCACCACAAACTTATCCAAGAACTCATGGAAAATTCTATTCATTAAGTCCATGAATACAGCAGGTGCATTGGTTAGCCCAAAAGGCATTACTACAAATTCATAATGGCCATATCTCGTACGGAACGCGGTCTTCGGAATATCTGCCTCCTTTACCATTAGCTGATGGTACCCCGATCTCAAGTCAATCTTTGAAAAAAAACTGAGCTCCCTGGAGCTGATCAAACAAATCATCGATATGAGGAAAAGGATATTTGTTCTTAACAGTGATATTATTCAAGGCTCTATAATCAATGCAAAGTCTCATAGAACCATCTTTCTTTTTAACAAATAAAACAGGAGCACCCCATGGTGATGTGCTAGGTCTAATGAAACCTTTCTCTAATAAATCTTGCAATTGCTCCTTCAACTCTAAAAGTTCAATTTGTGCCATTCGATAAGGGGGTTTTGAAATTTTCTTAGCATCAGGAACTAAGTCAACAGTAAACTCAACATCCCGATCTGGTATTATTCCAGGCAACTCATCAGGAAAAACATCAGGATACTCATTTACCACTGGCACATCATTAATCTGAACAGTTCCTTTATTTTCAACGATGTGTGCAAGGTAACATTCATTTCCATATTTTACAAGTTTCTCAGCCTCTTGATATGTTATCAAAAGTAAGGGTTCATTCCTGTAAACAAAATGAAAGTCTTTCTGAAAAGAAACTTCTTTAGCTCTACAGTCAATCTTAGAATGGTAAATAGAGAGCCAATCCATACCCAGGATAACATCAAACTCTACTTGAGGTAGAACAATAAGGTTGCAAGTAGGTTATTTCCACGGATAAGGATAGGAAGATTCTTATAAATTATTTTTTCCTCGACACTTCCCCCATGTGTTTTTACCAAAAGTTCAGGAGTCATTTCTTGAGATGGTATTCCCATTTTACTAGAAAAGGTTTCAGAGATGAAAGAATGTGTAGACCCCGAATCAAACAACACACTGGCATAATCTGAAAAAACAAACAAAGTACCTGATACAACTTCATTTGATGGCCCGACATCTTCTGAAGTAGTTGCAAAGGATTTCACCACCCCTTTCTGCTTGTAGTCTAACTACTTCCCATCACTCAATCTCCTTGTCAGACACTCGTTTGCATAGTGACCCATCTCATTTCACATATAACATTTCACTAACTGCAAATCAAATTTGTTCTTACCTTCACCTTGATCCTTTTCAGTGCAATCACGAGCCTTATGTCCCATCTTACCACATCGGTAGCACTTCCCAGAATTCAGAAGACATTCCCCAGCATGCCTTTTTCCACATTTATCACAAACTGGAAACTTAGTTCTCTTACCATCAGACTTTTTTGAAGAATTCATACCTTTCTCCTGCCACCTTGGTCTCTTCTTATGTTGGTTGTTATAGAAAACTTGGTCATCGGCAAACTCCATTTCCACCTTCTCAGCACATCGAACAAGCTTTTCATAACATTTAAACTCACGAGAAGCTAATGCCCTTCGATAATTTGGCTTTAATCCTGAGTAAAAATGATTGATATTACTATCAAGGTCCCGGATAAAATTTGGAGCATACCTTGCCAATCGAGTGAACCTTTCTTCATAGGCAGCCACTGAGTCTTCCTCTTGCCTCAATTCCAAGAATTTCTTTTCCATCCTATGTCAAACATCCTTAGGAAAATACTTCTCAAGAAACATACCTTTGAATTCATCCCAGTCAAGAGCATCAATCTCATTGGCGTCCCTGATATTTTTAACCATAGACCACCACTGATCTTCTTCACCCTCCAAACGGTAAATAGCAAGACTAACCGTTTGATTGTCCGAACACCCCATGACATCAAAAATATTCTCCAGTGATTTAATCCACCCTTCAGCTAGCACAGGGTCAGATGATTCTCTGAATGATGGTGGATGTTGCCTCATGAAATGTTCCACCACTGACATGTTCCTCTGCGGTTGTTCTGGCTGATCTCGTGCATGGATACCACTGCCATTTATCGCTTGAGTCAACTGCGCCATTACTGCAACAAACTATTCAGTTCCAATTCTGACCATTTCTGGATGCTGATTCGGAAGGTTATTTCCTTCTGTATTCCTTCCTAGCACTGCTTCCCTGTTTCCTCTGCGGAAAACCATTCTGCACAAACTTGTCTTAGATGAAGCAACATGGTAATATTTAAATGCTATATCATTTCGAAAAAAAAATATTTTTGGATATTCATTTAATAGAATTCTAACTCCTAATGTTATCTAAATCGACCTTTGATACCAACTATAAGGCCCCAGCATTAAACCTTACTTAATCTTGAGTTATTACAAGATTACACATTGAAGATCTTTTCGGGTTTAGAGTTTTAGAGAATTAGATCATAAAACATGCATTACATTCCACATATAAACAATGTGGTTACATAAAGATAGTATTCTTCATTCCCATAAATGGAAACACATTTAAAATAAAACATGGATTATTTCTTGACACATCCTTGACTCTATCATCTTATCATGTACCTTTCCCTTGACTTGTGAAAAACATTTCAAAAACTTGGGATGAGCATAAAAACTCAGTATGGGTTATAAAAACATGGAAAGGAAACATGAGTTCATATATACATAAGAATGAAATCATACTTTACCCATAAAACATAGTCACTTTAAGATACATCATAAAATCATGAATAAATCATAAAAATAAAAAACATAAAGGTAACTTGAGGCATTCATAACATTCTTAGGTAGGGAGTAACCCTCTTGGTTACGTTTGGAATACCCATCACAGTATATTCCCTAAAATCTCTTCGGAGAAACCTTAACGTTTCACTCCTTCGCGTTACCCAATGAATTGGGGAGCTATAACGGGCTCACCCGCCCTTAGTTTATCACAGAACCTCCCGTCTTCATAATAATGCCCAAGAACCATAACATAATCATATCACATAGAACATGCATAAAGGAAACATAAAATTTCCACATTTAAGTCACGAGATATCAATACAACACATTGATATAAAAACATTATGAAAAGTATTTTCAATACCAAAATAATAGAAAATTAAAACATTGTATTTATTTTTCTTTTAAAAAGAAGGTATGGCTTGTAGAGGAAGCCGAAACTCAAATAACGGTCACGACGGCGGAGAAGACGTTGTCGCCGCATACGTACGACAAAAACATTCGCTTTTGTCGTTTAGTAAACGCTTCCTATAAAAAGATTCATTTTGAATAAATGTAAAAGTCAAAGGGGTTTATACACTGTATAAAAGAAAGTTGTGTATAAAATAAAATATGCCTCAATGAAATGAGATTGAGACGAAGTCCCATACCTCGTATCCGACTTGACCGGACCGTTCTTTAATCTCCTGAATAATAAACTTGAGTTAATCTCTACTTGCTTAAAAACCTTTTTCAAGTTCATTATTCCTTTTATACCATGTTATGAACATCATTTAATCAGTTAAGTTAATAATGTTCATTTTGTCGGTATTTGGTTCTTAAGTCAAAAATAGACTTCTTACACTTACATGTTGTTAATTTGGTCATAGGTTCGTTATATCTAGAATGATATTAATGATTTGTATAACATATATATCATATATATTCATCATATACATGTATTTATAATATTACATCACATTTAGTGGTAAGAAATGAAATGCACCGTTCCTGGAGACGGTAAGACGTACGTACGCATGAACACTACTTCCATTTCTATTTCATATTTTCTGGAATGGAATCATAATGATATAAGAGTATATTATAATTCCAGTATAATAACATATATAATATCATTAACTTTATCCTTTAAACATCCCACATATGGTATTAACGAATCAAATCACTTTCAGGGGGCGGTAGTCCGCACTTCCTAAAATGAAGATATCGTGTTTACCCATAATGGAAACCATAAATGTATGCCCAAAATGAAAAAACATAAGCTTAAGGAAAACCTAAACATATTATATATCATATATAAAAATAGTGACATCATAATGTCCACCTTTGAAGGTGTTAAATGAGTATTGAACAATCATCGTTTCTGGAGGCAGAATTTCTCCATCCACGGAAACCGTATGTTCTTTAACCATTTGATGTAGTTGTGTGAGTGTGTAGCTAAAATATATCTTATAACAACATCCCAGTATATTTAAGATACCAGTGTTGTTACAAAAGAAGTAAATAAAAAGAGTTTAGGGGGTTGGAGAAGAAAAATAAAACAAATGAACATGAGAGAATGAATTACCTTAAAAAGTATAACTCCTTTTGATTTGAGCCTAAAGGATTCCTTTGAAAGGATTCTGCCCAAAGGGAATCCTCTAGGATGAGGAGAGGGTTGTGGAGAGAGTAAATGGTCAGGGGTTGGCCGAGACAAAGGCTTGAGTAGTGTGTGAAATGAGGTAGAGGTGGGGGCCTTTTATAATAGGAGAGGAGGGGCACTTTTGGAAAGTAAAGAAATATTACTTTATTTGAAAATGTGTTTCGGTTTCAAAAGGTCCCACATTGATATAATTCGTGGATAAGGTGATAAGGGTTCGAAATACACTCATACAATTGGTTTTGGCCATGTGTAGTTCATATATTTTACATTGTCTTTCCATTTTATTTAAATCGTCAAATAATGATGTCATCACCGCATCATTATTATGTCATAAATAATTTAATTTATTTAATGTCTAAAAATCAAAAAAAAATACTATTATGTAGGAACTATTTTTATCTTTCCAATGACTATTTATAATCAAAAATCTGATCTTTATAACCCCATGTAAAAAATGAATTCTTAAAACATCTCTTGTTTGTGTCATTTTTACTTTAACATTTAATAAAAAGTTATTTATGTCATTTCCAAACCAAAGTGTTTCCATGGGGTCCCCAAGTTGACCCATGGCTTGTCTTGGTCGTCCATGACACAACCAATAAGTTTGGGACATGTTTCTAGGTCATTTCATATTATTAAAGCCTTATTTATACCTTAAACTACACTAATTACCACTAATCGCGATTAAAAACATAATAAGTTACTATTCACCAAAAAATTATTTTATTCTCATTGAACCACATTTTACTTCTTAATGACAACCAAGTATGTCGGATTTTCAAAATTCAATACACATTAGTGGTAAACTTTTATTTAACTGAAAAATCAGTTTGCTTGATTACCACTTAGTGGTTTCACTATTCATCAGAAATTGATGTTTTTCAGAAAATTACCAAAAATTCACCCTAAGATATATTTGATATTCTGAATTCAAAAATGAAGTCTCTTTAACAAAATTCAAATCATATAAGTCACATTAATTAATTTAATAATTAATTCCCGCTGCCAGAGCAAAAAGCGTGTTTTTACAAAACAATAAGTATCAAAAGATTGACACCTGTTTAAGTCTAATTTCAAAGTGAAATTGTTTCCAATGACCACCATTGGATAAAATGGTAAATATATATTCATATTACACATTAATACCAATTCAAAAGATAATATAATAATATAAATAAATTAGATTAAAAAGCATTTTTGATGTAAAATGCAGTATTTTTCACTATTCATAAAAAAATGACCATTGTCAGAAAAATACCAAAAATGCACACAAGGTAAATTTTGATGTCCCAATCATAAAGAATAAGTTTATTTTGACAAACATAGATTATAAAATTTTCAAAATATAGATTAAAAAATGGTTTTCCATCATAAGGAAGTAAAACCATCTTTTAAGAATATTAGTGTATTCCATGCATAAGATTGTATTTATTTTCATTTTAAGCCTCTAAAACACTATCTTAATCATTAATAGACATAGATAAAAATATCTATTATTCATTACTTACTTGGGATGTTACAAAATTTGTATGTTTTTCCTCTACAATAGGTATCACATTGAAGGAATTTATTACTAAAAATTATATTTTCATGGAGAGGACCTATTTAGTGGGTGTTCATGGGAGAAAATCTAAGTCCAAGCATCATTTGACAATAGGGTGGACCACCTTGGATTATGAAATTATATATACTATCTTGAGGAGTAACTTCATAGTAGATTTGTCTAGTATTGTGGGGATTAACTCCATTTTATTTTCTCTAGGGATCACCTCCATAGTTGTTGATCATGGTTCTTTATGGAGGAAAGTTATGTAGATACTCAAGGGAGCACCTCTAGAATTTTTTGATATAGTTCTATGGGGAGGACCATCCTATGAATAATATCCCAATATTATTGATTAATATCTATAGGAAATCCATTACATTTTTGTAATTTGATTATAGGCCTCAAGTATGTTAATTTCACAAGGGGTATAGTGTTTCTATTGGATTTTGATTTCTCCAAAATACTCCTCCTTCTTTACTTTCTATTTTGATAAAATTGGGTAGAAGCATCGATCATAACTAGGGTTATAAAATATTTTTAGTGTTCTTTATAACATAGATCCTGTCTAGTATTGTAATTAATTACTACCAAATTGTTCCAAAATGGTTCATATGTGCTAATAGAAACATGGATATGATCATGTTCCCCCAATGTCCATAGGAATATGTGGATAGTCTCCTCAACTGTTGGGGGAAATTGGTATTTTACATTTTTTCTTAGTTATTTTTGTGATATGTTGATGAAAGTACTGAGTGTTAGATGGATCTAGTATATGATCATGTTCCCCATCTTTCATTATAATATATCAAAAACCTTCTAAGTGTTGGATTGATCATTGATATGATCTTGTTCCCTGGTTGTTGTTGGAATATTATTATGAACTATATGAGTTTTGATAGAAATAGGGATAAGATATTTCTCCACACTTTTCATTAAAATGTGAAAAAAAACTACTTGATTAAGGATATGAATGAGTATTTGAGCATGTTACATAGTTTCCATTGAGATATACTAAAGAACTACTTAGTTATTGATCATAATAGGGATATGATCTTATTCCTTGGTTTCTCATAGAATATTCCAATGAATATTTTGAGTGTTGGTGAGAGCATGGATATGAGCCTGATCCTAATATTCTGTATCCATCTGAACCAATTGGGTCCTCATCCTGGAAACCATATTTTGGAAAATGAGTGGTGGGATCTCCAGGGTTATATCTTCAGTATATTCCTGAGGAATTACGGCTCTGTAGCACTGGCAATGACCAAGGCTATAAAGATCCCTCTTCGGATGCTCCTGAATATTAGTAAGGATGTGGTTGATGTACTCCTCCATATACATATGGTAAGACAGGTATATGTTTCTTTTCTCAAAACAAATACTCTTAAAATGGTTGGTCATGGAAATAGGTGCCACTTTATTATTCATATATTTTCATTGTTCGGATAACCTACATGGCTTAATCTCATAGAGTCTTTCGCAAGCTTACTCTAATGTTATAATGGAACTATTGTAGAAATATTCCCACAATAGGTTACTCACTTCCTAATTCTGGAGGTATTAGGTTGGTGAAAATATCTTTTGAGACTAGAGGGAAATTAACATTTTAATGGTCGATGTATGTGTCTTAGGCATCAGGAGGAGGCATGTGTTAGCTGTTTATTCCTAGTGGTTTACACCAATTTGTATAGTGAGTTTGATGTGTGACATTGTGTTTAATGATTCCATTTTAATATGGTGGGATATCTTGAAGGAGAAACCCAAAAAAATAAAACTTCCTATTTATGATCATATGAAAAAGTGCATTGTTGATAGATCTATTTCTTGGGTAAAGGATACTATATCAGGTTCACTATTGTTAATCCCCATTGCACTCATGTTCGCACAGTTTTTGTTTTAGCTGATGAAATTTTTCTAAAAGAATGGTTCACTAATATTTTCAAATGACACTTTCAATAACATGTTGGTCAAAATGATAGGAGGTCGCCTCTCCCTTTAATATTCCTTATTTTATATCTCAGGACTCTTGTGAATTTACTAAATATTCTTAAAATCCTTCCCAGTAACAATACTAGTTACATTGGTCATGAGATTGGTCGATCATTACCATGCATCGATGTAAAAAATTGTATTTGTTTGAGGTTGTCTATATTTCCTTTAATATATGGATATATTATGGTTTATGTCTACACATCTAATTGCTCTAAATTTTATCACCATTTATGGAGATAATAGGTGTTGTGAAGTTGTGATCAAACCCATGCAATAGGATTCCTACATATCCCAATAAGCGAATCAAGACCCATATATTTTTTTCTACTTAAAAGTAAATGTCATATAATTTTAAGGTCATGTAATATAGACTAATGTGGTTCCTTTTAATATCATGAAACAATAACCTAATGATATTCTATTTAAGTCTGTGAATCTAAGACTAAATAAAGTTCATTTTTATAACATGTGTCTAAGATGGTTATGTGAATTTTATGTTCAAGCATCCAAGAAAAAATAAAGATCATTGTGAGGTCATGTATCTTGGATCATGATGTGCCTTTTATGTTCAAGTATCCATGACCAAATAAAGTATCTTTTTTAGGTTTTGTATCCAGGACAATGATGTTCCTTTTAAGGTCATTCATATATGACTAGGGTGTCTTGTAATTTATTGTCATAGGATTAGGACCTATTCCGATGGATTTAAAATCATCTGGAATAAAAAATATTCTATTCAGTTAAAATTTGTGTATCTATGAATTTTTGGCTAAGGGTACCAACAATGGTTATTGTGGGAGTTATGTAAGAGTGTACCTTTCTATATCGTCTCGTCAATTGGTGAATGAGAGTGAGAGGATTTAATAGGGGATAAAACAATAGTAGGAGCCCCATGATATGTATAGATCATTGATGTGTCACATGGATGATATCATCAATGAGAACATAGACAGGGATTACAACTTGTGGAAGTTCTGTAGTGTTCACATCCACCTTGTGTCTGTTGGTAACTAGATAGTAAAGTAATATTGGACTCATATAGAATATTTCCAAGACAGAAAGTCTTTTTTCTAACATTAGATCAATATCACATTTGATCAAATGAACTATTTATTGGTCATATTGGTAATATTATCAATGAGGGCATGGTTTGGGATTACAACTAGTAGGAGGCCCATGAATGTATTCCTCGAACATAAGGAATCTCACCATCTGTAAGATATGGGGAAGACAAGATGATCTACCTAATCCAAAATAGGTTTCACCAATTGTCTGATGATAGAGAAGCTTTTTTTCAAGGGAATAAATTATTGGATATACCCTAAGGTTACAATTGTTTTGTGTTCAATGTCGTGTGAAATCCACTCCAAGATTCCTATTTCCCACTATCAATGGGGAGAACTCTAGTGTGTAAGGTAACATGATCATGTAAAAAGGGTCGATTCAGAGGAGGCCTTAATGGAATGATAGGGGTTTTGACCTTGCTGAAAGGAACTAAATTTGGTAGTTTATATTAGTTCAACCCAGGTAGATAAATTTTGTAGGTGATGGGGTTTAAAGGAGGCCCAAGTATCTATAGTAGTGATCCGTCATTAAGTATGTAACCATTGGTCAATTTTTTTATAATAATTTTCCATTCAGGAGAGGTCTACATGAAATTTAGGAATCCCACATTTCATATAATATTAGAGTTTTATGAAAGGTGTTATGGATTTATAAAGACATTTTAATTAATTGTTTCTTCTTAGGAATGAGTTATGCAATAGGACCTCAGTGAAATAGTTACTCAGGAATACCAAACAAATTATTTAAGGTGGGAGTCTTTGTAATGTTCTTATATGGGAATGGAATTACTATAGAAATCTTATATGATCCCATTCCCCCCTCTCTCTCCATATTAAATTCTAAATTTACATGAGAGCGTTCTATGAAGGATATCACAAAGGAAATACTACAAAAATGATATGATTCATCTCTTAAACATCATGTCATGGTAAAAAATATCATACACCCTAATTGTTTTTACCATGGTATTTATTGTTTCATCATGTAACTTCTTTCCCTAGAATCAATATAATATTTATTGAAAAGAATGTTTGTATTTTCAAAGGATGCTTCCTAATAAGTCACAAATAACTCCCATGGATACACTAATACGAGGCCATAAACAATATTAAAGGATCCCTTAATTAATACATTAGGGTTGTTTGTGAATGAGATGATACATAAGGGTATCATCAAAGTATGTAACATTATTTTTTCAATGGATTCCCTCACACATGTTGTTTTTTCCTTTGATGTTATTCTATTGGTGAACTATTTCTTATTTCAATTTTACACAATTGAAAACAGGATTTGTATTTGCATATAATTTCATCCTCGATGCTGCAAATGACCTCAGGTTATTAATATGTAATACATCCATAAAATAATTCTAGCATTTCTTCAAAAATAAATTCCCATGGCCACAATAACATTATAAGACCATAAATGATCTCTAATATAACTTCACAAATGATTTTTATTTTATAATGGACATGTATTCCATAAATGATCTAGTTTATTTATGAAAAAAGTATATTTAATATTTTTTATTCCCTAAACATTTTTTCCTTGGATCTTTTTCAATGTGAAGATCAGATTTTGTTAGTTTCAATATATTCATAATCCATATACACAATATTCAAACATTACATTCATAATTATTTTCTTCAAAACATCTAATGTTATGATGTTAATACCTTTTAATATTTTTAGATAATTAATCCTCCTATGAGATTTATATTATCATTATAAGAGAACTTTTTCATCAATACAAAATATTTTCTTTGATATCATATGGTAACTTATTTAAATATAACACTTTACATTAATATTATTCTTTAACAATATATCCTAAACAAATTAATTATGTAAAGATACTTTCACTTTGAATCAGAATAGTATAATTGTTTTTTTGTTATATTTTAAACATTTATAAGATCAAATATACTACCACAAACTGCTAAAAATTAAAAATTAAATTCTTTTTTTTATATGATGAATATTTTTTTAACAAAAATAACACTTATATTTTATAGTGAGAAAATTTTAAAAAAATAAAATTTTAATAACAATATATTATATAGAAACATTTTATGTCTTTGATAAACACCCACAAAAATAAAATTGTTATTTTATACAATGTACCACTGATGGATGGTGAGAACTATTTCCCTCATCATATAGTAAATAACTTGGATAAAATAATATCCCAAATAAAATAATTCATTTATTTTAAAAATATTTTAAATAATAGATCAAATTAAAGTCCATGTGTAACAAAACCATCATTTCATTTATTGATAATACCCATTCTTTTATAAATATAATTTTCTTATCACATTTGATAAAATGAGATGAAAATGCATATAAAATATTAAATTTTCAAGATTAAAGAAATACTTTGAATCCGATATTACCATAGAAATAATTGTCACCACTTTATTAGATTGAAAACCTCAATCTCCATTAATAATTTCTTAATTTTTGAATTCTTGTACATATTCAAAATAATTGTTTAATATATTTTTGTTTCATATACAATTAATAATAAAATAATTTATTTATATAACTTTAATACCTAACATGGACTCTATAAGAAATTTCTCACACCACTTTCGGTATTCAGGGAAATTGTGTCTCCAATATGTTGTTATGAGAATATGGAAACATTGTCATTTCTTCTAAAACCCTTATTTAGGTTTCAATAACCTATGATAATTATTGTAACTTGCAATATAATTCATATTAATTAGACTTTTACCTTATTTTGTTTTCATCACAACATAAGATATTGGACATCCTATGTCTTACTTGTCCATCCTTGACATATTGAGTAGATCATGTAAACTTTTATTAAACACATTTATGTTATAGTTCATAATAAATTATTGAAACCTTTATCATAATGGTTGTAGAATGTATTATGTAGCTATATCAAACCTCATATAATACCCAACCCTATCTAATTAATTAAATTATCCAATTATATTGACCACATGAGTGTATAAATAAGTTTCTTAGACCATTATTACATATAAAAAATACATTGAATTTTTTTTCTCATTCCATGCCTGTTCTTAATATATATTATTTAGGTAATATATCATCTTGAATGAATCTATATTATCATGTTGTGTTATAAACGTATTATAAATCACAAAACCAAGTTTGAGAGAGGATAAATTAAGTGAATCATTATTATTCATCAAGTAACCATCTAAATGCACTTACTAATTTTTATAATTAGTTGAATAATCAAGAAGGGTTTTCTCTAACACATAAAATCATCTTATTGATTAAGAACTATTCTTAGGATTCTTTAACAATTAAAGATATTTATTTCATTAATATTATCCTTTTTATTAGAGTTATTTCATAGATATGTTTTTTAATGATATCATTTTTCCTACAATAGATGAGTTTATTAGGAGAGTATCATAGTTTACAAAAAATTAATAAGGATTTCTATTAAATTCAATCCCATTAAAATGATGACTGGTTTTAACATTCAGTATATTTATTATTGGTAAAAGATCTATATTTCACTAAATATTGGAATCCACTATTATATTTTTCTTAAAACATATTTATTTATCCATAAAATCATATCAATAATATCATATATGATTCTTGGAGTGTTGAATGAATAACTCCTTTCCCAAATCCATCATTTAGATTTTTCTATACTCTATTCCTATTGTATACTAACATTCAGGGTTTTCCAACTAGATATAAATAAACTCTTGAAATGGTTCATGGTTACCTAAATTTTAGGTTTATCCAAAATCTACCATTCTCTATACAATATAATCCATAGAAACCTAAATTCAACATGAACGTACCCATTTCGATGATCTAGTTCATGAAATGTGTTGACTTTAAAGTAAATTTGGAACATAGTATTTTAAGGGGTTTTAAAAATATCACCATTTTATCTCATGTATTCCCTTTATGCATTCTTTTAATGATTTAGTTTTTTTATATACCCTTACGTAAATTACTGTTTTACAAAAATATTAATGTATACCACTTCATACAATTAATTATTTTTTTTACATTAACAAATTAGATGTTAATTATATCTATACATATCCAAATACATCTCATGCATGAGGTTCATCAAACTCTTTTATGTAGAGTTTTAGAATCCAATGAAATTGGAATCCCAATAAGATAAATAATGGTGGGGTAGGTTTCAACCACCCACTTTTATTGAAAGTGTCAATTCTCCCAGGATAGTGAGATGTTTGACCCAAAGATCCATTATCCACAAAAAATACCTAACAGAGACCTTAATTATAAAAAATACAAACATCTAATATGTATAAATCACAATAAATCTTAATTATTAAATTTATAACCCAAAAAAAATTACAGTTATGGTTGAATGAAACTAAACCATATGCTCTACCGAGAATGTAACTCCTAATATACATGATATGAAATTTATAATGAGTTGCTTAAAATTTTTTAATTTAAGAACATATTTATTAATAATATAAAAAATCTATAACAATAAATATTTAACAAGTATAAATTAACTAAATAAATGAAAATTTTAAATATTTACAGATGATATATTCATTTATTAAAATTTTATAAATATATAATTATAGAAAATTTATAATTTAAACATGATTTTATAGATGCTTCAAAACATATTAATATAAATACATCATATTTATATTAAAACAAGAATGTATCATATTTTTTCTTTTATAAGAGAATCCTATGAACCCATTCATATTGAAATAGTTTATTCTCAAAAGAAATATAAACCCTTCATATTTCTTAATATATAATGATTTTATATTAATAATATAATGAAATTTATTTATTAAATATCATATATTTTAAATAAAATTTTAATTTAAAAATTTATACTATAATTTGGAAAATATCACAAAATAATATAAACCATTTTATATTTTGCAGTATTTTATAATTTATAAATTAATAAATCAGGTAAATTCTTTTTAAGCCTAAATCCTTTAATGAAACACAATTGTTTTATAGGTTAAGGACCCTTTCGGATTTAGTACAGGACCAGAGGGACTGTGGTTATGAAATGTTTAAAGAATTTATGAAATACATTTTTTCTTGATAAATAATAAAATCACATCATTATTATTTATTAAACATGAAATGGTTTGCCGCATATGATAACAATTTTTTAATGGGACACGAAATTTTCCCTTATAATAAAACATTTCTGGAGGAATCTTCAAAATTCATACTTTTAAACCATGACATTGTTTTTCTAGAAATGCATTGTTTTTCTATATGGAAATATTATTACCATAAAAAGTGTAACATTTTTTACTAATATGAAAACATAGAAATGTATATTTATAATGATATATTTTCTACAAACATTTTCCATGTCCTTTTTTCAAACAATTATGATTCAATTTTATAATTTCTCATATTACACACCCATTTTATCTATAAAAACGTCATTTTATGGAAAAATATCATAAACCACGACAATTTTTTAATAAATACATTTTTATGGACAAATAAATCTTTTTAAATTTTTTTAAACGGTAGTCCAAATGAAATAAAATAGTATTTGATTCCAATATTGTGTTTTATTATGGATGAAAAAAATTAATGCATAAAAAACCAAAAAACCATTGCTATAAGATCCAACCATTTGTTAGGATCAAATAAAACACAAATAAAAAATATTCCAGTAATAAGCTGACCCGATCGAGATCCCACCCAAGATCATCAATGATATCCAGTGTGACCCTTAATGATAGGCATGAAAAATAGGTGGTCAAATACTAAATGGTACAGGCCCATACAAACCTAGGCCCATTATGGATGTCTCCATTTGGGAATGTTTATATATCTAAAAACAATTTCAAGCCCATTATATCTTTTATACTACCCAGGTATGTCCATCATGTGACATGTTTTATTTTTTTATTTATATAATTATAATTGTATTTTATGTCTGTGTGTGTGTGTAAGTTTTGTTAAATTGGTATAAAGGTAACCATAGATACATCTCAAATATTTTGGAAAAAATAAAAACTCATATTTTTTTTGATTATATATATATATATATATATTAATTTGAGAAGAAATCAATGTATTAAGATTCATTTTAATAGATGGAATTCTCAACCTACTCATTTTTAGTGCACCTAATATAGGGATGATGTTGATCTATCTTAAATAATAATATTGGGCGACAAGACCTCTCACAGGGGAGAATTTGTTGCCTCTCCTTATGAATTTATCACACGACAACATGAAAGAGATGAAGGATGCTTCAAAAATTATTCATTTTAGAATTATGTCACTCGACTATTGAGATTGTGTAGAGTTGGATGCATTGTGTTGAGTGAGATATATTAAATGTTCTATATGGGAGAAAGTGGAATGATCCCAAAATATCTCATTTCTAAGGGAAGTATATTGTAGGATGCTGAAAATATTATATCATGAAATAAATATCACATGAGTACGAATCTATTTGAAAAAATATATTAAATCACATTTCTAAAATGAAAAAAAACTAAACCCAAACGACACTTTATCCATGAGATTTACAATAAAACTCATAGATATGGGCCCATTATACAATGTCTTCTCTCAGCCCTCCACTAATAGAACAAATGATTTAAATTAGGACTGAGTTAATAATCTCATAAATGGGATAAATTTACCTATAATGAATATAAAAAAATTGTAAATCAAAAAACAAAAAATTATTCTTATAAAATATACACAACCAAACAATGTCATAAATAATGTATAATACCTGAATGATATAAATAATAACAAAAATGGAAAATTTTTAAAAAAATTTAAAAACAACCTCCAACCAAAAATATGTAATAAAACCCAATAAAATAATATACCATAGTGGTACATGAAACAATGCACAAACATCAATACCATACTATCAACCTTGATCATTGAGCTAATATTGTCTTAAAACTTCACCAATAATCGAAGAATAATGTATGTAAATATAGGGGTGATTATATACACATAATTAGTATAATATCACTTAAGAATTAAAATCCAAGTCAATATCATGCATTCATAATAATAAAATTAGGAAAATCATAACACATAGTTACATAACCAACAGCCAAAACCACTATGGGGTAATATTTTTTAAATATGAGCTAACATTCTATCATAGAATTGATGCCTTATAATATTATGATTGGTTTATTAGGACATATTAACTCCTAATATGTGTATAAAATCAAATAAGAAACTAAAAAACCTATAATTCCATGTATGAAACTTTAAACAACTTGAAACTATAAATTAAAAAACTATTGCATACCTTATGTTGATATTGTTATTGTTACTTTATCCATATTCATTATAATGATCCCCAAATGAATCTGAAGGAATACCTCCACTATGGTGTATCATGAAGTTCAAACTAAATCACCCACTTCATAGTAAAGACACTGCTTTAGTATCACAAAATACTAATACCTCTAAATGTAAAGTGAAGGGGAGAAAGATAGGTTTTATGCATGGGATAATCAGTATAAAAGCAGCTGGCTCAAAAAAACTACCATGATATGGTAGGGGGATACTATATATATAGTTATTAGTATAATCCTAGGTAATTAGTGTATTTAATCAAGAATTTTATAGAAAATTGGTAAATATCATCATTCAATACAATTAACTCTTCCCAACATTTCCTCATATGATATGATATAACAAAATATAGCGCTTGTAAGAGAATTCAAAAGTTATATCATAACATTTGAAATTCACATTAATTGTAGAATGAAAAGGTAGTTACACAATATGATATAATTCATAAAATCTATTTAAATAACTGTTAATGATATCCATATACCATGTAAAAATATTTACCCCAAATGCATGCGCAGACCATTTTTTGCATTCGTTCCATATTCAATGACATGTTATAGCATAAAATATGATATATTTTATTGTTTGTTTGTTTAATATTTATATAATATATTGTTCATATAATAAATCCACCTATATTAAATTATAGTAATCCACATACCAGGATTCAAAGGATTAACTCTTCACATTATTCCACACCTAAGCTCATAAAAAGAATAACTTTCCAATACCAAAGTATTTATAATATCTTAACACATTATAATAAAATGTAAAAGGGTCCAAATAAACTAACATACAACACTTAGTTCTATAATACCTAATTACTACCCCTATTTCTCTATCCATAACCTCTAAATGTTCGTATATTGGGGGTGAGGGAAGCAAATATTCTATTTATCTATCTAGTTTTCCATAAGTTTACTGAATGTTTGAAAATATAGAAGGACCCCAAAAAACACCTTCCAATAATTTATGATATTATATCAAATGAGTAATTATAAGATACTAAGACAAACCAATATATAACTGAGGGAAGAAAAACAACTAAACTAAGTATTGGGATCCTCTTGTGGAGATCATCTTGGGTGGTTGGTTATGTTGTGAATGGTACTCTCATCCCTGAAGTAACATCCAAAATGAAATAATCTATAACTCATGTAATTTTAAACCAATGATTGAGTCATTTTCATAATAAGGACTCATAAAATTCCTATATAACATCCACCATCCTAATGTCTATGCCATTAGTGTTATCATAAAATTATCAATATCATCATCATCATCAGTTAACATCCAACAATCACAAGACAAATTTATTCATTCCAGTAGTCAATACACTACCCTTCATCTAGGAAGTTACCTATAGGGAGAACCATATACTTATTATCGGAAAATATAACCCAAATCATCGTAACATAATGTCCTATAGAGAATATAAATATCTATTTCAATCCAAAATATCAAAAAATTTGGACAACGATAAATTAAATAAGTATTACTCATTATTTATTCATTCCATCATAGTTACACAATTGAAAAATGGATAAATTTCTTCCATCAAAAAACAAAAATCCATACATAAATCCCTCCATAAATTATTGAATTACAAGATAAGGATGTCATTGTTAGATTTATATGGATCAGTTTAAAATTAATTTTACACCATGAGATTTTAAAATGAATACTATGTTTGATGGAATATATGGCACACAACACCAAGCCTAAATGAACCATAAAATATTATCTCTTAAATAAGACAGTTATAACCAAGATGTTAAATTAGTGGGTATGTAAAGTATTAACTGATATATTAAATATATATAAAGGTCCTGATTAGTATTAATGTATTAATTAATTCTTTGGAAATATGAACTCAATTGTTTAGAGAAGTCATTTTATTCTTCAAAAATATTTTCTCATCAAAATGGTGTTTCTTGTTTTTTCTGACTAAATATTATAATTAATTTTTAATTTTTTTGAAAAATATATTTGATAAAAACAATATAAATTTATAAATCATCATATCAAACTTCTCTAATGGTAAAATTTTGATATTTTTCTGAAAACCATGATTTTTCAATGAATAAAACAAAAATACCTCTTTTTATTAAAAACAACACTTTGCATAATATTATTTTTCGAGTAAAATTATATTTTAGATTAGTTCTAAATTTTAATTATTAAAATTATATTTAAAACCAAATTATTTTCATTGTAATGGCATTTATACTTGAATTTTGTATAAAAATATTTTAATATTTAAAAATTAATTTCTCTTAAAAACTATTTTTCATCATGTTTTTCTGGATTATTTTTAAATTAATTTATGAAATATATATTATTTAAATATTTAAAATTTTATTCCATATTTTAAATAATTAGTTTCATATTTATTAAATTGATTCATTTTATTTTTAATCATGATGAATAGTAATCATACTAAATTTTATTACAATAGTAAAGGTAAAATGGGTTAATTAATGGAAAAAATAATGTGATAAATAATATAAATTATCCAATAGACTTCAATTAATTTTATTGGATGATTATATTTCATTAATAATCATCCAATATTTAAATATATTACCTTTTTTTCATATGGCCATGATTTTTACCTTTTTAATTCTTTATGTAAAGAAAAGTCAAAAATGTCATTCTGATTATTTTATGATCTTTAAATTCTTATCATGGGGTAAAATGAATATATTTTCACTTATAAATACTTATTTTGAATATAAATGATTTTTATTTAACATGGGAATTTATTTCTAATTTTTGGTTATAAAATAGTAACTTTAAATGACTACACAATGCTGATATAATATTTATTCTGTTAATTGAAAAAATGTTTTTTAAAATTTAAAAAGGAATATTATGTGAATAAATATGCATGTTACATGTTGTTCTATATATAAATTAGATATTATATAGTTTTAAATTCATTATATTTCAATTATATTATTATCTTGTAGTTTTAAAAGTCAAGTTAAATGAATAGTTCTAAAATTAACATTAATGTTGTTTTATAATAAATAATATTTTATTTTATGATTTAAAACTCATAAAAAATCTAGGTTATTCCACATGATTAGAATATGTTTTAAATATCAACCATGTTCCTTTTATTTTCCAATTTTCCTTTTATAGTAAATATATTGACACCTCAAGTGTAAAAAACATTGATATGATTGTAATTGTCAAAATAGTTAACAGAGGGTTATATCAAATTTATAAGTGAATAAATATAACATAAACATGTAAATATTTTATTTTATGAAATAATTTCAATTAATAAACATATTAACATATAATTTTAACAATTTAGATCCTTTTAAATGTGGAAATTAATTTATATTAATTTCATACTTTACCAAATTCCAAGAGTGTCTCTCCCATATCTTATAAAAGATAACATATTCTTATATTTTCTTCACACATAAAATAAAATTTTTAGTCCAATACCTTCCCAAATATCTTCCATACAATATTCCCCAAGTCATAGAGGAAATTGTTTATTATAAAACTAATAATTGAAATATTTTTGTATAAAACATATGAGGTTGTCCAGAGAAGATGTATAGTTCTTAATAAAGTATTTTGATTTTATTTATTCTTATAACTAATTAAAAATTTGTTTAAACATGATTAAATAATATCAAAATTATCTTACTATAGGGTTCTGAAAAATCCGCAAAAAAGATTCTACCCAAATTCCCCAACGAATTGGGGAAATGAATGGAGAAAAATCAATGAAATGGAACAAGCAGGACCGGTCTGTGGATCAGTCCCATTAAAACACGATGTGGTCAGGCCCTGCGAAGCACCCCATCCACGAACCATTGTTGTTCATGGAATGGAGGTCGAGATCCTCCGTGGTCGTGAGGCAGGATGCGCGCAAATCTGGTTCACTGTCATGAACCACCCCAACCACGGACCGCATCGACCGGTTCAAGCTACATCTGCATGTCATTCGTGGAATGGAGGCGAAACCCTCTGTGGCTGCGACGCACTCCCAGAGTTTGGTTCGCGTGGGGGGGAGCGCTCAGTACCCACTGTGAGTCCCAGATTGACCAAGTCAGTTGTAAGTCGGGTTCTCGGTAATGGGCCTCCGCAAAAGGCGCCGCGTGACCGTAGATACATCTCTTTCCCCACTCTATAAAATTATACCAAGGGGAAAGGTAAAAAAGAGAGGATTGATGGGTAAAAACCCATGGGGAGACGCTGGAGAAATCTTTCCCAGCGATAATATCTTGCGACCATCCGCGGACCCCAGATCATCCGTGAATGAACTATTCCGCATAGAGGAGAAACCAGTTCGCGAACCACATGCGGCCAGCTCCTCTACTGCCAGCCCTTGGAGGAAATTTCCTTCATAGATAGTCCCTCCACGGCCACGCCCTCCATGGACCAATTTCGTTCGCGAAATGGAGGTGGATATCCTCCACAGGCGCGAAGCAGGATGGGCACCAACCCCTTTGTAGAAACCCTTCACGAACGCCCATCCTTCGTGGACAACATCCATTGTGGATAGGCTCCTTCACGGTCATCCTTCACAGACAGGATCCTTCGCGGCCATCCTTTGTGGAGAACATCCTTTGTGGACGTCCATATGCTCTGCGGCCATCTCCTCCACGGACATCCTTCACGGAGAACTAAACTGTGAACCAAATGTGGCTCCCTCGCGGCCTGCTCCTTCACAGCCAGCCCCATGCGAAAAACCCCATGCACTCATTTGTCCATACAGCGGGGGATTCCCCCCGAACCCCAGCTCGGGGTCATTGTCGGGCTGCGGTCCCCGCCCTCTGGGCTGGTCCCTTCGCTACTGTCACTGACCCCCATGAAAACTGAAGAGTAGCACCGCAAACTTTTTAGGCCGGCTGAACAGTATTTTACATTGCACCCTTCTACAACCCCAACATACGTCCTATACATTCCATGATTAGAGCTACTCCTCATCACTCTCCTATAACCCCATTTCCTAGATCCTTTTTCTAGGTTCATCCAGAAAGGGCCGCCCTTTGGTAAGTCCCACACCGGCCATTGCTAGGTATCTCCTACCTAGTCGTCCTGACCACATGACGTTAAAATGTATGGCCATCATCCTATCCATATGATGTTAAACGATACAGAAACAGTCATCTCTACATGTCTCTAAACTGTAGTGTACCCTATGTGCCAAACATAGGACGCCTCTTGCTCAAAACAAGGGATGCCTTGTGCTCTAAGCATAAGATGCCTCATGTCATGATTACATTGGCGTAATTTCAAGAGCGTTGGAATGAATAATAACATTCCATCACTCCACCTCATGATTTTCATGTCCTTCATTTGGATCCTCATCCTATTTCATGTCTGAAGGGACCCCCTAACGGCCTTCTCCCATGCCTCCTCGTGTCACCTGCCATCCTGGGCCAATGCCCCGGAAGACATTAGACAACACATTGAGTCGGGTCCTGTGTTTCGAACACGGGCAGCAGTCGACCCTCATTACCTTGTCCCCATTTCAATCTAATGCGATATGGATGCTGTGTTTCGAACACGGTCTAAAGTTATCCTCCATAGCCATGCTACCCTCATTGCGTTCTGAATGTCGAGCTTGTGATTCACACTTTTCATCTCCCTTTGTTTGGACTGATTACAATGCCCTTGGCGTTATCCCTCTTATGCACTTGCGCATAGGCGTTGGTCCCCATTATATGCCTCAACCCACCAGTGATTTGGGATTCCCTCGTGTCCAAACATAAGGAAGACACCTTGGGCCTCTATTATGCAGTATGCCTCGACTTCATGGGCGTCCATCTCGGAGTAAGCCCCGACTTTATGAGCCGCCCTCATGTGTAAGCCCCACTCCACTTCTCATGGATGCACCTTTCATGATGTGATCCTTTGGTCCCTGCTGCCTCTTGTTTCTCACACCGAGCATGACTCACGTGGGCTTAGAGTAAGAATCGACCATGAATCCTCTTATGGGCCTCCTCAGAGTGTAAGCCCAAATCCATCACTCTGGGCCTCCTAAGAGTGTAAGTCCCAATCCATTACTCTAGGCCTCCTCAGAGTGTCAGTCCCAAGCCTAGGTGAACTACGTGGACTTTGATCCCTGTCCCCTAGGTAGGGTACGTAGGAAGCCTCCATGAGGTTCAAGCTCAACAACCGGTCGATCCTCCTATCCTCATGTCGGCTCGCTGCGCCGCTCCTTGTGCCGCCTCAGTGAGTCCAGACTCCTCGGGGTCATTAACCCAATGAGGGATGGTAAACCATAGGTGTAAATGATTCTGAATCCCAACGTTCAGCTGACCATTGCAAACCAAGAAAAATCTGTGGGTACTATGTTTGGGTATAATCCAAAGATTCGTGAACATATGAATGCATATTAATTCCATAAGAGAGTCCCGGAACAGGCAAAAATTTCCCCCCAAAAGGGTGTGATGAGCCTGATATCCCATCCTCTCGACCAATGTGGGTTCCTAAGCATCGCTGGTTAGACCATCCAGCGAACGACTACCTTTGGAAAGCAGGTCCATGTGTCATCAGATATGGAACAGTTGGTCATTTCGATACTGACCTGAAACATTTACATAAAATTATATGTTATTATTTTGATGTAACAACCTATATTTATCGCCTCTTCCATCAAATGGTAAAATAAGTCGTCGTTCGTGTGTACGTCAGACTACCACCTCGTGAACCAATGTAATTAATTTTCCATCACCTCCTCATACGTCTAGTTTTAATGATGTATTTAATTTATATATGTGATATTAATGAAATACATATCATTATTAAAATGTATTATTTCATTTAGATTCTTATATACCCATTCAATAAAAATGATATCATTGTTTGTGTGTACATGGACTACCAAATCCACGAAGCGATGTGAATGATTTTTCATCACCAAATCAATTGGATGAAATATATAAGTACATTTATTATAATATCAAATTTATGGTATTATGATAATTATATAAATATAAAACAATACTTACCTTATTTTTATTATGATCGTTGAAAAATGGAAGTGTTACACATGTGTACATACGACCCAATATCTACATGATTGTAACATTGTTAATTTTTTATAACCATATTTCATTAATGGTTCTGAAAGTATATTTTATGTATTAAAATTATAAAAATTTCATGATTAAGATTTTTTACATGTGGAAATAATGACCTCATTACCCATAGTTAACCTATCGTAGTCATTTTTTTCATATGAGCTGAATATCATCAAAACATCTAACATGAACTAAATTGATTAAGTAATTTATTATAACATGTTAAAATGAATAATAAACATTAAAAACGTTCTTAATAAATGAAAAAAAAATAACTTAACTTTTTTATTCAGGAATATTAATAATGTATGTGATAATTTTGGACTCAAGTTAAAGGACTTTCTTTAAGAAACCTTATTTAATTTTTCCCATAAAAATATTTTTGTTCTGTGACCATGTTTTCAAAACTATTATATGGATGTATTTGTATATTCATAAGTGAATTAGAAAGGAAATTGTATTTCTCCTTTTACTTTCATTCAATGGTTTTCAAAAGGAGTATTTTTAGGAATTTTATATGGATGTTTTTGAATTTATTTAAAAACTAGAAAATAAATATTTTATTTTAATGTATATTTTGACAAGGAATTTTCCCACCACTATAATAATTATTTTATATTTGAATTACATTATAATATTAAATGTTTTATTCAGAGGAAAATCATCATTCCCTTTGTTTTGGTTAATTTCAAAAATGTTTTTAAAATAGAATGGATATTTCAACATCTTGAAATGTTTTCTTATGGGTGCATTGAATATTTTGAAAGATGCAAGTTTGTAAATGTAATGGTTATTTTATTGTTCTTTTGAATTATTTATGATGATGGGTGTTTCCATTATAAACCATGGACATGTGTTTAATGATATAAATCCAATTTACTAGGTAATATTTATGTGATGAAGTTGATTGTGAGGGTTATACTAAGTGTAACTATGATGGTTGTTCAAATTGTAATCATGATGGTTAATACAAGTGTAATATTGATTATTATTCTATATATAACCATGATTATTATCCAATTTGTGATGGTGATGATAAATCCATATATAAGAGTGATACGAAAACGATTTGTTAAGTTTAATACATTTTTTTATGTTTGCTATGGTTTTTAAAAAAATCATATAATTTCGAAAGGTAACCTAATAGGTTTGTGTTTAATGAAATATATTATCTAGTTATTATAGTTGAAAATTATAAATTTGGGAAAAATTCCTCATGAATTTTTTGGACTGAATATAAACAATTGTGTTTATTACTTTTCCATTAAGATTTATTACGAATTTTTTATGTAAATTTTCAGAAGGGATATTGATTTATTACGTAAAAAAGGATTATATTGATCCAAAATTTTATTTTCAAAATTGAATAAAAAATTGATTATCCATGTACTAGTGTTTTTCTTTATTTATTTTTATGAACCTTGCTGAGATTTTTTTTCTCATCACATGTTTTAAAAAAATCACAGGGCTTTAATGATGATTAGGGAAAATGATGTGGTCAAGGTCAAAATGGTAAAGATATTTCAAGAAAAGAAAACATGGTATATATTAAATGATTTATATTTGGAACAAATGGATACTAAGTGGTAGTGTCCACATTATTATGTAAAATTTATTTATGTAATGGTGATGACCTAATTCACTAAAACCCTAAATCTAAAAAACCATTAGGAATGTAAGAAAAATAATTCTTATTTAATGATACTAGAATACTTATTTTTTAATGTTGGATCCTTGTAGTAGGTATCAGAGCAGGGTTAAGATAAATTTTGAGATTATGATTTTGTAGGAGTTATGGACACCATCATGGTATTTATAATTCATTTTTATCTTGATTTTAAAGGCATAAACATCCTTTTTTGTGGTTTTAAGTGATGGGACTTTAAGGTGATTAATGAGATTTTGGGAGATTTTTTATTGGGTTGAATTGTATATAATCCTTATGTTTAATGTGATGTATTATTTTAGAAGAATGTGGTTACATTTTTGGGGATTTATGAAAAAAGTACAAGATAAACTTTGAGGTTAAAATATTCATTAATGTTGAAGCTATTAAGTTTATTTTTTAGGATTTTATGTTTAATATATTATTGAATATCAATGGGTATTATCTTTGTTATGATTGTTCTCATATTAACATGTAATAATTAATTTCATGTTTTAGTGATGTTATTATCTATATATTAAATATAATTTATCAATATGAAAAGAAAATGGTCTCACAAACCCTTTTTATCCCTTTGATATGAGTTAATCATCAATGTCCTGAAAAATATATTTATCAAGTTTATTTTGAAAGAATTTTTAACATCCAAATGACATGTAAGAAACTATTTGAATTATCTACAACATTTTCATTTCTACAAAATTTCTTTGGATCATGGAAATTATTTTATTTTATTTAAAAATCTCAACATATCAATCTCATTCGGTAATATAAATACTATTAAGGACATGACTATTTATTTTCTAGAGATATGAACTTCATTATAGATGATAAAAGGGATATCCATAGCCTAAAAGAATACCCTGATGTTTGGATTTAAAGTTTGAATTATTTTATTAGGTTCTAACTATGTATCATGATTGATTTCATATTGATGAATCATAAAAATAATATTTAATAAGATGATAAATAATGGTTAAAGGTATAAGAAATAAGTTTAATAAATGATATGTTTAACAATTATATTATGATATATTTTAAATATTTTATGAATTATAAAACATTATATAGATGATTTTATTTTCAAAATTTGGAAACATATATTAGATAAATTGTATTCCTTTGAAAAGTGGTTTAGTGAAAAGGTAATAATTTTTTGTGACACTAATTTAAGGATATATGATAAAGGGATAAATAAACCATTGAGTTAATATGCAATTGATGTTAGTCAATTAAGATTATTTTACTTTATGAAAAAAATGAGTAGTACATAATACCTTTGATCTTAAAATGTTATTTGATGATTATTGATATTTATGAGAATGATCATTATATTTTTTTCGAATGTTTTAGGAATTATTAAAAAAGATAAATGAATTTATCCAAACGTCAATGGGGCTTGATCCCACGAATGAAGGGCGACATGGGTGCACCACCTACCACTGGACTATATAATTTCCTACATTTTAATACATTTAAAATAAATATTTATTTGATATTATAAACATATGTTTTATCATATAGATAACTATGGGACTGATAACTGATTTACTACTTCAGTGATTAATGTTATTTCAGAAAACAAACACTATATATTTTTTGGAACAATATAAGAATAAGGAAAATATAATCTTATGTGATTTTATTTTAGGATTAAATTTTTAATTATATTTAAAAAAAACGCATTACTTTAATGTTGATTTATAGTTATTTATGTCATTTATGGAAAAGATTAGTATATCTTAGAAATAATATGACTATGTCATATACATTTTTGGTATGAGACTTTATGAGTGATTTATATTATTTGGAGATAGACGTAAAATTTATCATGGAATAATATATGATCAAATCATTCTATATTTGAATTTCAATATTTATGAGGAAAATATTTATGGAATTTAATAATAATTTTTATGGAATGATCTATGTTGAACGTTTTGTGAAATTGATTAATTTTGTAGATAAATATATTATTTACTTATATAATAAATTATTTAATTGGGGTATAATATTACCTTATGCTAACCATTATGGTTTTTGTTATTCACTAAAGACATAAGCTATAACATTTCATCTATTAATTTAAGAATATGATACAGAAGAATATTTTTTTAGTGCTTCAGACATAAAATAATTTATCTTCAATACTCATCATTCATATAAAAATATAATATTATTATGGAAATTGATTAAATGATGAAATTTTATATGTCAAGTACTTATATTTTCCTTATTTTATGGGTCAAGATGATATAAAATTCCTAAATTCCTATAAAAAGATCTAAAAATAAATAATTTATCCAATTAATTTCTCTTCCAATGAATTGAAAGTCTTTTTCACACCTCTTTGGTTAATGGTTTTTTTATCTTTAACATTCTCATGAACATTCAGTTTATTGTGATCAATGATCTATTTCACTCTCTAAAATTATTTTTCATTATTATTTTCTTCCACTCATATATTTTCATTCCCACTATTTTTTTTGTATTTAGAAACCAAGTCATTTTTTATTCTAGATGACCTTAATATTTCTTTTCCCTATTTTCAAAAGGATGTTTTATTAACCCTTTTTATGATATAGGATTTCAACGAAGTTATTTTCATGTTTAAAACCATTGATTACCAAGATCTAGTTAAAATTGTGATGATAAATTTATTAAATGTGGGAAAATATAACACCATAATAGTTTAAAACAAATAGTAAGTTCGATAACATATATAACAAGAAATACTAAGCCTAAAATAACCATTAAATAATAATATTTAAATATCACCATTAATACCTTACAATTAAATTGGAATGTGTGAATAAAATTAAATAATTTATTAAATGTATATAATGGTCGTAATTAATACAAATGTATGGATTTATTCTTAGGAAATAATCACTAATTTTTTATACAATTCAATTTATTCTCCAGAAATACATTTTCTCCAAAAATGGTATTTATTTTTTTGTAAGGGAATATTATAATTCATTTCGAAAAAATTTGGGTATTTTATTTTACAAAAATGTTATTATTTTTTAATTCATAATATAAAAATTATCTTATGCAGAAATGTTGATATTTTTTTGAAAACTTTTATTTTTAAATGAATAATGAAAAAATTAGGATTTTATTTAAAAAAATTATTTTCTTTTAAAGTATTTAAAAAGTATAATTCTATTTTATTTTAGTTTATAATTTTATTAGTTCATTTTTATTGAAAATAATTCCATTTTTTGTATTTTTAATTCCTTTTATACATGAATTTGGAATAAAATCAATTTGATACTTAAAAATGAATATTTATGAAAAATCAATTTTTCTTCTCATATAGCTGGATTAATTTTAAATTAAATTACGAAAATAATATATTTTTAATCTTAAAAAATGGATTAAATATTCTTAATGAGTAGGTTCGAATTTTATAAATATTTCCCTTTTATTTTTATTCATGGAGAATAGTAATAATAGTAAACTTTGTATACACGGTAAGGTTAAATGAGTTATTAAGGGTAAAAATAATGTGGTGAGGACTATAAAGTAACCCTAACACATACCTTAATTTAATTTTATTGGAAAATTTCGTACATAATCTTCCCAAATTATAATGTATGTCCTTTTTCCACATGGAAATGTTTTTTACCTTTATAATATTGAATGAAAAGAAAGGTCAAAATGGAATTCTGTTTATTTTATAATCTTTAAATTTTTAACAAAGGGATAAAAATAAAATATGTTCATATATTAATATAAATATTAAATATAAATTATTTTTCTATATCACATTACTTTATTCCTAATTTTTAGTGTTGAAATAATTACCTTAAATTCTTATGAAATGTTGATGCAGTATTTATTCAATTAATAGAAAAATAAAATAAATGATTTTGAAAACATTAAAAGTTATTTTATTTTAATGATTATTTATGTTTCAAATTTTTTTAGATATAAATTACATATTATATATTTTTTAATTAATTAGATTCAAATTCCATTTTTATCTTATAGTTTTAAAATTCATATTAATTGAATAGTTCCAAAATTGACATTAATGTTATTTTTTAATAAATAATATTTTTTAAATTATTTAGACCAAAAAAACCTATGTTAAACAAATTGATTATTATATGATTTAATATATCAACCATGGTCCATTCATGGACTAATTTGACTTTTAAAATAACTATATTAACCCCTCAAGAGTAAAAAACATAGATAACATCATAATTGTCCAAAGGATTAAGGAAAGGTTAAAAATAATAAATAAGGGTAAAAATATAATCTAAAATTTTCCATATTTTCTTATATTAGATGATATAAACATTTACTCACCTTACCTTATAATCAAATCAATTTGTATCCTCTAATGTGAAAATTAATTTTTATTAACTTAATACTTTATAAAATTCCAAGAGTTTCCCTCCCATCTCTTATAAAAGGGGTTGTATTCTTATAGTATATTCACACTTAAAATGAATTATTTCCATACAATTCCAATCCAAATACCGTCCTTTAATACCTCCTCATGTCCTAGAGGCCGTGTTGTGGCTATACAACTAATATATAAATTATTTTGGTGTAATCATTAAAAGGTTGTCTGAAAAAAAGAGGAACAATTGAATATACAGTGAAAAAGACTTTTCTTATCACCATATCCATCTCCTCTTCCATAAAATGGGAAATGAAACCATCATTCATGTGTATGATGGACTACCACCTTATTAATTGATGTAATTCGTTTTCCATTTACTCAAATTAAGTCTAGTTGTAACAATAGATATAAAGTACATATTTTAGATTAATGGCATATTTATACTTAGTAAAAGATTATATATCTTATAATTTATTATATATAATTTCATTAAAAATGATAATGTAGTTCGTGGATACATGTGGACTACCACTTTCACAAAGCGATGTGAATCATTTTTCATCACCACATCACATGGAGGATATATATATAAGAAAATTTTTAGAAATAATATTATATTTATGAATTTTTATCATTATTTATATATAAAGTAATATTTACTTTCTTTAATTACGAAATGGAAATGTCGCTCATTATTAAATACAACTTATCAACTACATTATTGTAACATAGTTTATTTTTCATAACCATATTTCACAATTAGTTATAAAAGTATAAATGATATTTTCAAATAATAATTATGACAACTTTACCATTATATAAATGTTTAAATATTATCCACTTAGACCACATTCAACCTACTAATGTCATTTTGGACATATAAATTGAATATTGTTAAATCATATGATGTGAACATAATTGATTAAGTAATTTATTATAACATGTTAAAAGTAATAATAAATAGTAAAAATATTATTGAGAAAGTAAATAATTAAAATAATTTTATTTTTTGGGATGATAAATAATATATTTTATGTTTTATATTCAAGTTAAGAGACTCCCTTTTAAAAATAGTCTTCTAAATTTTTCCTTAAAACTCTTTTTCATCGATGTACATATTTTTAACCGTATTTTATAAATGTATTAATATGGAAATAAACGAATTATAAAGGAAAATTTATGTCACTTTATACTTTCATTCAAATATTTTCAATAGTAATATTTTTATTTATTTTATATGGAACATTTATACTTTCTTTAGAAAATAAAAAAATTAACGTTCAATTTTAACATATACAGTGACAAAGACTTTTCTTATCACCATAAAAATTATATTATATTTAATTTCATTTATAATATCGCATGTTTTCTTCAGATAAAACCCCTCCATACCTATTTTTTTATTGTCTTCAGAATGTTTTTAAAAATGGCATGGATATTTCAATATTTATAAATATGTTCTTATGGTTGAAAATAATATTTTCAAAACTGTGATATTTTATGTGTTATGATAATGTTGTGGTTCTTGATAATTGTTTATAATGACAGATAGCTATATTATAAAAATAGGATATTTGGTTTTGTGATATCCCTTCATCGTATTAGGTAGAAATTATTTTTCTAATTTGAAAATGCGGGTTATTTCAGGTGTAATCATGATGGTTACACCAAACATAATAGTTAGGGATATTCCAAGTGTAACCTTGATGGTTATTCCATGTCTAAAATTGAGGGATATTCTATATGTAATTGTTAAAGTTACTCTATATGTAAGAGTGATATGAAAATTATTCCTTGTGGTACCTAGATAATTTATTTATTATTTCTATAATTTTTACAGGAATATTATGATTTTATAAGGTACATTGATGAGTTTATATTTATAGAAATTTAATTTCAAATTATTATGGGTGAAAAGTGTAAATTTTTGAAAAAAATCATGAATTTTTCATCATTCAAAAGAAACCATTAATAGTTTTAGATTTAATTTATGATTTATTGTAAAAAAAATTTAGAAAATCATTAAGAAGATAATTTTATTTCATTGGTAAGAAAATAGTTATTTTGAGTCAAAAGATTATTTGTAAATAGATAAATACATTATGAGTATCTATGGACTAATGGTTTCCTTGTGTTTATTTTTTATGTCTCCTTCCGAGGTATTTGTGCTCATCCTAGGTTTTTTTTAAATAATTTTTATGCATTATTTTGGGCAAGGATGAGGTTAACGTCAAAAATTTTAAGATATGTCGGAAAAGATAACTTTTTATATAATAAATTTTTTGTTTTTGGTTAAATTTAATACTATGTTGGAGTGCCCAATTAGTGATGTAAAATTTATTTTTGTAAAGGTAATTAACTAATAATCTAACACTATACAGCTAAAATATCTTTGTGAATTTAATAAAATGAATTTTTTTCTAAATATACAAGAATATGTCTTTTTTAAGGACTAATCCTTATATTTGGTATCATAGTAGGGTTTATATAACATTGGATATTATGATGATTTTAGGGTTATGGATACTATCGTGGGTCATTAAGTATAATTTTGATAATAATTTCATAGGATTAGACTCCCCTTTTAGGTTTAAAGTAATGGTATTTTAAGATGATTTATGAAATTTTGGGAAACATTTTATTAACTTAAGGTTTATGTCACTGTTGTTTTTAAAGTGAAGTACTATTCCATAAGAATATGGTTACATTCTTTATAGATTTAAGAAAAATATGTGAGATAACCATTGAAGTTAAAATATTATTTATTTTTGAAGTTATTATGTTTATTTTTGAGGATTTTAAAGTTAATTTAATATATATTTTATATGGGTATTGAATTTATAAATACTATTTTCATTTTAACATTAAATAATTCATTTAATGCTTTAATGATGTTATTCTATACAGATTAAAAATCGTTTATCATGATGAATGGAAAATAATCTAACAAAAACTTCTGAACACTTCCAGATGATTTAATCATCACTATTATGTAAAATATTTCTTAAATGATTTTGATATCTCTTTGAACTTCCAAATAAACTGTAAGAAAATATTTGATCTATGCAACACATTTTCATTTCTACAAAATTTCTATGGATCAAGAAATTTATTTTATTTTATTTAAAAAATATTTACTTATAACAACTCCATTATTTTTATTACCTTCATAAAGGATTCAATTACATAAAATTACAAATAATAAAAATTGAAAGATCAATAAGTCTATTTTATTTGGTAATTAGTTAAATTAAATATCAACTTGATACATGAAATATGGCATCTTTATCGAAAAATTAATTTAAATGGCCAAAACATTCCATTATACATACCATTTCATGGGATAACCTATGGTTGTACATAAGAAAGTGGTGTGGTATAAATTCTATTAAAGTAATAAACATGGAATAACATATGGAAGAAAATACATGTTATAAAATAGGCCTATCAATGGATCAGAAAAGAAACATGAATATAAAGGGATGATATTGCATGATAATCATAACATGGAAATATGGAAACAACATAAAACATTACATCACAAATCAAGGCTAAAATTCCATGACATAATAGTGGAAAAATTACTATAATGGAATCTGGTACACCCCTATCCCAACATGCCATATCATGATACTAAACACTACCCAATGCATTAGAGCGCTATATAATTCTGGACGCACCAATCATTTTCATTTCATTCTCATGATTAAGTGTTCCGCATAGATCATAAAACATACATCCATTCATCATCATAATTTATTCCAAGATAATTGTTGTGGATTAAATATATATAATTCTTCAATAAAAAGGAAAATGTGCATAAAAGTGAACACCCTTGATAGGTAATGGGTATGCTATTCACTACTCAATTGTTTTGGAATGGAAATGTGTTGGGAAATTTCAGAAGCCTAATGGTGTCACATAAAAATTAATAAAAATGGTTAATGGGACAAAAAGTGGTATATTGTCATATATACATAAATTTTTTAGTAATAGGGTCATATAAATACATGTCCTAGAATATGTAATTTGGAAATAGAAGGTGTAACATAATAAAGAAACTTGAAGAAAGACGGAAAACAGAATAACTCTTACGAAATTTCATTATAGTAATGGGCGTACATGGAAAGGATTAATGAGATAAAACAAGGTATCTCTTAAATAAAAAATAATAAGGGTATAACAGGGGAGGTGAAAAAACATAACCCATCATTTTTAGAAGAAAATAAATTGGTGTGACAATATAAAGAATCTTGGACAAAAATTGACAAAGGAAGGAACCCATACTTGGGTGTGGGACATAAAACCCTTGAAGAAAAGCTTCTTTAGAGCTTGGGGAGCCTTGGGAGGATTATAAAGAGGTTATGAATGATTCATGAAGTCCTCCAAAAAAATTCAATGAATATATGTGGGTTATTATGTGGGTTTATATAGGAAATAAGAGGGGAATTCTTTAATATTTCACAAACTTAGGTTTTGGAATCTATATAATTAAATATTCAAAACTACAAACATTACTAGGTTTTTTGCCCATGTATTTTGCCAAATATGATTTTAAAACAATATTTTAGATGTCCATGGTCTGAATATATTAAAATATTAACCTTGACTATGTGGAGGTGAGTCACGTTATTAAATAAATGAATTTAAAATCATAAAATATAGTACACATTTTTAAGGATTCACTAAGGCATTAGAAAATAAGTCAAACAAATCTAAAATCACATTATTTTATTTTTATAACATATATTTGTCTGAATATACATTTTATAGTGTTTATTACCTCACTATTGGGTCATTATTATGTCATAAAATACCCTATATATTTATATGGTATTTAATTTTGACCCAAAAAATCGATTGTCTTAGAAAATTAGGAAAAATTCACTGTTGGATAATTTTGACATCCTAATTCAAAAAATAATATTAATTTTACCTAAATAATATTATAAAAATTTGGATTTTCACATTTGAAATGAAAACTGACATTTATTGAAAATTAACATGTTTTGATTAAAAAACAGTTTTTAAACAATAATAAAGATTAAATTTGACTAAATAAAAAATATATGATCATTTATATTTAATAAAAGTAATTTAATGGTAATATTTTATTAAAATATTATTTATTTTAAAAATCCTTTAATTCACCAAAATAGATTTCTTAATTGAATTTTAATATTAACCAGAGATACTATTTGTGTTTTAAATATCACTTACAAAGTAACAATAATAGAATGAAATTATATTCATTATTCTATACAAAAATAATTTAAATAATGATACTAATAGGGTATTGATACATATCCTTTTATTACACTAGTAAATTCCCTACGAGTAATTAGTGTGATCGTGGGGCTTTCATGGGGTCGTTTGGTGAACATGGTTTGGGTCATGATCTAAATGAGCTAGAACTTCACCCATAAATGGTTTCACTCATGATAAAACTATTGGATATAGGATTGGGATTTATCTGGGTAAAATCCCAAAAAAATCCACCTCCCTTAGAAGCTCTGATAAATTGGATTCATAGGGAATGATCCCTCTAGTTGAGGCCATCACCTATTTTTTATGTGTCAAAAGGATTTGTTAAAACCCTATATTTATACTAGTCATATTATGTAATGCCTCAATCCCAGAAGCCCAGATTCGGTGCATTATTATGTATCGTTGTCATGATCACAAAAGATCAAGTCTTGAAGGACCGATTAGTATATTAGCCTTGGAAGTACTAGATACATTCATAAGGTTTACATTACATCATAAAATGGAAAACTACAACAACATTGTTTCCATATAAAACACTAAGATCCCATAGAATATCCCTACAGGTCAGTCATAATATACTTCTTCGCATCTTGGGAAAAATAAAACATAGAAATGGTGAGCTCAGATACTCAGAAAGGATAACAATATATCAGAAACTTTCATAAATAAGCATAAACATTTAAGGAAATGTATAAAACTAAAACAAAATCTTTTTCATCATAAACATCATCATAATATGGAAAATATAAATAAAAATAATTTCATTTACTTACTAACAAGGATATTCTACTAGATGAATAATGACATTCAATGTCAGTATCCACTTTTATAATGATGGAATGCATAATTCTGGACTTCATAACCACATAGTCAAGGCCATGTGCCAAGACTACAAATAATATTTTTTCAAGGCCTTGTGCGAAGACAATATTTTGTCTCATTAGACCTACCGATGCATTGAGGTGCTATATCGGTCTCCACCCGTCACTTACAAAGTCAAATGCATTCCTCATATGAACAGGTTTAAACATAACATAAACATTCGTATTAAAAAAAGTAAACAAAATTTCAATACTTTCTCCAAAAACCATGAATGGTATAAAAAATAACACATCCACAGTAAAACATATCACAAAACCTTCAATACAATATTGATGTTTTGTATCATAATAAATCAACTTCAAATAAACATAAAATCCATCAAAGGATGTTGATATAGATGAAATCAATACTATTTGAGAGAAATATAACTTTCTGGAAATCATTTAAAATTCACATAATTATAAAATAAAGAAATTACTTTAAAAATATTCTTATAATCTTGTAAGGGAAGCTTTGACGAGTTTATAGCGGTGGAAAATAGCTGCACCTGTCGTATAAGTTACAAAAAACACATTATTTCCTTAATTTTTCTGAAAATGTTAAAAAGGACCTTGTTTAGAAAATGATAGAAAGATTCCTTTATAAACATCTTATAAAATTCAAACAAGGTTAAATGACTTTACCCCATAGTATATAAAATATTAATAATGTTTTGAACTACATTTCTATGAAACATTGATGTGGATGATAAAGAGGTCCCAGTAGATAATTACGTATAAACAACCTCGGATAATGAATAGATTGTGAAATAAACCCTTAACTTGTACTTTTACTCGGTATAGGTTAGGTTAAAATCCTGTATAATGGTGAAATAATTGTTATTAAATTATAAAAAAATCATTTACATTAATATGATATCATATATGATCTTTTAAAATTACCTTGTTAATAATATCTTAGTATTATCGTCGTTACGGGTGTCAACTGATTCGTTCTCCTTTATATGATTGGTTTTGTAAGTAATGTTTGTCATGGATAGGATGTATCGTATTCATATTCAGAATTATATTAAGTCTTTAAACATTATTTTTAATCATCTAATGAAAATTAGTCTTGAATGGATACGATGGGGAATGAATCTCATCAGGTTTGTGGAGATGGTAATCCGTACGTACTCACAAGCGAAAATATCATTATTTTGATATTAAAATAATATATAATTGAATGGTATATCATATATACAGAATCATTATCATGTTATATTTATTATTTACATCAATTACACATCATCATTATTCCGATCCAAATAATAATGTAATGAATAACGATTACACCACGACGTGGAGACGGTAAGTCGTACGTACGCACGTATGGTGACATGTCATTAAAAGGATGGATATAATAATGAATATGGTTTTACCATATTTATAATAACATCAATGTATATATAAGATATTAGAGTTATTATTTTATAATGGAAAAAACAAAAAAGATAAAGTGGAAGAAGAAAAAAACTTGAAAGAGGTGATGAAATATTTGCCTCTTCTTCGAGTTCTTCCTTTTGATTTGATCAAAAGGGCTCATTAAGATGGATTTCTGACTAAATGAAGGCATTTATGATGAAGTGAGGACATTTGAGAGCATATTTGGGTAGTGTTTGGCCGATCTAAATGGCTTTGAAGGTGTGAATTAGAAGGAAGGGGGTGTCCTTTTATAAGAGGGGTGAGGGGAACCTTTGGAAAAGCTAGAAATATTATTTTATAATAAACACATTTTCTGTTTCTAATGGCTCCAAAAATAATTATTTAATGGATAATGTAGGTATGGGTCGATAACCACTCATCTAATAGATTTTGGACAGGTTTGAGTCACTATATTAACATTATCTTTTAGATTTAACTCTTAATTAAATAGTTTGACATTTTCCATGTCTCTTTGTATTTTTATATTATGTGGTTATAAACATTCTATAAACATCCAAGATAACCCCAAGTGGTTCATTAATGATAAACCTACCATTATATAAGTCTTTTGGTTGAACACTAGATTTTTAGGAATTTAATATCAATTAATAATATAATATTTTTTTAAAAAAACTCTTTTAAGTTAATTTTGACACTATTTGGTATTTTGTTATAGCTATATTCATAACAGCATTATTACTTAGAAATAAAATTCATCTATCCAACCCTAACATGTAATATTAACCTATAAAATTAGTGTAATTCATTAAAAGTCTCAAATTTCATTTATTTGGATATTTAAAATATCAATTATTTTAATATTTGATTAATTAGGTCATTACTGCATCATCATTGTTTCATAAATAAATTAAATTATTTAATGTCTAAAAAATATAAATAAAATACCATTATGTAGGAAATAATTTTATATTTCTAATTAATATTTATAGTCGAATTTATCTTATGTGTAACCCTATATTAAAAATGGTTTAGTTATTAAAATTTTATTTTAATACTTTTAACTCTTCTTTGAATTAAATGTTATTAAATGTCCTAATCTAATCCAAGTGGACCTAAAGGATCATATTTTATTCATAAGGTTGTTTCCCATCAAATTACACATATCCTATAGAATTAGGACATGTTTTAGGTTAATAATAATATCATTTTTAACCTTTATTACCCTATTTACTTTTAACCGTGGTAAATAAAAATAAAATATTAATATTCACCAAAAATAATTATCATTTTATTAAACCAAAATTTACTTACTGATATCAACCTTGTCTCTTAGGTTTTAGAAATTATACTCACAGAAGTAGTAAAATTAAGTTTTTATGTGAATTCACAAATTCTCCTAGGAGGTGGGTAAAAGAATGTTAAAAGTTCAATAAACTTTTTATATATCTAAAATTATTATAAACTGACTCTAATGAATTATATTGAACTTATATAGGTATTATGTGTCTATTTTTTCCTAAAATAAATTAAAATAAAATAAATAATAATTTAAATAAAAAGTCGGTTCTAAACCATAACTCAGTTTTTTCACTATTCATCAAAAATTGAATGTTTTCAGAGAAATACAAAAAATTCACCCTAATCTAATTTTGATATTCCGAATCCAAAAATGAAGTCCATTTTTAAAGATGAAATTTATAAAATTTTAAAAAGTGGGTATTACTATTCATAATAGATAGTTTGATGGGATGTGGTGTGTTAGAACTTGAAGTTGTGTACAACACACGCTATTGTATTATTCAAAAAGAAGCTTATTGTAGAAGATTGGGGTGTTACATTCTTACCTCCTTCAAATAATTTCATCATAGAAATTTCTAGAGTTTACTACATAAAATGACTCGGGTGGTTCTTCATCATCAGCTCTTCTAGTTCCCATGTTACCTCTTCAATCTTATGGTTTCTACATAGAAATTTTTCCAGACGAGTCATCTAATTTCTCAGAACTTGTTATCTTGTATCAAAAATTTTGACAGGCTCTTCGGAATAAGAAAGATTGGGTTCCAGTTCTAATTTATCATATGTGATTACATGCGTTGGGTCAGTCATGTATTTTCTCAACAGTGATACGTGGAACACATCATGATCTTTGGAGAGATTTGGAGGCATTTCCAAACGATAATCTATAGCACCAGTTTATTCTAGAATTTCAAAAGGTCCGATGTACCTGGGACCCAATTTAACTTTCTTAACGAAACATATAACTCTCTTCCATGGTGATTCCTTTAAGAAAACAAGATATCCTACCTAAAATTCCAAATCTATTCTTCAGTTATCGGCATAGCTCTTCTGCCAACTTTGAGCTTCTTTGATCTGGGTTTGGATTACCTTCACCTTTTTCATCATTTCCTCAACAAGTTCTGGGCTAGATGTTTTCTTCCACTAACATCATCCCAACAAGTTGGTGTGTGACATATTTTTCCATATAATGCTTCATATGGTGCCATATGAATGCTTGAATGGAAGCTATTGTTATAGGAAAATTATACCAAAGTTAAATATCGATCCCACATACCCTGAAATTCAAGTGAGTATGATCTCAAATTGTCTTCTACGGTTTGATTAGTTCATTCTGATTGTCCATCTATTTGAGGGTGGTAGGCAGTGCTCAAATGAAGTTCTATATCCATGGATTTCTAAAGACTTTTCCAGAATCTTGATGTAAAATGTGGATAACGATCAGAAAGAATCGATTATGATACTTCATGAAGTCTCACTACTTTATTAATATATAGTCTTTCTGGACTTTCAAGTGGTAAATCTTCACTGATAGTAGGAAAATGTGCGGACTTGGTAAGACGATCAACAATGAAACATATTGTGTTGTTGCTTCTAGGAGTCTTTGGTAGTCCCATGACAAATTCCATTGTGATATTATTCCATTTCCACTCAGGTATGTGAAGAGGTTGCAAGACACTTCCATGGTGTTGCCTTATAAATTTCACTTGTTGACAAACCATAAATCTTGACACAAAATCAGAAATCTCCTTCTTCATGTTTTCCCAGTAAAAATGTTTCTTCAAATCTCTATACATATTAGTGCTACCAGAGTGTGTAGAGAAATTGGAATTATGATAATCATCAAAAAATTCCCTTTTTAGATCAGGTATATATGGAACACAAAGTCTCTTCCCAAATTTCAAAATTCCATCATCATACACAAAGTCACTCAATCTCCCATCATTTAGATCTTTAATATTCATTTTAAACTCTTCATCATCAGTATGATAACTCTTTATCCTTTCTATTAAAGATAGTTTGGAAACCATTTGAAAAATTATTGATGTTTCACCTTCCATGGTTATTCCCATATCCATCTTTACTATATCTTGTAAAATGGGATCCCTTTCCATTCTCATCTTGTTCAGAACTCTATGATCATTTCTTTTCAAAGCATCTGCCACCTTATTTGCCTTCCTCGGGTGGTAGTGTGTGGTGAAATAATAATCCTTGAGTATTTCAAGCCATATCTTTTGCCTCATGTTGATTTATTTTTGTGAGAAAATATAATTCAAACTCTTGTGATCATTATATATCTCACATTTTTCACCAAAGAGATAATGTATCCATTTCTTCAAAGAAAATATTACAGCTGCTAACTCAAGATCATGTGTAGGATAGTTTTTCTAATGAATTTTTAGCTGTCGTGATGCATAGACAATAACCCTATCATTCTGTATAAGGACACAACCATGTCATTTCTTTGAAGCATCACTATATATAACAAACCAATCATTACCCGATAGTAGAGTAAAGATAGGGGCCTTGACTAATATTATCTTTAGTTCTTCAAAACATTCTTCACACTCTTTTTTCCAAACAAATTTAACCCCTTTATGTGTGAGCTTCGTTAATGGGTTAGCCAATTGGGCAATATTTTGGGCGAAAAGTCGATAATAACCTGCTAAACCAATAAAAATACATACCTCAGTTATAATCATTGGTGCTGGCCATTCATTGAGTGGTCCTGTCTTAGAAGGATCAACAATGATTCCATCCTTAGAGAAAATGTGGACATGAAAAAAATCTCTTGAATCCTAAATTCACACATTCTAAACATTCTATATAATTCATTTCTTCGAAGAGTCTTTAAGATAATTGCCAAGTGATTTTCATGATCATCATAGCTTTTGGAGTATACCAAGATATCATCAATAAATACCACTACAAATTCATCAAGATATTCCTTGAAAACTATGTTCACTAGTTCCATGAAAACAGAGGGTGCATTAGTCAGCCCAAAAGGAATTTCTGTAAACTTATAATGCATGTACCTGGTTTGAAATGTTATTTTCAGAATTTCTTCCTTCTTTAAACACAACTGATGATATACATATCGAATTTCAATATTTTAAATGTATTGAACTCAATGAAGCTGGTCAAATAAATCATCAATGCGAGGTAGGGGATACTTGTTCTTTATTGTTATAGCATTGATCTCCCTGTACTCAATGAAAAACCTCATAGATCCATCTTTCTTTTTATCAAAAAAATAGGGGCTCCCCATGGAGAGACACTAGGGTGAATAAAACCCTTATTACTCAATTCCTCTAGATGTTTCTTTACTTCCACTAGTACCACATTGGCCATTCTATAAGGGGTCTTGGATATGGGTCATGAACAATGAATTATGTCAATGGAAAACTCAATATCTCGTTCTGGAGGATGTCAAGGTAAATCCTCTGGAAAAACATCAACATATTTTGCACTATAAGTACTTCCTATATTTGAACAGTCCTTTACTCACCCACAGTTGTTTCATTCTTTTCCTACCCAATAATTGAATTTACTTGAGCGATTGGGCGTGGATCTAGATAAGAATTAGGGGGAGAAATTTCTGCTCTAAAGATAAGGTACTCCTTATCAAAATCAAAAATTGTAACCTCCTTCTTCTTAAAATAAATTTTCACATCATAGTCCGAAATCCAATCCATACCGAGGATTATATCAAATTCCATCATGGGTATGATGATGAGATCAGCAGATAAATAACGTTTATATGCCTTAATGGGAACTGATTCACAAAACATTGTTGCAATCATACTTCCCTCAAGTGTTATGACAGACAAATCCCTTGTTAAATCAAATTGGAAATATCTAATCTTTTTAGGAAACTGGGAAGATATGAAATAATTTGATGATCCATAATCAAATAAAGCATTGGCTAAACTTGAGGAAACCATTAGATTACCTACCACCATATCTTTTGGAGCTTCAACTTTAGCAGTAATGATCACATAAGCTTGTCCTTAATCCCTTGTCCTTTTCTGAGGTGAGTTTCCCTAATGCTTAGGAAATTCATTTGCATAATGTCCCATCTCCTTGATATTGTAGTATTGAAAATCAATAGATTCTTTCTTCCCCTTAGAATCACAATATTAGTGTCCTTTTTCACCACAGTTGTAACAGACTCCCATTCCATTCAAGCAAGTTCTGGGGTTTTTCTTCAAAAATTTACTGTAGTATGGATATTTAACTTTTCCCTTCTTCCCCTTATTTCCATTTCCATAGTGATCAGCATATCTCATCTTCTATTTCTTTTTTTAAAGTCGTAAGACTTATAGAATTTCTTTTCTGTCTTCATAGCGCATGAAACATTATCTACATATGACGAGAAGGATTGTGAGAATAATGATCGATGGAGAAATGGTTTTAACAAATCAATGAAATGAGCAATCTTACTTCTTGGGTTACGTATATAATCTGCAGCATGACTTTCTAACCTTGTAATCTCAGACTCATACTTTGCAATATTCTCGTCCTCCTTTTGCCTCACACTTAGAAATTGTCATTCCATATCCGTTCGATGGTCATGAGGAAAGTATTTTTCTAAGAAAATCTCTTTAATATCCCTCCTTTAAATATTTTATACTTCATCATGTTCCTTCGTGTTTTGAATCAATGAACACTATTGATCAACATCTCCAGTGAGCCGGTAAACTGCCATGAAAACTTTTTCCCTTTTTCTACTCTCCAAGGTGTGGAATAATTTCTATAATCAATTTATCCATTTCTCAGCTACTAGTGTATTTGTACCGCCATTTAATGTTGGTGGTTATTGCCTCATGAAGCGATCTAACATTGATCCTCCACAATGTGGATCATGGTGCTACATATGGGTAAGGTTATTATTCATAACCTGAGTGAGTTGTCGCAGTATGGTGGGTAGCTGATCAGCACTAGCTACATCAACAACTCCACTATAATTATCTAGAGTAGGAGGGATATCCCTATATGGAGTGTGTGCATTGATACAGTTTCCATTCCTTCCACTAGGTTCCATTTCTAAACAATGGCATAAACTAGATTAGTTTATGAATCGCAATACATAAATCCAATCTTGTAAAACACTAAACATAAATAGAACAGTATATGGATATAATCCATAATCATAAAAATGTTTTCATTGAGGAATTTATATACTAATAAGCCCTTCATGATGGTTTTTAAATTAAATGACAATTATCCTAAGCATATCTCCCAGAAGTTTCGTAACAAAAAGTGTAGCAAGGCACGTTGTCGTGCACTACTTCCGGTTCGAGTCTAGCTCAAAGCAGTGTTTTCGGGTTTTTCCCCTAGGTATATCTGTGCCGCAGCTGCCTCTACCTGCTCATATCCAAACAGAGATGTATTTCTTGGAAAACTCACAAAATCTCTATTATACCAAAATTCTAGGAAGTTCTTCAATACTAATCCTCAAATTCTATCTTAGGGCAATGTGCTCTAATCAGAGTTTATCTAAATTTAGTTTTAAATTTTTTTACTAAACTTCCTCTGATACCAACTGTAACGCCCCGACCCCAGAAGCCCAGAGTCTGTGAATTATTACGTATCGTTGGCATGATCACAAAAGATCAAGTCTCAAAGGACAAATTAGTTTAGTACCCTTGGAAAAAGTAAATACATTCATAAGTTTTACATTACAACATAAAATGAAAAACTACAACAACATGGTTCCATAGGCAACACTAATATACCATATACTATCCCTATAGGTCATTCATAATATACTTCATCACAACCTGGGAAAAATAAAACATAGAAAGGGGCGAGCTTAGAAGCTTAGTAAGGATAACAATTTAGCAGAAACATTTGAAAATAAGCATAAAAATTTATTACAATGTATAAAACTAAAACAAAATCCTTTTCAACATAAACATCATCATAATATGGAAAATATAAATCAAAATAATTCTATTTACTTACTCACATGAATATTCTACTAGTCAAATAATCACATGAAATATTAGTATCCACTTTCATAATGATGGAATGCATAATGCTAGACATCATAACCACATTGTCAAGGCCTTGTGCTAAGACTACCAATAAGATTTTTTCAAGCCCTTGTTCCAAGACACTAGTTTTTCTCATGAGACATACCACTGCATCAAGGAGCTATAGCAGGATCCACCCATCAGTTTCTAAGTCCAATGCATTCCTCATATGAACAGGTTTAAACATAACATAAACATTCATATTAAAACTAGCATACGAAATGTCAATACTCTCTCCGTAAACCATGAATGGTATAAATAATAACACATCCACAGTCAAACATATAAATAATCCTTCAATACAATAACAAAGTTTTGTATCATAATAAATTAATTTCAAATAAGCTTAATATCCATCAAAGTATGTTGACATAAATGAAATCATAACAATTTAATAGAAATATCTCTTTCTTGAAGTCATTTGAAAGTCACATAATTAGAAAATTAAAAATTTACATTGAATTTTTTTTATTATCTTTTATGGGAATATTCAACAATTTTATAATGGTGGAAAATAGCCACACCCTCCGTAAAAGTTAAAAAAGGCATGCTTACATTAATTTTATGTAAAAGGTTAATAAGGACCTTGTTTGAAAAATGACAGAAATATTCCTTTATAAACATCTTATAAAAGTCAAAAAAGGGTATAAATTACTTTAACCCATAGTCTATAAAATATTAATAATGTTTTTAAATACATTTTTATGAAAAATGTACGTGGATGATAAAGAGGTCCCAGTAGACAATTACATATAAACAACCTCAGATAATGAAGAGATTGTGAAATAAACCTTTACCTTGTACTTTTCCTTGATCGAGGGTAGGTTAAACTCTTTTATAATGGTGAAATAATTGTGATTAAATTATTCAAGAATCATATTCATTAATATGATATCATATAATATCTTTTAACATTTCTTTGTAAATAATATCTTAGTATTATCATCGTTTCGGGTGTTAACAAATTCATTTTCCTTTAAATTCATTGTTTAGTAAGTAATTTTTGTTATAGATAGGATTTATCTTTTTCATATTCAGACTGATATTATGTATTTAAACATAATTTTTATTCATCTAATGAAAATTAGTCTTGAATGGATACGAGGGGGAAGGAATCTCATCATGTTCGTGGAGACGGTAATCCGTACGTACGCACGAGCAACAATATCATTCTTTTTTTATATTGAAATAACATATAATTGGATGGTATATCATATATAATGAATCATTATCACGTTATATTTATTACTTAAATCAATTACAAATCAATATTATACCCATCCAAATAATAATGTATTGAATAACGATTACACCCCCGACGTGGAGACAGTAAGCCGTACGTACACACGTATGGTGACATGTCATTAAAAGGATGGGTAGAATAAGGAATATGTTTGTAACATATTTATAATAACATAAAATTATATAGAATATACTGGAGTTATTCTTTTAGAATGGAATCAACAAAAAATAGGAAGTGGTAGAAGAAAAGAACATGAAAGAGGTGATGAAATACATACCTCTTCTTTGGGTTGTTCCTTTTTATTTGATCAAAAGGGATCCTTAGGTTGGCATTATTAATAAATTAAGGACTTTATAATGAAGGTAGGATAGTTGATAGGGTATTTGGGTAGATTTTGGACGATCAAAATGGCTTTGAAGGAATGAATTAGAGATAAGGGGGAGTTCCCTTTTATAAGAGGGGTGAGGGGCACCTTAGAAAAAGCTAGAAATATTATTTTATAATAAAATAATTTTCCGTCTCAAATGGCACCAAAATTAGTTATTTAAAGGATACGGTCGGTATGGGTCTAAAACCACTCAAACAATAGGTTTTTGACAGGTATGGGTCACTATATTAACTTTATCATCTAGATTTAACTCTTAGTAAAATAGTTTGACATTTACCATGTCTCTCTGTATATTTATATTATATGGTTAATAAACATAATATAAAATTCCAAGTGAACCCCAGTGGTTTCATTAATGATAAAACTATAATTATATAAGTCTTTTTTATAGACATTATATTTTTAAGAATAGAATATTAACAAATAATATAATATTTGTTTTAAAAACTCCTTTATGACAATTTTGACACTATTTGGTGTTTTGTTTTGGCTAAATTCATAACAGAATTATTAATTCTAAATAAATTAATCTAACCAACCCTAATATGCCATAGTAACCTATAGAATTAGTGGAATTCATAAAATGTCTCAAATTACATTTATTTGGATATTTATAATATCAATTATTTTAAAAATGGTTTAGTTATTAAACATTGATTTTAACTCTTTTAACTCTTCTTTGAATTAAATAATAATAAATGTCCTAATCTAATCCAAGTGGACCTAAAGGATCATATTTTATTCCTAAGGTTGTTTATGGTCTAATTAAACTAAACCAATAGAATTAGGACATGTTTTAGGGTAATAATAATATCATTTTTACCCTTAATTACAATATTTACTTTTAACCGTGGTAAATAAAAGTAAAAAATTACTATTCAAAAAACAATTATTTTTGACTTATTGAACCACATTTTACTTACTAATATCAACTGCGTCTCCCAGATTATTGAAATTCCACTCATATAAGCGGTAAAATTATGTTTTATGTGAATTCGTAAATTCTCCTAGGAGGTGGGTAAAAGACGGTGAAAAGTTCAATAAATTTTTTATATATCTAAAATTATTATAAACTGGCTCCAATGAATTAAATTGAACTTATATAAATATAATGTTTATATTTTGACCTAAAATAAATTTAATTAAAATAAATAATTATTTAAATGAAATTTTTGTTTTAAACAATAACTCGGTGTTTTTCACTATTCATCAAAAATTTAAAGTCTTCAGAAAAATACCAAATATTCACCATAATCTAATTTCGATATTATGAATCCAAAAATTAAGTTCATTTTGAAAGATAAAATTTATAAAATTTCAAAAAAGTGTTTATTACTATTCATAATGGCTAGTTTTATTGGTTGTGGTGTGTTAGAACTCGGATTTGCGTAGAACACACGCTATTGTATTATTCAATAAGAAACGTACCGTGGAAGCTTGGAGTGTTACATGTGATCACTATTCAACAACTATATTATCAATGGTAAAGATACATAATGTTAATTTAAATACAATTTTATATAACAAAACAAGTAGAGTGCATGTGTTTTTTATATCTATTTTACAAAATAAGACATTTCATAAAATTAATGAGGGTAATTTCTTTTAAAATAGTTTACTTCGTTACATTCACCCCCCTTAAAAACTTTCTCCCTGAAAAATTTCATTTCCCAAATTAAGATAGATTAGGGTAACTTCGTTTATCACCTCCTATGGTTCCCATTTTTCTTCTTCAGATTTGAGGTTTATCCACAACACTATTACCAAGTTAGTTGTTTTATTCCGTGGAACATTGTCTCTACAATATAGGATATTAAATGGCTTATCCTCATAAGATATGGCATTATCCAATGGAATAGCCTTTTGATTTAGTACATGATAAGGGTCTAGTATTTAATTTCTCAAGAGGGATAAATTGAATACATCATATGCTTGAGATATGTTAGGTGGTATTTCTATTCGGTAGGCCACTACTCTGATACGATCAAGGATGCCATTGGGGACAATGTATCTTGGACTAATATTTCCCATCTTATCAAGTCCCATCACTTTATTCCATGGGGATATTAGCAGGAATACCATGTCTCCAGCATCAAACTCTAGGTCTTTTCGACGATTGTCAGCATAACTTTTCTGTCAAATCTGAGCAGCATTTTTGTGCTATTGAATGGTATTAACCTTATCCACCATTTTCTCAACCATTTCAGGACCTAGAAATTTTCATTCCCCAAATTCATCCTAGAATGTAGTTGTTATACACCTCTTCCCATAAATAGATTCATAGGTATACATTTGGATTCCTGAGTGGAAACTGTTATTTTTAGAGAACTTAAGTAGAGGAAGATGGTGATCCCATCCTCCTTTGTTGTCCATTGAGAATGCACTCAACATTTACTCAAATATCAGGATAGTCTGCTCAGATTGGCCATCAGTTTGAGGGTGATAGGTTATGCTTAAGTTTAACTCAGTATTCATACAATATTAGAGACTCTTCCAGAACTTAGAGGTGAATCATGGATCTCGATCAGATACAATCGATAGTGGTACAACTTTCAGCCTCACTAATTCTCATATGTATATCCATTCAATATGATACAATGATAATTGCTCTATAATTTCAATGAAATGTGAATCCTTTATAAGATGACACGCCAAAAACCATATATCATTGTTTTCTCTATATTTATTAGGAATACCAGAGACAAATTCCATGGTGATGTTCTCCCATTTTCATGTAGGTATGGGTAATGGTTGCATCATCCCCTTATGTTTATTCCTTTTCTCCTTCACTTGCAGACATATGATACATCTTGATGTATATACTATGATATAATTATTCAGATTTTCCCACCAATAGTGGTCTCGAATATCTCGATACATCTTTGTGCTTATAGGGTGGGTAGAGACGGTTGAGCTATGTGCATCATCCAATAAATCCTTCTTTAACTCAGGATTTGATTGTACACATAATCTTGGCCCAAATCATACAACACCATATTTAATATCATTGAACTCCATGGATTTACCTTTTCTAATAGTTTTCACTTTCTTCGTAATTCTCACATCATCTCTTTGAGCATCCTTTAACCACTCTATAAGAGATGTTTTAGTAATCATTTTTGAAAGGATTGATGATGTTTCTCACTTTATGATTCCCATGTACACCCTCTTAAAGTCTAATAATATGGAATCCTTCTCAATTATCATCAATTAAATATTTATTGGATCCTTTCTACTTAGAGCATCTTCCACCTTATTTTCTTACCACAGATGGTAGTGAATTGATAATTCATAGTCTTTGATCAGCTCTAACTATCTTCATTGGTGTATATTAAACTCTTTCTATGTGAATATATAATTGATGATTTTTTATTCGTATATATTTCAAAATTCTGCCTCAAGAGGTAATTTCACTGAATTTTCAAAGTGAATATCATTTCATCCAACTCCATATCATTATCTGGATAGTTCATCTCATGAACATTCAACTAACATGAAGCATAGGCAATGACTGTCATTTTGAATCAACACACAGCCAAGGCCCTTCTTCAATGTTTCACTAAATACCACAAAAATCTATTCAATTATGCGGAGTGTGAGTACAGGCACAGTTATATTCCTCCCTTTCAATTCTTCTAATATCTCTTTGAATTCATCATTCTAAGCAAACTTGACTCCCTGTTGAGTTAGCTTGGTTATAATATTGTAAAATCATGAGAAATTTCTGAAAAATCTCTAATAATACCTGATTAATACAATGAAACTATAGATATCGTTCATAGATGTTGGACATGACCATATTTCAATTGATTCAGTCTTTGAAGGTTCCAAATATATCCCATTTCATGGGATGATATGACTCAAGAGAGAGAGGTACTTCAACCAGAACTCCAATTTGATGTACTTTGCATTATGATTTTCCTTTCGCAATGTCTTTAGAACAGCAATTAAATAATTCACATTCTATTTATTACTTTTGGAGTTTATTAGAATATAATCAATAAAGACTGCCACAATTTTTGTGAGGTAATCTCTAAAGACTCCATTCATCATGTCCATGAATATTGTTGGATAATTAGTGAGTTTGAATGGCATCACTATGGACTCATAATGCTCATACCTTGTACAAAAAGTAGTCTTCGGTATATCCTCCTTCTTAAACCTTACATGTTAATTTCCTGACTGTAGATCCACCTTGGAGAAGTATTTTTCTCCACGTCATTGACAAAACAAGTCATCAATTCAGGTAAAATGGTACTAGTTCTTTATCATGATTTTTTGAGCTCACGATAATCAATGCAAAGGCGCATTGACCCATACTTCTCTTTGAAAAAGAGGACTAGTGAACCCCATGGTAAAGCACTTGGGCGTAAAACCCTTTATATTGATCATACTACAGTTGTTTCTTTATATCCTCAAGTTCCATAGTAGCCATTCTATATGGATTCTTGGATATTAGAAACACCCATTGTATAAGATAAATTGATAATTCAACATCTATTCTAGGAGGAAGGCCAGAAAAATCATCGGGGAACACATCCGGGAATTCCATCAATATGGGAATGCCTTCGAGGATGGTTCCTTCCTTAAACTCGATCATCTGAGCAAGATACTCATGCTCATATGGAAATAATACCCATGATTTGAATGATGGATCTAATGAAAATTCATCATCCTCCTTACACTTGTATAAAATCAACGGTCGCTTCACCATACGAAGAGTGGTTTTCCTCTAATGGGACTTTATGTTAGCTCTATATAGGTAAAGTTTATCCATGCCTAGAATTGCATAATATTCCACCAAGGGAAGTATGAAAAGGTTATTCGGGAATTTCAAGACACAAATTGTGACAAGGGAGAAGTTATATACATGGGATTCTATAATTGCCCCATTTTTCATTTTCACTAACATCTCTACTTAGATTATTTGTGGGGGTATTTGGATTGTTCTACTAAACTTATGAGATATAAAAGAATTTTTATAACTAGAATCCAAAATTACATTTTCTATTCTAGATCGAATAACTAGCGTACCTATCACCAATTTATTTTCGGGATGCACTTTTGTGGTTGTAATGGAAAAATCTCTCCCTTACTGCCTAAGAGTTTGTTGTTTCCTCTAAAAACCCTTGGCTTAGTGCAATGGTTTGAGAAATTTCATGGTTCCTTGTAGTGGTAGCAATAAAAAATGTTCTAAGGTTTTATCGGTGCATTCCTTTCCTTTATCACAATAGTTGGTTTTTCTTTCCAGCAATCACTGGCTAGGTGCCCTTCCTTCCCACACCTAAATCATTTCCTTTCCCCCATTTGGAAATTTCTAGGGTGCTTCTTTCTGCACCTTTTTCAAGTGGTATGTTGAAATATCTTGGAATCGTTAGATCTCTCTATTGGACCACCCTAATTTTAATCCACCATCTTCTTCTTTTCCACATGATACACATAATATTCTCTGATCTCTATTTCGACTTTGAGTGAACATCGGACAATTTATTCATATCTATCAAATTCATAGATCTCTAGGGCTTTCCATAGGCCAGGTTTTAGCCCACCAAAGAAATAGTGAACCCTATATTCGGGGGTAACAAAAATGATAGAGGCATGTCCTGAAAGGCTGTTTAATTTTTCCTTATACAGTCTCATGGATTCATCAAATTTTTTCATGAGGGAAAGGAAGTCCCCTTCCATCTTATGTAAGAGGGTAAGAGGAAAATATTTATTGAAAAACATTTTCCATGAATCCTTTCATCCCATCACCTTAATATATTCCTTAGGCTTTTAATTTTTTTATCAATATCCATCATGGATCAGCTTCACCATCCATATGATAAGAATGTATAAGAACGTTCACTTTTTCTGAGCATTGAATAAAGGACAAGATATTTTCAACGGAGTTGATCCATTTTTCGGTGATTGAGGGATCAGATGATATATTTAAATTATGAGGAATTTATATCACGACGCTCTCGATTAAGACTTGTTATTTATTAGGGGGTTGTCTTTCCTCTTGATCCTGGTTTCTATTCAAAACATGAGTTAACTGAGAGAGTATTGTGAAACAGTTATTGATTCCTACTCCGATCAGATTGGGTATCTCATTAGTGCAGTCATTACATTGATCTTCACATCATTTGTTAGCTCGATTCCACCTATTAACATCCATTTTCTAGAATAAATGGAAAATTAGGGTAATTATTTTAAACTACTAAACACATAAATGGAAATCCAATGATACTAAAGGGATAACTTATTAATTATATTCATTTTCTTAACATATGAATTTCTAGGATTCAATCTAATTTATACATGATCTATTTCATAATGTATATTCTTATGGGCTCTCGTTTTTGTTCCCTTTTTAATGATTCATACTAACAATATGAATTTACCAAATAATATCCCCTTGAGTGTCAAACTAGGAGTGAATTAAGGCCCATTTTCGTGCACCAATTCCAATTTGATTCTAGATCAAAGTGGTGTTTTCGTGTTTTACCCCTAGATACATTTGTGACAAAGCCACATTAACTTGTTCATATTCGTATAGAGATTTATTTTCTTAATAAATAACTTCCTCTATAATTACCAAGATTTATGTATGTTTTTATTATACGTAGTCAAATACCTAAGGGTTTCACTAGAGTTTTCTAATCCTAATCCCAAAAATAACTAAATTTTTCTCTGATACCAACTATAAATACATAAAATACAAACTGAAAGATCGATAAGTCTAGTTTCTTTGTGAATTAGTCACATTACATATAAACTTGAAATAATAAATATCACATCTTTATTGATAAATTCATTTATATGACCACAACATTCCTTCTTACATAACATTTCATGGGATAACCTGAGGATTTACAAAGAAAGGGGTGAGATATAAAGCCCCATAATAGAATAAACATTAAATAAAATGAGGAAGACAATAAATGTTAGACAATAGTCATATCAATGGATCTTAAAAGAAACGCGAACATAATGGCATGACATAACATGATAATCATAACATGGAAATGTGGAATCATCTTAAAACATTGCATCATAGGTCAATGATAAACATACAAGATATCATAGTGGACCAAGTCCCATAATGTAATTTGGTAAACCATTTTTCTGATATGTCATATAATGATACTTAACATTACCCAATGCATTGGATCTTAATATAAATTTGGGCGCACCATCAATTTCATTTTATTCTCATGCTTAAGTGTGACATATATATCATAAAACATGGATTAATTCATCATCATAATTTATTCCAAGTTAAATGGGTGTGGAATAAATACATTTAAGTCATCAAAAAAAATTTATATGTGTATAAATGTGGACACCCTTGATAGGTAATGGGTATGGTATTCACTACACAATTGTTTTGGAATGGAAATTCACAGTACAATTTCATCAGCCTAACATTGTGACATAAAAATTCATAAAAAGGGTTGATAAGAGGAAATGGGGTTTTAATTATAAATAGATGATATTTAAGTTAATATTGTCATATAAATACATGTCCCATCATAATAAATTTTGAAATATAAGGGGTAACATAATAAACAAACGTGAAGAAAGAAGAGAAATGGAAAAACATTTATAAAATTTCACCATGGTAACTGGTGTACATGGGAGGGATTAATGGGAGAGAAAGGGGTCTCACTTCATTCAAAAATAATAAGGGAAGTATGTGGTAGGTTCAAAAAGAAACCCATTCATTTTTATTTAAAATAAAATTGTGTAACGATATAAGGAAACTTGCATAAAATGAGAAAGAAAGGAACCCTTACTTGAGTGTGTGACTTAAAAAGTTTGAAGAGGGGATTATTGAGTGCTTGGGGCACCTTTGGAGGATTCTAGTGATGGTATTATAGATTAAGGATGTGTACCATGTATTTCGAGTGAATTGAAGTGGGATTTTGGGTGTGTTTATATAGGAAATGAGAGTGGAATTCTTTAATATTTCACAATCATAGGTTTTGGAATCTATATAGTTAAATATTAAAAACCCCAATCCACACGATGGATTTTCCCATTTTTTTTCCAAATAAGAGTGGAAAAAATTATGTTATAAGTACAAGGACTGAAGATATTAAATAATTATCCTTGCTTATGTGGAGGTGAGTGACATTATTGAAGAAATTAATTTTAAATCATAAAATATATTATACATTTTTGATGATTCACTAAGGCTTTATAAAATTATCCAAAAAATAAAAAATAACATTATTTTAAAGTTAAAACAGATATTTTTCCGAATATGTCTTTTATAGTGATTATTACATCACTATTGGGTCATTATGATGTCATAAAATACCGTATATATTTATATGGGTTTTAATTTTTACCAAAAAATTTGGCTATCACAAAAAATTATGAAAAATTAATTGTTGGATATTTTCAACACCCAAATTTTAAAAATAATATTCATTTTATCTATATATTTTTTCTAAATATATGAATTTTTACTATTAAAATGAAAACCAACATTTATTGAAAATCGACTCGTTTTGACAAAAAAGAATTCAAACCGTAATAAATATTACCATTGACTTCATAAAAATTATATGATAATATATATTTAATAAATCTAATTAAATGGTAATATTTTATTAAAATATTATTTAATTCAAAAACTCATTAATTCAACAAAAAAATTTATTAATTGTTTTTGAATATTAACCAAATTTACTATTTGTGCTTTAAAATCATTTACAAATTAACAATAATAGAATGAAATTATATTCATTATTCTATAAAATAATAATATACATAACCATAATTAAAGGGTCTTGATACATGTCCCATTATTACAAGATAATATGCTCTAAGAATAAGGGGTGCAATGGTGGATCTTTCGAGGGGTCATTCAATGATCATGGTTTGGGTCACGATCTCAATGAACAAGAAATTCAAAAATAAATGGTTTCGCTCATTCTTATGTTATGGGATCTCATCTTGAGATTGGTCTAGCACAGTGCCAAGAAATGCTACCTCCATTGGAAGCTCCAATAAATGGGCTTCATAGGGAACAATCCTAGTGATTGAGGTCATCACCTCCTTTTCACTGTCAAAATGATTGGTTAAACCCATATATATATACTAGTGATGTGATCACTCTTAATTGGCTATATTATCAATGATAAATATACTTAACTTTCATATAAATCCAACTAGATATAATAAAACAAATGGGGTGCATGTGTTTTATATATCCATTTTACAAAATAAGACATTTAATTAAATAAAAAAAGTAAATTTCATCTATAACAGTTCAGGTTGTCACAATACCCATCTATCTCATTCGGTAAGATAAATACCACTAAGGACTTAACTATTTCAATTTTTGAGATATGAAATTTATGCTGAAAGATAAACGGGATATTAACAGTATAAAGGAAGGGCATAAGGTATAAATTTATGGTATGAATTATTTTATAATTTTCAATGTATGAATGATGATTTATTTGATATTGACATATCATAAGGAAATATTTTATAAGATGAAAAAACTAAAGGTTTAAGAAAGAGGATGAAAAAATTATTTTATAATCATTTATATTATGATATACTCTAAATATTATAATAATTATAAAAAATAATAATGTTGATTTTATTTTAAAAATTTGGAAACATATATCATATGGAATCAATAACCTTGAAATGTGGTGTAGTGAAAAGGTGATAATTTTTAAATATTATCATTTAAGTACATATTTTAAAGGGATAAATAAAAAATTGAGTTAATATGTTCTTGATGATAGTCAATTAAGATAATTTGATTTCTTATAAAACTGATTTGTCTAGAAAAAACACAAATCATTGCATCCAGTAAGACCATCGGGTATGTTCCCACAACTGAAGCGATACAAGGGTTCCCTGACTACCATTGTCCTACGCGATTTCCTAGTTATTATTACATTAAAAATAAATATTAATTTCATTTTGGGGGCATATTTTTTATTGTACAGATTACTATGGTACTAAAAGATGATATAGTGATTATGTGATTAAATTTGTTTAAAAAAAAACTAACTATATTTTTAGGAATCTTTATATGATTAAGGTAAATATAATTTTATGGGATTTTATTTGAGTATTAAAGGTTAAAATATCATTTAGAATAATATATTATTTTAATTTGTATTTATGAAGATTCTGGTTATTTATGGAAATTATTAGCATATATTGGAGATCATATGGTTATATCATATACATTTTTTATACGAGTCTTTATGAATGATTGATGTTATTTAGATATAGATATAAAATTTATTATGGAAGAATATGTGATTAATTAATTATATTATTTAAGTTTCAATATTTTTCAGAAACATTTCAATGAAATTTAATTGTATTTATATATGGAATGATATTTGTTGAAGCTTTAGTGATACAGTTGATTTTTGAGATAAATGTAATATTTATTTTTATAAAGGGTTATTAGATTTGAGAACTATCATACCCAGTTCTATCCATTTTTATTTTGGATAATTTATAAAGAAAAGTTTTATATATTGTTATATTTCTATGGAAGTATATTATCCAATGAAATATTATTTTAGTGATTTATAAATAAAAAAATTTATCAGGAATAATAACCTTTTGGTAAAAAAATATGAGATTATTGTGGAAATTAATTAAAGGATAAAATTATATATGTCAAGTAATGATGTTTTCCTTATATTTTTAGTCAATATAGTAAGGAATTCCTAAACTCTATGAAAAATATCAAAAAAAAATTATACAATTACTTTCTCTTCCAATGAATTGATGGTCTTTTTCATAAAACAATAATTTATGGTTTTTTATCTTTTAATTTCTCATGATCATTCACTTTTTAATGATCAATGATCCCCATAAATCTCTCAAATTGTTTAGACATTATGATTTTATTTTATTTCCTTATTTTAATTCCCATAAATTTTTTCCTATTTATACACCTAGTCACATGTTATTCCATATGACCTACATATTTCCCTTTCCCACTGTTCAAAAAAAAATTATTAACCCTTTTTATGATGTGGGATTTCAACTAGGGTATTTTAGAATATAAAAATACTTGAATACCAAGATCAAGTTAAAGTTTCAAGAAAAAAATTTATTAAAGGGGACAATGTAATACACCAATATTTTAAAATTAATACTATGTTTGATAATGTATATGACATGCAAGACAAAGCCTAAATAATAAATGTAATATTACTAATTAAATATGACCTTTATAACCTATATATTAAATTAATAGGTATGAATAAAATTAAAAGTTTTATAAATTATATACAAAGTTACTAATCAATAAAAATTTATTTATTAATTCGTATTAATTAAGGCTCAATTTTTAATAAATATCATTATGTTCATAAAAAATATGTCTTCTTCAAAAGTAGTTTTAATTTCTTTTTATGAGAAAATATAATAATTATTTTTTGAAACATTGATAAAGTTTTTCTGATAAAATGGATTCTAATTTTTAAATCAAAATATTAAAACAATCTTATGATGAAATTTTAATATTTTTCAGAAATGTTTGATCTTTCAATATATAGTGAAAAAACTCATTCTTATTGAAAATGGTATATTCATTTAAAATATTTTTAAGTAAAATTCTATTTGGGATTATTTTTAACATTTAATTACTTCTTATTGATTTAAAATAATATAATTATAGTATTTTTAAATACTTTTATACTATAATTTAGAATAGAAACCTTTTTATACATAAAAGATCATTTTTATTAAAAGTTGTTTCTAATTATGTTTTGTTGGATTATTTTTAAATTCAATTAGAAATATTATGTATCATAAATAATAAAATATAGATTCAATTTTTTTAATTAGGTGTTCAAAATTTTCTAAATAGGTCGATTTTATTTTTAGCCATTATGATTAGTAAACATATTAAATTTTGTATCCATGGTAAAGGTAATATTTTTTAATTAAGGGTATAAATAATGTAATAATGACTATAAAGTAACCCTAACAATTTCCTTGATTTTATGATATGGGTATATTTCATCCCGAATCATCAAAATTTATAATTTTTGACCTTTTCTATATATACGTGATTTTGACCCCTATAATATTTTATGTAAAGAAAAGTAAATAAATTTCATTCTCCTTATTTTATTATCTTTAAATTTTGGATGTTGAGATAAAAAGAATATATTTTTGGTTATAAATATTATTTTATAATATAAATTATTTTTATTTATCATCGTAATTTATTTCTAATTTTCAGTGATGAAATAATTACCTTAAATATCTACTCAACACCAATTCAGTGTTTATTCAATTTATAGAAACTAAAATAAATTACCTTAAAATAACTAAAGTAATATAATTTGAATGAATATTAATTTTACACATTTTTACTAAATATAAATTACAAATTATATAGTTTTTAATGAAATATATTAAAATTCCATTGTTTTTTTGTACTTTTAAAAGTCAAATTAAATGAATAGTTCCAAAATTGATGTTACTGTTATTTTATAATAAATAGTATTTTATTATAGGATTTAAAACTAAAAAAATCCTATGTTAGCCCAATTTATTAGTATATGATTTAAAATTTCATACATAGTCAATTAATGGTAAAACATTTCTTTTATAGTAACTATATTATCCCCAAAAGAGTAAAAACATAGTTATCACCATAATTGTAAAAAGGTTTAAAGGATGGTTAAAACAAATAGATAAGGGTAAAAATATAATATAACCATATAAAGATTTTATTATATAAGAATATTAAGTATAATAACCATATTAACTTCAAATATTATCAATTTTGATCCTTTTTAATTTTAAAATTAATTTATATTAATTTAATACATCACGATATTCTAAGAGTACCCCTCCCCTATCTTATAAAAGGTTACCTCTACTTATCTTTTATTAACAATTAAAATAAATTTTTTTCATCCAATACCAAAAAAATATATTCCTTCAATCTATTCTCATTTCCCAGAGTCTTTGGTTTTATCATAAAACCAATATATAAAATCTTTTGGGTGTAATCATTAAGAGGTTGTTCGAAGATGATGAATAGTTCTTTAATCAACTGTTTTTATTTTATTTCTTGATATACCACCTTAAATTTTTTTTAAAAATATTGAAATAATAAAACAAATATATTATATAAACTTATATTATATTATGTATATTTCCTAACATATATTCATCTTCTCTTCCATCAAATAGGAAATGAAACCATCATTCGTGTGTATAGCGGACAACTGCCTCATAGACCAATATAATTCATTTTCCATCACCTCTTCTTATGTATGTTTGTAATGATGTAAATAATTTATATATATGACATTAATTACATATCTATAATTATATAGATATATTATATCTTTTAATTTATTATCTATCTATTCACTAAAAATAAAAACGTTGTTCATGAAAACATATGGACTACCACCTGCACAAAGCGATTTGATTGGGTTTTTATCATCACATCACATTGATGATATATATAAGTATATTTATAGAAATAATATTTTATTTAATATATGATTATAATTATATGATTATAAAATAATTCTTACATGCTTTCCATGGTAATCATTGAAAAATTGAAACATTACTCGTGCATATGTACAACCTATCATCTCCATGATTATAACATAGTTCATTTTTCATAACTATATTTCATTATTGAATATAAAAATAAAAATTATGTATTAAAATTATAATTATTTAATTATTATTATTTTATATATTTTTAAATAATGACCTCTTTGACCATAGTAAACCTACCGAAGTCATTTTGGACATAGGAGCTGAATATCATCAAAATTTATGACATGAACATAATTGAATAAGTAATTTATTATAACCTGATAAAATGAAAAATAAAATTGAAAAAAATTCTTGAGAAATAAAAAATTTAATATAATTATATTATTCAGTAATATAAATAAATTATTTGATGATTCAGACTCAAGGTAAGGGTATTTCTTTTGAAAATGTTATTTTATTGTTTCCCTTATAACAATTTTTATCCCATATCTATAATTTTATAATTAATTTATAGATATGTATATATTTACAAAAATTAATTATAAAAGAAAATTATATGTATATTTTTACTGCCATTCAAATTTCTTCAAAATGGATCTTTTTATGTATTTTATATGGAATGTTTTTATTTTCTTTATAAAAGAAAAAACTAAATTTTATATATTAACATATATTTAAACAACAACATGTCCCACCACTATAACCATTATTTTATATTTAAATTCCTTTAAAAACGTCCATGATTTCAACAAATAATAAACATCCTACCCAATGTTTTGGTTACTTTAAAAAAATTAAATTTAATGGATATTTCAATATCCAAAAAAAATCTTAAGGGTGCAAAGAATATTTTGAAAACTGAAAGCTTTCATGTGTTATGAATGTTTTGTAGTTATTGTGAATTTTTTATGATGATGGGTGACTCCATTACAAATTATTTGTTAGTAGGTCTATGATATCGGTTAAATTTATAGGATAAGATATATGATTGGAAGTTAACCATGAGGTTTTTTCCAAATCTAACCCTAATGTTATTTCCAGGCATAATTTTGATGGTTATTCCAAGTGTAATCTTGATGGTTATTCCATGTGTAACTATAATTATTACAATATTTTAAACTATGAAGGTTACTCTATATGTAATATTCATATGAAAATTATTCCTTATGTTACCTATATCAATAATTAATTCATTCTATGGTTTTATGGAAATATTATGATTTATAAAGGTAAGTTAATGAGTTTATGTTTAAAGAAATGTATTTGATATTTATTAATGGTGAAAATTATAACATTGTGAAAAATAACTCATGGATTTATCCTTATTTGAAATAAACCGTTAAGATTATTATTTTTTCTTTTATATTTAAAAATAAATGATTTATGAAAATATTTTGGAATAGAAGTTGATTTTTGTGTAAGAAAATACTTATTTTGATCCCAAAGATTATTTTTTTAAAAGGAAAAATTTTATGAGTATCAATGGACTAACAGTTTTCTTTATTACATTTTAGGTCCCTTATTGATATTTTTTTCTCGTACCAAATTTTTTAAAATTATTTTCATTGGGTTATAAGGATGATTAACCATAAATATCAGGTTAGGGTGAAAATTTTGAATATATGTTATGAAAAGGAAAAACAATTTCTACAAGATTTTTGTGGGAAAAATGGATACTTATTGGGAGTTTCAAATTTGTAATGTAAAAATTTTTTTTTAAGGGTGATGACCGAATTATATAAAACTCTAAATATAAAATATATTTGATAATGTAATGAAATGAATTATTTTCTAGATATACATAAATATGTATTGTTTAAGGCTGGTTTATTACACATAATTAAGGTAACAGAAATAATTAAAAACCTTAAACCTAAGATCTACTTGGGATGAAACATGAGACTATGTAATAATAAAATTAAGAACATGTTGTGTACCTTTCACAAAGAATAATGTTTCATCATAGTGGTTTGAAGAATAACACTAATAGGTAGCCACTTCATGGTGTATCTATATGTTTAACCAAATCACTCAATGACGAAGAAGTACCCTCTCATCACCAATGACATGTTAGTGCCTCTCAAAATATATAGTAGGAATGAGAATATAGAATCATGGAAAAAAGATAATCATCTAGGAGATTAAAAATATTTTTACATACATCCTCAATGGTATTTCTACCTTATATAATAACTTAGAGATATTTCTTAATCATCATGTATTTACTCATTCATATAAAAATTCATGAGGAAACTCTCATCCAATCATACATTTATCATATTAATGAATTTATCCTCTTATATGTTTCATGTTATGAAATAGTTATTATAAGGATAATTATTTGGGGAATAATGACTGAGTTGTAACAGACATCTTTCAACTACCATATGCAGTAGTATATTATCACTTATAACATGTATTGTGATATAACCTCACAAAGGATTACGACATGTCCAAGTTAATAAAATTTATACCCAATGACATGTTTATATCATACCATATGATATGGGATTTAAGTAATATCTCCTTTAATCTCACTTTCACTAAAGCATTAATGACTTAGTAACATTTCACCTTGTATTGTATTATATTTAATAAATTATGAAATCATATCCAAAACTTCTTTTGGATATCCTCCAATGTAATATTATAAATATAACATCAAATTTACCTTGTATCATAATATATGTAATAATTTATGAATCCCTATCCAAAATTCATTTTTTATTAATTCCAAACTCTTTAATAGAAACTCGCTAAGTAAAACCCAATCCCCATTTATTCAACCAAAAAGTGTGATCCCATGGGACTTTACAGAATGTAAAATAAATATAAATATTTGAATACATAAATCTATGAAAAGAACAATATAAAGAAAAAAATTAGTGCTACTTAAGATCCAAAGGGATATGACATGGAATATAATCAACATGTTTATCTCTATACAAATTTCCACCAATTAAAACATATGAAAGGATTAGTTTTTATATGATCACTTTGTATAATATATTACATGGTAATGGGATATAGACTGTGTCATTCTCATATAACTTCCTTATATTTTATCTATTATCTGTGTATAGACATAATAGGTTGATGAATACATCACATGTCATTCACCTTTATAGATTAAGAAATCAAATTCCCCCCACTCAATATATAATTACATCATATATATTGTTCAGGTTTGTTCGTGCACTTTATTATTCTATATCAATCGAGCATACATATTTCATACTTCTCAGATGATAAGAAAATCACATCTTGGTTATGTTCCAACTAATGACATGTTCAGAAAAACACTCAACCTCCCCCTTATTAGATAAGCCTCTGGGCTTGTATAATAAAATTTTCAAATTATGAATGTTCTATTACTTGGCATTCCGTGAATCACAAGTGGTGATAAATCCAAATATAAACTATTTATCTCTATTATACCAATTATATAGTGTAGGAAAATATATGTGGTATATAATTTTTGGGTCATCTAGCATAAAAAACCATTTTATGCCACATGAGCATATTTTGTATCCTGATACAAGGTTCCTAGTCATTTTGACATTAACACTGTTTCAATACCTATAACACTCCATGATGAAAATTGATTTTGGGTAACTCAATGTCATACATTGAGTGGTTAATAGTCATTTCAATTCATGATATATATATATATAAGAATCCTACATAAAAGAATAATAAAGTGGAGATTGAATTTTAGTATAACATGATATATTAACATTTTTAAAATATTTTATCAATTTAAATAAAACTACACGTAAGATCCCATATAACATATCTCATATGATAGAATTCCAATTTGCCTTATGTTTGTTATCTAATTATGAAATTTGTTTAAATAATTACATCTCTATATAAATCATACTACATCATTATTTAACCATTTAGTAAAACCCTCCCAATGAACTCTATTTTGAGTAGTATCTATGAAGTAAATTAATTTGAATAATGGTGAGACATATGAATTATATTCATAATATTCAACTCCTTAAACATATTCAAACACTTTAATTTAAAAAAAATACAATGATTGAATGTAAATAAATTTTGTTATATAGTGATAACTTTTTATATGTTCATTATCAAAAAAAATATTGGGGCATTTCCATAAAAAATTTTGTTAATATAATTTAGTAAAAAAATATAATCATTTACATTAATTTTAATCAGCACATCCTAAACTCCATTATTATAATGTGGTTGTCGTGATATTTTATTCATTGAACTTTGAACACCTCTAAGTCTAAACATACTCCCACTAGCATATTAGACACTAAATTCCCCTTATAATATCATTTTAAGAGAAAAACCAACCCTATGTTTAGAAATAACACTTATTTCATTTTATAGGTAATATTTAACAAAAATATATTGAATCCATATCAAATATAGAATTATATTTTTTAGAGAAATTTTATGAAAAGAATTATTTATTCTTAAAATATACCATTGATGGTGGTGAGATCGTATCTCTAATATTTTTAATTACCATCTTGGATAAATTTTTTATCCTTCTTAAAAAAATTATCCTTATCTTCTTCTAAAGTATGTTATACAATATGATGAATCATAAAACATATATAACATAACATATTGGTCAAAATAACTCTTTATTAATAAATAATATCTAATAACATGATAAAAATGATATAAGTATACATATAATTTTAAAAAATCCATACCGGATTCATAATCTTGTTTTAAATACATTATATGATTTAATAAAACATTGTTTCATCATTTGAATTAAAATTAAAATCAAGATCATTTTTTCCCTTGATCTTGAAAACCTATATATTAAAAAAACTTTTAAAATATGTAGTTGGTATCAAATACCTTTCAAAATCAAAGAAATGAATTCTATAACACTAGAGCCTAAAATAGACACTCCATAAAGTTGCCCCAACTCCATCGGGTATTCTAGAAAAACCCAACCTAGGGAATAATTACTCATTCCTAGTAACTCCAGGTTTTAATGACCTCTGTTGGATAGTAGAAGAAGTATTTTTTCCACAGCTTATGATTGTTTCTAGAATTTATATACTATTTTAAGATGTAGATTATATTAAGATTAATATTTATAATAGATTGATCAAAAAATTATGATTTGATGATGATGATTATATGAATCTACCATTGCATTTTTATCAGATGATTTTCATGATTTACAAATATTTAAAAAGAAATTTTATTAAATGTATTCCCACTAAAAGGATGATTCCTTTTAAACAAATCATATTATTTAGCGGTCCAGGATCCATATTTCACTATGTAGTGAGTCCTATTTGACATTCCCCCCATAAATTGGTTAGTTAGGTAGACCATTATCGAAACCATATCATATATGACTCTATGATAGTTGAGAAAACAAATCATTTCCCAATCCATCATAGGAATAAACTCAATATCACTTTTTGGTATACTTCCTAAGGGCTCCCAACTACGTATAACCCAAATATCATAATTGTATTTGGTTACCTAGATCTAAGGGTTATCCATTTATTCAATTTCATGAATATGATAATACATGGGAACCTCACATTAGAAGAACCTACTTTGTTGAATGATCGAGGTCTTGACCTATGTTTTCTTTGGAAAAAATATAACACTTAGTATTTTTAATGGGATTTAATATCACTACTGTAATTTATATTATTCCATTTGTATGCATGATTCTGGTGTTTTAGTTTGGAATCATATTCCTTCCATCAAGTAAATATACTAAAACCATACTAATATGAACCACTTTACACAACTCAAAGACAAGACAACATTGAGGTAGAAAAAACAAAATCAATTATTACCCCTCATATATTACTCCTTAAATGCTTGTATGATAGCTTATATATTTAGTTTAACTCTTTAAACAAAATCATACATTTATTCATTACATAATAATTATATTAATGAATAAATAGGGGATAAACTAAATAAATAAACAATTAATATATCTAAACATGAGATAAACTAGTTGTGGATAATTAACAAATAAATATTTATAAAAACCTTATAATTTAACCTGACATTATGTATATTCCCTAATTTTAAAAAAATACAAAAAATTTATATTTATTTCTAATATTCACTCTTTGTTATTATTCAACATATGGAATTTAAGTTAAATATATTATATTAAAAGAAATAAAAACATTTTATAATCTAAATATATGATTTAATAAATTTACATCATCTAAATAACACATAATTAATATTAATATAAAAATTGATCATATCATTTATCAAAACTCATTTTGATATGGTCTAAATAATTTCTCAAAATAGAGCACTTATTTTTTATAATTTAAATTAAACTTGAATGGACTTAAGGCCGTCTTTTTTTATTTATTTTGGATAATCCCCCTTTTAAGGGTTGAAGGGGAACCCTTAAATAACTTTTAGGCCCAAGGCACAATGCCCATACACAACCCAATACATGACCTTAAATTACCAAGCCCTGACACACTTGAGTCATCCCCTACTTATAATCTATATCTATGTCTCTTAGATTCCCACATTTCCGGGCTAATTGGCTAGCATTTCCCTATGCATAGTGGCATAGTTCATGGTCTTGATGGCATTTTTATACCCTCTCATTCTTCCAATCTAGTTAGCTCTATTCTGGTGGTTTCTATTTTTTCTCAAAATTCTCATCTAGGACAGCTCATGTGTGGTATGCCCGTGCTTCTTGATCTTTTTAGTGTCCTAAAAGCCATGTGTCCTGAAGGACATTAGTGGCCTAAAGGTTTTACAACCTGAAGTCCCTATGACCTGAAGGACTTTCGGGGCCCAAAGGCCATTGCGGGCCCAAATTCCCAGAGACTCGTAGTTCCAAACTGGTGGTATGAAGGCCCAAATAAGGTGAGTAGTGTTAGTTTCTACAATACTAAACCGTACATACTACATCACTGCTACATTAACCCAAAAATTCACCCCCACTTGGATTTTATCCTTGATCTCTTGGATTCCAAGTACGAGCTTTTACCACTAAGGTACATTCTCGTTGGCTTTAAATTAAATATTATAAACAATTTTTTATATTAGTATAAAATTGTTTATATTATTTAAATTTATTGTGCATAATTTTAAAATATTTTTTAAATGTCCCTTATAATTTCAATATAAGGATTTTATATCAAAATTATTATTCATTCTCTAAAATTTGAAAAATGTATTTCAAAATTAATATTCAATAATGTGGATGTTTATTTTTTAAATGTTTCTTAAGTATTTAATTAACAAAATATAAAAAATATATATTAAAATAATATATAAAAACATTTATAAAATAATATTTTTCCAAAATACATTTTATTGTTATTTTTAAACATTTTATTTATCATTTAATTCAATTTCAAATTGAAATATAAGAAAAAAATATTTTAATCATCTTTCATGATACACATTGAGTCATATGATACAATTTTAATGTTAGAGTGCCTTAAACCAGTGTAAGAATTATTAATCATAGTTTATAATTGATAATCTTGATAGTGATTGGATTAGTGTAATGTGTAAGATAAAACTAATTCCATGTAATAATAACTTTTGTGAGATGGATATAACCAGCTATAGTTTCGTCTTGAATTATATTAACTTGGTTCATCAGTGCCTGTGTGAGATTAATACCATGTATTAGCCTATAATTACTTACATCATTCCACAAGTGTATGTATAACTAGGGTTTATTTTTGGCATGAATAAGTGTAAATCAATGCTACAACCATATATTATGATATAGTTTTTGTAAGAATATCTGAGTGAAAGTGTATATCACAGCTTACAATAGGCACTCATGTATGAATTACTGGGTGGAGAGTCATATAATAAAATGAGTCATTATGTCATATGTACAATATGAGGCTTTAATTTTTATAATTTTATAAGAAACATCATATAATATGATGTCATATATCATATGCTGTGATAGGAAGAAACTGAAAATTTTCAATGCATCGTCTATTGTGATATCACATATCTTATATAATGGTTTAACAGATATTACAATATCCATTGATGTATAGTAAATCATTGACCATTTAATCTGTATTTTTAAAAGATAAAGAATGCCATATCTAATATAATACCATATATCAGTATTTTAAGAATGATTTGATGAATATAATCACATAGTAAAGCTTTAATACTGATGTTAGGATTTTATGGACAAATTAACACAGAATCAAGGTATATGAAACCATTAGAAACCATAAACCTAACATCTTCCATGGATAAAGCCCCAAGCCATGTAAGAATAAAACAAAGAACTTGTCATGTTCCTTTTACTAAGGAACACTACTAAGAAAACCTCATCATAATGGTTTTGATAAAGATCACTAAAAGGAATACATAGGAATCCCTTATTTTCAGTGTATCCGTGGATTGAACCAAATCACTCAACACTCAATAAGGGCCCTCTCGTCATCTAGGTAATTATAATAACTCTTGAAATCTAAGGTAGTTAGTGTAAGAGAGAATAAAGATAAAGATGGAATTGATCAGGTTCCTCATAAGGTTTTCAATCACATTATCAATAGGATTTCCACATTATATAAGCTCTTAGGGATATTCCTTGAGCCATATACATTTACTCATGTGTTAAAAATTCATGAGTAAATCATCACTTGTTCATGAATTCATAATATGAATACATTAATACTATAATATGTTTCATCTTAAAAAATAGACATAATAATGAAATATAGTAGTGAATGAATGAATGAGTTATAACTGTCATCATTCATGTTATACCCCATAATTACATGAGTTTTTTTGAAAAATAAATGGGATTTTTTTGAGACAAGGCACTGAGACAGAATGTGATTCTGTGGCGCAGAGTTCCCAGAATGATCCATTGAAAAATGTTATGTTTTAAATTGTACACATGAGAAGTTTTCCTAAAAAAGTGGAATAACTCTTAAACGGGTTCCTGAATCATAAATATGAGGGCACTTTTGCGTTTAGTATGTCGGGTTTACCCTAGGGGAGACTTACGTTTAGTCGGCATGAGCCTCCAGTGAGAAAACTCGATAGTGGAATAACTGTAAATAAAATAATTAAATAAAATTATTATATTTTTTAAAATCCTTATAACTCACGAATGGTGACTCGGATTGAAAATATGAGACCACTATTGACCTTGTGAGGGGATGATTTCCTTAAACAGATCCTGATATTGGCCAGCGTGGGTCAATAGTGGAAAGTATTTTTTATCCTTTAATAAAATAATTGAATAAAGTTATTTTATTTTAAAATCCTTATAACACATAAATGGTAACTCAGATTGAAAATATGAGAGTACAATTGAATTTTTGAAGGTATGCTTCCCTTAGGCAGAGCCTAGTATTAGCCAACGCGATACATCTGTGAAATTTGGTTGTTGTGACGAGACCATAAATAAAATAATTTAAATAAAAGTTATTTTATTTTTGAATTATTGTAACTCAGGTTACAAATCTAAGACCACTATTGAATTTGTAATGAGATATTATCCTTAATAAAGACTTATCCTCAACTAGTACAGTTCGAGGGAAAAGTTATTTTTCATAAATTTTAAGGACAAATAAAATTAACTTAAAAAGTTTATGTTATTGTAAATTGTTTGTTGGGGTGTAGAGACGAGGTGGAGATTAATTTAATTAATGAACCTCATTAATGATTAAGTGTAATGATATTGTAATATAGAATAATAGAAACATTGATTCATGTTTTGTTAATTAATATCCTAAAAAGAAATGCAAGATTGTGCGAACATAACTAGAATAACTCGGAGGCTTTGGAGGATGGAGACGATGAACGAAGAATGAAAACATCTACAATGAAGAACATCGGTGAATTGGACGATGAAGAGAACACCCTAGGTGATGCAATTCAGGATTAGTGATCGACAGAAGATGACAAATGATCATCCTTGAGCAATATACATTCCTAGGTGGGTTTTTAAATTATTAATGATTTGTTTTCCTGTCTCTCCCCCTGTAAACAAAGAATGCAGATCAACTCTCTAACAGGTTGATCTTAGGATGGATTTTCCTTTAGGGTTGGGAAATATGATTGTGGGTTATGATTTAGATTAAATCTTCGTGATTTATAATTTTGTCATCATAATCCTACTAACACGAACAATTTTGGACCAACACGAACAATGGTTTCTTGTTCATATGGGTGTTCTTTGTGATCCTCTCTCTCTCTCTCTCTTCATTCTTCCTATCATAATGGATGGGAGAGCATTAGTTGTAGAATCTCCATGAGGAAGGGTCGTTGTAAGGTGGGTCACGTCACCGTTAAGAAACCCTGGCACAAGTCCACAGTGGCGGCACCTGGCCACGGTGGGATGTGCCATGCTGGTAGTATGTCATAGAGGCAACAATATCCATTGGCACCGAGGCTAGAGGCAGGCGGACGCGACAACCTGGCCATGTTGGAGATGCACACAACCTGGATCCATGGTCCGCAGACCTCGGTGGCGAGAGAGACCCACGAAAAAGTCATGGTCCACGGAGGGGGAGGAGGTCCGCGTGAATGGATCGGTCCTGGAGGGCGGGACCACTCAGGCGCTGCGTTGAAGGAACGATCCGTGCTAGCGGGCCGAAGAAGGTGCTGGAACGCGGTCCTGGACAAAATGCAGAGGAGGCAGTTGACATCATCTTGCCACGTGAGGCATGAACATAATGCCCCGTGGGTGTTTGGGGAGGGGGGAAACTAGCCCACCGTTTCGGGCTTGGCCGGCTTAAACCGGGTCGCCCAGCGACCCGGTGGATGGAACCCACGTCCAAACCAGGGTACGTCCAGCATTCCACAATAGGCCTGGCCTAGTGGTCAGGCTGAACCGGGTTGGGTTGGGTCCGTCGAACCTGGTTGGGTCCTGCGGGAACCCCAGGTCGGGTTGGTCAGGTTTTTCTGACCCGGTCGGACAGGGCTCGAACACAACTAGCCCCTGTTTACTAAAATGTCAATATATTTCAGACTGGGTGTTTAATTGACATTCCATATATAGTGTTGGGACCCTTGAAATGAGACAGTCCTTTGGTAATACTCTATGTGATATTTTGTGGCCGTTGAGATGTGACTGATGGCTTGAGGATTAGATTCTCCCTGAATCAAGCGCTCTATGTGTGGTAATCCTACTGCTAGATGAGGCTCGAAGACTACTGAAGGGTAGATCTAGGTGACCCTATAATCCCAGATAATAAGCATCCCTATGTGGATGAGAAAAAAGTGGCTTTGTGTGATCTAGCTTCAAGAGGCTCAGTGTGAACTAGATTTAAGAGGCCTTGTGTGGACCAGTTATAAGAGGCCTTATGTGCACTAGCTATGATGGCCTGAGTGGGGAGCGGAACTGTATGACTCGGCAGACCCACAATAGGGAGAAGATCTGTGTGACACAGCAGACCCACTATACTCATTAAGGATGAGATCCTCAGTTGTTCAAGGTGGTAAGCGTTACAAATGATTGACTTTCTTTACATACGTTATAAAATACATACATGCGTTGACAATACCTTGTGAATATCTTCTTTTATAGTCTTTCCCTTTTGTTTCGTGGTCCCTGTAGAGTATTATGTTACTCACCCCTGCACGGTCATTTCCCGCATGTGTTTCATTCCATGAAAGTGATCGATACTTCAATGGAGACTTTGGTGGTCCGGGACTATGTGTAGCTCAGTGAGTCATGACAGATGGACGCTTTGACGGAGACCTTGATGGTTCAGAACTAGGTGGTGCTAAGGGAGACGAGATAGATGGGAGTACATCTACAGATACAAGAAACTACCCTTCACCTTCTATTCAAGTGGGGTCCCGATCAGCCGGACCATGGAATTTGAACTTTCCTTTTTGGTTTTGGGCTTGTATTCTGGCCCCTTTGTACTTTCAGTTTTTTTGTACTCTTCATAGTTGTCTTAGTGATAGTTGTGGTTTACATTATGCTTACTTTTCATAGTTTGATATTTTTGTGTATTTACATGTTTAAAGATAAATTCCATCCCTTTTTGGGATATACCTATTTGGTTCTAGTCATCATCCTTTGACCTATAGAAGGCAGGCATGGGGTAGACACGGCACGGGCCCTGGGGGAAGGGTCATGAAAATTCATCTACCATAGGGAATAATAATTATCACTTATAATATACATTGTAATATCCCCTTACAAAGGCATATAATATGCCTTCACTACTAGAGATCACCCTTTATAAGTGTATAATCTCGTCTTTATAGGTGATAAAAAGCATTGATGTTACCAATGCTAATAAAATATTGTTTCTTTTATCAGTACTAAAAAATATATGATAATGAAGACCTTACTAAAAAAATAGAACATATAAAGGATAAATATTATTGATGTTTTCTTTTCCAATGATAAAAGCACTATTATCATCATTGTATTTATCACTAATAAAAGTGACTTTATTCAATGTTACACCTCACACTGATAAAAGCATTTCTCAGTTTCTACTAAGTGCGTGTATCGATATAAATATCACTCCGTAAAATCCTATAAAAATGTAAAAATAAATTTCAATTAAAGTCATTAAATACTTATATATAATAGAAAATATATTTACATTACATAAATTCAACAAAAATATTACAATAATGAATTAAAATTCAAAAATAAATAAATAAAACATATATAAAGAAATATCATAGTGGACATTCTCTAATGATCATACTAACCTCATACAAAAGAATCATGTACCAATAATAATAAAAATGCTTTTTTTAGTGATAGTATACATAAAAATAAAAAACAACTTTTGATTGTAATGTTATATAATCTATGATAAATTTCAATTTGAATGATATGTGGTTACTTCCTACAGGTTACAAATGAATAATCAGTCATTCGTCGAAATTATTACGATAATCTGAGTGTATTTCCTAATTTTTGAGTACGTGATTCATGTTTTGAAATAAAATGCCACTATTAAATGAAATCATGAACTTCCAATTATACCATTCACATCTTGTGTCATATTGATGTGTAGTTAATTATTACATGTCTCAAATGAATTTTTTTTTTCAAAAGTATCAATAAAATATGAGTGTATTTTCTTGGTTCTGGGTATGTAATGTGTATTTTAAACTAAAATTAAACTTTTAAAATGAAAACATACACTTTTAATTATATTTGTCACACTATGTGTTGGATTTATGTGAGGTTAATTAATACATGTCAGATATAAATTGTAAATATTTTCCTATAGTATCAAGATAATCCGAGTGTGGTTTCTTGATTTCATGTTTTTGACGAGTGTTTTGAACAAAAATGTCACTTTTAAATGAATAGTATCACTTTATATCATACCATTCACATTATGTGTCAGATCAATGAGATTTTATTTCCTAAACATCAAAAATTAATTATCAAAATTTTCTGAAATTATTAAGATGATATATTAATGTTTTCTTGGTTTTGAGTATGTGACAAACCTTTTGAACTAAATTGATAGTCCAAATGAAAACATACACTTTTAGAATTTTGGTACACAACATGGATCAAATTTATGTGAAGTAAATTCCTACATATCATAAATTAATTATTGATATTTATCTTAAGTATCAATAAAATCAAATTGAATTTTATTGGTTTTCAGTATGTGACATGTGTTATTAACTAGAATGTCACTTTGAAATTGAATGCATGGAATTTTAGTCATACTAACCACACCATATGACAGATTTGTTTATCTTAATTTCTACACATCACAAATGAAATATATATATTTTTTCTAAACTGTTAAGAAAATTTGAGCTTTTTTTCTTAGGTATGTGATTCATGTTTTGAACTAAAATATCACATTTAAAAGAAAAAATGCACTTTAATCATATTGATCACACCGTGTATTGGATAGATCTCTAGATAATTCCTATCAATATTAAATGAATTATCGATATTTTTTCTAAAGTATCAATATAATATGAGTATTTTTTATTAGTTTTGAGTTAGTGAACTATTTTTGAAATAAAATGACTCTTTTAAACAAAAAACATGTACTTTCAATCATACCACTGAAACAATGTTTTTTGTTGACATGATGTTAATTCCTATATATCATAAATTAATTTTTAACATTTTATTAAAATATTAATATAATTATAGTTTTTTTCTTTTTTTTTCTGTATGTGATGTACATTTTGGACTAAAAATACACTTTTAAGATGAAAACACACAGTTTGAATCATACTGACCAAACTATATATTAGATTGAAATTAAGTTGATTCGTACATGTCACATGTGAATTATGGGTCATTTTTATAAGCTACAAAGACAATCATAGTTTTTATATCTATTTTGAGTATGTTATGCATGTTTTTTGAAAAAAAATAAAACATTTAAATGGATACAAACACTTTCATTCATAAAGGTTCTCTTTATGTTTAATATTTATATGAGGTTAATTCAAATATGTTATGAATTAATAAATAATAATTTTACTAAATAAGCATGAAAATATGAGTTATTTTTCATAGTTTTCAATTTGTGACCTCCATTTTTTGAACTAATATGATAATTTTAAATTGAAATGGTGTATTTACTGTATACTTTTTCATCAATTGTTATTATTTTAATTTTTTAATTCATTTAATATTCCAAGACATATGAAATGATTCTAGTCACCTATAATTAAAATGAATACCACCAATAATGAGAGTCAAAGACAATATAAAAGAATACTTGAACCCAAATAAATGGGGTTGGATATATGGATCAAACCAATCCTACTAGCTCTATTATAGTCCATATTATCATTGAGACTATTTAGAACAAGATAATCTTGAATGATTTTTTTATGTTCATTTTGGGTTTTCCACTTCTTGTTTTAACAAGTGAATATTTCATTAAACCATCCATATTAACATGTGTATTCCTAAGTCTTCTTCTAACATGTCAAAACTATCTTAATATAGTCTCATTAATCTTCTAATCACTCGAATACACTTTAATTTTCTCCTCAACATGTTCACTTCTAATCATATCTGTATGTGTATGTCCACATGCGCATCTTAACATTTTTATTTATGATACGCTTAATTTTTTCTTTGTTTACTATAAAAGTTCAACACTTACAACCATACATAATAGTAGGTATAATAATGTTCCTATAAAATTTACCCTTCAATTTCAATGTATTTTTACAATCATAAATAACCCTAGAATAATTTATCCATTTTATCTATCTAGTTTGAATCTTATGAGTGGGATCTCTATTAATTTCTCCATCGCATTTTATAAATGAATCTAAATATCAAAAATAGAAAACTTTTCAAATAACATGGGATCCACATCTCACATAAATAATATTACATACAAAATCCCATACTAAAATGAAAATCCATTTATTACATCTTATCCCAACTAAAATGGTATCCTTTTGATTCTAAAGACACTCTCCATGAGTCTAACAATAAATTTATATATTCTTTGGATTATATATAATAAATGATAAGAAAATTAATTAAATAAGAATTAGATAAACCATCTATAAATGATCTTTATAAAATAAAAAAATATATGTTATATGAAACCACCTCTTCGTGATGTTTGTAAAAAAATTGACACCATGTAAATTGCCCAATCATTCTGAAACAATATATTTCTAATTTTCAATATGTATATTTTAAAAAAAATTAATAATAATTTAAAAATAAATATAAACAAATTAAATAAATATTTTCTACGAAATTTCAATTACATTTAAAAATAGCTCATTGGGGATTCCATTTTATAGATGGAATATGATATGCTTCATATATTTAAAAATGTAATTTCCACATTTAATGTTCTTAAATTGTTTTAGAGACTATAAAAACATTGAGAAAAATTAGTAACTTGTTTTGATATATGTTTTGATAGTGAAATATTATTATATATTCCCTAATACATATCCAGTATTGAGAATTTTGTTTACATTTTCATGATCAGTCATCCATGCAATGGAATATCCATATATATTAAATGTATGATATATTTTTATTTCTGAATGTTTTTTCCACAATATCATTTAAAATTTATAAATATATAAGTGAAAATAGTGGGGTAAATATACTCACATAAGTTCATTTTGATCTATTAGTCAATCATTTATATCGTACCGACTCGACCTTCCTTTTCCCCTTTTATTTCTACTTCAAAAATAATATACCTCAATTTATACCTTTTTTAATTTATTGTAGAAGTATTTTTATATAAAATAAATTATAAAGGAAATACATCTTTATCATCATGTATCATTGTATGATTAAATTACCATTATATAGACGTTATAATAGAAATTTTGACTATTTGAACATCAAGATCCTAAATATCATCAAGGGGAATAAGTTTCTTGGTGATCAGATCATGTTCTACATGAATCACTACTCTAACATGATATTTTAGAATAAGTTTTTATGTATAATATCAACCATGATATATTACATTCTACCACTCACAACAATGTGATGCGTGGGTGCTGATAGATATAAAGCATAATCAATTTCACCCTTTTTAATTTTAGTATAATATTGGTATTATTAGTTATTTGATTCACATTTTGTTTAAATTATTATAAAATTTTTGACTACCTTAGGTAAGGGTAAACATTGACTAGAATAGAAATCCTCAAAACTAGGGGTGTCTCTTTGAGTTGTGGTTCCTATTATGTTTACTATTATTACTTATCCCTTATAAGACAATATTTTATCAAATCATAATTATAACTAACTTTTTGAATTATATTATCTATATATCCCTACATATTTCTCATTTAATCATCTATATCCCACTGTATGTTTATTTTCTCAAAGTATTCTCTTGGTGAAACTCCAATACCATAACCAATAAAGCAACCATGTTGTTCTATATGCTTCAATACCATTTTAAATAGTCATTCAATCCCTACAGTAGATAAATATTATTTTTTATGAAATGGATAATAAAGTATAATAAAATAATTAATCATTTTTATAAAATAATTTTTAAATCAAACCATGTTTTAAATTTTCATACATACACGTGATTAATTTATGTCTGTTTTTATCAAATGATTTTCTCTTTTTATTTACATGTCCCTCTTTTCATTATGAATGAATGGGTATGTAAGTGGATTGATATTTCAATTAATAAATTTATATAATGACAAAGGCATATAATTTCACTTTATTTAAATGTCACATAAATGTTTTACTATATATTAATAATACATTTCATTTTATATTCATGTAAAACATACCACATCATTGCTTTACAATAGTTGTATGGTGGTTTTAATAAACATTGCTTGTTTTCAAAATTAAAATGTTATTTCATAACTAAAAAATTATTAATCAGATGGATTAATACATGTAATGTAAAATAAAATTATACCAATTATAGTGTATCGTAAATGCATCCTCCTCCCAATTTAAAACAAAATCATCCCATGGATCATAGTTTATGATTTGTTTGTATATAGGCTGTGGGTGGGGTTTTACTTTTTCCAAAACATCCCTAGGATTATGTTTTATAATAAGTGCGTCAAATTATCTATGATCCTCTCAAGTGATCATTGGTACGAATTATAATAGACAATCATTTAATATAAATGTACTCTGCCAAGGAAAATGATGATTAAATAAATGTTTTATTCTTTAATTTTGTTATAAAATAAAACAATTATATAAAAATGTTACCCTAATATATTTCAAAATTATTTACTTCAATAAAGGAGCACCATTATGTCATGTATCCTTATCAATCGACTTGTGTATTCGAGTACTGGCCACAAGGTAACTAAGGAAAATAGACTTGTTTGGGTTAAAAGGTTGACCGCATGTATCATATCCAATCTCAAATTTTTAAACTTTACATCTCTCCTTAATAACATTAACTAACTCTATAATGTTGCATCACTCTTATTTTGTCAACAACATCACTTTTTATCACATGTGTGCCTTTAGGATGTTCCTCACTTCTAGAGTTTTGTTTAGGTATTAATATTTTCTCAATTTAAAAATGACCACTATGTTTTTCCCTAAGATAAGAAGCATCAGAAGGTGTAGAAGCCATTATCAACACAACTAGTTAAATATTTAATTAATATTATGTAAATACAGTAGTGAACTCATAATATTATATAGAAACATAATGTATATAAAATAACTAATTAGAGAAAATTGACCTATTCATTGAACTCTTTTTTCCTTTAAAGGTTAAAGGAATTCAGTACCCCTATCATGTATTCAAATCCACTCTTTTTTGTCCCATAAGACATATTGGAAACTGTATATATTGATATTATTATGAAATGATTATGACATCCTAATAAAATGTTCATCCTCATGTGAATTTTCATTTGACACTATAGTTGTTTTAGTTTCTATGAAAACAACTGAAGAATATGTGTTTGTAGGAACTAGGGCATAAAATACTAGTACTAATTGTGATTATCTTATGAATGATTAATTATTGTACCCTTCCATTACAAAATTCACTTTCATTAATCCTAATTCATTAATTTTAGGATTACATTATTTATCAACCCATTTTCTCAAAAAATCATCACTTGTAGTGTTATATAATCCTACTAGAATATTTTTTGATGATTAAAATGTATGAAATATTCATGTAAAATAGATTTATTCCCTTAATATTAAATACATGAATCGTTTCTACTATAAGAATAGCTCCATAATTTTGCATCATACTAAATTCATCTTGTTTCATTATATAGAACATATAAGTTCAAAATACTTAATCATTACAACATTATATATGTAAACTTAATTATCTAGAAAAACATAAAATTTATCATGAAAATGAATTTAAATTTGAAAATAATTCCTTATAATATTATTTCAATATCATATTTTAAACTCTTGATTATGTGTATTTGATATCCTGTTTATATCCCTTGATGTACTCAAATATATAATAATCAATTTTTGAGTTTTAATAAGTAGTTAAAGTTGTATGTTCTTATAAAAATGTAATGGTAATACCACTCCCACTATGTAATGGTAATTCGGACAACATATTTATAGAAATTCCTTCACCCACAAGTCACCTGTTGTGATGAGATTTCGGAGCCCAATGTTATCAACATCAAAAACGTATATAGTCTAGAGTTCAATGGATTCCTTAAAATTATGTCACACTTCAATAAAACATTTTAGTCAACTTTTATTTATGACATACCTATAACGACCCGAACTATTATAAATAAAATTTCCCTTGTGTTTTAATTAAATGACTTAATATGTAACATGGTTATAGAAAACACATGAACTCCTTCAGTTTTATTCTATACTATCTTATTTAAATAACCGTTAAACATTTTTACTGTTGATAAAATATGCATTGAACAGTAATCAAATGATTAGTATAAAAATATGTATTTAAAAAATCCAATTGACATAGATAACGAATGTGAAGGCCTGAACCAATAGGATCATACCTTATGAATCTCTTTTATCATATCTTTAATGTGACATAGTATCTTTAGGATTTTCCCTTTACCAATCCCAATATTAAATCTGATAACTTAAGAATGAGATAAACTATTTATAGGAGAAGTTCAATCTCATTGGGATCAGGGACCAAACCAGGTATCATATGGATATGTATCAACATCCCAACTGTAAGAGTATGTAAATTAATTTTTTTAGAGTATGATTATATCATCATCCTATTATTGTGACATTATAAATCATTTTTATTTAGATATAATAAAATACAAATAGTTTTTAAGGTTATATTTAAATTCAATTGTGAAATTTATTTTTATGAATAAATGGATTTTTTAAATAAATGATATTTTAATAAAATATTATTTTTAAATAATTTTTATTAAAAATAAATGATCGTATATATTTTATGAAGTCAAATGTAATTTTTATAATGGTTCAAAAACTATTATTGTCAAAAACCCAACAATCCTCAATAAATGCCAGTTACTATTTTATAAGTGAAAATAAATATATTTATAAAAATATTTAGATAAAATAAGTATTATTTTTTGAATTATAATATCTAAATTACCCAACAGATAATTTTTCATAATTTTCATTGACTACTAGATTTTTGGGTAAAAAATAAATATGGTATAAATATACGATGTGAATATTATAAATACTATAAAGTGTATATATTACAACATATATTTTTTACATTTAAAATAATGTGATTTTATGTCCATTTTATTGATGTAATAAACCCTTTGGGAATCGTCCAAAACCATTAACATATTTTATGGTTTTAAAATCATTTCATTAAGAGTATAACTGACATCCAGATAAGTAAAGATGTTATTTTATAAATTTTGTCCCTTATACTCATAAAATAATAAAAACAAATCCCATTTGGTATAAACCATGGGCAAAAACCATGGGTACGTGGGTGGTTTTGGTTATTTTATTATATAGATTCTGAAACCTAAGTTTGAGAAATAATAATGAAATCCCCACTCTTTTCTTATATAAACCCACCCAAACTCTCATTACTCTTCACTTAATTTCTTTAGATCTCATCCTTACTCTTTTATCCCCTCTCTAAATCCCTCCTAAGGTTCTTGAATCTCTCTAACCTGAAAATTATATTTTTATTTTGAAAACACATTTAAGGGACAAAGTGACAACCCATGAAAGTACAAAATAAAAACCACAAACAACCATATGAAATAGAGGTTCCTAAATCTCTCGATAATATTTTCCCAAGCATTTTGAGTAACACACTCAGGTAAGGGATCCTTTCCTTCTCTTCTTTATTCCAGTTTCTTTATTATCTTTTCTTTTATATATCCAATTCTGAATGTTGGAACATATATTACCATGTCCCTATTACTACCCATTTTATTTACAAATGATGAGATATCCAATTCACTCTCATCAACCCATTATGTGAATTTTTAAGATACTTCATTATTTTTCCAAAATTTCACCATGATTTTCCATGGAAAAACAATTGTGTAGGGAATACCATACCCATTTCCTATCAAGGGTGTTCAACTTTACACACTTATATAGCTATTACATAGGACATATATGTATGTATTCCACCCTCCATGTTCATGGAATAAAATGAGGTGATAAATGATTCTATGTTTTATTATCTATATGAAAAACATAAGCATGATAATAAAATTAATGTGATGGGTGCACCCAGAATTTTATATCCCTTCAATGCATTGGATAATGATTTGCCTCATGAGATTTCGTGTTGGGATAGGTAGTGAACGTAAATACATTATGGTAATTTTCATTCATGATGACTTGGAAGTAACCTTTGACTAATATTTATAATACATGGTTTTAGGTTTTTGCCACATTTCCTATGTTATGATTATCATGCTATATCACTCCTTATTATTCATGTTACTTTTATACCCCTTTGATATGCTTACTTTCTAACATGAATTACCTTATTCCATTTTTATTCCCTTACTACAATTTATATCTCTCCCATTTTCTATTTTTGTATCTAGGTTATCCGATGTAGTTTTATGTGTGATAATATTAAGGATGTTTTCAATAAATATATTGTTTTATTTATGTTTTAAATTATTATATAATGTTTGTAACTACCAAAGACACTAGAATTATTGAACTTATGTGTTATATTAATATTACAATAATTTAATAAATCATGAATTAATGTGTAATAAAGAGTAAGTTTGTTATATTACCCAATAAAAATATTTATATGTCATTCAATGGGCTATATTCATCAGTAATGTACATGACCACATAGTCAGATCTATCTAACCATATATACCATATAGTGAAATATTATACGAAAAAAATATGATGGGAATAATATATCTAATTGACATAATATGACTGTAATTTCCTTTTCCATAGTTGGTTACTTATTTGGGTTTATAACTTTACTACATAAGCTTAGAAAAAAGAAGAAAATATATTTTAATGTGTTTAAGGAATTTTTTGGGAGAATACAATGTCAAATTAATGGTATTAAATCTCAAATATTAACATGGAAGTTGTTTGATTTTAATACATTCAATAAGTCATTGAAATGATATTATTGATGTCTTAGGAATAACCCTATCAAACCTATACACTATTAAGGAAGTTCAAAAACTGAAATCTATCTTACCTATAAAGTGTGTAAGACACTATCAGAAGAAAATAATATTTTCACCCATTAATAGAACAAGCTTTTCCATTATTCCCATACCAATAATTTAAATCCCACCCTTAATGACATATTATCTTTTTATAGGTTTATTTAGTAATGTTCAAATGGAAATATTATATAAATTGTTTTCTACATGCACTAAATCAAGAAAATACTTGATGTAAATTCAATTCTAATACATTTATTAAAAAATCCTAATCACTTTTTACATCCCATTCTAAAACATTTATTCAAAATTGGTTTACCCAAAATGATGAAAATATCCTTTACATTCTCAATCTATTCATCATCTATTAATGGAGAAGGTCTTGTACCCTCATCTAAAGTTTCATCGAATGATTTTGTCCAAGATTAGTATTTACATATTCAGGGTAAGAACTTATGATATCCTATAAACAATTTCATAAAGTATTGTCTCATCATAATTAACTATATGCATTATTCATAAATGGGACACCCTAACATTCCTTTGATGTTATATCATAAAATTTTTCCATAATAAAAAAAGTTATTTGTCATCCTAAAAAACATGACACTGGACATAAACTTTTAATTTCTCATAGCATCTTATAACATGACACTTGAATACGACATAATTTTTAGATCTTCGATGAATGGATGAAAATAAATATCAATATCTTTTCTTGGTTTCATTGGTCAAGATATAAGCCAAGACAACATAATGTACTTGTGGTTTATTTATAAAAAATGGGGTAAGTTATAATTCACCATCATAGTTGACCATGTGAAATCTGTTCTACTTTATAAACTAGAAGGACTCATTCTATCTATAGATAGAGAATGATGACTATTTATAGGCTCAATTTCAAATTCAAGATACTCATGATCAATTTTTTCCACCATGGAGAGTCTACTAACTTATTAGGTTTCCCATATTGGATACTTCTATATTTTTTCCTTGTAAATTACCTTGCATCCTCCCCATTTCCATATACCTTTCTAAACCTTATAATGTTTGGAAATTATCTTATGACTTTCAAATGACTTTATTTATCGTTCTTATATCAACTCTCACCACACTTAATGAATTTTTAATTGATTTATAGCCCTTGTGAAACAATATTCAATCATTTGTAAATGAAATATTATTTTAGAGATCATGCATATGGATATTAACATTAATTTAGAATCATATGTTGAATAATGAACCATACTATCATCTGGTAACATATAATTTAAGAAATCACATATTTATATAAATCTAGTGTGGCTCTATCTATGGTCATTATTCAAAATATATAGCTTCAATATATTTGAAATTTTTTTTATTCAGTATAACTAGTACGTAGTGGCATCATTTACTAGAACATTAACTTCTCAAACAAATGCATTCAATCATGAAAAATAATATTCTACTATCATTTTTATTTCATAAATATTATCTTTCTCATCACATATATTTATAATAATATTAGACTATTCATAAACCAAAATGAAATCCCAGTCACCATTTATATTTAGTTCTACATCATGTTTAGTTCAACATTTATAACTGCATTCTAATCCATGATATTTCAATTGTTCATCAAACTCAGTTGGGTAAATTCATCCAGAATGAAAACAATACAAATAACGAAAAATGATTTGGGAAGTAGTAATTCCACACTTTTTTTGATATATTACAAATAACACATTTCATATTCTATGTGTTAAATTGAATTTTTTTTAAACATAATACATATTTTATGAAGTATTTTTTTGTTTTTCTTTCAAAAAAAATTATCATAAGTGCATACACATATCATATATTTAATTCTTTTAATATAAAAATGTGTAATATTATAAAATTAAGATAAATTTCAAATGTTACATGATGAAAACTTTCATATAAAGAATTTACTATGATAAAAATGTTACATTTAACTATTTAAAATAAAACGTTTTTATAAGTAAACTAATAAATGTTAAATATGTTACGTGTTAGTTTAAACTAATTTCAAAATAAAAAGAAATTATTTCATAGAATAAATTTTTTTATTCAAAACTATAATTTAAAATAGGTAACCTAATATATATAAACACACATAAATACATAAAAAACATATAAACACATATAATAGATATGGGAATCTATATGTGTGTGTGTGTGTCTGTGTACACATAGATATATAAATTGATATGTCAATATATTTATATATATTTTTACACACACATGGATATGTACAGTAGGGAGAGGAAATTAAGGTTCAAAAATTTGAAATTTAGGTCAAAGATCGACATATATAAGATAAAAAATCCAAATTTGTTGAGATATTAAATATATTGAAGTTTTTCAAAAAAAAATCACTAAGACCTCCCACAAAAATGATGACCAGTTCGTTGAGGATATAAAAAAATCACCAAAAACATAAAAAACTATACAAAATCTATTAATAAATCATTGAAAAATAAATTATTCACATGATTATGGTTTTTACTTGCAAAATGTTGCACAGTTGGATTGGTAGTAGTCAGCTTCCGTAAAGTCTTAATGAATAGGTTGAGTGGTGGAATATCTAGTATTATATTAATATTAATGTGAAATATTTATTAATTATTACTAAAATAACTCTTAAATCATACCTTAATAAGGGTTAAAAGAAAAGTAACTAATAAAGAAACCTTTTATAAGTAGTAATTTTATAATTTATAAATTTATAAATTTATCTGTTCTAAAATCAACATTTATGGAAATGTGGCACTCCTAAAATATATTTTGATCAATCTCATATAACCTTAACAAAAATTTATTAAAGAGTACTTATTTTTTTTCTATAAAAAAATAGGTAATCTAATAAATAAATAAAAATTATTATATATAAGTATTTATTTTATGGATTTATATGCATCATAGTTTTATAAATAATTTTATAAAATTTTTCAATTGTAAAAAGAATATTTTTATTTAAAAAAATTCATCAATTAAATGGTTTTATTTAAAAGTTAAATTTACTTATTTTATAAAATTAATTATTTAAAAAATGCTTTATTTTTTTGAATAAACATATCAAATATATCTTAATTGTAACCCCCGACCCCAGTTACCCAGAGTCTATGCATTATTACATAATATTGGCATGATCACAAAAGATCAAGTCTCGAAAGATCGATTAGTTTAGTAGCCTTGGAATAACTAGATACATTCATAAAGTTTACATTATATTATAAAGTGAAAAGTACTATAAAAACATCTTGTCTTCATATATCCTCATACTATCCCTGCAGGTCATTCACAAATTACTTCTTCACATCCTGGGAAAAAATAAAACATTGAAATGGGAGAGCTCATATGCTCAGTAAGGATAACAATATAGCAGAAACATTCATAAATAAGCATAATCATTTATGGCAATGTATAACTAAAAAAAGCCTTTTAAATATGAACTTAAGAATAATATAGAAAAGTTAAAATGAAATAATTTCATTTACCTATTCACATGGATATTCTACTAGTTTAATAATCACATGCAATATCAATAACCACTTTCATTATGATGGAATGCATAATGCCAGACTATCATAACCACATAGTCAACGCCTTGTGCCAAGACTACAAATAAGATTTAGCAAAGGCTTTGTTCCAAGGCACTAGTTTGTATCATGAGACCTACAGATGCAATGAGGAGCTATAGCAGGCTCCACCCGTCACATATTAAGTCCAACGCATTCCTCATATGAACAGGGTTAAACATAACATAAACATTCGTATTAAAACTAGCATACGAAATGTCAATGCTTTACCCATAAACCATTAATTGTATAAAAATAAAACATCTACAGTAAAACATATCACAAAACCTTCAATAAAATATGGAAGTTTGGTATCATAATAATAAACTTCAAATAAGCTTATAATCCATCAATGGAAGTTGACATAGATGAAATCAAAACTATTTGAGAGAAATATCTCTTTTTTTGAAATCATTTAAAAGTCTCATAATTAAAAAATAAAACATTTACATTGAAAATATTCTTATAGGCTTATAAGGGATTCTTAGAAGATTTTATAAGGGCGGAAAATAGATGCACCCACCGTATAAGTTAAAAAAGACATTCTTACCTTAATTCTGTCGAAAAGGTTAAAAAGGACCCTGTTTGGAAGATGTCAGAAAGATTCCTTTATAAACCTATTATAAAAATTCAACAAGTGTATAAATGAATTTTTCCCATAGTCTTTAAAATATAATGAGTCATTTTAAATATATTTTTAAGAAACATGGATGTGGATGATAAAGAGGTCACAATAGATAATTACGTATAAACAACCTCGGATAATGAAGAGATTGTGAAATAAAAACTTACCAATTTGGTAACGTATGAAACATACACCCAATTAAAGAGGTATCATACAATTAATATTTAAATACACATAACATAAATTTTATTACACAACGAATACAATTATTGGCAGTACATACACCACACAAAATGTAATAGTGGCAATATGGCATGAATCTCACTGAAATACGGAGTGAGATGAAAACCCCTTACCTTGTACTTTTCCTTAGTCGATGGTGTTAACATCATTTAAAATAGTTAAATCATTGTTGTTAAATTTTAAAAGAACCATATACATAATTATGATATCATATATGATCTTCTAATAATGCTTTGTTAATCATATTTTAGTATTATCGTCATTTCAGGTTTTAACTTACTCATTTTATTTTATATTTTTTGTTACATAAGTCATGTTTGTTATAGATGGGTTGTATATTATTTATATCCAGAATAATATAAAGTTATTAAACATTACTTTTAACCATCAAATGAGAATTAGTCTTGAATGGATACGATGGGGAATGAATCTCATCGCGTTCGTGGATATGGTAGTCCATACGTACGCACGAGCGAAAATATCATTCTTTTGATATTTAAATAATATATAATTGGATGGTATATCATATAAAATGAATTATTATCATGTAATATTTATTATTTACAAGAATTAAACATAATTATTATACCCATCCAAATAATATTATATTGAGTAACAATTACACCATGATGTGGAGACGGTAAGTCGTACGTACGCACGTATGGTGAAATGTCATACAAAGGATGGATAGAATACTGAATATTGTTGTACCATATTTATAATAACATAAAGGTATATAGAAGATACTGGATTTATTTTTTTACAATGGAAATGACAATGAAAGATGATGTTGAATAAGAATGCAATATGAAAGAGGGTGGTGAAAACATTACCTCTTCTTCGGGTTCTTCCTTTTTTATTTGATCAAAAGGGCTCCGTAGGTTGTCTTTCTGATCAAACTACGACCTCTTGGTCGTAGTGAGGGATGTTTAGAGAATATTAGGGCAGAGGTTGGCCGATCCAAAAGGCTTTGAATGTGTGAAATTGAGAGAAGGGGGAGTGCCCATTTATATGAGGGGTGATGGGCACCTTTGGAAAAGCTTGAAATATTATTTTATAATAAATTCATATTCGGTTTATAATGGCTCCATAGTGTATTATTTAATGTTTAAGATGTGGATAGGTCTAAAGACACTCAACCAATAGGTTTTAGATAGGTTTGGGTCACTTTATTAACCTTATCTTTTAGTTTTAACTCTTTGTTAATTAGTTTGACACTTACCATGTCTCTTTGTATTTTTATATTATATGGTCAATAAACATACTATAAACATCCAAGAGACCCCCATGTGGTACATTAATGATACAAATATCATAGTATATGTCTCTTTGACTATCCTTAGATTTTTAGAAATAGAATATAAATTCATAATATAATATTTGTTTTAAAAACTCTATTATGTCAATTTTGACACTATTGGGTATTTTGTATTTGATAATTTCATAACATCTTTATTACTTCGACAAAAATTTATATAAACATTAATAATATGTCATAGTACCCAATAAAATTATTGTAATTCATAAACAGTCTCAAATTACATTTATTTTGATATTTATAATATCAATTATTTTAATATTTCATTAATTAGGTAATTAGTGTATCACAATTGTGTCATAAATAACATAAATTATATAATGTCCAAAAATTATAAATAAAATACCATTATGTAGGAAATCGGTTTAGATTCATAATTAATATTTATAATCCAATTTATCTTATGTATAACTATATATTAAAAATGTTTAATTATTAAAATTTTATTTTAACTCTTTTAACTCTTTTTTGAATTAAATAATAATAAATGTCTTAATCTAATCAATGTGGACCTAAATGATAATATTTTTTTCCTAAAGTTGTTTTTGGTCGTGATAAACTTGTCCATTATAATTAGGACATGTGTTAGGGTAATATTAATATCATTTTTACGCATAATTACCCTATTTACTTTTAACTGTGGTAAATAAAAGTAAAAAGTTACAATTCACCAAAAATTATTTTTATCTTACTGAACAACATTTTACTCTTTGATATTATCCATGTCTCTCAGATTTTCAAAATTCCACTCACAGAAGCGGTGAAATTACGTTATATGTGAATTTGCAAATTCTCCTAGGAGATGGGTAAAAGATGGTGAAAAGATCAATAAAATTTTATATGTCTAAAATTATTATAAACTAACTCAAATGAATTACATTGAACATATATAGGTATTATGTATCTATTTTTACCTAAAATAAATTTAAATAAAATAAGGATTATTTAAATAAATAGTTAGTTTTAACCAATAATTTAGTGTTTTTCACTATTCATCAAAAATTGAAAGTTTTCAGAAAAGTACCAAAAATTCACGCTAGTCTAGTTTAGATATTCTGAATCTAAAAATGAATTCAATTTTGAAAGATAAAATTTATAAAATTTCAAAAATTTGGTATTACTATTCATAACAACTAGTTTGATTGGTTGTGTTGTGTGTTAGAACTCAATGTTACGTACAACACACGCTATTGTATTATTTAAAGAGAAGCGTAACGTGGAAGCTTGGGTGTTAAATTAATGATAAGCTTTTGGAATTATTCTAAAAATATTTATTTATTAATGAATAATGAAAATCATGAATTTTGAAAAACTATCATGTTTTATAAAATCAAGTAATTTTAAAGTATCATTATGTTATATATTTTATTTTAAATTAATATAAGATATATTTAATTAAAAATATTCTATATAATTCTATATGAATCAATATTATATTTGATTCTGGTATAAGTTCATTTTTATTCCAAAAAACACATGTTGCGTAGATGTACACTAAAATTAAAATCTAAAAATAATAAAAATTTAATTATTAAAAAAATCCATATTTTTAATTTGGATTTTAAATTTCTTTAATGAGTTCAATTTCATTTTTGGTCATCATGAATAGTAACCATGGAAAAAATGTGTCACTATGGTAAAGGGTAAATCAGGTCTGTTAAGGTAAAAATTAAGTGATAAGACAAAGAAATATTATATTAATTCTTATTAGATGATTTAATTTCAATCCATTTCATATTATATTTGAAATTTTATATTTTTTATTCTACTTTACAATGATTTATAATTTATATTATTTAATTGTTTAGAGAATGTAAAAGTATGACACTCATCTCAATTATAAAAGGGAACCTCTGATCCTCCATTATTTGCACATTTAGATAACTCTATTTTATAAAATTTATTACCATACCTATCCAAAACATCCATTAACATGTTATAGAGGTCTTAGTGTTGCCAAAATACTAATCCCATAAGGATCAAGGTCTAATCCAAATGGAGATATCTCAGGAAAAGTTATAAGTCCTAACTGCAAAAATCATGTTTATTTCTTCTTATAAATCCTTTAAATACTATTCATACAAGATGAAAAAATAAAATAAATAACTTAATTATAATTAAATTTTATTTAAATTATTTGACAACTCTTTTTTATCATCTTTTATATATTATGAGAAATGAAAATGTCACTTATGTGTACGTGTGGAATACCACCACTACAAAGTGATGTGTTTAGTTTTTATTTAAAAGATAATATGGATAGTTAAAAGAATTGAACAAATAAATAAATATGAAATTTATGACAAAATTATAATTATTAATGGATAATATATTACTTTCTTTATAACTCTTTCCATCTGTTGGGAATTTTTAACGTCACTCATGTGTGTGTGTGTGCAATACTACCTCTACGATGATATGTGATTCATTTTTCATATCCACCTTATAGGGAAGGTTATAAAAATGGAAATAATGAATAAATATTAAATTTATAAAATATTTATGATTATTTAAATGTAAAATATTAGTTATTTTAATACATTTCCACCATTTTGAAAAATAAAAATGATTTTCATGCATATGTACAAACTACCATCTTCACGAAAAAATGTGGTTCCTTTTTAATAAATTCCCTACATGGTTTATTTTAAAAGTTTGTCTAAGATTTAAATATGATAAATATAACATTTTTAACATTATTTATATAATGCCACCATAATATCTATGACCATGGTCAATGAACCTATTTGGTTTTGAGGTTATCAATTGAACGAACCCAAAACGTCAAATTTGAACATAACCATTTTAGTAACTAAATAAAAACTGGTAATAATTGAAATAAAATAACTAATTATAATTTAATGAGCATTAAAAAGTTTTTCAATAAATTATTAAACTAATTTAACTTTATTATTCTGTAGTTAGAGAACGTATGAAGCTAGAGACAACTTAATGTAAGGGTTTAATCTTTAAATCCTCGATTTATAGTATTCCTTTCAAAATCTTTCGCCCCCATGTCAATTTTCAACAAATGTTTGATGAATTTTATTATTTATGTTCCAAATATTGTTAGAATTAATTTTCAACTACTTTCAAATTTTTTTAAAAAATTTTAATAAATAATCTCTTAAGCGTTTACTATATGGGTAATTTTGACATATTTTTACCAATGTGGGAAAAGATTGTTTTTTAATGTCTACGACGTGAACATTTTTTGCAATGTAACTGCCATTATTTTCTATCAAGATTCTTATAAAATTTTATGGTTATTTTTAAATAAAATATTTATCTCAATATTCTTGTAATTTATAGTTTATAAACGTTTTTATATGGGAAATAAACTTTTTCTTATATTAATTAGATAGGTAAAAGTCTTATTACTTATGGGATTGAATTCCAATTCAAATGGGATTTAAGTTTAAATTTAAGGATATACGTGTTTTATTTATTCTATGATTCTTTTACATTTAATATGAATAATAGGTGAGACCGATATAACTTTGATAATTGTTGAGCCCCGTATATCTCTTCAATGCATTGGGTGAAGTGACGGAGTTTATAGGTTATAAGTTACACCTAAGAGATATGGAAATTAATCAGTAAGGTGAATCCATTATAAGGGTTAATGTCAGGGTGAATGTAAGGATAATTTTAAAATGTTCCATTATGATATGATAATAATAAAATTTAAATGAAATATTTTTTATTTTAAAATGTAAGGTAATGAGATTATTTTTTAAGGAAATTTTATAACCTTTTTTGATAAAAGTGAAAGGATTCTTTTTCAAGGAATGGTCTTCCTGAGTTTTCATGTTTTCTAGGAAACCCTTTTGTTTATGATTTTTAATTTATAATTGAACAAGAAAATTTTCATGATATATATTAAGAAATTAATTTTTCTTCATGGAAAAATTAAATTTATATTTGATGTTAAATGTTCAATTGAAAAATGAAATCTTTTTTATGGATTACTAATGTTTAAAATGGACTAATGGGTTTATCTTATTTTATCTCCCTTATTAAGACTTATTTTACTCATCCTGAATTTTCAAATTATTTTATGTTGGGATTTATGAAGAAAATAAAATTTAATTCATCAAATTTATAGATATAATAATTACCGTAAATAAAGCAGGTGTGTCTTTATAAAGAATGTGTTTTGTGTGAAAAATGGATACTATGTAAAAATTTCCACTTTTTTGTGAAATTTTGTACCTAATTTTCAAAAAATATAAACACATAAGATATTGAAATATAATAAAATGTTAAAACCATTTTATAAATCATGAAAGTATGCATTGAATAAGGTATGTGGTGTTATATTTAGTATTAACAAAAGTTTTAGATACCTGTAGAGGTCAGGATAATGTTAAAAGTCACTTTAAAGATACTCTAATTTATGGTTATATTATCAAAATATATATTTAAAATATTAAAATTGTAACACCCCGGTATTTTAGAATTCATTTTATTTAAATAGTATTATTTTCGATAGTGTGTGGTATATGCAACATCGAGCTTAAACGAATGACTATGTACTATAAAAATGTTAGTATTTAAATATTATCATTTCAACCAAGCCATTAAATTAGAGACTATTAATAGGAGTAACCACAATATGAAATATATATAAAAGTCTTTATTAATAAAAATTTATTGATTAATGCTTAGTAAATAGGAATTATATTTTTAGTAAAGTCATTTTACAATTTAAAAATATGTTTTGTTAAAAAATGGTTTTTTTGCCTTTTTTGTGTGAATATTTTAATTAATTTATTCCAATTTTAGTAATTTCATTTAATAAAGATGATATAATTTTTGAAATAACCATATAAAATTTTTCCTAGAATGAAATTTTGGGATTTCATGGAAAATATTAATTTTTCAAAGAATGGTGAAAATACTAATTTTATAGAAAATGATTTTTTCTCTTTAAGTATTTCAAAAGTAGAAATTTGTTTTAAATTGATTTTAAAATCACATTAGTTCATTATTCTTAAACATTATCTAATTAATTTCATCACAATCAAAATTATTCTTAATTTTGGTATATAATAATTATTCTTAAAAATTCATTTTTCTTGAAAACCATTTTTCATCACATTTTGTAGGTTTTAAAAAAATGCATTCTGTAAGTTATGAAAATTGAATTTAATAAAATTTATTCAATTTTTTGAATCGAAATTTCCAATTTATTTAGATATATAAACATTATTTTTTATGATAATGAATAGTAACCAGGGTCAAAAACAATCAGTACAGTAATGGGTCAATTGGATTAATTTGGGTTAAAAACAATGTGAAAAAACTTTACAATAACTCAAACAAATTATTTTAATATTTTTTTTGAGTTTAGTTGGATCACCCCATAAAATATTCAAAAATAAGTCATTTTCATCCCATTTTTCATTGAATAGTATCTTTATATTTTTATAATTAAATAATAATTCAAAAATGTAACTTTCCTGATTTTAATATCTATAATATTATTTTATATGGATTAAAAAAATTATTAATGGATATAAAAGTTTATTTTGAATATGAATAAATTATTTTATCATGGTAATTTTTTTTAATTTTCAATTATGAAATAATTACATTAAATTCTTAAACAACACTAATAGAGTGTTTGTTCAAGTAGTAGAAAAATCACTTAAATGATGTTAAAAACTCTTAAAGTGGTGTTTTTTTGTGATTTATGGGGATCCATGAATATTTTAGATGAATATAATTTATTATTAATGTGTTAAAAAAAATATCTTCAAATTAAAAAACTTTCTTGATATTTTTTAAATTCAAATTGGGTGAATAGTCATAAAGAATCACATTAATGGTACTTATGTTAAATAAAATTTTATTAAATGATTTATAATTCATAATAATATTATATTTTTTTCAATTGAATTCGATATGGTAGATCATATGAACCATTTTCATTTAAATGTCACTTTTTCTTTTATTGTAATTTTCATGGTCCCTAATGAGTAAAAAATATTGTTATTATAAGAATCATTAAAAGGGTTAACGAGAGATTAAAAATAATAGATAAGGGTTAAATAATCACATAAAATTGTCAAAATATTAATGATTTGGAGTATTTCAACTCAAACCCGTCATTGATTTGAAATATATCAATTTTTTTCACATGATTATGAAAAATAATTGATATTACATAAAGAATTTATGTAATATCAAAGGTGTCCATATCCTCTATTATATAAGGAAACCACCTTTCTTCTCTTTCTTGAACATATTAAGGAATTTACCACAACCAGACCCTATAAAAATATATTTTTAAATTCCTTACAAAAATTATAGGGGTTTTTACTTCTTAAAAGACCTTACATAGGCTCCATAAAGAGATATCCAAAGGAAGATCTTCAAAGAAGAGGTAATCATCTTAGCTGGGAATTTTCATTTTAATTCTTCTTCTACCTCCATTATGTTTGTCCTAACTATTAAAATATAAAAAAATTAGTATCTTCCATGTACTAAGATTTTATTTAGAAATCCCATCCTGGATCAATGTATCACTAAGAGGGGGTGGGGTTGAATCAATGATATCTTTTTATTTTAAGTTATATTTCTTGAATAACAACATTCACTTCCTATTAAATAATAATCACTTTACTAGAAAAAAACATTCACGCATCCATATGAACATAAGTATTTACAAGTTTCACTACTTAATAAGAGTATCTAGTCCTTTTAATGGTTTTTAAATAATACAATTCCACATAATCCACTATAAAACAATCATATTGTGTGGATACAACAAGTAGCTAATACCCTTACAGTTGTGTATCCCTGTGATGAATACAATAGTGAATGTGTTTATTCTAGCATGAATGATGTAAAAAAAATTGTATCAAGCTAAGAATCCTTTACTAGTTGGTTCCAAAAATGTCACTATGCTACTTCAATAACTTAAAATTTTTAATTCCTTAAAATAAATTTCTTCACTTTTCTACCCAGTAGTAGGTATAAAAAATTTTCGGAATTTGTACGAAAAGTTATGTCTGATGGCTCTTTCTGATTCCTCAATCTGATTCTTTAGTCCAAATAAAAAATTATTAAAAGATACTCTAGAATAAATTCCTAACAACTTCATTTTTTCCCTAGAAATATCAATCTTATTTCTCCCTCTGATCCAAAAATATAATCACAATCTCTTACAGACACTTCTTCTTTCCATAGATGTTTTTCAAGAAAACTATGTCCGTAAAATCTTGTTTGATCAATTACTTTATAAAACATTCATCAATCTATATCTCTCTCTCTAATATATGAATTGTTTTATAGTACATTTTACTTTGACACCTGTTTTTAAGTGTACTAATTTGAAATGTGTGGTAAACCAATTTTATATTCGCACCCAACCAAATTTCTAGAAATTTTATTTTTAATTTCATTTAAGCTTAATATTTGACCACATAAACAATTATAAACTCTTCTGAAACCATATTGAAACTTCTTAAAACATCTTAAAACTTCATCCTACATTGAACATACAAACAATTAATCAGTATGATATTATTTTTAATTCTAATTTAGTATTTCACTCATATTTTCATTAACCACATGAGAATATGTAAAAATAATGACTTCCCACTCTGATGCGCCAACTATACCTATTATTCCATAAACATCATTTCAGCGTTGTTAGAAATAAGTTTATTTCCATAAAAATCATTTAAAATTCAAAATAATTTGAAAACACTTCGAAAACACCTCAATAGTAACTTCACACCTTTTCACTTTTCCTTCATTCATTTAATAAAACATCGAACAAATAAAAAACTACATCTAATGAATTTCATCCTTTTATAAATTATTAGTATTAGTATGTATCTCATTTATTGGTATATATTTACCATCAAATGTAATGGTGTAAATTCTCATCTAATGAGTCTTGGCCCACTAAAAATATTTATAGATTTTTGAAAATGTTTGACTTTATTGTTGAACATAATCTGATTGATCTGTGTCTAATGCCATCTAACAGACCAGTCTCTGAAATTATTATCATTCCTCAATTGTAAGAACTCTAAAATACTAATTAGTTTCAAACAAATATCTAATTATCAAAATAATTATAATTTTACTCTAATAGAACTCTACATCTGATGTTATATTGATATCATAAATGAGTCTGATGAATCAATGTTATAACTCCTCTAATGAATTGGTGGCACACCGTGTCCAAAAGACCAGTATCAAAAACAACTTCTTTCTTCTAGATTCTCTACATGTTATGAAATATCCTATATAATGGTTCATTCGGTGGATCAGAAAGTCAAATGAATCATTCGGTCTAATGGATCATTCAAATAGTACTTCCGAAAAATTGCAGACTACAACAACTTCGCCCTTCCCGGCCTTAAGAAAAATTCTTTATTTAGTGATTCTCACAGTGACGAACTTTGACTGATAGACTTAGCCTTTTTACTCTATTTTATTCTAAAAACTCTTACTTATATCATGACACCTTCATGATGTGAAGAACATTGAGATCAAAAAAGCATCATCTGGCTTACAAAACCATTTCTCCTTCTTTATTTCATGAAGATTGGAACATAATTTTTCTAGATAAGTTATGATATTCGTAACTTATAAAACATAATAGCGTCATCAGATTATAAATTTTTAACATATCAAAATACCTTTATACATTGATATAACTTCTCACTCTAATCCAAAACTTCACTCCAAAAATAATGTGAGTATGAAAGATGAATTCATCTAGTAACCAGTTTTATAATAGAAAACTAAATTTGATGGAATTTATTAAGAATATTGTGTTTGGTCTTATGATTTCAATAATCCATCGCCCATTCACCAAAATGTAAAAATTGAAATGACTTTTCATATTGACAAAAAATACATAGCAAACAGTTCAATCGTATTCCAGCAACTAAAAACCAACTTCAAGACAACTTGATCACAATAATCTCCCCCTTTGTATTTTTTTTCATCCAAGGATCATAAATCATTGAAAATTTTTAACTCAATTTATGGATCACTAATAAAAAATTATATTCCTACATGAAAAAACTCATTATATGAAATATGAATAACAGACAACAAAACCATATTGTGAAAAATTAGTGACATGTGAAACTTATTTCTTATACACCTCTATTCCTATTTTCAACGTTCATTATTCTGATAAAAACAAGAATCCTACAACGATATCAACAAATATTTATAATAGTTCACACACTTACATGTTGAGATAACGACATTCCCAAAAATCCCCCTAATTATATACTTTCAATCCATTTTTATCACTTATCAATGGATAGATTTATGAAACATCATTTTTATCCCCCTTGATAACACTACAAAAAAATATAAGATAGAGGGTATGAAACCACAAACCTCAACCTTTAATATAAATATTTTCGATGCCCAGGTTCAATGTAAGTTTAAAAATTATTCTTTTGGTAAAAGTTTTGTGAAAATGTTAGCAACTTTTTCCCTTGTAGGAACATTCTCAAGCTTGAGTTCATTCTTCGAAACATGATCTTTGATGAAGTGATGTTTGATGTCAATAGGTTTTGAGTGATAATATTTCACTGGATTTATTATAATGTTTATAGAACTATTATTATCATAATACAAGAGGATATGTAACACCACTTAAACCATAATGTCTTCAAATAGGGTCTTCTTTCACATAATATTTGTCACAACTTTAGTAGTGGAAAAGTACTCATATTTATCCATGCTTGGACTTACTAAATTCTATTTCTCAGTATTCCAACTTACACAAATGTCCCCCATAAGGAATAGTCCACTATATGTGGATCTTATATCATCTACGCATCCTTCCCAATCTGTATACGTATAGCCAAAAAAATTAATTCTTCCTTAGATATCATACCTATTTCTGAATTCAATTGTACCTCAAATATATCTGATACTTTTTTTTCAAAAAATATATTTTATTCATTTGAATCACTTTGGAATCCTTCAGATAGGCTAATAGTATAAAAAATCTATTAAGCTTATAAAACTCTTTAGAGTCAACATCCTTACCTTACCTAACTTTATTCAACTTCGATCCCATTAAAATTGGTGTATAAAATGATTTCTAATTCTTCATTCAAAACATTCTAATAATTTCCTAAGTATACTTTTCTTTATAAATAAAATTTTATTTCTTATTTTATATTATTTTTCACCCAATAAAGTATTTCATTTCACCAAGCATGGAAATTTCAAAAATCATCCTTATTTATTCAGAAAATCTTTGGCAATTTATTTCATCCTTCCCAAAAATCATAATATCATCAACATATACAATAAAAACGAGGGAAATATCTTGACATTATTTTATGTATTGATTACTATCAATACTTCCATTCATAAATTTAATCTTTCTTAAGAAGGTATCCAATTTTAAATATCATTCCCTCAGATATTGTTTTATCTCATAAAAGGATTTATTTAAATTTCGTACATAAATTCCATCCGTCAATATTAAAAAACCTTATGGTTGTTCAATATAATATTCTTCATCTAGTTCTACATTCATATATTATGACATCACATCCATCAAAAAAAAATTTATAACTTCTTTGTGTAGAAATTTCAGGAAAGATTATAATTGTTTTTAGCCTTTCCACAGGATCAAAAGTCTCATCAAAATAAATACCTTAAATTTTTTAGTAGCCTTTTCAAAATAATTTTTTTTTAATATCACTTCATCATATTCATTCAAATATTTCTAGAACACCAACATTTTACCAATGACATTATTATAATTTGTTTTAGGTACCAGTTTCCAAGTATCATTCTTCTCAATCTAATCAGAATCTTTATTCATAGACTAAATCCATTATTGATTCTATAAATATTCAATAACATGTTTCAGGTCAACTTTTGAATACATATATGTATATTTAATAACTTTTTATGTTATTCTTATTTGAACCATATTTTTCTAATCTCCATTGATGTTTTATGTTTTTACCTATTTCTGCAGCCTAGGTTGAGATGTACAAGATTCTTCCTCATCGCATGAAATAGTTGAGTGCAATTTTTCCATCTATGAGACAACACAATTTTTTGAATATTTTCATGTTTCTTAACCAAAAATATTTCATACTCATCATATTCCTCATCAATAAGTATTTTTTAAACATATTCATTATCTTTTTCAGTAACGGTTACCTCACGAGATTAAACTATTCTTCCTGTCTATTTGATGAAATATCTATATCTTATTCTATATAGAGCATAGACAAGAAATATTTAATCTTCACGATTTTGTTCATAATTTCATAGATTTCCACCTTTTCTCTTTATGATATATGGACACCCAAAAACTATTAATCTTTTCAAAATATTAGTTTTTTCATAGAACATTTCATAAAGAGTCATATAAAAACATGACCTATTGAAACACAGATTCTAAACATAAACTATTGTGATCATTACTTTACTCTAGAAGTATTTATAAATACCATGATTACGTAATATTGTATGCCCCATATCAACCAAAATTATATTCTTTCTTTCAGAATATTCATTCTATTATAGTTTATATGGTGTACTAAATGCATGTCTAATTCCTTACTTTTCAAAAAAAACTTCTGAATAATTCATTATTTTATTCACCACCATAATGAATTCTTAACTTCTTCACAGAATACCCACATTTATTCCATTATATTTTTAGAAAACTTTTAACGATTTTCATAGTATCTTATTAATTATTTATATACATAACAGAAGTAATGAATGTAAAATCGTCAATGAAATAAATAAAGTACTTATCCTTAAAATTTTATTGTTTACTCAATGGAGAAATTTTTTTGGAATGAATTAGTTCCAAGGGATGAGTTTAAAAATATCAAATTTCTTATGAAAAGAGTTTTTAATCTTCCCTTTATCAAAAATTAAACAACATCAACCTATTCTCTTTACATATCAAGAATATCATGGACACTATCTCGTTTGGATAACTTTATCATGTTTCTATGACACATATGTCCCAACCTTTTATACCATAATTTATTTTCTTCAATCATTCTTAGATAACCTAAATTTTTTACATCACCAACATGAAATAAATTTCCTTTTACACATTGTCCTTTTGTAACAATGTATCCATATTCCTCTATTTTCAAAAAAACCATCTTTTGTAGAAACTACTATATTTCCTTCATCAAAATGTTGTGAAAAACTCAACATGTTGTGTATCAACCAATCAAAAAAAATAATTATTGGATTTGATCTTTGATTCACCAATATTATCAGATCCAACACCTTTTATTCTGAGAGATTCATCATTTCCAAATGTCATTGTTCCTTATTTCATGTATTTTAAATTATTCAATGGATTCAAATACTCTATTGTATGTGATTAACATCCACTATCTAGGATTTATGTTTATTATTCTTTTATATCTTTGAGATTTTTTTCCACAACCAGAGTCGTTTCGTTCCCTTTATCTTCCTTCACATCTAGATTTTGAGAACTGTTGAAAAAATGTTTTTATTCTAGTATCAAAACTACACACCCTTTTTTAATACGTCCATGTTATCTACACCTTTCATAAATATTTTTCAAATGATGGAATCTATTTTCATCATTCCAAATAGCTTTCTCATAAATATTTCATTGAGAGGATTGACTCCCCCTATAATTTTTCATTCTGTAATTCATTGGATAGTTCTAATGTTGTTGATTAAACCATAACATACTTTCATTACTCCCAAATCCACTACAATACAAGTATTAAACATAGAAATAATATTTAACGCTATAACTCCCATAATGTTTTGAATTGTGACCATGTTTTTCAGAAACTTTCATATATTTCAGATCAGAACATTCTTATGCCCCAAACATCATATTATCGCCTAGAATATTATTCTTCAATTAGTATATCCTTCCCACTTTATCATATTCATAAGTGGTAGAAACTTTTGTTTCATACTTTACTTTTTTAGAAACTTATGAATAGCTCAATTTTTCATTTTTTTACCACATACACTGTTTTCTCATAGTTCTTCTTATTAGGAACATTTTCAATTTTTATTAAAATATTTTATGGTAACTTTTATATATACTCATCAGGTTGACCATTTCCATAATATTCACCAACTTTCAAGATGGAGTTATTTAAATATGAAATTACCTATATAGATTTAGAAAAACTTTTTTGAACAAGTTCCAACTCTTATTCAATTACATTTTACTTTACTTCAATATTTTCATTCCAATTATTTTCTTTTTCAAGATACTTATTTATAAAATGAACCTATTCCAAAAATTTAGATATCATATAAGGAGGGAATTCTTGATTTTTTGTTTTAGGAATGTCATTCTTCAACTTCTTGACTTCTATTTCAATACTTATGATCTTTCTAAGGTTTTATTTTAACTCTCACTTTAGGTGAAACTGTAACTCATTATCTTCTTCTTTAGAAAAAATACTCCTAAACTCTTTATCATTAACTACTACTACAAACATATTCACTACAAAAACTTTAGTAAAATTTTCATCTTCAACTTAACTATCCTCATATTCATAATCTTTAGATAAAAATATTATCCTTTTAGAATTTATGAACTTTGTATCATTTCCCACAGAATAAGATTCCAATTTATCAAAATATTTCTTCCAAGATCTTATCATCCTTCTATCATCTTTATCACAATCTTCATAATTCCTTTTTCGAGGACAATTCACATAAAATATTCCAACATATCCAGTTTCAATGTCTTTTATAGGTAGCTTCCCTTTATAATATCATGTACCATTTTTCACATTTTTAGAAAACAAGGATAAAAAATCATCAAGATTATTACAAACCACATTTTTACATTCAGAATCACCAACTTGTTCATCTTTAAGAATATTGTTATATTTTTCTTACTTGGAATCCTTGAAGTTAATTTCTTGATCAACATTTTTTTCCTTTCAAAATATTCTCCTTAATAATTTAACAAGTACTGATATTACTTTGATGATCATCCAAAGATTGAGATTCAAGATCTCTATCTTCCAAGGATGAATGTTTTTTATCAAACATTTATGGAAAGATTATAACAATATTTTTTTAAAAAATATTCTTACATACTATCATAAATATATACTATGGTGAAAAAAATGTCATTAAACCTTGTAAAGAAGTCACTAATAGATTCAAACTCTCCCATTTTGAGATCTTTATACTTCAGCCTCCATATTTGTAACATTTCTTTATTCACGTTTATATTTCCTTAATTTATATTTTTTAACTTCTATTATATACATTTAGTTGTAGAAAATCCCTTCACTATAAGGAATTATCTTTCAGAAAATGATGATAGTAAATAATTGATAAATCTTCCATTATTATCCATATTCTTCTTATCCACTAATGAAAGTGTAACATTCTCAATAAGAGGAGGAAATCCATTTGTAAAAGATTCCAAAAACACTAAACCCAAATGACATAAGATAATGCAGTATCCTATATTTCTAGATGTGATATTTATTTACATCAATTACAATAATCCTCTTATTCTTCACACAATTAAAATTATCTATAACAACTTATCTTTATAAATTCCATAAAATAATAAAAAAAGGACCCTTCACTATGATACCACTTGAAAAGGCCCAACTGGGATCAATGTATCCCTAATAGAGGGAAAGTTTGAATCAATTTTATCTTTTTATTTTAAGATATCTTTCTTGAATAACTACATTCACCTCATCTTAAATAATTATCACTTTGATGAATACAAAACATTCACACATCCACATGAACACAAGTATTGACAAGTTTCATTTCTCAATAAGCTTATCTAGTCCGTAGAATGGTTCTAAAATAACCCAATAACACAAAATCCACTATAAAAACCATTTTTGGTGGATACAATACGTACGAAATACCCTTAAATTTGTGTAGCAATATTATCAATACAACAATGCATGTGCTTCTTCTAGAATGAGTGGTGTAAAAAATGTTTTGTAACAAGTTAATAAACCTTCAACAGTTGATTCAAAACATGTCACTATAATAATTCAACAACATCCACTTTGGAAATTATTCAAAACCCAATTCTTCACATTACTATGTAACACCAGGTAGGAACAACTCTTCTGGACATCACATGAAAACTCATTTTGATTGATCTATCTAATTATTTAGTCTTATTCTTCAGTCTATAAAACCATGTCTGAAAAGATACTCTAGAAAAAAATTGGAACAATGTATTTCTTTCCCTGGAAATTTCAGTTTTATTTCGTGTCCAGATCCAAAAAACCATTTTATAATCTTTTCCTCAAGATTATTCTATCAGAACATGTTACTCAATAGAATTTTGTCTAGAAAACTTTATGAAATTAATTCTATCACAAAACATTTAGTGCTCTCCCCCTCTTCCACATGTGAACATTATCATGCTACATTGAACTTTGACTTCTGTTTATAGGGTAACCAAAAATTGAATGGGTGGGAAAGCAATTTTATTTTTCAACTGAACCAAATTTCTAAAAACATGAATCTGAATTTCATTTAATATTTATCTTTGAACAATTAAATCCTTCTGAACCCTTCTAAAATATTCTTAAAAATTCTCAAAACTTATCAAAACATAAGGCTTCTTTGAACATACAAGAAATTCATTCGTCTAGTATGATTTTCCATTCTGGAATATTTTTTTATTCTGATTTTCTTGAACCACTTGTGAATATGTAAAACTGATGACATCCCATTATGATTCTCCAAATGAACCTGTTATTCATTAAACATCATTTCAACTTCTCTATAAATCTATTTATTTTCATAAAAAATATTCAATATTCTAAAGACTATTGATCCATTGAAAAAAAATCATCATAAGCATCAAAAGAGTTCACATTTTATTTATTCATTTAAAAAAACATCAAACTGATAATGTAAATCTGATGAATTTCATCCTCCAATTACTTATTAGCATTTGTATGCATCTAATATATTAGTATCAATTTCTAATATGTTGTATCAGTTTCAAAACCCATATTATGAGTCTTTACCCACTTAAAAATTGAAATCTTTTTTAAAATGGTTGACTATATTGTTGATCTTCATCAGATTGATCAGTATCTGATCACATCTGATGGATCAGTCTCTAAATATCTTTTCATTAATCAGTCCCAAATTCTATAAAATTATTATCAGTGTTAAAAAATTTGGAAATTATCAAAAAAATCAGATTTTACTTTAATAGAACTCTGAATTATATGTTATATTAATACCAGTAGGGAGTTTGATGAATCACTTTCAAAATTCCTCCAATGAATGAGGTGCACAACATATTTGAAGAACCGATGTCAGCAGTGACTTATTTTTTCCAAATTCTCAACAATTGATCATATATCGTATGGAATTGTTCATTTAGTGTATCAAACAGTCTGATGAATCAGTCACTCTAATATATCGGTCAAATAGTACGTTAGTAAAACTTCGAAATATAGTAACATCAGCCTTCCAAGCCTTTAGAAAAATTATACATTCGGTGATTCTAACAACGATGATCTACGACTGAAATATTTAGATTGTGTACTCTTTTTTATTCTACAATCTCTTACTTATATTATGACCTCTTCATGATGTTAAGAAAATTGAGATAAAAAAAACTTCACCAGACTTACAAATCCATTTCTCCCCCTTTATTTCATGAATATTGGATCAAAAGTTTTCAAGAAAACTTATGATATATAAAACTTACAAATTAGGAAAACATCATGAGATTAGAAATGTTGAATATTTTGAAAGACATTGAAACTCAAAGAAAACAACTTACTCTGATCAAAAACATCACTCCATACATAATTTGATTCAAAAATATAAAATCATGTAGAAAAAAATTTCATTATAGAAAACTAAATCTGATGGTCTTTCTTAAAAATATATCATCTGATCTATTGATTCTGATAATCCTTCATTTTATAACAAAAACTTTCATTGATAAACGATTTTTCATAAGGATAATAAAATAATGTAAAATATAAATTTAATATTCTTGCATATGAAAACAAACATCAAGTCAAATTTTTCCCAGCAATTATTATTTTAATGGAATAACCTTATTTATCACCTCTTTCTATCTAATAATAAACAAAACCATCATTCATGTATATGTTAGAACAATCCAATCATGAACCAATGTATTTTTGTACTCATCACCACATTTCATGGTTTATTATTATGATTTATTTAATATATATATATATATATATATTCATTGCATAATTATGATTTTATAAATATTTTTAGGTAGGGATGTCTATGACAGAGACAAAGACACGAGAGGGAGTGAATTGAGGTTTTCAAAACATTGACAGATTCAGAAAACCTCTCTTGAAAAGAAACATTCTTTTACTTTTATCTCAAATATGAGTGAGTAGTGAAAATAAATAAACGAAATGAACAATGTAATGTATAGTGGATCAGAGAACAAATATCCCTTAGTCCACTCCACCAATTCTCATCTCCAAGAGTTTAGTGATTTTAACTAGGTCATCTTTTCCTAAGACCTTCAAAATCCAAAACTGAGTGTAGATAGTTGACACCATTAAAATACAGATTTATATATCCTTTAAGTTCATTTACAAGGAACCAAACATCCATTGCTTTGTATAAGAAACTAACACTTAACCATGACTATGTACGAGCATCTGAAACCCAAATAAATCAAAAGAGTTTTATTTTTTTAATGGTACGGATTAAACTTCACATCTTGAAACAAAAACTGATAGATGAAATTAGATCTTTAATGTAGAATGACATCAAATAAGTCTTTAATGGTTGAATAGGATTTCATAAAACATTAATAAAGAAAATACTGGATGGGTGTTTAGACATGAATGCATCAAAAGTGTATTTTTACCAAAATCTACATCATTCGTCCATAGAAATATATAACAAATAAATTTAGTAGTCGTGACAGCAATAGAAAGGAGTAAATTAGATAGATAAAAACATGTATGTCTCCAAAGTGTAGCTCTGGAGGAAAGAACACACATATTTTCATGTATAGATATATGTAGTTGTATATGTTCTATATAATTTTTATATCTTGTATCTATTGTCTATGTATATATATTTCTGATGAAGAACATGTCCATATTTATATATCAATTTGAATAGTTGTAGTTCAAATCAAATCTATAAATATCACAAAATAAATCTGGAATATTTTAATATTTTAAACATTCAAGAGAGTCATAACTTATCGTAAGAATATTTACAGTTTACTTCATTGAATATTATCCTATAAAACAATCATAATGATCCTTTGAATCAGTCATAGAACATCTTTGAAACAATATTTATTTCCATCAAGACCATTATAAAAATCTCAAATAATATCACAGATTTAAAACTTTTTCATCGAATTGTCAAATTTAGGGTTCATTCATGTGACAAAAAAACATAGAATATAGGGTTGATATGTATGGCTGATTACCTAATAAGGGTTGATGTACAATACGTTTTTTTCCTCAAATTTAGGTTTTCTTTTGAACCAAGGGTTGATTAACCATACAATCTTCTTCCTCAAATGTATAATTCCATACTAACATATGAATTATGATCTATACTTGTTATTCCAAAAATATGGTCTATCCATTACCTTACACTTACACATATAGGGTTTGAAATTTTTTAATAAAATATACTAAAAAATATTACGAATACTTAAATGAATATTCCTTGTAGATCAAAGTCTTTAATATAATTCGAAAAAAAATATTTCAATAAATATTAATTTCTTAAAATTCAAATAAAGTAATTTCACTAAAAAAATGGGGTATTTTTTATCATTAAAACCAAAAATAAATTAGGGAAATTGTTCAATCAATGCATTCTCAAAAATATCCCACATTTTTAGTATCACAGAACCCATAAAAATTTTAAAATATAAAAATAATGTAAAAAACCAAAATAAATTTCCCACATTTCTCTTGTTATAATATTTATACTATAAAGAAAAACTCTCCTCCAAAATAAGGATTAAAAAATATCATATATTAAATAAAATAAATTAAAACAACTTTTCTTACAAATAAGGATAAATGCATCATCTTAACTAATAATCTTCTACAAGTTTATTATCCCATTATGAAATTTTTATTTCATTGAAAACATCTCCACTATGAAAAAGATATTATTAAGAATAAATTTCTGTAACTTTATGAACATTGTAATAACCTTAATCAAAAAAATTTTAAAATCACAATATAAAACTTCTCCCCGTTTCTGTGACACTAAAATGATAAGAGAAGTAATTAACTCCCACAAAATTTCTACTTTCTTTAAAAAGAAAAAAAACAAGGAGAATTTAAGTATTAAATGATTATTTATTTTAATAGTCCCCATAAATCATAGCAAACTGAATTATTTTAATGAATATTCTTCATAAGTAATGAAAAAAAATTATGTTCATGCTACTATAGAAAAAATAAAAAGAAAATTGAAGTTATAAAGCAACTAATTTCACTAATTTTCAATTAAAAAATATATTTATAAAATAGAATATAACATTGATTTTAATATGAATAGAATGAAAATGATGAGTTAATAAATAGTAGACCATTCCTTAGAACCTTCAAAACTATGATTTTTTTTCTTAAAACATCTAAAAATCTTAACATTTCTTCTAATCTATTTTGAACATTTGTTTTTCCGTGATAAGAATAAGACAAACACTATTCAACGAAAAAAACATTACTTAATCAAGATCAATCGTTGTAATAGCTTCTCTTCTAAGAATCTCTTACTGACTTACTATTTCTAACCTAAAATATTCAAAGTTTTATTTTGATATCGATATGCCTTTTACATTATGATAATTATTGTAAAAAATAAAAAACAACTTTTGAATTTGATACATTATATTGATCATCATACGACTTTCTAGATGCATCCATCTCAGCCTTCATATTCTCTTTTTCATCATTCAAATAAATAAGTTTAAATAAAATACTTTCAGAATATATTTGAAACAAAGAAAAATCAAGTTCTTCAGAACTATAAACATATTTATTTCGTTCATAATACATTGCACATGAATCTTCAACAAACAAAATTGATTGTTCTTTTAACAGGTCAAAAGGATTACCTTTTGTCCTCATGGGAGAAAAATTTTCTTCTGAACTTGAATTATGACCACATAATATTTATGCGACTAGTTTTTACCAATCATTTGAATAAGATATTTGAAATATGAAGAATAAGAATAATAAAAATGTTTTCTCTTTTTTATGAAGAAAATGAAACATTTGGTTTTGAATAAATAAAGATGATGTTTCATTTTCTTATGTCGAAATAAATAGAACAACAATTTTAAAAATGATTTTTCTGTAAAATGATTTTTTCTTGATTAGGTTACTATATAAAATTTTAAGAAATTTTTTTGAATGATTTGGAAAATGAAAATATAAACTTTTCATAATAAACACTATATTTTCGAGCTAAATATTTAACAAAAATAATATATAATCAGTATACAAAAAAAACTTTTCTTATATAATAAAGTAGAATTTTAATTAAAATTTGAAAAATAAAATACATTTCCTCTATAAAACAACTAGTTTACTAGAATTATATAAACAATAAAATTAAATACTTCTTGGATCAGGGAATTTTGTACTGAGGATTTTTTATAATAAACTGCTTCAGATTTGTTCACTCCTTTTGTATATACATTATCAGATATCCATTGAACGAACACTTAATTATTTAATTATATATATTAGTGGTTTAGTCCAACAAAACAATAAAAATGAAGTGCTATTTGGTATTCATATTCTTTTGGGTTCAGAAGTGTTAGTAATTAAATTTTTAGGTAACCAAACTTGTTTATTTTGAGTAGGAATTTTAAATTTAACTAATCATGTGACCATTAAGAACTTTTAACACCATAAATTTATGGTCTTATAAATTTTTAATCATTTTAATAATTTCCATTAGTACCATAATAAAAGAATGTCACAGTATATTTTTTTTAACTTTCTAAACCAATAAAAAATAATAATGTTTCGGCCTTTCACTATTAATTCCTATTGAAAATTTTCCTTTTGGTATTTTATTTTTTTCTAGTATGTGATTTAAATATTTTTATCCTTTTGATATTATACTTTATGATTGTTTTAAATCATAAAATTTAGATAATAATTTATTATTTTTAATTTTTTGTAAATCACAAAAAATTTTAGAAGCATTTAATTATAAATCTATAATATGTTTTGATAAATTTTATTTTTCTAATATAAAAATATCATAATATTTCTTAATTTTATTATTGCCTTTTTTTAAATATTCATACTTGTCTTGTAACATAAAAAAATATTTATTTGACTCATCATAATAAATTTTTTTATAACTATATTTTTTAGAGTAAGAGGACTACACCTCATCAATATCATCAATTAGAAATATAATTTTATGCTCAGCTTATGAATTTGAAAAAGATTCACAATATGAACTAAAAGAATTACTATAGTTATCTTTTACAACTTTCTTTCCTTTTATATCATAATTGACATTCCTATGAGCTTTGAGTAAAGGATAGTTTTCATTTGTATGACTTATTTCGTTACATTCACAACATATTTCATCTTTAGTACTTTTCTTTTTATTTTTGTATATCTTTTCAAATTTTTCAAAAAGATCTAATAGATATTTATCTAAATTTTTATGATTTTAATTAGATGATCCATCAATTGTAGTCATGATAAATGCTTATATATATTTGATATGAATTTCAACTTCAACCTACTTCTAAAATTCACACATCATTCAAGTCTTAATCAAGTCCTCCATTGTCAAATTATTTTTAGATGTAGACTTATTCATAGATTCAGATACACTATTCTACTTAAGAGGTAGTTCATTTTGTATTTTTGATGTTTTATCTGATTTAAAAATTGAATCTCTTAAAGAATCGACATTATTGACAATATTTTTCAACCATTAATCGATTTTATTTATAGTTTTATTCTAATTAATTCTAAAAGTATCGAACATTAAATTTTCAGAAATGTATATTAATTGTATGATATTGTTAGTTTTCTTATAGGAAATAGAAATAGTCTACCACATCTTATATAAAGTAGAATATTGAGATACATTATTGAATTATTCACTTCCTAAACTAAACACAATAGTACTCACATATTTTGAATTGAGATCATGTTATTTTTCTTGATCGGTACTCCAATCCTCAAAATCTTCGTTGGAATTTTCATAAGGCTTAACAATTTTTAAATAACCCCTTATTCCAGGGCTTTTCAAATAAATAATCATACGACCTTTCTAGAATCCATAATAATTACCATTAAAAAGGGAGATTTTATCATTGACATACCTTCTATAGAATCGTCCATTTCATGATGTCATTGTCTAGATCATTAACTCAAGCTTGTTAGAGATAGTAAAATAATCTATAGAACATTCTATTACCACTTGTTGATATCAAAATTGTAAATGGATAATATACCAGTAGAGCCCTTCCATTGTTACCAAATGTGAGGTTGGGATGGATATGAGAAGACAAAGACACAATAGGGTGTGAATTACAAATTTCAAAACATTGATAGATTCAGAACACCACTCTTTCTAAAAATCATTTCTTTCCTTTTCTCTCAAAGTTGAGAGAGCAGAAAAAATAAATGAAGGAATAAAAAAGTTAATGTATAGTGGTTCAGGGCACAAATATCTCTTAGTCCACTCCATCAATGCTCAACTCCATGAGCTTGTTTATTTTCACTAAGTTCTATTATCCTATGACCTTCAAAATATAAAACCAGGTTCATACAGTTGACACCATTACAATAAGTATTTATATAGTATTATGGTTATTTTACAAGGAAATGAGTATCAATAGATTATTATAATAGCTGGAAATTAAACCCAGTTGATTACGAGAAACCAAAACTCAAATAAATCGATGGAGTTTTATTTTTTGATGGTATGGGATAAAATTCACAGCTTGCCGTAGAAATTAATATATGAAATCAAATCATCAATGCAGCACAATAGTAAATATATATTCAATTATTGTATAGGATTTATTCAAACAGTATCACAAAAAAACACTAGACATATGTTTAAACATGAATGTATCCAAAGTGTATATTTACCAAAATATGTGTCATTTCTATAAAGGAATATGTATCAAGTAAATGTTTTATTATCGATGAAAACAGAAGTGAGTATATTAGATAGATCTAAACATATAAGTATCTAAATTTTAACTCCGAAGGCAACAACACAAATCTTTTCCTTTATACATATATGAAATTGTATAAGTTCTATATACATTTCATATATTTTTATATCTTGAATCTCTTTTATATCTATCTATTATTTCAATGGATAACACCTCCATAGTTATATATTAGTTCAATAAGCTCCATGTCAAACTAGCTCCACAAATATAAAATAATAAATTGTGAATATCATAATTTTAAAAACATTCAAGAGTGTCATAACTTGTTATAAGAAGTGTAATGTTTTACTCTTTTGAATATGAGCCTTTTAAAAAATCATAATAAGACTTTGAATCAGTTGTGAAACTTCATTGAATTTATCTTCATTTCTATCATTACCATTTCATAAATATCAAATAATATCATGGATTTAAAACTCCATCATTGAGTAGTCAAATGTATGGTTCCTTCATGTGATAAAAAAACACCGAACGTAGGGTTGAAATTGTACGGATGATTACTAAAGTAGGGTTGATGTACCATACATTTTTTTCCTCAAACATAGGGTTGGATCTCAATGTATCTGTTATTAACCATATTTTACACTTTGTCAAACATTGGGATTCATACTAATGTAGGGCTTATGATCTATATACATTATCCAAATGTAGGGTTCCTTACATTATTCTTTTACACATAGGATATGAATATTGTTTCTAGAATATGCTAAAATAGTTTCTAAAGACTTTAACGAATATTCCGTGCAGATCAGAGTTTGGAATAATCATTGGAATATAATTCTAGAATAAATATTTCAATGAATATTAATTTATTGAATTTCACTTAAAGTAATTTAATGAGTAAAACAAATGTGGGTGTTTGTGAGCATCAATACCAAAAATAAATTAATGAAATTTTGGAATCAACACATTATCAAAAAATATAATATATTTCCTATATTCATAAAATTCCAATTTTTTAAAAAGGAATCATTATACGTGCATAGGTATGGATAACCGTCTCCACATTATGATGTACTTCGTTTCTCAAAAAATTGTCTCACATTGATGGAAATGGGGATATGTTTAATAATGTTATTTTGTATTTATAATATCATAATAACTCTAGAAAGAATATATTTTATTTTCATTCATTATTTTACAACCAATTTAAATTAAAAAAACATTTCCCTTATCCACATATGGACTACCGACTCTTGAGATGATATATTTTTTTCAGGACATATTTTTATGGATAGATATAAAATTGTATTTGATGTTTAAAATGGAATTTCATGGACCCAAATTCCACTGAAGGTTCCCCCGAGATTAGTTGGATACATATCCTCAAGTTAATCCTCCCAAATTCCTGAGGTTGCCGACTAACAACGATTTCCTAGGCTGTGTCTGTGGGGAGACTATTCCCTCATCACCATAGTGTATAATAGTGGATATAAATAACATATAAGTAGAAGAAGTAGTATAAAAATCCAATAATAGAAAAACAATAGGAATAGATAAATAAATCCATAAGTAATATTATATAAAGATGATGTTGATACATTTCAAGTCTCTACAAAACATCCAAAACAGGTATACATGGAAGGTGTACAGTACATGTAACAAAATACGAAAAATTTATATCTCCAGATAGCATCATGATCTTCATCTCGGTCTTATAATCCCCTTAACTTAAGTTGCAATAAATAACCTATATCATGGAATTTTCCCATATCCATTCCTGCAATAATATAGTCTATCCAGGTACCCCTCGGTGGTCTGAAAAGGGTATGAGATATGATCTCAGTTGATAACCACCCAAAGTTCGAATGCCATCCATTTAGTGAATACATAATAATAACAGTTTGAAAGAAGTAATAAAATATGTATAGGGAGTACTAAAATTAATCAAACCATAAAGGTATTGGTTCCATGGACACTCGTCCTCTTTTAACTGTTTCGGCCTAGCTGGAAAGTCTCTAAATAAATAGGTAGCCTCGTATCATTTATAATTAAGTTAATTTAATTAATCAATCACATTCAACAAATTATACTGGGTACATGGAATTTATCCTAGCATCCCCCATACAACTATATGATCATAATATGCCTAAATTGGCTATCAATAAGGTATAATTCTTTGACCAAATCCAAGATTGTTCTTTGGCTTGGTAGATGCATCATATGAGTCATTTCATTAACTATTAAATTAGGAACAGGAGCTCATCTTTGGAATTCACAAATTGGAATCCAGGTATCACTCCAGGAATAACGTGAACCAAACACCCTATAAGCCCATACATGTAAATCCTCAAAAGAACCAAGGTATCTCTCTAGGTATTATATAACATCCACACTCGCTGAGTCCATCCTTGGCAGTCCTATAAGGGATCTGAAATTTCACCCATAGAATATATAGGATTGATACATTAATTCCATCCTTTGAAGACTATATAAGGAGTCCATGTCCCACGTGGGAATATAAAATTCATTTCCCTCTAATTCCATCCTTGGAAAACCATTAGGAGTCCAAGTATCACCCAGAAATATAACAGTCATCCCATATAATTTCATCTTTGTAAATCCACTAGGGAGGATAAGTATCACTCAAACGTAAGAAAGGTAGTGTCCAAATGATTCAATCTGTGGCATTTTTATAAAAACCCATTTTTCCTCTAAGGCATATAAGAAATCAATAAATATAATTAAAATAATTAAATTTCATCACCATTATAATTCTAGTAAAGCATCACCTCAGAAGGTTGATCATGGTATGTGATATGATTTGAAGGCTTCGCCTCTTAATTTCCTCATATTAAATATCAATATAAAGGGAAATTCATGGTTAAACATACCATTACATGGAATCAACCTAAGATTATAGAAATTTTATCCAATTTCTTTAATCAATTCAATTAGAATTTAAAATTCATTGTTAAACATCCCATGGTAAGGTGTAAATGGAATACCTATATGGTATCCAAGTTCAATCTACACCCATGGTGGTCCAATTAATTAAACAAAACACCCATGGGGTGGTTCCAATTTATGTTTCAAAACAATCAGTCATTTATCCATGGCCTTGTTAAATATATATGTCACACCTATTCAATTAAACAAGTATTAAATTTCATTTTAGGGTAATCACTATGATAACTGGGAATGCGATAAAACAAAATATATATAAAAACTCCAACTTTAAGGAAAATAATGATACCACAAATCATAGTTCCATAGTAGATTGATAATCCAGTATCAACTATTGATTTAACTAATATCATGATAAAATCAATGAATGGATGAAGAAACTGAAATTAGGACATATTAGCTTGCACCTAAATAGCACAACAGATACCAAGAATAATTAGGAATGACACAAAGGGAATAGAGATCTTACCGAGATGGATCCAAAAAGATGAACATCTCTCAATTTTAAGCATGAATGGAGGAGATCCCTGGATTCCTAGTTTAGTCTTCAAATATATGTCTCCATGGGTGAGGTTCTTCTAATGGAGGAAGAAACTGAAAAAATACTTTTTTTATAAGATTTAATTAAGGGAAATCTCATAATTTCACCTAAATTACAGGGTCGTATGAATTTCTAAACCATACTCCAATAGTGCACCCACTGTTGTAGGAATGGTCAACATGCATGGTTAATGTGCATGATTAAACTAGTTTTGAAAAAACAGTGAAAAACTTATATGTCAAAAGTTTATTGTTTTTCAGGATTGTGCACCCAAAATCACATAGTTTATCAATTTTTACAGCATGTAGCTCCCCATTTTCTAGGATCATGTGGTTTGATGTAACAATGCGGCCTACCCCACACGATTTCTACTAACCATGTGATAAGCATGTTTCACCCCCCAATGGTTGGGGACCAGGCTATGAACAAACCTTGTACACCCCTGATACATCCATAACCTCAAAGGGTATTCACATTAGTCCCTAAATAATAATTTAAACTAAGATGTGATAGAAAACTAAAAGATTGTGTACCTCAATAAAGAACCCAGATCTTACAATCTTCCCTACTTAAATCAATTCATCCCCGAATTTCCGACTCAGGGGTGGTGAAACATCATCTGTGAACAAATTCCACCACTATGATCACATATTGGCCTCCCAATCCTAGGTATCATCTTGTACATGGTCGTGATACCACAACACCCTTACTAGAGGAACTAATCAGCCTCAGATAACCATCTAGTTATGATCCACAATAAGAATCAGATTCTCCTAAAAGTATGTATCAACCTATAACTCATCCACTTTGGGATGAAAAGAATGATATGGGTCTGAATAATAATGGAAAAAATAAGATACATGGAATATGTTGTTCATGTTTTGTTACCTATAATTGAAATAAACTGATAGGAAACTGTCCCGACTCTCTCTAGAATATTGAATGACCTAAAATATGGCGGTGAAAGCTTACCCAGTGTACTAATCCTCCAATGTCCCAAAATCGATGAGACACATAAAAATAAATGATACCCAACCAAAATCACTTTAGGTCATCTGCAGGGATCATCATATGATTTTTGTCAGGACTACATAGTATCAATCTGTTAACGAATTAACTAAACTTTCTATGGGGTATCCTAAATGAGATAAGTTCCAAGAAAATCTACTTATCCTACCTCTAACCAGCATAGGTGTGATCAGCATGTCCTATCGTACAAATCCTCATAATAGTACATTTTTATAGTATCCTGTGAACTATTTTTGTAGGTGAATTCAACTAGGGGTATGCACCTCGCCTAAGATCCCCCAAAATATATGACGCATGATCACATAATTTCCTCAAGAAGCTATATCATGTTCTCTAACTGGAAATAGATCTGAAAGTGATATGTTGTCCTCAAAATAACCTATATACCCAACAACCTCTACAACCCTTTCCAGAACCATGAATTTAATTTGGCATCCCTATCTGAATTGATATTATGAGCGACCCATTGATGTAGTATTATCTCACAAATATACAACCTCCCAAGTTAATCTACTGAAAAGGTATTATTGACAAGAATGAAATGATCATCCATTTTTATAATATCAAAAACAAAACAAATAGAACCATTATATATAAGAAACCTTTGTACACCTATCCCAAATTCCATCACAATGTCTTCCCATTTCCACTTTAGAATGTGTAGCTATTGTAAATGTTTGGCTAGTTCTTGGTGTTCCTTATTCACCTACTGACAAGTGGAACGCCTCTTGAAATAACTAGGTACATATCTTTTCTTACTCAGCCACCAGTATTTGAAATGTAAATATTGTTATATCATGGGGATTTTATGATGCACCACCCAAGATAAAGCATGAAAGTCTCACATCAGCTCCTCGGGTCTGTCTACTAAAACCCATAAATGACATCGTACTCACATAATATCATCCTCAATTATAGTCCAACTAGGAGGTGGGTTCCCACCTTCAACACTCTCCCATAGGACTAGTCCCTCATAATTTGATATATTCTTCATCTTCAGTCTATCCATAAGGGTAGATTTAATAGAGAGGGATGATAAAAATATTCACATGACTATCCTGAACCTTCATGTTTAACTCAGATAACAAATTCATAAGTTTCCACTCACTACTTGAAGGTTGAACTGTCGGTATCTGAGTCCTCATGCTCATTGGATTAGCCACTGCATTTCACTTCCTAGGCAAATAGGTGATCTTGAAGTCAAAATACTGTAGGTACTCAAACCACCATCCCAGCCTCAGATTCATATCACACTGTGTAAATATGAACTTGAGGATTTTGTGGTCCACGTACACCACAAAACACTCTCCAAGTAAGTAATGTCTCCAACAACGTAATGCCTGAAAAATTCATCTAAATCGAGATCATGTGTTGGTTAATTCCACTAATGTGGCCTAAAATGTCATGACCCTTAAGCTATGACTCTATATCCCTCCATAAGAACGACTCCTAGTTTGATACCTCAAGCATCACAGTACACAGTGTAACTTCAACCTAAATTTCAAAAAAATAAGTATCAATGTTGAATTAAATATATCTTTCATCTTCAAAAATATTGAATCAAATTATTATGAAAATATAAACATCAAACCCTTCTTATTCAAGCCCTTAATTTGAACTTCTAGGCATGAGATGTCTTGCATGAAATTCCCATAATATCTAGCCATTCCCATGAAACTCTTTATCTAAAATAAATTATTGGGATGAACCTAGGATATTATATCCCTCGCCTTATCTGGCTCAACTGATAGTCCTATCTTTGAGATAATGTGACTCAGTAATTAAATTTGATCCATATAGAAGTGGCACTTTGTGATTTTATCATATAGATGATCCTCTCTTAGTGTATTCAAAAATATCAAAAGATTGTTTTCATGGTCATGTAAAGTGTCAGAATACAATAAGATGCCATCCATGAACACCATGAAAAATGAATTTAGATAATGATGGAAAACATAGTTCATCAGTGCCATGAAAACTGTTAGGGCATTCCTGAGATCGAATGACATAACCAAACACTTGTAGTGAACAAACCTACCAGGAAATTTTGTGTGGGGTATAGCTGATAATCAAACACACACCTGATGATAACCATATCTCAAATAAATTTTTGAAAATAATAAAGTTCTTAAAAGTTTACCAAAAATTTTATATATCCACAACATAGGAAAACAGTTTTTTCTGTCAACTGGTTCGATTTCTAGTCATTCACACATATCCTAACAGCTTCATCCACCTTTTTCATATAGAAAATTGTGAACTCCATGGAAAAGTATAAGGTTGGATAAAACCATTTTCCCTGAAATCTATTATCTACCTCTTTATATCCTATATATCAGTAATACCCATATAGTAAGGAGGAATAGATACTGATGCATCTTTTGGAACTAGCTCGAAAAAAACTCTACATATATCACTTGAGGTAATCCTAAAAAATCATCTGGTAAAATATACCTGAAATGATCAACCACTGGAGGGAAATCTACCTGATGTGTTCCCTGTTCATCTATATATAAACTCACAATCTGGGTTATTATCACACTTATCCCATAATTCTTGGGTCAAGAATGTCTCACCTAGGTATCCCATTCACCCTTGTGAATAATATATTTATCCTCTAGTGATGTGAAGGTCACCATTTAGTGATAGTAATCAAAAAATAATTAAAGGGAACCAACCAGACCATCCTGAGAATGATGTCAAAACCTGTCATCTCGAGGATAATGAGGACCCATACGAAGTGACACATGTCAATCTCAAGGGGGAAATTTGAGCACTAATGTAAATCCTCCATTTCAATTCTCAACAGAGTTTCAAGAATCATAAAACCATCAGAACACTGAACACAAGGATCTCAAAATGGGAATAGATATAAATCTATGAGATTCCCCTATATCAATAAGAGAAAATGCTAAATAAGAGGCTACTAGAATTTTCACTCTCATAGTAGATGGTCTGAGATTATTCTTGTTAGGTGTCAGTTGCACTAAATATATTTAGCGTAATCCACGGACCTGTGTTATAGTTGGGATACCCATAATAGATTTGCTCTTCTATCACTACAAATTTAGGGTCTGACTGCCACGATGATGACCACCACATTGTCCTGATTAGTTGGATATACTCCAACTCCCTTCTTGGAGAGAAGATACAAACCCCACGCATACATGTGGATTCAGTGAATACCCTCTCTCACTAGATATTAGAGGAAGTGTTATGTAATATTGTTATAGATGGACGATCTTTCCTCAAGATCGACACTTTATTGGGTCCCTCATACACTAAGGCCTCATATTTCCCAGTCTACTACACTGGTGGCTCCTCACCTAGATACCTAAGCCTGTTCTCTAGTTACTAATATCACCACATGGAAGCTCCATAATATTCTTCCTACTATTGGATGATGCAGTTCAAAACCTAGGTGATGCACCATCATGGACCACACACCCATCCTCTCTAAGGTTGTTCTCTGTGAAAAATTTCTGATTCACTATTATATAAACTATAGTAATATAAAATACATTCACCTATTATCAAATTTCAAACCTAATAACATCCTCAAATAAACTCACTTTAGATAACTCTTCACACATCATAATAGGTTTGAAGTGCTGGAGCTTTGTAAAATGGGTTGAATAATCTATAGAAAATAATGCACCATACTCCAACTTTATAAAATCTTAGGCTATATATGCCCTCAGCCTATCAAGAAATAAGAAATCATAGAATCCCATATGAAAATAACTCTAATCCATCTTCCGATGATGATCTTTTTGAGTAATTATATCCCACCATCTCTGGGAAGAATCACACATCATAAACGTATCGAGCATTATAATACTCTCGGGACGAATCTCTAAATAATTGAAGATAGATAGAATGGCCTCTATCCATGAATCAACATCTTGTGGTCCACCATCCTATTAAAACATGGGAAGATTCTACTATTAGAACTCACATGTTTACTCTACCATAATCAAGGCAGGTCATGGTTCTCCCCAAACAGTCTACATTAAGTGTATAAAGCCATCACGGAACTGTGCATTAGCTCCTGAGTCTGGTACAACTATTGTTTCCATATCTACCACTACTATATGATATATTATTAGCCCATGGATCACCCCCTATAGGTCATGGAATCCACCACTCTCCTAGTGTGAGAATATAGGACATTTCGGTGTCATACCTCTATAAATTACAAGCACCCATCATAGGTAGTAAATGATAATAAAGTTAGCTAATAAATTTGAAATTATTGAAATATTATAGGTAAAATAATTCCCATATTAGATCACACCCCAATTACTACTCCATGATTCATATCTAGGAATTTTATAGATCATATAAAAGAAAGAGATACTACCTACTCCCTGTTATTAAGGTTAGTTTTAGGTCAATTTATCTTCTACGAACAATTTCAGATTTTATTTTATTCTCCTATATCATAATTAATTTTTAAATGGTTGAACCAAATGGTTCACCAAATTCTAATACATAAGGTCCCATAATCTTCATGAACTATAATATGGCATCCAGTTAATTGACACTATAATATGTTCCAGTTTATAAGACTCATGGTCCATGACTCAATGTGCCCCAATTGGCTGCTTAAGGTTTATATTGTAGCCTAATTAGGAAAACACTGCTTAGGTTATGGCATAAACTCTGAGTACCAACCATTTTTTCCAATTTCCTACACAAATTTCTGTCACACAATAGGTATGTCAATCATGGAATGTCTCACAATATCATGCAATTGATCAATGGATCCTTCATTTCATGGAATAATTCATGGCATGTGAATCATGTAGTGTGCCTAAAATGATGCATGAAATGGAATACCCTCATATCATTAACTTGAAACATAATAGAATCCACAATCATATCAATGATAACATCAAAATTCAAGTGCATCATCTAACAGTGGAATCAAATCAACTATAATAGTCAAAATCTAGAAAATAATAATTTCTATTTGAGGCAATTTGGATTTTTCCAATATGTGGGTTGGCTATGCCCCGAAACATATCATTTCCAAATTGGACTATTCATAATCCAATTTCTATTATCTCCAAATAAGAAGGAAATAAAATAAAATCCTCTGATACCACTTTGTAAAGTCCGGAACCTAGATTCCATTAAAGGTTACCCAAGCCTGGTTGTCTGCAAGGCCTCGATAAAATCTTCCCAAACACCATAGTCTTCCAACTGTTAGTGAGGGCCTAGGGTGTGTCTATGTGGAGACTATTACCTCATCGCTAGAGGGTATCATTACATATGTACAGAATACATAAGTAGGAGAACAAGTATAACAATCACACAATAGAAAAATGTTAGGAATAGTTAAATAATTCCTAAAGTTATCTCATATAAAGATTATGGTGATACACATCCTATCTCTAGAAAACATCAAAAATATTTATACATGGATGTTATAGAGTACATGTAAAAATTTACTAAAAATACCAAAAAATTATACCTTTGTATAGTATCATGCTCAGCTCGATCCTATGCTCCTAAACTCCTAATTAGTAATCGATAACCTATAGTAGAGAGATTTTCATTATCCATAACCCCAATCATATAGTCTGTCTAGGTATCTATTAGAGGCCAAAAAAGGGTGTAAGATATAATCCTAATAGGCAACCACCCAAAGGTCTTTTTTCCTCCAATCAGTGAATAAATAATAATAACAGTTTGCAGAGAGTAATAGAATATGTGAAGGAAGAAATAAAAGTAAACAACTCATAATGGTTATGGTTCCCATGGACACCGGTCCTCTACTGCCTTCTTTTTCCTTGTCATAAATTCTATGAATAAATAGTCATTCCTATCTCATTTATAATTAATTTCATTTAATTAATCAATCTAATTTAGAAAATAATTCTTAGGACCTGTAATGTATACCTGCATCCCCCTTATATGTATTTGATCAGAAGATGCCAAAACCATATATCAATAAGGTATAAGTATCTAACTGAATCCAATCTTGTGCTTTGTCTTGGAAGACACGTCATATGAATCATTTCATTAATTTTTCAATTAGGAATGTGCTCTCATCCTTGGAATTCCTAAATATGAATTCAGGTATCACTCTAGGCATAACATGAACTAAACACCCTATAAGCTCATCCATGGTGATCCTCAATAGAACCCAAGTTTCGCTCTAGGTGTTGTATAACATCCATGCTTGTTGAATCCATCCTTCGAAACCCGCTAAAGGATCCCAATGTTTACTCATGGTATATATAGTATTGTCCCTCTAATTCCATATTTAGAAGACCATATAAGTAGTCCAATTGTCACTTGGGAATATAAAATACTTTTATCTCAAATTCCATCCCTGTAAAACCATAAGAAATAAAGGTATTTCTCATGAATATAACATTTATCCTATATGATTTCATACTTTTAAATACACTATAGAGTCCAAGTGTCACTCAGGTATAAGCATGGGGGAATCCAAATGAGTCCCTCTATGGTGTTCAGATATAAACCCATGTTCCACAAAAGACATATAAATATTAAATCAATATCATTTAAATAATTCAAAGTCATCAAAATGATAATTTCATTCAATACTCACCTCAAATGGTGGCTCAATACATGGTTTTATCTAAGAATGAATAGCCTCTTAATTTCCTCATGTGTTTATATCAATATAAATAGAAATTAATTCTTAAACAAACCATTAAATATCAATATAATATGGTCATGGTCATTCCATCCCCTTTATTTAATAAATTTAATTACAATTAACAATTCATTATTAAACATCCCACGGAAAGTGGTAAATGGCACACCAAGATGGTATCCATGTTCAATCACCACCCATGGTCATTCAATTAATTAAAAAACACACACAAGGGGTGGTTCTAATTCATGTTTCATAACTATTAGTCATTTATTCATAGTATTATTAATTAGATTGGTCACACCTATTAATTTTAAACAAGGAATAAATTTAATTTCATGGCCATTGCTTTGATAATTGGTTGTGCAGCATAATGGCATATATATAAACACTTAAAAATTAAGGAAAAAAAGTACAGTACCACCTACCATAGGTCCATGATAGAGTGATCGTCCAGTATCACCTTCTTATTTGATTTAGATATGCAAAAAATCAATAAAGAGACAATGAATTTGAATTTTGAGAATATTATCTTGCACCAAAATACCATATCCAACACCAAGAAAAATGAAGAACAAAAAAAATCAGTACAAATATTACCAATATATATCTAACAAGAAGAAAATATCTTAATTTTCTACTCATACAGAGAATATCCCTTGATTACTAGTTTAGGCTTAAAATAGAACTCTCCATGGGTGAGGTTCTACAAATGGAAGAAGAAAGTGAAAAATAAAATAGGATATAAGATTTCATAAAAGGAATTTTTTAAATTTTTCTAAAATGACTGGGTTTCAGGGTTTAGCCATAGAGTTTTCCAAATCATGTTCCAACCATGCACCCACTACTGTACGAATGGGATACCCGTATAGTAAATTCACACAGTTTAACTAATCATGCAAAACTCCCTTGTCAAAATTTTGTAGTTCTTCCCATGACCATGCATCCCAAATCGAATGATTCATCAAACTTTTCCACCTATAGCTCCCCACAATCCATACTTGCATGGTTAGAAGTAAATTTGTGGCCTTCCATGCAAGGTTTCCAATAAACATAAACTAGTCCTGTTTCACCCCCAAAAGATGGGGTATGTGCTCTGAATGAGTCTCAAACACCCCTAATACCTACATAACCTCAACGGGAATTCACATTAGGCCATAAATAACCATTAAAACTGAGAATATATACAAATAAAAATATTATTTACCTCAAGAAAGAACCATGTTCTTAAAAAATGATAATTATTTTATGATTATTATTCAGTATATTATGGAACAATGACCCATTTTTCTACTTTCATCCTAGCGATGTTGTTTTATGAATTAGGAACAGAACAACCTCAAAACATCTAACATAAACATAATCGATTTAGTAACTATATAATAAATTTTAATAAATGAAATATAAGATATTACAATAATATAATAATCCTAATAAATGTTATTAATAAATTAAATGATTAATATAAGTTCATTATACAGTGGTTATAGAACATAAGTAGCAAGTTGGGTAACAAGGTAAGGGAAATTTCTTTAAAACCTTATTTTAAATGTTATAAAGTTATTATTATATTATTCCTACATATCCATATCCTTTCAAAACATTCAGGTATATTATTAATATACTTATATTTAAGCTTAAATTAATTTTAAACCATATTTTAATTTCTTTATAGATGTTTTTAAAGAATAATTTTAAAATTTTCTAAATGGGTTTTTTTTAAATATTTTTACAAAATTATGTGAAAAGAATATCGTTTTAATGTCCATATCATGGGTAACATTTTCAAAATTCATGACTATTTTTGTTTAATAATCTTTATCTTTATGTTTTAGTAGTTTGTCAAAAATAATTTCCCATTTCTCATTCTTCTAGGAAATTATTTTAAATATTTTTTATGAAAAAGTATCTTTTATCCTAATTTTAATATGAAGCATGAAAGTTCATCTTCATGTGTGTTAAAGAGAAAATTTATGATATGTTATGATGGAAATGCAATACTATATGTGTTTTATTATTCTTTTGTCATTTTTCATAATTTATTATGACGGTCGAGCCCAATATAACTTTACATTAGATTAGGTAAAGATTAATCCATTTAGAGAATTGTGTTGTAATTATAAAAGAAGGTTATTTTATTTGTAAGGGTTATATGAATATGATGTCCCAAGGTACCAACATGAATTTCTTATTCTTTAACATTACTTTTCATGTAAAATATTTTTATTTTATAAGGCAATCAGATGATATTTTTTCTAAAGGAATGATTATTCCCTTAAAGGGTAAATGATATTTTTTATGAAAATGTTTTTCATTGATTCTAAGGTTTTCTATGAAACACTCATGGTTATATTTTTCCTTTAGGTTTTATTATAAAAAATTTTATGAAAATACTTGGGTATTAATTATATTTTTATGTGTAAATAAATGATTATTTAAATTCAAGGTTTATTTTGTTGAAGGAAAACTCTCTTATATGATCTCATTGTTTTGAAAAGGACAAACATGTTTCTTTTATTTTTTTGTATATGACTCTTACTGATATTTTTTTTCACATTCATGTTTTTAAAGTCTTTTTTATATGACTTAAGGATGTGTATAAATGTTAATAATGTTAGATTTCTTGGTATAAAGGTTACCTTAAATCAAGAAAAGGTTTCTTTATAAATAAGTTGTTTTTTGAAAAAAATGGACACTATGTGGAAATTTTTACTTTGTTATGTCAGACATTATACTAATTATCTAAAACTCAAATCCTAAAATTTACTTGGGTATGTAAGTAATCTAATATTTTTTTTAATGTTGAATGTTTTGGATAGACAAATCATAGTCACATATATCATTATCAAATCCAGAAATATATTTATTATTTATTTAGCACGGAATCCAGGGGTGTAGGTTCGAAGCTATTATAATTGGAATTGGTGAAATGGTTTAGATTAATTTCGAGATTAATATTAATTATATATTTAAATATTTTTTTATATAATCATGGGTTAATATGTATACATTTGAAAATAATTATAATGGAATAGATACCCTTTTGAGGTTTTATGTGATGGGAGTTTAAGATGGTTATGGGTATTTTGGGAGACATTTATGGAAATAAAAACACTGGGTTTTGTATGTGCTTTAATGTAAATTTTATTTGATGGGGAATTATTTATATTTTGTGGAAATAATTTTAAAGGTATTAATTACAATTAGGTTTAATATGATATATTATGCTGAGGTAATTGTGGTAAATTGGGATTAAATGATTATTTCATTTTTGGAACACATACTTTATAATATAAATAACCATGGGGTTGAAAAGTGATTTGGGTACTGAGTGATTAAAGTTATTTTTATAAAAGTTATACATTTTAGAAACATTATATAATTAAGGATAACGGAAATATTTTTTTCCTATGATTTGAGTTTTTTGGAGGACTAATAGGTGAATTAACTATGATTTTATTATGTATTTATAGTGATTCGTGATATTTATAAAAAATATATATTTTATTATTTTATGGATTATATTATTTGGGACTATATATTTTCATTTTTTTAATTTAGGATTGATTAATGTTATTTGGAGATAAATTTTATGTTGTTTTTAGAAGAATATATGATAAATTCATTGTAATATTGGGTTTTGAACTTGTTCAGACATATTTTTGATGAGTTTTATGGTTATTAATTTATATAATGTTATTGTTTAATGATTAAATTTGGGTATTATTAATAAGGCTATGTAAATTAATATAACATTTCTTTAATTTAATATTTATTCATATTGGATAATATCTTATCTTGTTTAACCATTTTTGGTTTTGGTTAATGAATAAATGAATTAGACTTTTCATCCCTGTTTGAATCTTTTGATCCTTTAAAAGATAGTTCTATTGATTTATTCAAAAAAATATGTCTTGAATATTAATTTATTTGAGTAAGAAATGGAATAAAACTGTAATGTTATCAAACAACATCCAAAGGATGAAATTGTGATTATGAAATTGAAAGAAATAAAGAATTAATATTTTCTCATGTTATCTATCTTGATAGTAAAATAATACTTCAATTATAAGAAAAAGATCATGAAATAACAATATTATCATTTTACCTTCATTTTTTATGAATTGATGGAATTCTTTATCCCTTACTGATTTTTAGTTTTATGGCCATTAACATTCTCATTGTCATGTTATCTATCACTCTCTATTATTCCTTGACCATTATTTTTCTCTTACATGTATGTGTTTTCACTTCACACCAACGTTCTCCATAAGTGGGGAACCGATTATGTGTTATTATAGGTGACCATCCTATTTAAATTTTCCTATTTTTAAAAGAGTGTTTCATTATCCATTTTTATGATATCAATATTCAACAAATATTTTAAAAAAAAATTTTAAACAAAATCCTTTCATGATCATATATTTTAACTTACACCCCTTGTAATTGATGTTAAAAAATGTTTTAAACCCTTTTTATAGGATATGGGATAAAATTGAGATAGTTCAGTTTTTTTCAGTAGGATAGAATGTAATTCCCAAATATTTTATAACTTATTTTATTAAAGTAATTAAATGTATGATAGTTTGTGGTATACACAACACCGAGATTAAACGAATGATGATGTACTATAAAAATATTATTATTTGAATATGACTATTTTAAACTAGCTATTGAATTATAGGGTATGAATAGGAGTAATATAGTTATGTAATATATTTATATATAATGTTTTTACTAGATATAATTTATTTATTAAGTATTAATAAATAAGATCTCACTTTTTAGTAAAGTCATTTCAAGCTTCAAAAATATGTTTTCCTCAAAATTGTTTTGAGGGAGAAAATATTATAATCAATTTATGTTAATTTGTTAAAAAATATTTCATAAAAATGACATCATTCTCTATATAAATATATAAATATTATCATAGATGATATTTTTGGATTTTTATAAAAAAATAATTATTCAAAGAATAGTGAGAAATACCAATTTTATAGAAAACTATCTTTTCCATTTAAGTATTTACAATTTACAATTTTGTTTTGAATTTATTTTTAAATTTTATTATTTAATTTATATTAAAAATAGTACAAATAATTTCATTTTAATCAACATTGTGCATAAATTTGGTATGAAAACATTTTTTTACTTAAAAATGCATTTTTATGGAAAACATTTTTCATCCTATTTTGCGGGTTTATTTTAAAGTTATTTATACTAATTATATGAATTGAATTTAATAAAATGAGTTAAATATTCTGAATCATAATGTAAAAATTTCTTAAATAGTTCAATTCTATTTATGGTCATAATGAATAGTAACATTCATAAAAAATATCACCGTAATAAGAGTAAATTACATTAACTTGGGTTAAAACTAATTTGTAAAGGATTAAAAATCACCCCAACAAAGGATTTTAATTTTTTTGGTCATTTTATTTCTAAAAAACCCAGCAGTGATTTAAAACTATCTATTTTTATTCCATTTTCCTTTGATAAATGGAATTATATTATTTTATTTAAAAAATAATTCAAAAAATGTCACTTTAATGATTTTAATATCTATAATATGTTTTCATAAAGATAAAAACAATTTATGAATGGTTATAAAAATTTACTTTGAATATGAATAAATTTTTTAATATCTTAATTTATTTTTAATATTTAGTGGTAAAATAATTACCCTAAATGCTTACACAACATTGACATAGTGCTTGTGTAAGGAGTATAATAATCAAGTGACTAATTTTAAAAACTCAAAAATTAACATTTTTGGGTGATTTATGGTGTTCTAATAATTTTTATATAAATATAATTAATTAAATTTTTTAAAAAATTATATTGTAATTTAATTTCTATATTGATATTTTTTAAAGTCAAAATATGTGAATGGTCTTGAAAATTACATTAAGGTTATTTTAAGTTAAATAATATTCTACTAAACATGTAATATTTATAAAAATATTATATTTGTAAAATTTAATGATATATACTCTATAATATAAAACAAATCAACTTATGGGTCACTTTTCTTCTTATTGTAACTTTCTTGACCCCAAAATAGTAAAAGACTTTTTCATCGCTATAATTGTTAAAGGGGTTAATGAGTGGTTAAAAATAATATATTAGGGTTAAAACATCACCTAAACATGTCTAAATTTTATTGCATTAGATTATTTTAACTCATCCTAATCCTAGATTATAAATTTAAAAAAAATCTACATGAACTTCAAAAATAAAATATATTAATTTAATACTTTTAGTAATTCTAAGGATTCCCCTCTCCCCTATGATATAAGCAGACATCCTATCCTCAATTACTCACACTTCTAAATCCATTTATCAGGATTAAAACCCTACCAAAACCTGTTATTAACATCATTATATATATTCTGTAGTTTCTTCTATTCTTGAAATATCATCAGGTCCTTAAGGATAGATTCAAAGGAGGTTCTTCAAAGATGAGGTAATCATCTTAACTGATAATTTTCATTTTACTTCATATTCTACCTCCTTCAATAATGTCTTAAATATTCCAATATAATATAATTATTATTTACCAAAAACTAAGATGTTATTATTTTAATGTAATAACATTATTCATCTCCTTTTACAATAACATGGGAAACAAAACCATCATTCATGCATATGTGCAGAATACCGCCTCATGAAACTATGTATTTCATTTCTCATCATCATCTTTCATGGATGGTTATTAACATAAATTTATTTTATATATATAATATTTATTTTATAATTATTATTAATTAAATAAAATCTATTATTTATCTTCATACAATTCCAATCGTTAAAAATAGAACTATCGTACGTGCATACGTATGAACTATCGTCTCCACATAGTGATATACTTCGCTTTTAAAAAAAACCTCTCATGGATTATAATGATGAAGGATTTAATAAATTTATTTTATTTTTATAACATGATAATAATTATTTGAATATAATATTTAATTTTTATTTCATTATTTTCTATACAATGTAAAGTAAAAAAACATCGTTCTTGTGTATGTGCAGACTACTACCCCATGAGCCGATGTATTTTTTTCATGAACAGTTTTCCAAGATGGATATAAAATTCTATTATATATATATATACATATATGTTAATTATTTCATAATTATTTTTTTATATAATGTAATTATGACCCCTTTGACCCTGATCAACCTACCAAAGTTGTTTTGGGGATTATGAACTGAACTTTCTCAAAACATCTGACATGAACATAATCGATTTAGTAACTATATAAGACATTGTAATAAATTAAATAAAAAAGATTATAATAATTAAATAAACCAAAAAATGATTGTAAATACATTTATTAATTAACATAATTTCATTATACATGATTTAAATAACATAACTAGCAAGTTAGGATACAAGGTAAGATATTTTTCTTTAAAACATTACTTTAAATATTTTAATGTTTTTATACTATTTTTCGACCATATAAATGTTCATTAAAATGTTTCAAGTATATTATCATATAATTAAATTAATGTTCTAATTTAGTTTAAACCATGTTTTACTTTCTCAATAAGGGTTTTAAAAAAATAATTTTAAATGTTTTCTAAATAGTTAATTTTTAACATTTTTACAAAAGTGTGAAAGGAATATTATTTTAACATATATGAAATGAGAATAATTTCACACCAAAATGAATATTATTCTTTAATAATATTTCTATTAATGTTTTAATTATATTTTAAAATAATATACCATTTCGAATTCTTCTAAGAATTTTAATTTAAAAAGTGTTTAAGAAAAAAGTATTTTGTTGTGATTATTTTTATGGAAAGCATGAATGTGTTTTTTCATATGAGTTAAACAAAATATTTTATGAGATTTAATTTTGTAAATTCATGATTTTATATGTTTTATGTATGTTTTGTTCCGTGTACATTGTTTATGATGATGGGTGAGCCCAATATAACTCGCCAGTTGATTTTTTAATGATTCTGTTCTCTAGAGAATTGTGTTGGATTTAAAAGAGTAGGTTATTCCATTTGTAAAATATCCTATAAGAGTTTTATAATGTTGATATCATAATAAAGCTATATGAATTTTCCAATATTGAAAAATAATTTTCATGTGAAATATTTTAATTTCATAAGGAAATATAATGATATTATTCTTAAAGGAATGATTATTCCCTTTAATGTTAAAAGGTATGTTTTTAAGACAAAATATTTCATGGATTATCATTTTTTCTAAGAAATCATCATCATTATAAATTTTCATTTATGTTTCATTATAACGTTTTTTAGGAAAATAATTGGGTAGTAATGTTTTCTTCTTGTGTAAGTAAATGATTATTTTTTCTTAATGTTTATTATATTAAAGGATAAGTTACTTATATAATCTTAAGGTTTTGAAATGGACTAATAGGTTTTTTGCCTTTTTGGTATATTTCCCTTTCTAAGATATTTTTTCTCATTCCACATTTTCAAATGATTTTTGATAGGGCTTATCGATGATTATAAATGTTAATAAATTCATATTTTTTAATATGAGAGTTACCTTGAACAAAGAAAATTTGTCATTATAAAGAAATTTTTATAGGAAAATGGATATTGTAAAGAAATTTCCACATTATCATGTAAGAGTTATTCAAAATTATATAAAACTATAAACCTAAGAGGTCACTGTGTATGTAAGGGATCCAATAGTTTTATTTTATGTTCTTTGTTTTGGATGTCTAAATTTTGGTCGTGTTTATCGGTATCAAATCCATAAATTTAATGATTATGTTTTTAGCACTAGATACAATTGTGTGGGTTTGGGGTTATTGTATCCATGTTTCTTCATTGAATCCATATTATTCAGAATGATTTTGTGTGGATAAAATAGGTAATATGAGGTATAAAGACAATAAAGGGATAATATCTTTCCAAATTAGCAATCTGGAAAGGTTGGAATAGATCAATTTTTAGAAATGTTTACTTAGTTGATACAGAAAATTAATGACGGAAACCATGAAAGACAGTATCTAAATTCTATGTAGAGGAACATGTATATAGTTGAGCATTTCGTGAAACAACACCATCTAAACATTAATGGATCTTTGGACCAGGTTAAATGTAAATGATGGATAAATGCACTAGAGAATATATTTGATGTTCTAGGATATTTAAAACATTAGAATGTAATATTTTCTATTTATAATTTCGAATGTGAAGCAGATCAATGGTGGTATTTTATTAAAAACACTATGAAAAACGAAGAAATTTATGATTTGGAATATACTATATTTAAAAGATCTCATCCTTGAAAAACATTTTCCTATTTTTATTTGACTTTGAATGGAAAGAAAATTACTAGTATTAAAGTAATGGGAGGAAGATGCTTTTACTGCCTATGAAGTTACCTCTACTAGATTGGAAAAGTCTACACCAAATTTCATCATCATCCATGATTAAAAAAATGATTGATTTTACATAAGATTGAAGCTGAGTTTTTTAATGCCGCTAGTAACTCATGAGATTAAAAGTTATGAGTAAATTTTGTGGTGTAATGAGAAAGTTGAGATGGATTTTGTAGAATTTTACAATAATAACGTTAAGAATCGATCCTAGTGGCAGGACATTGGAAAGAATTCATCAAAGAATCTTGGAGGTAAGAAATTTCCATTACCCTCCATCGATAAGTGTGCAAAGAATAATTCTATAGAATATATTATGAGATTTGGGAATTATAACATATGTGGAAGGTATGGACACATGGATCGTGACTGTAAATAAAAAGCAATGGAAATGGTCATACCAATAATGAAATGAAAGAAGTAAAATGTATTAATTTTAATGATATGGGAAATTATGTTAATTCATGTCCAAATTTATTTAATAAATGTGGGAATCATTAATATTGGAAGAAAAAAAAGATGAAGAAAAGAATGTTTCTACTAATCATGAAGATTTATGACCATAAAATGAAGTGGTGATAGGTACATAACTTTTGTATTTTGATTATTCCAATTTATTGTTTGATTTCAGGTCCACCATTTATATTATATATAACAAACTTTCCAGAAAAATGGTAAAACCATATCAAGAAATAAATTAAAATATTATTTAAAAACGTATCAGGGTAGTACAAAGGAAATTAGAATTTATAAAAAATTTCATGTTATCATCTATGGATTGGTTTCCCTAGAAATCTTATTGTCCTTCCTATTATATTGTTTTATGTAATTATTGGTATGGATTGGATTTTAGTTTATCATTATATGATATATTATAGATCCAAAGAATCCATATTCAGTTTTTAAATTATGTTTCAATTCATATATAATAATGAGTTCATACCTTTTATAATATGCCAAGTAGCTGAGAAACTAATAAAAGATGGTAAATAAAGTTATCTTACCCATATTTTCAAAAAAATTAAACTGTTCAAATATGTGATGTACCGATACTGTATAAATATATGAAAGTATTTAGTAATGATTTATTTGGTGTTTTTCCTGATTGGGAGGTTCATTTTACTTATGTCTTGGTGCCTGACGCTAATCCAATTTCAAGACCTCCTTATTGAATGGATTCATTTTAGTTTTTAAAATTGAAAACTCAGTTGCTGTAATTACATCATAAAGGTTTTATCTTCCCTAACACTTCACCATGAGGTTATCCAATTTTTTATGTCAAAAAAATATGGTTCTATGGGTTTAGGCATTGATTATGGATAACTCAACAACATCATTATTAAGAAAAATTATTTGATGCCTCATATTTATGACTTGCTAGATCAGCTCTAGGGATTACAGTATATTTCACATATTCTTCTAAGGACTAGGTATCACCATCTAAAGTTGAATGAGTAATACATTATAAGGTCGTAATTCAACAATAGCTATGGACATTATGAGTTTGTGGTTATTCAATTTGGGTTAATAATCACATCAAAATTATTTATGGATATAATGAATAAAATGTTCCATGAGTGTTTTGATAAAAAAATTATATTTATTAATGATATTCTACAACACTATAAAAAATATGAAGATCATGAGAAGCACCTAAATATTGTTTTATAAACATTAAAATAAAATAATTTTTATGTAAAATTTAATAAATGTGCATTTTGTTTACAAAATATATCATTTCATGGGATTATTTTTCTAAATGTATCATAATTTTTTATCTACATAAAAACAAATTGGTACAATAATATCCAATTCCAACAAATTTCACCTATAATTGAAGTTTTCTTGGACTATCGAGTTACTACTATTGGGGTTTTTAGAACTATTCTTGATTATCTATCACAGTAACTATGATAACTCAAAAAGGAGTTAAATTTATATGGGAAAAGCAATATAATGAATTCATTATATAATTGAAAATATTATTGGTTAATTCCAGTGTATTAACCTTACCCATAAAAAGGGTGAATTTTTATTTATTGTGATTTTTCATTGAAAGTAATTGCTTTTTTCTGGATGTAAAATGATTGGGTTATCATGTATGAATTTTGTCAATTGAAACCCCTTGATCATAATTATACTACATGTGGTATTGAGCTGAATGTAGAAGTTTTTCTTTAAAGATCTAGAAGAATCATATTTACACCGAGAAATGTGAAATATATACTGATCATAAAATTTTAAAGTATATATTTACTCAAAAAGAGTTGAACATGAGGTAGAGAAGATGGATATAACTAATTAAGGAGTATGATTACATAATTCACTATCATTCATTCATAGAAAACAAGGTTGATAATTCCTTGATTAAAACATATAATGAATCATTAACTATGTTACAAAAGAGATATGATCCTTTATTTAATTATTTAATGAATAATTTATTTGAAATTTAGTATGTAGAAACATATTCTATTTTATATTAGGTGTAAGTGAAGTCAACTTTGTCATAAATAATTATGGAGGCTCAGAAGAAATGACATGCTTTGAAAGAAAGATTATAATCAATCAATAAGGGTATTTTTTCAACGGATAATTATGATTAATAAGGTGTTATCATTCTTTGAAAGTGTTTGTGTGTGCCAAGTGAATCTTATTTGAAGAAGGAATTGTTAATAGAAGATCATATCTCTTAGTTTTCTATTTATCCTGGAAGGACTAAGATGTAAAAAAATTTGGGAATATTTTTTGATGGGATGTTATGAAGAAATATATTGATGATTTTACCAAAAAAATGGTTGACATTTCAATAGATTAATGGTGTTCAACAACTACCAAAGGAGAAGATTCAGCCTTTGTCAATTTGTGAATGGAAATGGGAGAGTATATCCATAGTTTTTTACAAGGATTGCTAAACACATCATGAGTAAATAATGTGATTGATATTTTGTAGACCATTTGACTAAATCTATGAATTTTCTACCTATACAAGATACAATTTATTTTGATCAACATTCTAGAAATTATCTTAAGGAGGTAGTAAAGTTATATTTAGTTTCCCTATCTATTGTTGTAAACTCCCATGTTTTTTAATTGTTTTTAAATATGAAGGTTTTCAAAAAAAATCTCTTTATTGAAGGGTTATTTTTTAAACCGGGCAATGGAACATTATTCTGAGTGTTGGAACACTTAAAGGTGTTGTTTTTTGTACTTGGGTTAATACCCAATAATTTTCACGGGTTTCTTGATAAGTCTCAAGAGCACCGAATCTAGAAAATTACACATTAATGCATCTACACAGGTTGTGCACGGTTGTGGTCCAACCCATGCTGCATACCGAGTTTAATATTTTATTTATTTTAATTAAATAATATTCTATGGGAGATTTTTTTTTAAATATAATAATGTGTTAATAATAATTATGTTATTATTGTTATTACAGTGTCATAAATTATTTTGATGTTAAATGATTTTAACTGGATGATAAACGAGGTGTAATAGTTATGTGAAATTAATGAGGCCTTTGGTTATCTCAAAGAAATGTTTTTTTAATGAGTAGTTTTAGATTTAATGAATACACATTTATTTAAATAAGGATTCTTAGAATTAATAAAAAAGCATTTATATTTAATATAGTTTTTAGGTTTTATCTAAGGTGGAATAATATTAATAATGAAATTATTATTATTATGGTTGTATGAGTATAAAAATTATTAATAATTATTTTTTTATTATTATAATGAAGAATAATAATAATGGAATTTTTAGTTTTTTTAAATTAAATTCAAGAAAAATGAGGATTTAATTAATTATTGTGAAATAGTGGATTTATTTAATTAAATTACGTTAAATGGAATTCAATTAAATGAATTGCATCAACGATTTTTTTTGGGTTTTATCAATGAAAATTTTATTAGATGATTATAATATTGATGTTTATTATTACAGTAGTTTTATTTATTTAATTTGAGGTTGAAATGAATTTAAATAAATTAGATGTTAGGGGTTTGATTTAATTAAATTTAATTTTTGATAATTTAATATTAAATGATGTGTAATTGAGGAGTTGGAGGGTATCAAATAATGGTAAAATTAAATGGTCATATTAAATGAAAAATAAATGTGTAGTTGGGTTTATTTTAATAAAATTCATTGAAATGATGAATTTAATTAATTAAGGTGAAATTGAGGTTTTTTAATTAAATTAGTGGTTAAAAAATTTAATTAATCACTGTGAAGCAGGGGTTTTATTTAATTAATTCATGTTGAGATAATTAATTGAATAAATGAGTTAGAGATTTTATTTAATTAAATTCTGTTGGAGAGAATTTAATTATTTTGACGTGTTAATGAAGTATTGGGTTTTACCTAATAGGGGTGTAAAATAATTAATGAAAAGGGTAATATAATTGTTATTTTTATTTTTATTATTATATTAAATATATTAGTTTAATAGGGTATTAATTATATTATTTAGGGAGGTGATTAAAAGGAAGTGGTGCATTGCATGATCAGTGCAACCCGCCCCAGGGCCTCTATGATGTGTGCTACACATCTTTAACTAGGATCCTCTTCATACATCAAATCCTTTCTGTGTGTTCACAAGTCTTGTCTGCCTCGTCAAGGTGAGTTTGTATGCTAATGTTTCGTGATTCACATCGACTGTTTGGTTCCTCCCACACCTTGTTTTCTTAGTCTAAAGCATAAGGCTTGAGATTATTTTGGATTCCTTCTTTCTTTGGTTCTATGGTTGTGCAATGGGATCCTCTAGATCCATTGGTCCATTTTCCGACTACCTCCGCCAAGTGCGAAGCATTTCATCTCAGTTTTGGTTCACCGCTGCCATATTTGTGTAAGGGTTTAAACCCATTATTGGGGTTTTCACCCCCATGGTTTGGATGCTTATGGTGTTTTTATGTTGCGGTTAATATTTTAGGTGTGCATTGGTCCCCACCGCACTATTTCTGGGTGACCGTTAATGATTGTTATGTGTGATGATAAATTCCGGATACAAGTACATTTTTTTGAGGTGTGTGTACTTGAGTGGATCATAGTTGAGTTATAAAGCATTGGCTCGGCCAAATTCTTTGAGGTAGGGTCCCTTTTGAAGTCCTAAATTTTATAAACGCATTAATAAATTTCTCACTAAACTTTTATTAGAAATTAAATCCATGTAGTGAAGTATTTATTTTGAACTCCTCTTAATATGAATTTAGCATGTTTAATGATTTAAAATGCTAAATTTCATAAATGATTTGTGTGATATGTAATGTCATGTTTTGTAATAAAACCCCTTAATCGAGGCGTGCAGCCTTCAAACCAAAAAATAGTGGAAGTGTTACATCATGTTTCCTTGTGGTTTGAGTTTTCCATGTACATTTCTGTTAATACTAGTATATGATGGGTTGCTGCCATGGAATGAATATTTTATTGTTGAATTAATCATGGAATGATGGGGATCTTAAATAGTGTTAATTAATTATTGAATTAATTAAGGGATGTAGACCTGGTTGAACCAATTTAATTAATTGTGAATTAATTAAATTGAAATGATGTGATAAATTAATTATGGAGAGTTGACATTTATAATGATATAATTAAATCCGGAAAATTGTTTATGGGATGTGATTTGTTTTGTAGATTAATTAATTTATTGATTAATTATTGGTAACATTTACATAGTTAATTTTTTCATTACTAATAGATTTAGTATATTTAACTAATTTATTGGATTAGTAAGGGAATAAGGATAAAGGATTGGTGAATTAATTTACATGTTTTCAGTTAATTAATTGGGATAATTAAATGATGAGTTAATTATCTAGTTGACATGCTTGTGGTTAAGAATAATTAATTGTTAATTAATTATTAACTATTGACATGTTGAATGGTTAATTAATTGTTGAATTATTTTATGGGAGATTTATGTTGTTAGTTAGTTATTGAATTAATTAATGGATTTGAATAATTCATTTATGAGTTAATTAATGGCTTGTTTTGGGGTGTTATACATGGTGTTCAACACCAATGATAAATATATAAGTATGATTAATAAACGAGTTGTGAAATATGGATTGATGCTCCAAATACTCATGGGGTTTTAGACACGGTGTTCTAAACCTAGCTTGCGTGAAAATAATCTTTTATGGGACACGGAATGATGCTTTAAGTACCCATGGGTTTTGAGACAAGGAATGATGCTCCAATTACTCACGATGGTGTTAGACATGACAATCTACACCTATTAACTGTCATTAAAATGTGGGACCAATTGATCATACATGAACTGAATTAAATGGTTACTGAAATCCATTGTGATGTAATGATTTGTGATTCAATATGATAAATGGATCAGACCCTAGCACATCCGAGGTAGGTATTGAGATATGGGTGTCCAGGGAAACCCATAAGTGAATCACTATGAATAGTGGATGGGCTCGGATTTTGAAATTGGTTGGGAAAATCACTATTTTTAGTCGACATGCTCTGACATAGTATATGAAATATTAAATTGAGTATATTATGGCACATTATTTAAGACAAAGAACAAGCTTGGATTCGAACTTTACTTTGATTCCTTAGATGGTATTTATAGACATCTATTGTAAGCGACTTATACAGGGGAATTCGGTCTTAGGACAGATCTTGAGACTTAAATAATTTAACGAGGTTTGAATAATTGACAAATAAAATTGAATGTGTTATGATTGTTTCCTTTTCATGGAAAAAGTATAATACAGGTTCAGTCACCAGCTGAGTGTTAAAGTAAGTACTTGGGTATATAGTTACATTATATTTCTTACTTTATATATTCATGATTTCACATGGTTTAAATTATTTATTGAATTTCTAGATTTGGGGTAGACATCGGTGGTCCCGGCTTACTGAGATTTATATCTCACACCCTAATCAAGCTGCCATTACACTGGGGTACCCGAGTATATTCTATTTGGTTGCATGGTTGTACATTCTGTATATACTTGGGAGATTGGAGCAGAGGACTGAGAAGAAGGACAGGATGCTCAAGGAGATATCCCTCTGGGATTGAGTCATAGTTTGTTTATTTATTTATTGGTATGTAAAGCATGATGTATTTTTATCACTTTCATAGTTATACCATCATAACATGCATGCATTGGACAATATAGGAATTGGCAATTTTGTTTTATACAATATTTATAAAAATATTTAATATGTTGCTTTATTATTATTCATAGTGCTTTTTCCATTTGATGATATTTTCCACTATTTCTACTCTAATAAGATGTTATAGCTTCCCCATTGACTGTCCATAGACCCTCACTACTAATCAGAATCCTCTTGCATACAGGGAGACATGCTTGAGGTCATGTGGTGACCGATCTGACCACCGGTTCAGGGGTGAACCGGGTCAGGATGTTACAAAGTGGTATCAGATGGGCCATAATTTACTTTGTATTGGTGTTTTGGGGTTGGTAGACATGATACTAGGAATGTGTCAAGGCTTGGGTTAATAGTCGTGCTTGGGACTAGTCACCCCATGTACGGGAAATGACCCAGTGGTCAGGCATGTGAATTAATGTTTGTAGTATTTGAGGTTACAATTGATATGATTTCACCTTGAGTGACTGGTGTATTTTCCCATGCTTATTGATTTTGAAAAATTTTAAAAATTTAACATGGCCTGATATTTCAATGAAGTTTCATAAAATGCAACATATTTAGCTCATAGAGATTAAAATTCCATGCATATATTCCATGTCATACAGTTTCATTAGTAGGATGACTGCTAATGTGGATTGTGTGCCTTGAATATATTTCATGTCTTGTAAAAATTTAGCATGCCTTTTTAAATAGAATGTTTTGGTGATATAATTAACATACTTGAGTGATTATATGAAATGATTATGTTCCCTGGTTCTATGTTATACCATGTTTTATTGATTTCAGCATGTTGATCTGTGTTCGCTACTTGTTGTGACATTTTATCTTGCTGATAGATGGTTGGTTTCTTTGGATAAATTTATTTGGTTGTAATTATGATGGAACCAGTTTTTAGCTGTAATGTGTATATGAACCATATAACTATGAAAAATGGTAACCCGTGTATTCAAAAAATTAAAAAGGGATGCTAAAGTAAAATTATAAATAAAAGTTGGACATCTTAAATGGGATCCAAATTCCAATGGTATGGTGTATGGGTGCCTTATCGACTTGTAGATGGACATCCATGTGACTAAACCATATAACCATAGTATATTAAAAAATGGTTATGAATGTAAAACTGATGAGTTTTGATGGTAATGAACTGTTGTGGGTTACTTTTTCAAGAACCTGGATTGAATTAATGGGACCTTTGGAGGGTGCCTTTTTGGTAAGTGGATTTTAGATGCTAAATTTCCAGTTTATATTTGAATAACACTGAATGTTTAATTTTTAAAGATGATGTATGTTATAGAATTCGTGTTTGGTATCTGGTGTGTTGATTGAAATCCAAGTGACTTGTTTTGAAAAATTACATATGTGTTTTTTGAAATTCATTCAAATGTTAAAAAGTTGAAATGAATTAATTAAAATGGCTGAAATGAAAAAAAAAGGCTTTTGAACCTCTTAATTTCTATTCTGTGTGACCAAGAGAGAGTGTCGACGTTTTTGTTTCATATGGGGCTACCCTGTGTTAGGTGGTATCCTTATAATGTTTTGGTCCTTAATGAATGTTCTTCCCGCTAATCGGAATGACTTTTTGGGACTCGAATATTTTGACACGCAGATAGGTTTAAGTTATGGCTTTTATGATCAACGTTTGGCGTGGTGATCATGGTTAGAGGAACGCCACATGCATACATTAAGGTCTTCTAAAATAGCATGCTATTAAGGGGTTGGTCTTTTTTTATGTCATAGACAATCCTAAGGTTGGTAGTGTCACATCGATTTCGATAAACGTGTCTCTTGGGGACGCCGAGATTTTTGAACATTGTAGTCAATTAGTAGTTCGAATGTTATTTTAATGGCCTATGATTTCTCTTAGTGTGATCTTTTGAATAAGATGATCATGTCCCCTATCATAACCTTTTAATGGAGACACGAAGATAGTGTCGGTCTTACACCACGCTAAAGTTTTAAAAGTTGTTGGACTTGATGAGTGGATGTTATTTAGGATATACACAGGATGCCTAGTTTATTAGGCTATGCCTTAATTCATGTTGGGGCACGTTAGTTATTTTTAAAAAGGAGCCTTGTGATGGCATGACTTTGTAATTCCACTAGAGGTCATGTAAGTAATCCGGTGGACATGTGGTTGGTGATGTAAAAATTTTAAAAGGTATGTCACCAGTTTAAAAGTGAGTGTGGGTTTTGGGAACGTAATGTATTTCCAGAAAATCATGGGCAACCAATTTCTGTTGATCGATTGACATTTGACCTTTTTCTTCAATGTTGCCTTTGTAATGGCCTCTGATGTAAGCTCTGTTTCGGTGAGCCTTCGCTCGAGTTTTTAAAGAATTAAGCGATTGGAGTGATGTTTTAGTTAGTAGTGTGTTTAGCGTTTTGAAATGTAAAATCATTGACCTGATGAAAATTCATGACCTTGTTGGGTTATTATCTATTTCAGTAGTTTCTCATAACTTATCAGGGAGAATAATTTTTTAGGTGGTTGGATATTAAAGTCCCATGTTTTTTAACCATGTTTAAAAATGATGGTTTTCAAAAATTCCATTTATCGAATGGTCTATTTTTAAACCGATCTTCGCAACATTAATCCGACTATTGGAACACATAAAGGTGTTTTTTTGGACTGGGGTGAATGCCAAATAATTTTCATTGGTGTCCCGATAAAGCCTCGGGAGCAACGGATCCGGAAAAGTCAACATTAATGGATCTGCACGGGTTGTGCATAGTTGTGGTCCAACCTATGCAGCTTACCCAGTTTAATATGTGACTTATTTGAATTAAATAATATTAAATGTAATATTTGTGTTTAAATAGTATATTTTGTTAATAATAATTATTTTATTATTATTATTATGGTGTTATAATTAATTTTTATGTTAAAATATTTTAACTAGATGATTACTAATGTGTAATATTTTTGTGAAATTAATGAGGCCTTTGGGTATCTAAAAGAAAGGTTTTTTTTAAATGAGGAGTTTTAGATTTAATGAAAATGAATTTAACTAAATAAGGAGTTTCAGAATTAATAAAGAAGAATTTTTATTTAATAGAGGTGTTGGGTTTTATCTCAGGTGGAATAATATTAACAATGCGATATTATTATTATAGTTTTATGAGTATAATAATTATTATTATTAATGGTTGTTATTATTATTATAAAGAAGATTAATAATGGAATTTGGCGAGTTTTTAATTAAATCCCATTAAAAGGGAGATTTAATAAATTGTTGGGAAACAATGGTTTCACTTAATTAAATTGTGTTAAATTAAATTTAATTAAATGATGTGTTGTGAGGATTTTTCTGGGTTTTATTAAAGAAACATTTTATTAGATTATTTAATAATGATGGTTATTATTATGAATATCCCATTTGTTTAATTTGAGGTTGAAATGATTTTAATTATATGAGTTGTTGGGGGTTTAATTTAATTAATTTAAAGAAGTGATAATTTAATATTAAATGATGTGTAAATGAGAAGTTAGAGGTTATCAAAGAATTATAATATTTAAAGGTAATATTAAATGTGGATTTGGGTTTAATTTAATTAAATTCAAGGTAATTGGGAATTTAATTAATTAAGGAAAAATGGAGGTTTTTTAATTAAATTTATGGTTACAAAGAATTTAATTAATCACTATGAACCATGAGTCTATTTAATTAATTCATGTTGAGATAATTAATTGAATAAATGAGTTAAAAATTTTAATTAATCAAATTACCTTGGTGAGAATATAATTATTTTCACGTGTTAATGAAGTATTGGGTTTTACCTAATAGTGGTCGAAAATAATTAATGATAACGATACTATTATTGTTATTATTATTATTATTGTTATTATATTAAATCTATTAGTTTAATGGGGTATAAATTATATGATTAAGGGAAATGCTTAAAAGGGGGAGGCACACTATATGAGCAGCGTGAACCACACCGGGACCTCTATGATGCGCGCTATACACCATTAATCAGGCTCCTCTCTGCATCTCGAATCCTTTCGGTTCCTTCACGAGTCTTGTCTGCCTCATCAAGGTGAGTATGTCTATGTATGTTTTGTGATTCGCATCGACCCTTTGGATCCTCCCTCACTATGTTTTCTCGTCTTAAACTGTAAGTCTCAATATTAATTAGGTTTCCTTGTTTCTTCAGTTCTACGGTTGTGAAATAGGCTCCTCTATATCTGTTGGTCCATTTTCTAACTACCGCTGCTAAGGGTGAAGTGTTTCAGCTCAATTTTGGTTCACCGTCGTCATTTTATGGTAAGGTTTTAAACCTGTTATTTGGTTTCCCACTCCATGATTTGGATGCTTATGGTGTTTTGGGTTGCATTTTATATTTTGGGTATGTTTTGGTCCCCACCGCACTATTTATGGGTGATGGATAATGATTGTTAGGTGCGAATATAAATTCCAGATATACATGTGTTTTTGTTGATGTGTGTGTGTTTGAGTGGATAACATTTGAGTTATGAAGCTTTGGCTCAGATAAATTTGTAGAGTTAGGGTCCCTTTCCAAGTCCTAAATTTTATTAATTCATTAATAAATGGCTCTTTGAACTTCTATTAGAAATTAATTCCTTATAATGAAGTATTTATATTGAAAACCTCTTAATGTGAATTTTCGATGTTTAATGATTTAAAATTATAAATATCATAAGTCATTTGTGTGATAAGTAATATCATGTTTTGTAATAAAACCCCTTAATCAAGGTGCGCTGCCATCAAACCAAAAAGTAGTGGTAGTGTTATATCATGTTTTCTTGTGGTTTGAGTTTTCCATTTATCTTTTTTGTTAGTACTAGTGTATGACAGGTTGATGCCATGGAATGAATATATTATTGTTTAATTAATAATGGGATGATGGGGTTCTTAAATAGTGTTAATTAGTTATTAAATTAATTAAGGGATGTTGACCTCGTTTATCCAAGTTAATTAATTGTGAACTAATAAAATGGAAATTATGTGATAAATTAATTATGGATAGTTTATATTTAGAATGTGATAAATAATTTAGGAAAATTAATTACGGGATGTGATTTTTTTTGTAGATTAATTAATTGAAGGATTAATTAATGGTAATGTATACTTAGTTAATTGTTTCATAACTAATAGATTTGGTAAATTTACCTAATCTATTGGATTAGTAAGGGAATAATGATAATTTGTTAGAGAATTAATTATCATGTTTTCCATTAAGGAATTGGGATAAGTAAATGTTGAGTTAATTATCTCATTGACTAGATTGTGGTTAAGAATAATTAAATTTAAATTAATTATTAACTATTAATATGTTGAATGATTATTTAATTGTAGAAATATTTGATGGAAGATTTATGTTGTTAATTAGTTGATGAATTGATTAACAAATTTGATTAATTAATTTATGAGTTAATTAATGGATGGTTTTGGGGTCCTACATATGGTGTTATACACCGATGATAAATATATGTGTATGATTGATAAACAAATTGTGAGACAGGGACTGATGCTCCAAATACTCATGGGGTTCTATTCATGGAGTTCTACACCTAGCTTGCATGAAAATATTCTTTTATGGGACAAGGACTCAAGCTCCAAATACCGATGGGTTTTGAGACAAGTAATGATGCTCCAAATACTCACGAGGGTGTTATACATGACTTTCTACACCCATTAATTAACATTGGACTGTGGGTTCAATTGGGTTTACATGAACTGAATTAAATTGTTAATGAAATCCAGTGTGATGTAATGATTTGTGATTGAATATGGGAAATGGTTCATACCTTGACACAGCCAAGGCTGGTCTTGAGATATGGGTGTCTAGGGGAACCGAGGAACAAATCATTATGTATAGTGGATGGGCTCAGATTTTTGTATTGGTTGGGCGAATAAATATTTTTAGCGGATGGCCTCAGACAAAGTATTTTAAATATTAAATTTAATATCCTATGACATGTTATCCAAGCCAAAGAACAAGATTGGATTCAGACTTTACTCTAATTTCAATGATGGTATTTAGAGACATCTGCTGTGAGTGACATATATGCGGGATGTCGGGATTAGGACAGATATTAATACTTATATAATTTAATGAGGTTTAAATAATTAGTAAATGAAAATAAATGTGTGATTACTATTGTGTATGCATGAAAAATGTGAAATATAGTTTTAGACACTAGATGAGTGCTGAAGCAGGTACTTAGGTATATAGTTACATTGTACTGCATTATTTATGCATGTTTTCACACTATTTAAATTATTTATTGATTGTTTGGACTTGGGATAGACATCGGTGGTCCCTTCCTATAGATATTTATATCTCACACCCTACCCGGGTTTCCATTACACTGGGGTACCCCAGTAGATTCTATTTGTTTGTAGGATTTTGCAGTTTGCATATACATGGGATATTGGAGGAGAGGACCGAGTTGAAACTCAGGATGCTCGAGGAGATTTCCCTCATGGATTGAGTCATAGTTTATTTTTTTCTTTATTGATTTGTAAATCATGATGTATTTTTTATATCTTTCATATTTTTACAATCATAACATTAATAAATTGTATAACATTGGCATTGGACATTTTTTTAATACATGATTCATAAAATTATGTCTTTCATTGCTTTATAATTATTCACAATGCTTCCATCATTTGCTAATATTTTCCACTGTGTTTACTTTGATAAGATGATATAGTCTCTCCACTGACTATCCTTATACCGTTGATCCTAGTCGGCAGCCTCTAGCATATGGAAAGACATTCTTAAGGTCATGTGGTGAACGGTCTGGCCACCGGTTCAGGGGTGAGCAGGGTTGGGACATTACAATTGTATTTGATCGTGATCCTAGGTTTTAAATGAAATTTTGTGAAAGGACTACATATGTAGATGGGTACTGAATTAAATTTTATTATATCATTTTTTGCTAAATCTAATGGAAAAAAGGATCCATAAATTATGATTTTAGAGGATATTATTTAGTCTTGATCATTATATTATCCGATAAGTTGGGATTATAATATTTATTTTCTAGGGTATTCTTATAATAATAGTTTTCATTCATGTATACTGATGTCGCTTTTTGAGGAATCATAAATAAAATGATGTCTGAAACCATCATATTAGGAAAAATTCAGTGAAAATATGTTTTTGGGACCAAAACAAGTATAATAAAAGATGAGGGTAGTAAATATGATTTATTGAAAGATGAGGGTAGTAAAAATAATGTATAAGAGTTATGTAGATCATAAGAGTAAATATCTATCATTTGAGGTAAAAAATTATGTTATTATTAAATCATCTCCATCAATGTTATTCATTTTAGAAGAATGGGAAAGTTAACTGCATGATTTTTTGGTCCATATGAAATTAGGAAAAAGTTATGATTAGTTTTTATATTGTATACTTACCTCTATGTCTATCACAAATACATTATGTGCTTCATGATTCTTTACTAAGAAAGTATGTACCATATGCATATCATGTTTTGAGCCCTGAAGTGGTAGAGTTGTGGGAAAATATCTATTATGAAGAAAATAATGTTCAGAATTTGGATCACATAGAGAAGGAACTATAAATTAAGGTGATTCACCAAGTAAAGGTTTTATGAAAGAATAAAATTATTGAGGTAGAAATATGGGAATCATAAAATTCAATGATGAAAAAATACCCTCACTTGATTAAGTAATAAATAAAATGGAGAGGATGAAATTTCTTAAGGGGGAAGAATTTGGCAACCCATATAATCCTAGAAATAAATCAATGTTATGTTTTATAATTATTTATTTGATGGATTTATATTCACCATAGTTTTATAAAAAAATTATAAAATTTTTTAATTGAAAAGGGAATAGTTTTATTTAACTAATTTTTCCAATAAAATACATGGTTTTATTTAAAAGATAAAATTATTTATCTTATAAAATTAATTTAAGAAAAATTAACTAACCTTTGTAACTATCATAAAAAATATACCATAGGATTTTTTTTTTTTTTTGAAAGGATTTATTTTTTATTGATTGGTGATAAATGACATTTTTTTTGTAAAAAATATAATTTCATTTCATTAAATAAAGTAATTTACAAGTAAAATTATATATTTTATTTGTTTTTAAAGAAACATAAAAACTGTATTATTAATCATAAAATAAATAATTCCATATGAATCTAAATTATATTTTATTCTAGTATAAGTAAATTTTTCTTTAAAACGCACTTTTCTAAAAATTGTATTTCATTGTATCTTTCACACTTATAACAAAAGTAATTTTTTCCAGTTATAAAAATTTAATATCATAAAATGGATTTCATATTTTTGTTATTAATTTAAACTTTATCAATGATTTTCATTTCATTTTTGGTCATTTTGAATAGAAACCATGGTAAAAATTTGTTATTGCGGTAATGGATAAATTGGGTTAATTAAGGTAAAAACTAAGTGTGATAAGTCTAAAAAAATAATCATAATTATTATTTTATGACACTATTTAGACCATTATCACCTTATTATTGAAATTTTATAGTTTTTTAGACACGTTTCTAGGATTAATACTTAATAATATTTAAATGTTTATAAAAAATACACATATTCCACTACCCTCACTTACAAAAGGAAACCTATTCTCCTCCCTTCCTCACACCATTTTATCACTCGTGATGGTAAATCCCTACCCAAAACTCTCCCTATAATACTTACCTATTTTCTAGAGGTATTATTATTCTCAAAATAACAATCCTATAAGGGTTAAGGTGTAATCCAAACGCATATATCCATGGAAGATGTATAAGTCATAACCGACCTATTTCAAGGTAATTTCTTTTTTACCTCCTTTAAATATTATTAAAGCATGATGAAATAATAAATTAATTATATTTAATAAAATTTAATTCTATTATTATTATTATGGTACAACCCTTTTCATCTCCTTTTACATCTTTTGTGAATTAAAAATATTGCTTCTGTGTACGTGTGAATATCACCTCCACAAAGTGATCTGATTCATTTTTCATAACTGGATCATATGGATGGTTAAAATGATGGAACAAATGAATATATATGATATTTATGAAATAAATATTATTATTAAAATATAATATATTACTCACCTTCTTACTCTTTCCATCCATTGTAAATTGATAACGCTCCTCTTGCGTATGTGTGGAATGTCACATTCACATAGCGATGTGATTCATTTTTAATTTTCACCATATAAAGACAATTATAATAATGTAACTAATGAATAAATATAAAATTTATAACATAATTAAAATTATTTAAAATATAAATATTATTTACTTTATTTCTTTTCCATGTGTTGGAATAATTAAAAAATCATTCATCCGTACAAAGAGACTATTGTCTCCATGAAATAACATGGTTCATATTTTATGATAGATTTACATGGTTGCTTTTTAAAGTTTATATAATTTATAGATATGATAAATATATCATTTTTATGATTATATAGATAATGGGACAAAACATCCTTTGAACATGGTCAATTCACTAATATGGTTTTGAGGCAATATAACGAAATCCCCAAAATGTCTAACATGAACTTATCCATTTTAGTAACTAAATAAATCATGGAAATAAATGAACTAATGATAATTTAATTAAAATTTAAATTGTTCATAATAAATTATATAAATTATATAAATTTATTAATTTTTAGTTATAGAATGTACTAAGCTATACGAGACATAAGGTAATATATTTTTCTTTAAAACATTGTTTTAAAGTATTCCTTTCAAAATCATTCTCCTCCACGTCCATGTCCACCATATATTTCAAAAAAAAAATCTTATTTTTATTTTAAATATTATTAAAATTAATTTAAAATAATTTAAAATCCCATTTAAAAGTTTATAAAATTAATTTTTTAAATGTTTACCATATGGGTCATTATTACATTTTTTAAAAAGGTGAAAAAAGAATGTTTTTTAATGTACACAACATGATTGTTTCTTTTCCTGTATCATATCCATTATTCATTATCAATTTTCCTATACAATTTTCAATAGTTATTTTGAAATAAAATATTTCTCTCAATAATTTGGTAATTTTTAGATTTTTAAATGTCTTTATAAAGAAATAGAATTTTTTTCATATTTATAAGATAAGTGAAAGTTTTATTTATTATTATCTTGAATGACTATTATAATGGGATTTATGATTAATGTAAAATATATATTTGTTTCATTCATGATATGGGTCTGGGAAATTTATTCTAAATTATGTGTGATCTCGATGCATCACAAATGACGGGTGATTGTGATATAGATCTGCAAATTATTGGGTAATGTGGTAGAGTTTACTAGTGATAGGGTACTCATAAGAGATAGGGGAATTATCCAGTAAGATGATTCCATTAAAAAGGTTATTTTAGGGTATAATGGAAGTATAACATCCCAAGGTGCCTATATGATATTATTACAAAGGTTTATAAAAGAAATCATTTGATTTCAAAAGGTATGTAGTTGGGCTTACATTTTAAAGGAAGCGTTATGACCTTTTTTGAATAAATGTGAAAGGATTGTTTTCAAGGAAAGCTAATCTTGGGTTTTCATGATTTATAATAAACCCTTAAGAATATGATTTAGAATTTATGATTTCATATGAAATTTTTCATGAAATATATTAAGTAAATAAATTTCTTTTATGGAAATGTAAATTGATATTTGAGGTCAAATGATTACTGTGAAAAAAGAAAATTTTCTTTATTTTTCTGGTTTGAAAATGGACTAACATGTTTTTTTATTTTATATCCCTTAAGGATATTTTTTATCATCCCATCTTTACAAATGATTTTTCACATGGATAAAGGATGAGTTGAAATTTTAATATGTCTGAATTCCGTATAAGTGTTTTTCCTTGAATGAAGCAGGGGTGTCCTTATAATGAATGTGTTTCTTGGGAAAAATGGATATTGTGTTGAAATGTCCACATTTTTATGTAATGTTTTACATATTTATATAAAAATATAAACTGAAAAGATCCTAGAAATTTAATAATGTGAAACCCTTTATATATAAATCATGTAATTAAGGGTTGAATAATATATGGGGTGTTATACTATCAGTTCTAATTGTAGCACCAATAAATATAAACATTTATCATTTCTAAAATTTGCATTGATATAAAGACAATATTTACATGCTATTTTTATATTATCACATGACCTTTAGAAAATCAAAGTTAATATTAAAGTCTATTGGAATATTAATGTTAATATTTCTAATTATAAAGCCCATTAAGAATTTAAAAAAAGTATAACTATAATATTTATATATTATTAATTATATAAAAAACATTCAAAATTTGTAATTATATTTCAAAATGATTAATTATATTTAGAAATTATTAATAATTTTATAAATTTCTAAATAATTAATACAATGTATTATTAAAAATATAAATTCATATTTAAACATATAAAAAAATTAATAATGTTATTTAAATACAAAAATATTTATAATAAATTAAAAATTATTTGAATGTATATAATCAAAAAAGATCGAGTTATGAGTATACACATTCCTAGAATAAAATTAAATAATGGTAAACACAAGGCATTATAAGGAGTGTTTATAAAGTAAGGTGTGAATTTCACGTCTACTATCCAAGTCCACAATGGGTGAACAAGAGTTTCGAATCACAAAAGACCACATCAAACTATCTTCCACAAACGCTTTCATTGATAATGCATCTGCCACTTAATTTTCCTCCCTATACACATGTGTTTCATTTATGTTTAACTTTTCAGTTACTTGAATATATTCCAACCAATACTGGAGGAGTCTCTAAGGTAAAATCTATTTCTAATCCTTTGATCTTCTATGAAAGTAGTTGATTTAGATTCAGACCATAGAAATAACCATCCAAAGAAAGTAGCATATTTGATAGCATGAATCATCACCAAATGTTTTTCCTCATAGTAAAATATGATTCCAATGTAGTGATAGAAGAATCCATTGATATATCCTTATTGATTTTGAAAAACACCACCACAACCCGAGGTTCCTAGTGCACCTAATGATGCACCATTATCATTCACCTTGATCCAGGTTGGAATTGGTGGAATACAACGTATAAACTTCATTACATGAAGCTTCTTGGTCCTACCATGTACACTAAGTATATGAAAGTAATTTAATTCAGAAACAGTATTCTTCCTCGATCCTCTTTGTATTTTGGATGTTTTTAGGATTTCTATCTGAATTGCAGTGATACCCAAAAATAGAGAAGTGGGTTGTTTGTCCAAACCTGTTTTGTTCGTTGCATTCCATATGAAAGCAACGATCATCACTAAAACAGCCATAAAGAGATTAGAAATATTCTCACTGAGGGAAGATTCAATTATTAAAACCATAAGAGCGTCAAAATAGATTTATAATTGCAAATATATCAATATATTAATATTACTAACGAATGTATATATTGTATTGATTTTATTTAAAAAAAGTATAATTAATTATAAATTACATTTGAAATTTATTAATTATAATTAAAATTATTATAATTTATATAAATAAATAAATATTTTTAAAAATTTATCATTAATTATATAAATGTATAATTATATTCTTACATAATAATGTATGCACATACAAAAAGATAAATTTGAAAGATAAAAAAATGAAAGATTAATTAAATATATATATATAAATATATATATATATATATTAATAATCATATAAACAACATTAATAGTTTATAATTATATTTCAATGTGAATAATTGTATTTAAGCTATATTATTAATTATAAGCATGTATAAATATTTTATTACTATACATTATAAATTATATAAATGTATAAATAAATATAAAAATATTATAAATTACATTCATATACCAAATATTTTTAATAAATTACTAAATATATAAATGTATATAATATTAATTATATTTATATTATAAATTATTAATAATTTTCTTTAAATATTATTAATAATTGGAAAAAAAATTATTAATTATATAAATGAAAATATATTTAATATTTTATAAAAAGTATCCAAAAAATATATTTTAATTTATAGAGGAATATTTTCAATATATTACTAATTAAATATAAATATTAAATTTACTCTCAATTGTATTTAAAATAATAAAAATTTATTTTTTAACAATATTGATCACAAATTTAATAATATTATAATTTTTATCAATTGCATGGAAATTATAAATGTCGAATTTTTTTTCACAATATATTATTAATTGTAAAATTTTAAAATTAAAAGTAAAAAAATTTGATAATTATTTTTAAACACATATATATTTTATAGTATATATGTATATCTATTATTAATTATATATATATAATAAAATTATTTATTATTTATATTTAGAAATTATTAATTACATTTAGAGATATTATTATTTATATAAATGAATTAATATTTTTTAAAATATATCACTAATTATATAAATGTATAATTATAATAAATAATTGTATTTATTGAAATTCATTAAAACTATATATTAATAATTACATAAAATAATTATAATTTAAATTTATAATCAGTTTTGTTCAAACTATATATATACTATTATTTATTATTTATATTTTGTTTAATATTTATATTTCAAAATGTTTTTTAATTATATTTGTAAGAAAAATTAATATTAGAGTTATATGAATAAAATTTCATATTTTAAAAATATATCACAAATTACATAATGTATATATTAAATATATAATATGAATTATGTAATGGTTTCTATAAAAACTAATATTTTTACATCTGAATAAAATATAAAATTTTTAATTATGAATGTTTCTAAAATTTAATTATATATTCATTTATTTAAAGTGTGTTTTTAAATAATGACTTACATATATGAATGTATAACTTACATATATTAATTTGTGTGTGTTTGTGCATGTCTAGAACACAATGACATGTGCATGTTATTGTAATCATGAACCAACACATGTGCATGTATATCAAACTATATACAATGTATATAATATTAATTTTATTTAAATAAATATATAAGATTATACTAATTAACTTAGAATAAAATAAATTATTATTCATTTATATAAATATGATATATATATATATTCGTTTGTTTGTTTGTCATAGGTAGAAGGGATTACAAGAACCCAAACAACATACACACCCAGGTACCCCAGTGGGTCAAGCCTCATCCCTCATTATAGGGAATAGAAAGTACATGCCAGACCTATTTTATTACATATGATGGCATGAAGGCCATTATATGACCTTAAGGCCATGAGCATGAAGGCCCAATAATTGTCATGCTGTCCCAATAGAGCATCCTTCATCATGATGTGTCCCTAGTTGAATGCCATGTTTCCCCCATGCTAGTAGTCATTGAACCGTGTGACCGGTTTGAATTCTATGTAACCCCTTCCATGAACTGATGCATCATACTACCCTCTAACACAACATGGTAGGGAACCCCTCCACCCACAGTAACCATTCAGGAATAGGGTCAAATAATATATGTTAGCAAACCCATCTCTCTTTAAATCCAACCACCTTATGATGCCTTGTGTTGAGTCCTACCGCATCACCTATTTGTCGTGTAGTATCAAGGGATTGGTTTCACTCCTTTATAGTCAAAGGTAGGGCATGCATTTCTTCTACAAAATAAATCCATGGGGATGAGTAGTTGTTTAATAGAAACCAGCATTCACATCCCACTTTTGAGGATACCTACCTAGTGGCGACTACATGTATCCATGTTTCACTACCTACTTATTGCATTGAGCTATATTTCTCATCCCTCCCTATCACATGGTGTCCATAAATAGTGACCTGAAGTACTTTTATTCTCAAGAACATTGATGGATCAAAGGCCTTGTGGACTATAGGCCCAATTTTATGGCATGAGAGACCAATTTAAGTGAATAGTTACACTACTATATTACCATTATAGTATTGCAGTAGTAAATTCAAGAAGAATACCCCAACTAGATTTGAACTCAGGTCTCTCGTGTAAGATGGCAGAATATTTGTTACCTGAGAACCTCCCCAACTAAAAATATGATATATATATATAATATCAATAAATATGGAAAATTATAAATATAAAAAGCTTAATTAAAACAAGAAAAATTAAATTTATATATCATTCATTATAATAAAAATGTATAAATATTTCACTTACCAATATTTTTTCAATGCTATTACTACCACTCAAAAATTACTACTTTTATCATTACTAAGTAAAAAAATAATAAAGGTATTACCTTTATCTATGCTAAAATAAGTTCTCATAATAGTTGACTATTATCGGCACTTGTTTTTTACACTAATAAAAGTTGTCTCTTACATGTTCTTATAAGATGTGTTGATAAACATAGCATCATCATTCACGATTTTGTAGTAGCATTATTTTATGCATGTCACACCCTTCCAGAAACTCATATCCTACCACACAATGTGTGATTTAAGGAATATATATTTAAATTATAACAACCATTTCCATATCATATCCCAACATTTGATCTTAGAGTCTGCATCAATCCTCCTTATACAAAAAATCTTACTCCATCAATACAATAAAGTCTAATTAATTATAGTTCTTAGTTATCATTCCATATATAATAATTACACATAATTAGTACTTGTAGAATAAAATTATCAAACCATAAATAGTCATATCAGATTAATTTAATAATCTCAATATTTCCACACTATTGTCTTTGTGTCCATAATACTAGAAAAATATATGTTACTATTCACTATCTAATATAATGTCACCAAATTCTCATTTCATTTCAGTTCACTAACTGATAAGAGTCATTGTAATTATACTCAAGGTCATAGTTCCAAGAAAATTTTACTCACACATCATTTTTATCACAAATGTTTCCAGATCTCCCAAGCCAACACTCGCATTCAAAACTAGTTTTAAAAATTGTATCATCTTAAGAAAATCAAATTACTCAAAAGTGTGTTATTTTGATATAATCATTAAAATGATTGAATTGGTCCTCTCATAATTTTTCCTCGTTTCATCTCCATCAATCACAATGTCCATTATTTTAAAATATCATAAACCACACTCTAATTAATCTCTATTGTACTTGAAATTATAACCATCGTGATTTATAAAAAAAATATAATATTTTGGTTATTTATCTATTTATTATATCCAAACATTCAGGAAAATGTATGTGTTTTTTTTGTTTTTTTATTGAATACATGGTATGTGCTCTTTTTGTATTGTACATTTTTAGAATTTTATGATTTTTATCATATCCAACCTAAATTATACATATATATATATACATAATTGAACATTAATATTTTATATATATATATCAAATAAAATCATATATGAATACATATGAATAATATAAATATATATATATAGGATAATGTAGTTGAGGTGGTATTAGAGTTGTTAACACACCCCGTAATCCTGCATCACGCCCGGGATCAAAGCATGGAAGCCCTAAATTTTGGGATTTATGGATGACTTTGGTAGTTGAGGTGGATGAATATGGTGAACATTAATGGACCGAGAGAGTTATGCACTATTTGTGGGTGATGATAGGATCATCATTTAAGATTAATGGTGAAGGTAGCATAGGTGGTAGTGGGTCACGAGATCGATGATGATGATGAAGTTATCGGGGGTCCACGGAGTGGAAATGGGAAATGGAAAAACCGAAGGGTGTGTAGGGCTCAACGACAGGCCATGGCGGTGTGATAGATAATAGAAATTGATGGTCAGCTATTGATTGGCGATGAACGTATGGTGGGGAGCACTGTTGGGGGTGTGGTTGTAGTGTCAGGTTATATGGCACGCAGGTGCGTGATAGGCGTGGACCGAAAAGGCCTTTAGGCCATATACCTATAGGAAAGCCTAGTAGCTACAGGTCATGATTTAATGGGATTTAATTCCCAATAGGCATATGATCCATGTAATGGGATCCCTTTATCCAGAATAAAGTAGAATTCTCTGTTTTAATAAAAAGGAGGGGCTTCCCTCATACCAATTAAATATATATATAGATAGAGAGATAGAAATGTTAATAATGGTTTTTATTTTATTTTATGGGTTAGGTATTTTTATATTGTAATCTCTGATGGAAAATAATTAATTCGGATGAAACTTGGAACTACTGATATATAGATTCAATTGAACAAATTCTCTCCACTGAAAAATCAAAGTCAGTCAATTGAATTGATGTTATTCATTCTATTTATGAATATTGAGCATCAATTCAATTAATTCTTAGCTGTGAGATTTCCACAGAATAGGAAACCCCCCCATCGATTCTTCTCTCAAAAAATCATCCCCTATCTTCCCTTTTTCGAGCTAGTTAAAAAAAAATTACCTCTCACCTTTGGTGTTTTATTTTTTCCGATCTCTAAAATTTTGAGGTATTTATTTTTTGTGTGATTTGTTATTTATTTTGTATTATAAGATTTTATTAAATATTTATTAATTATTAGTATAATAACATATTCATATTTTATTAAATATTTTAGGATTTTTTATGTAGGTATAGTATATTGTTTAATTATTATAATTGTTTTTTAGTTTAATGTTTAACATTTGTTTAAAATAATCAATTTTTCATATAAATTTTTAGTTGTTATCATAATTAATTAGAAGGAATATTATTAAATTATATGGTTAATATTATGTAGTAATATTAAATTACTTTTTTAATAAAATGGGATTATAATTGTGAGTATAATTTTATAATTACTAGTATAAGGTGTTAATAATGAATTTTTATATAGTTTCATGTTTATAATTATTAAATTTTTCCATTAATAAACTTTCATGTTTTATTATTAGTATACTTTTTTAATTATTAGTATAGTTTTTTATTTATAATATATTAATTATTAGTAATGATGTATTTAGTATAAATATTATTGAATTTCATTTTTTAAATTAGGATATGTTAATATTTTTGAACCATTGGTATATGTTTAAACATAAGAAAACATTAAAAATTTTCTGTAAAGAAAATATTGTGCGGTATCCTCGTTTGGATATAAACAGGTGGATATAGACACAAACACAGGTGCACCTAGGGGTAGTAACATGAATTTATAGAGAGATGACATTATCTGGATACAAATATTATAAATTTAGATGGGGGAGGATATTCTATATTCACAATATACTCACGTGTCACATACGTTGTGGGTGAGAAAACCTATTTAAAATTTTTTGGTTTAGAGATCTTGTTACATCCCAACCCAGATGCTACTAATCCGGTTTTTTGAGCCAGTTCACCATAAGGCCACAAGCATGCTTCCCCATATAATAGAGGTTGTTGATTTGTGGCGAGGGCCTAGAGTGTGACCATGGGGAGACTATTACATCATATCAGAATAAGAAAACATCAAATATAACTAGATAAAATAATGTTTTGTAAATGAATAAGGGAATATCCAATAAATAAACTAAAATAGGATAATGGTATAATAATAAATGGAATTAAATAAAGGAATAAAATTTAATTTCATATATACAACATTGATCGCCCGCTGGGCTGATGATACATATACATAAGTAAATAAACGATACAAAAATTAAATTACAAGGCTCTAATGTTATCTCTAAGTAGAACCACAAACCCATGCTACATGAAATTATCCAATCCATCCTAATGGATTTATCATGGGACTCATACCAAACCATTTCCTACAACCAAGTGAAGGTCTACTTGGGTACCCTGACGTAATGGCGGCCCAAGAAGGGTTTGAGTACAAAATCCATAATGGAACCACCAATGCAATCTGATTCATAGTCAATAATAGGTAGTGTATGTATATGTGATCTAATAATCAAGATAAAAATAATAAATAAGAACTAAACAATAAATACAATTAAGGATGAAAACAAAATAAACCACACCTGATCCTTGGGTTTATGATCCCAATCAACCAAACTGCCTCACCCTACGCTGGAATGTATCTGAAACAGGTGTCATTTCATTTATGAGTGTGCGTGTGAGAGAGAGAGAGTTTGTTACTATCCCCATATATATATATATGAGTAAGGTGGCAAGTGACGTAAATAAAAACAACCCATAGTCGATCCTTATGTTTGTAATCCCGATCGAAAAATACCTAATTCATCCAACATCGTAATAATCTATGAGAAAGATACATCGCCAAGGGGGATACATGACCTAGCCATGGGATCATCCATACTTACCTCCAGTCACTATAATGATGTATTTCATTTATATACAAACAATCATGTAAAGATGGAATGGCATCAACTATGGCCCACATCGGATGTATCATGTATCAGACCTATGAGGGACAGGACAGAGGTTCATTGTCCAAGGACTCTTCTCCAAGTCCATGGAGTGAATACATAGCAAACTAAGTGTAGTGTAGATCTAATAGGTCAAGTACTAAAGTCCATTGACCAAGACATCCTCCATGAGACTATGGAGTACATCCATGGAAAACATAGTATAATATAGACCTACATGGGCCATAGAGTAGGGACATTGACAAAGGAATCCAATTTGATTCCATAGAGTGAATCCATAGAAAAAATTCTAAATAGTTTCATATCATCAAGAATTTTCACTGTCATACCATAATAACCCACATCAGTGTCACACCGTAATATCTTTATCTATCAATAAGGTTTAGAATATGGATCACAAGAAGTACCTCCAAGAAGCCTACCATATACCACATAATGCTAGGATAATCATCCAAATACTAGGAAACCCTCTAGAAATAATATATACTTAAATAGAAACTATGTAAATGCATAAATAAAATAGTGAGGGTGGTTGGGTTCATATACTCATCACTGCTGTCACAGCCTCTCAGGATTGCACATTTAGTGAAGGTTCTAGGTTTCACCTGTGACCATCACTACAAAAACCCATGACATACTATCTCAGGGTTGGTCAAACATTGGGACACCAATTAGGTCCCCTAGGTCAGCTCTTAGAAGAGTAATCCAACCTGGGATCCCCGATGATCGAATTTAAATAGAGTCGTCCCTCTTGGGATCCTCTAAGTCAAAACATAAGCAAGGTCATCACTCTTATGTCCCAAAAAATAATAAAATTTTTGGGAATCCTACATGGGATCCTCTAGGTCATATAATAAGAAGATGCATCCCATAGGTGATCATCAGTCTCATCCATAATATTAGGTTGAGGTTTGAATCTATCACACATGGGTAGTTATTAACCTCTATCATTCATCCATTTATGATAACCCAAATAATTAATCAAGTAGTTCATAGAAAAGTTGTCAACAGGGGGATCCTCCCATAGGGAAAGGACCAATCATGCACATAATACATAAACATGCATAATTACTCTCAAGAAATTTTTTGGGGCCCCCTACCTTTTGGAATATTTAACCATTTGATTTCTAAAGGCCGAAATCATCTGCCAAGGCCTTTCCAGTGTTAGATTCTATCTCATAAAAAAACCATCATGAACAATTAATTATAACAAAATTATAATTATATAATAAAAATACAACAATTTAATTTAAATAACAACTTTATTTTAAATAGGCATAATACCCAAAATCTTATAGACTAATCCCATCACATTAGAATTGTGACCTAGAATTCGCTAACACCCCACAACAAAATCCAAACCTCAAGTAAGGAATGATAACAAATAAAAAACATAAAAACAACCATTTAACAATTTTAATTTAATATTAAAATATTTATAAATTCACCGAGGTGGTATAACTCAACCAAATGACATGCGGTGAAGTGATGACAACATTCCAGGTCACCCTCTCTCTAGGTAGAGTGAAATTTCCATCATCAGTATCCAATTCCATAATGATATAGTGTAATTTGGGTAGAAAACCATAACCAAAGAGACCAAGAGTTTGAGGAAGCAAATGAATGAAACCATGAATGCTAATGAAGTCAAAGGCTTACCTCAAGGTTTCAAACAAACCTTAAGATGTATGATTCTGGCAATGAATAATGGATTACTCAAATGGAGGAAGGGAAAATGGGGGAATTACACATTGGGGAGAATGGGGGAAGAAAATCGGGTTAAACCTTTAAAGAGTATGAGGGGAAAATTAGTAATCTTCCCCTCTTTAATGAGACTCACAGTTTTTCAAACATTGTTCCAACCATGTGGTTTTCACTTTCTTGGCCCCTCATTTTTCATAGTTGCAATTCACGGTTTAATAGAACATAAATCGACTGTGCACCTATAATGTCTTAGGAACACTCCACAACACATGGTTGTAGTGCATGGTTAGTCAAATTTTGCACCAATCATGTTTCATGTTTATAAGAAATTTTATACCACCTAAATGGTTCTATTTATCCTTCTGTACAGTTTTGAAAACTGTAATCTTGTATAAAATGGTGCTCATGGTTAGGTTCCATGGTTAGAACTAACTATGTACCAACAATGTTCCATGAGATTTACCATTTCAAAACTTTGGCTTGAGTCCTTGAACTCATAGGACACTAATAAAACCTCCATGATACAAACCAATCCTAATTACACATCTAAAATCATTATTTAGTAGCATTCCAACATTTGAATTACAATTCTGAATCTATAATCAACATTTGAACCATCTAATAAATGAAAATTCACAATACTTCAAAAATTTCCATCTTAGAAAAAATTGTTATCTTACAACATCCCCACCATAAAACATATCATCCCTAACAAGCCTCAATGCGCATAAAAATGAAAAAACATGCCTACTTGGGTCATGATTTATGTTTGAAAGGATATGTTTCATTTCTGAATGTCCAATTCACCTCCAAGAACTACATACGCATATAGAATCTCACCCTGAAAAACTCAAGACGACACTCATAATCAAAGCTAAAACACCAAGAAGATGTCAATCCATGCTTATCTAGGATGGATTAAAATCACGTCATCACCTGATTGATGAAATGAACTATTGAACTCCACACAATAGGTTATTATATTTCAATGGACAATTCAAATCTACAACACCACCACTGTAGGTATTGACAAATAATCATATACCTAGTGTCCTAATGACACTTGTGGAACATTTCTCACTTATTAAATCTGATCAAACATTATGATACTACCCTTGATCGTTGATTAGATGTAATGGTTGAACTCCATTTCGATCAAGATCATCATGGTCACACTATCTTTTCCATGAAAAGATCTAGATGACACTTTCACTACACTTATATATTCCTAACAGAATGCCTCAATGTGGTTCCATATGAATAGCATTCAACTATATTAAATATTTCAAGTCAAACCACCTTCATCCTACTATTCTTGAAAAATATCAGCTTCAGTAGCTGACGTAGCTCCAAAAACCGATTTGATGCCATTATCCTAAGGTATAATTATATAATTTTGAACATTCTCACAGAATCCTATAACCAAAATTTGGTAACACCTCTTAGAAAAACCAACCTTTGTTCAAAACTATTTTAGTGTCATATAATAATATCTTATATAACACTGAATGAAATACTATTGGATCATTGTAGCTACTTTGGGCTTAATTCCCACACTTAGACTTAACTGAAGTCCATATTCGAATTTATACCTAACATTTATTAAGAAATACTATCGTACATTGGTCAATTTATTTAATGGAATATGAGAGACAAAATGGTCATATTATGATTGGTCTTAAAGTCCCAAAACCCTTCTCATATGAGGATTACCCTACAAAAACTAATGTCCCACATCCCACCTTAAGAGGATCCTTGTCGTCGCTCTAGTGAAAAAATATCCCAATCATCGTATCCTATGATCTATACATCTTGAACAAAATAATTAGCATGTCTCAGAACCTGATCAACCTAATCCTCAATGTAAACATCTCCCATGACTCATTTCCACTTCCTGAGAATATTTTACATGGTTCTTATAAAAATCCAAACAAAATGAGGGTATCCACCATCAAATGACCAACAGTACCCTCCCACCATATTACTCACTTTATATCCCTACAACAACACAACCTCAATAGATTTCTCACCAACACAAGAAATACATTTATATAGATCTTGGAATATATCCAATTCTCTTTCAGTATACTCAAGACGATGTCATGATATTAGGGATGATCACCTCTATCTAGAAGTGCACTAAGATTCTATTAGTATTCTTGTATTGCTCCTCCGATCCATGCTCATATCTAAACAAGCTTCACATTCCTTATTCAACTCCTAACACCACGTCTCCCAACAATGTGTGTCCAGGTCCAACCACAGGTCAACTGGCTCCCATCACTCGATTTATTCTCAATGTATCTTCTACCGTGGAGACAAATTCGTTATTTATATTAAGTCATAGATTCTTGGAAACCGAGCCCGTATCATTTCTTATAAACCATCTATCCTCAACTCACCAATGGCCACTCACTTTTCTATGATTTAAATGGTACCACGTGTATATGATGTGTACCAGAACGTTCCACATAGTAGGCATACAATCTCATACCACCATATCATAACCTCTCAACACACTCCCATGATTCATTCAACAACAAGACCAAGATGACTGTGCTACATGACACGTCAGGCATAACATGCTAGAAGCTCACTTGGAACTCCTCTTCAAAATCACCACCTCACCCAGGCCATGATTTATTCCATGATTGACCATCACATGGAATTTTTCCTGAAAATATACTTTTCATTTGAGAAAACACAAGTCAACTGGGCCAGGCACCTGAAAATTCCTACCCATTGAACTTAGTCTCAAATAAAAAGAATTCTAGGTGATTTCTCAAAACCAAATTAAAAATCAAGAACCCACCATGTATCGGTCTCAAAAAGAGTGTACAAACAAGTGCGTGACATTAAAATGAATCCACAAACCCAAAAAAACCCTACACATAGGTTACCTTTGGTCTAAACAAAATTTCAACCTACATGGTTTTGAGCTAAAACTAAGTGTCTATAGGTCTCCCACATAACCCAAATGATCATTTCTCAAGATGGGTAACTATGTCCTACCACCAAACCCAATGTTCAAACCTTTCAAAAATGTCACATCTCATAGGGGATCATATATTCACCCTTCAAGGTATACGGAATCTAACATTCTTATCAACTCTCTATCTAGTAGAGGAAAAGAAAACCTCAAACAACAAGGGTAAAAACTATCAAGAATCAGCCTACCTTGTCCTTTATCCTCTCAATGAATCCTCATATTGTACACCCCCTATAGTATCATGATATCAAGTAAAAGTTAAATAACTAATCACCATCAGGCATCCATGTACGATAATACACCCTTGAGGTTTCAGTTTACTGTAAAAATTTGGGGTCTATTATCACCATAAAAAGAGACGTGACTAGATAACAAAAAATGAGGATACCAGTTATCGGCACTGACCAACAAGGTTCAACAGTATGCACATAGCAGCATCTCAATTATCTACATCATATCATAAGCATGTGGTTTGTTTAAGTAGAATTTCATTTGAATCTTGGAAGGAAAATATTATCTAGCCTATTATTGACACATTAAATAACTACACCTATGTAATAACCCCCTAGGAAGGGTTCAACACATGATAATTATATTCTTGATTGGCCTAGTTGGGTCACTGCACCTCTCATTCATGAGGAATTATCCATCAGCCTCACCATAAAATGTCTCACCGTAGATCCACATAGCCTTCCATCCAATCGAAATATATGTAATTTTGGCCAATTGAGTATAATGACAGCAACAAAATATACGGTAAAACAAAATTTAAGTTGTTGATAAATATTTAAACAATTGCACTCTATATTTAGTAATAATCACACACTAGAAAGACTATAACATGTTAAACCTACATGTCTAATATGAAACATGAGATGCCTCTTTATTTTTTCATCCAATAGTCAAAATCAATCATAATACTCTTTCCAATAGACCAAGACCAAGGAATCCATAATAAATCATAAAATCAACACAACCTATGCATCACTCAAAGAAAAAATCATATAAAACTGTAACATGATAGATCAGAACATGAATCCCATATCCCCAGTAACCAATAATTTTACTGGAATATGTATTATTGATGCACCCGTATGATATCCATCAAAAGATCTGAAACATTCCTAATACTCATGTCCAACATATCCCAAATAGAAATACAATAGAAAAGGAACACCTTTGATACCAATTTGTGACATCCCAAACTGGATGGCACTAATCTGGTTCCCCAATCTGATTCATCACAGGGCCTCAAACACACCTCCACATATGGAAACAGATTTAGACTAGTAGTGAATGCCTAAGGTGTGATAGTGGGGACACTATTCCCTCATATGAAAGTATAAAAATAGAATAAATAACTAGATAACATCTGTATAAGTAAAAAAAGGGAAAATAAATAAATAAATTGGAATAAGAGAATGATATAGTAATAAATGGAATATAGTAAAGGAAAAAATGACCATGTCATCCATAAAACACTAATTTCTCATTGGGCTAACCATACTTATAAAGATGTAAATAAAAGAAACTGGAACAATGGTACATGGATCTACTTCTATCTCCAACCTAAACCATATACCCATTCCCCATGCAATTATCTGATACTAATTTCTCTATCGAACATGGGACTCATCCCAAATAAGTTCTTGCAACAAATTAAACATCTTCTCAGGTACCATAGTGCAATGGAATCCAAATAAGGGTGTGAGTACAAAACATAGTTGGGGAACACCGATGTGGTCCCATACAGAGCCATTAATTTGCAGTGTATGTATTTGTGAGAAACTCATTAGCATAATAATAATAAATAAAACAATAACAAAAAATACAAATAAGGACATATACTTAACTAAATCACATCTAATCCTTTGGTCTGTGATCCAAATCCACCATACCCGCTTTAGGCTAAGTTCAACTGTATCTAAAAAAGGGGTCATCTCAAATATATATACATATATAAATGATTGAATATATCCCTATATATATATGGGTAATTATATGATTAACCAATGACAGAAAAATACCTACTTCAGCCAATCCTAGAAAATTCTCTAAGCAAGCTACTTCACCAAGGTGGTATATTTCCTAGATATAGGATCACCCGTACTCACCAGCAATTACTATTATGAAATATTTCTTGAACTGATATATGATCCTACAAATATGAATCTACATCAATTATAGCCTATACTAGATGTATTAATTATCAGAATTATGAGGGCCAGGACGCAGGTCTATTGGACAAGGCATCCTCTTCAAGTCCATCGAGTGCTTTTATTGTAAAATAATTATAATATAAACATACTAGTTCTAAGGACCAAATATATTTACCAAGGAATCCTCCTCAACTATACAAAGAACATCCATATAAATCCTTGTATAATATATACATTCATTGGCCAAGACCCAAGGCAATTGACCAACGTATCCTCTTCTAGTATGCAGAGTGTATCTATATGAAACTCAATAAATGGTGTCATACCATTATGTGTTGTCAGTTCCATACCACAACTAACCTCATTGGTACCACACCGTGACATCCATATCCTTTAATGAGGATCAGAATCTGGATCCAAAGTAGTGCATTTGGGTATCCCTATCATGTAATGCTTCATGCCTAGATCATCATCCAAATACCAGGAAAGTCCTTTATAAATCATAGTAGTATCAACAGTAACTAAGTGAAATCATAAATAAAAGAGTGGGGAGGGAAAAACACATAATCCCACCACTACTATCAGATCCTCTCAGGATTTTACATTTAGTACGGGTTTAGGGTTCTACCCACTAACATATTTACCCAGACCAATGACACAACAACTCAGGTTTGGTCAAACATTGGGTAACAAACTAGGTCCCCTAGGAAATTGATTAGGAGACAAATCCTACACAGTATCCTTGAGGTTCTCATGTAAATACAGAAATCCCTCATGGGATCTTGTATGTCAAAACATAAGAAATGGAATCCATCTTCGGGTCCCAAAAAGGAATATGCATGTGGGGAATCCTACATCATATCTTCTAGGTCATACCATAAGTGGAGGTATCCAATAGGGAATCCTTGTTCTTGGTCATAGTCTTTGGTTTGGGTATGAATCTGGTGCATAGGGGTTTATAGTGAACCCTAACATTAATTTATTTAAGCTAACCTGAATCGTTTATCAATCAGTTCATTGTAAAAACTCTAAACAGGGGGATTCACCCTCAAGAGAAATCCCAATCATGAGAGTACTATATAAACATTTATAATTACTCTAGGAAAGGAATGTTTGACTACCTACCTATTATAATATTTAACCATTTAATTTTCAATGGATCTTAATAGTTTTCAAGGTCTATCCAAGCTCAACCATGTCTTGTTGGGTCATGTCTCATAATAACACCACCATGAAAAATAAATTATAACAAAATTTTAATTAATTAATTAAAACACAAAATTTTAATTTAAAGAACCACTTTATTTAAAATAAGAATAACACAAAAAATCTTACCATCCAATACCATCACACCGTAATATCAGCATAGTGAATTCTAACACCCCATAATAAAATTCCAATTACACTCTAGGGATAATCTATAATAAATGGCATCAATAAAACCATTTAAATTTTTAAATTTAATCTTAAAGGATTAATAAATTCACCATGTAAACATAAATCAGTGAAAAAACACATAGTGAAGTACATATGGAATATCAGTTCACCCTCTCCCTAGGTGGAGTGAAATCCCCAACACCATTATATGATTACACCATGCACTGGTGGAATCTATAAAAAACCTTAATCGTAGAAACAAAGAGTTATAGGAATCAAAAGAAAGACACCATGAAGGATAGAAAAGGTGATAAATTATGTCCAGGTTTCCAACAAACCTGATGGTGTCTGATTTTGGATAAGGATGAGGGATAACTCTCATGGAGGAAGGGGTAAAGAGGGATGTGCAAGGGGGAATGGGGGAAGAAAATATGGTTAAAAATATTAATGTTCGAAGGGAAAATGGTAATTTCCCCTCTTTAATGAACCTCTTGGTTTCCAAAACCATGCACCAACCATGAGTTTGGCCCTGTATTGGACCCTAATCTTATAGGCTTGTTATACATGGTTTAGTAGACCATTCACCAACTGTTATCCTCTACTATTTGTGGTATACCCCACCTCGTATGGTTGTAATGCATGACTATTCAAACCATGAACCAACCATGAGTTTGGCCATATATTGGACCCTAATCTTATAGGCATGTTATACATGGTTTAGTAGACCATGCACAAATTGTTAGCCTCTACTATTTGAGGTATACCCCACCTCGTATGGTTGTAATGCATGACTATTCAAACCATGCACCAACCATGTGACATGTTTGCATCAAATTGTAGACCCCCTACATAGATTCCTATAGCCTATTTCTTGGTTTCCCTAACATTGATCTTAAAAAAATGTCTCACATGGTTTGTCTAAATAGTAAGATTTAACCATGTTCTAACTGTGCACCATGATTTTTTCCTTTCCAAAATTTTAGTTTCTGGCCTTAAACACCCGAGACACCCCTAAAACCTCTGGACTACCAACCAAGCCTAATTGCATGTCTAAATACATTATTTAGTGTCATTCTAACATGTGAATTCCTATTATGAATATCTGATCAATATTTAACCCATCCAATAATTAAAAATCCAAAATCCATCAAAAATTTCATACTCAAAAAAGTATAGTATCTTACAGATCTCATCACTTCAACCACCAAGAACCTCCTACACACATTATTCCATTTCCCCAATGTTTTGGATTCAATGGGGTCTCAATGTGTGTCTTCAAGACCATTGATCATCATTTTATTGTTACACTAGTCAATCGATGGTGACTTGAGATTCACACTATCCATATTCATGTTGGGGAGATAAAAATTACATTAGAGGATGTGAAATAAATATTGGGTCAACATGTACATGGGGGGACATGATAGGTATGACTATAGTAGATTTACCTTGAGTCATAAGTCATTTACTGGGAAATAACATCATTGGCCATCCACTAGTCTTCCAGGGTTCTTGATTGCACATGGGATGTCTTAATGAGAATTCTTTAGTGATTCTAGATGATTCCTATGAGGAGATGCTGATTTGATACACACATGCATATATTATAAGGCTGATTAAAAGCATGTTATGTTTTTATTACTCTGTGACCTTAGTACACATTATGTACTAATTACTACTTGAGGATCTAAAATCGATAAATATATATAGATTGGAATAGAATCTATTAGAATATCTATATATATGCCTCTATTCAGCATGCCAAACAAAGTAGCGATAAATTTCATGATGTTTGATTCAGCTATAGATGTGTGAATTATAGTATTTTACATAAATAGATCTCATAGTTATCACCCTACCACCTCGTCACCACTTATAAGAATACACTTGTGTATGTTGGTATATTTATATCATTAATATAATATGATTTATTATTTTATTAATAATATTTTTATAATCTAATTGAATTTTACTTTTTTTAGGTGGAGACAGGATCAAAATTATGTACATACCGCTATGTGCATAATTATTTAAATAACGTAGTTATATTATTTTCCAAATTTATGAATATTTTTTGAGTCTTTATTATTGGTTTCTTGGATAACATATACTAATTCTGTCTTGATATCACTTCCATTGAACTACACAGCTATGGTTATAGATCATGAAATAGTGGTTCCACTCATTCATTTCCACATCATTGAGAGGCACCAACCAGACCTGTCATGCAACATCCCCAGTTCACCACTATAGATTTCTAAATTTCACAGTATTTTGTTCATAGGTATATGGGTGACCTATTGATCACTTTAACATGCATAGTACATTATGTCATGGGATGGGCTTGGCCGTAATAGTATCTTTCGGTATGTTTATCCCACATCATGACTCCAACTATAAGATCATGGGGTGTGTATGTATTTCTACCAGCATCATAACATAGAGAGGAGGGGTTATTATTTATTAACTTGAATAAAAATATACATTAACTTGAATATAATTTATTTTTCATCTAGAGAGGTTAAATTGATTAGTACATATCACAAATGTTTAAGAGGTGAACTATTACAGCCAATAATTATTTCATGTGTATCTAGTGGCTCTCATAGATACTCTTTATTCTTTAAATGATAGTTTATGTTATAAGGATCCACTAGTATATCCTAATACACTTTCTCTCTCAAAGGAAGTTGGGGATTTTTATGTGTCTGAGGATCCTACTAGGGATGATGCACATCCACTATCACTACCATTGTATCACCCTTTATATTTTAGGTGTGTTACTATTTAATTTCTTCCTAATAATGCATATTTTATTCATTCTTGGTTGTTCGAGGCTGCAGGATTGATCAGGAGCTAGTTTGGGATAAACTAGGCTAATATATAGCTGAAATGTTACCATATAGGCCACCAGCACACTATTGAGTCACCACAATCTATCTAGTGGGATATCTAGAATCCCATCAGGCTGTTTGGACCCACTATATAGAAAGTGATTTATAGAGACTATCCAATGGGGTTTTGGGCTGTTTTTTTAAAAATGGGACAAGGGATAATTTCTGCCTAAACACCTATTTCACTTCTTCATTTCCTCCCTTGACCCATACATTATATTTTTTTCATTGTAGGGAACCCTATTATGTATTTTAATCTTCTCTCACTCCCTTTCTTTTGTAATTTCAACATTGTTTGTTTCATTTAGTTTATCCAGGTAATTCTAACATTTTTATAGGTTCAAATTCTTATTTATAATTGGTTTATTTTTCCACAACACAAATTCTATGAATTTAGTGATAATTTTAGTTATTTTTTATGTTGTTCTAGATTCGGTTGGTTGTTTGGATTGTATTGGATTATCTTTTTCATTCTGGAGGTAGGAAATACCTTACCATTTTTTGGTAATTTCATAAATTTCCATGTATTATTTTTTGTGTGGTTATGTATATCTAATATAGCTAATATTTTACTCATTTTTTATATGTATTATTATTATTTGAACCCTCCAAATTTATCAATTTGAGTGTATTTGTATGAATTTTGGATTTTAGGTTTGTTTTGGACTAAAATGTAAAATTTTCTTAATTCTGTAGGTTTTTTAGATTTTAATCACAAATGTATTTTGGTAATAACTTTTAATATATTATTTCAAAATTATTTATTTTTTATAAACTATATATATTTGAATAATCTCTTAGTCTATAATACAATTTTGAATCCCATAAATCAAGGAATCCTATAAAAAAAGAATTGCTCAAATTGGAATAATATTTTAAAAGATATTCCCAAAGTACCCTTGTGATTAAAATCAATTAAAATTCTAGAAATAAAAAAAATTTACATTTTAGCCCAAAACAAACCCAAAACCAAAAATTCATGAAAATGCACTCAAATTTATAAATTAGGAGGGTTTAAATAATTTAAATACATCTAAAAATGAGGAAAATATAAGCTCGATCAGTATCCCTATGAGACATCAACCTAAGGTACTAAAGTGATTAGATAGACTTGTGTGGACATGGTATTACCTTCATAGGGGAAGATAAGGGTTTAAGGCTCATAAAATTGGGAATTATACATCAATTTTTTTGGTGACATAAGGGTTTTTCACCCCCAAAATATGACCTTAGGGAAGCTGTTCAGGCTCGATTAGGTATAGTTAGTCCCGAGTATTTGATGGATGTTATGGTTTCATGTTTCCCCTTGCTTGTGATATTATCTATTGATGCATATTATTGTTTTATGCTTAATAATTGGGATGAAATCCTAATAACCCTCATGATGGATTGTTTTTAGGAAATAACCTCCCAAGAATCCTCACGATAGGTCAGTGTGTACGTTGGGACCTCCCAAAAATATTTGGGATCGGTCGGTGTGATGAGATAACCCTAATAAACATTTTATAGATAGTTAGGATTAACTAGGTCATAACCTATGAGACAATAATATTCTATGAGTTTTACCTTAATATTATTGTTCTAAGATAATATCCTTCTAGCGTGGAGATAAAGAAGGTAGTGCCGAGGTTCATGTCAGCATGGTAAGTGCACAATGGCCTGATGGAATGTGTGTTTTAATTATGTATTTATTTTTTGTCAATGTATCCACCTATATTCACTTGTTTTATTTATGATAAAGGCATATTTGGGGTTTCCTCTTTAATTTTTTCTCACTCCGTGTATGGAAATATATATTTTCATAATGAATTCATGGTCAGGGATTCAAACAATGACATGGGACCTATGAAAGACTTCTGAATATGTGCGGGTGGACAATGATAGAGGTTACACTAGATAATGCTTTGGGGTCTTCTGTGGGTGTGACTATTTATTTATTTTATTCTTTTGTTCCTTTTTTACATCGATCCATCACTTTGGGGATCCTTATTTACTAATATTTATGGCCTTGGATAATTTATTTCATATTGGTATTGCATGATATGATGATGTTACATATTTAGTTATTGCTTCTTCTCCTATTTATTACTTACACATGTTATTTCTTATTTAGATATAATACTCTGATATAATTTCATACATAGGGAATAGACTCCCTACAGGGATTCCAAAAAACTCACCTCTAGTCATCAACCACTTGTAGAGGGTAGAAACACATGAGGTCATGTGGAACCATGGCCAAGATCGGGTGGTTTAGGTCGGGGTGTTAAAAATGCTAACTGATATCTTTATATATAATATTTTTTTGGTAGAATGGATATAAAATATATATAACTAGGGTTGTGAAGATAAATTTTCATCTAGATAGAACTCATGTAGTGGTCCTCTGAGTTTCCATGGAAAATGGGACTCGTTTTATTAGTTTTGATGATACAGTTTCTTGATGTTCTCTTGTATGGTTGTCCTATTAAAATTTATGGGATTTTCTCTTAGTCTAATCGGAAAGTGTGTGTGAGTTCATGTTTCATTGATAGGCATGTAGTTCCACATTACATGTGCATGATTATTGTGAATAATATTGGTTTAAAATAATTCAATGCTATAAATAATATATTCGGTGTTTTCCCATATGCATTTTTGATGAAATTTAATTAATTTAACATGAACATGCCTATTTATATTTATTATATGACTATGAATAACATGTATGTACCCTGATATGGTATTAGGACATCGATAGTGCTATAGGGACTCCTCCCACCGATAAGGGATTAAGAGAGGATAGTGTTATAGGGACTCCTCCCACTTTTAGTACCGATATTCTGAGTGATGTTATGAGGGATTCTTCCCGTGGAATGAAGTGTAGATCATATGAGATGCATCGAGGTGGAAATAGGTCGTTGTGGTAGGGTGGGATTTTATCTCTTCCAACTTCAAAAGGGACTCCTCTATTGTTCTATCAATGCATGTAGCCATGTCATTACCACAGTTCATGTCCTAATCATCTGAAAAAGTTTCATTCCTATCATAAAATGGGGAATCTATGGTTATTTTTTCAAGTTTTTCCTTCATAGTGTGGCTAGAGATTCGGAAAAGTCTCATACCTTAAGGGAAATATTGGGAAGTCCATATAAAGATGTTCCGACTTGTTTAGAGATATCGATCTATGTATTAGTTTTGGGATCTCATCATTGAAAGTTACATACTCTACAGGGTTTAGTTCCTCTAGTAAACCATGGATCATGGGGGTAGGGTCATTAATATGAGGTTTTCAGGGTGTCTGGGATAGACTAGGTTTCAGAAGATTCTATATAGGTACCTTCGAGGGATAGAGGTGAGATTTTGATAATTTTGATAATTTTTATGATTTTAGTTTTCCTATTTGATACTGGTGCTTCCTATTCCTGTATTTATACTCAGTTTGTTTTTTGGTTTTCTTTTCTAATGGATTTTTTCCTAGGATTTTTATCACTTGATAAGGCTATCATAAAAAGAGTAGATCATATTAAAAGGTTCCCAAAATGTCTTTTAGTGGTTACAGGATACAGACATCTATGGTATCTTCTAGATTTAGATATGATAGGTTTCGATGTCATTTTTGGCATGGATTGTTTGATGCATTATCGATCACTTATTGATTTTTATCAGAGGAATGTGGATTATAACTACATTAAGGGATATGAATATTTTTTATTAGGGCGTGGGATCTGGAGGTTATAAGAGCATGACCTGACCTTGGCTATATCGAGGAAATTATGACACAAGTGGTGGCTATGCTTCTCATAGTAGTTCAAGTGAATGTTCCAAACATTTTTCCTCTTCTGGTGGATCATTATTGGGATTTATTTCTATAGGATATCTTGGGACTTACTACTAAAATGGAATTTATTTTCATATATAAACCTTATTAGGTGTATATCCTATATCGATTCACCCATATCATATAGCACCAGCTATGTTGCGAGAGATCAAGGCACGTCATGATGACTTTGAGGAGGAGAAACTTATTCACCTAAGAACATCTCATTGGGATGATACACTTTTATTTTGTAATAAATTAGATTAAATCCTTCAATTATACAAGGATAACTAAAACTTCGACTAATTCTCAATTAAAAATAAGTATCCACTACTATGGATCAATGATTTGTTTATTCAGTTGAGGGTATCTAGATCATTTAACAAGACTGATATAAATTAAATACACCATCAGTTATTTGTCATATCCAAGGATGTGATATATATTAAATTTAATAGAAGGAATGGGTTATATGGGTATCTCATGATGATAGTCAGTCTTACAAATACATCAGTGATGTTTATGGATATTATGAACTATATTTTTCACCCTTACCTAGAATCTTTTATTGTGTTTTTCATTGACAGTATTTTAGTGTGCTCTCTAACATTATATTTATATTCTTGGAACCTTGAGTGTGTTTTGGGTACACTATGATTGCATTAGCTTTATACCAAGCTCTCAAAGTTTCACTTATGGATCAAGTTGGTATGTTTCTTTAGGTATGTGTTTTTTGAGGTTGGAATTTCTATTAATCCAGATATAGTAGAGGAAATTATGTCTTGGGATTAGCCTAGGAATTTGTTTGAGATCTAGGTTTTCCTCATGTTTGATGGGTATCATAGGATATTCATTCAGGAATTCTCCCATTTGGACACTACTATGACATATTTGACTAGGAAAATAGTTGAGTTTGAATATACAAGTAGATGTGCTGATGATTATAATGAGTTAAATATGAGGTTAACATCTAATCTAAACCTGATTCTTCCAGACCTAAAAATTAGTTATATGGTTTACTGTGATGCTTCAAAAGTTGCTTTGTGGGTTGTCTTGATGCATGGAGTTCACGTAGTCTCTTATAGGTCTCATCAATTACAACCACATTAATGGAACTACATTACCAATTACCTAGAGTTAGCTATCGTGGTTACTGATTTAAGTATTGGAACCATTATCTCTTTACTTAATGTTTTTTTAATATACATTGACCAAAAACCCTATGGTATTGCTTTTCTCAGTAAGACATGACACTACACCGGAGATGTTTGGTTGATTATTTATAAGCATTTGATTTTGATATAGAATATGTACTAGGAAATTGGATTGTGGTCATATATTGCCTCATTATGAAATAATCACAACTATGGACACAGGCATTAGATGAATCATGGAAGCTGATGATATTTTGAGTGGATTGGAATATGGATGTATTGGAAGAATGGGTGGCTATGGTTTTTCTCCTCTAGTTTTTCCCAAATATTTTTTAGATCAAGTAAAATCCATCCAGGAATATGATTCAAATTTTAAAATGATGTGAGAGTGGTTGAGGGGAGGCGATCTAATTCTAGGATATTCAATGTATGGAAACAATGTACTTAATGTGCATAAAAGGGGTTTGGTTCCCATTTATATGAGATAGGATTTTAAGAGAGACTCTCACGCATCACAGTGAGATATACATCTTGGATCATCCAAAATGTATCATGACATGAGATTTGATATATAGTGGTTGGGCATGATGATTTTCATTACAAGGTTTGTCTCTTGATGTCTTACTTATCAGAGGGTGAATATGGAAAATTATAAAACTAGCATGTTTCTTTAACTTATTGCAGTGCTTATATAAAAATGGCATGTTGGGACAATGTACTTTTTTATAGGACTACCTAAGACATCAAGTGGTGGATATGTAGTGTGGGTGGTTATTAACCATATAATTAAGGTCTTGTATTTCTTACCTATTCAAGAAACATGGTCATTGGATGAGTTGGGTAGGCTATTCATGTTGTAAATAGTGTTACTACATGGTGGCCCTATTAGTGTCATATCAAATCTAGATTCACGTTTAACATCATGATTTTGGAATGGACTCTAGAATGCATTGGGATCACAACTGATGTTGATCACATCATATCACTCATAGATGGACAGGCATTCTGAGAGGATGATCCAGATTCTAGAGGATATTCTCAGTGCATGTGTGCTCAATTTCAGTTGTTTAAGTGATGACCAAATATAGTTGGTGGAGTTTCCATATAATTACACCTTCCACACCCCTATTAAAATTTCACACTTTGAGGAACTTTATGTTTGACCATATCATTCACTATTTTGTTATATTTAGATGGATGAGTTTGTAGTGATCAACTCAAACCTTGTGCAAGCGACTTATGAACAAGTGTAGTTGATATAGAAGAAGTTGTTTACTACTCAGAGTTTACAGAATTATTATTTCAAACAAAGACAACGACCCTTTGAGATTTTAGTGGGTGGTAAATTCATCTTATGGGTATCACCTCAGTTAGGGAATTGATGTTTAACAAATCAATGGAACCTAGAACCAGTGATTTTTAGTATGTATGGGATTGTGAAACTGATTGGGATAATGACTTACTAGATAGATCTTCCCCCATGACATCAAGGTATGCATGATATATTTCATGTGTCACAACTCCAAAGTTATAATATAGATCCTTCGTATGAGATTTATGGTGATGATGTTTAGTTTAAGGTAGATAATTTGTTTGAGGAAAATCTAGTATGGATGATATAACAAAGTGAGGAGGTACTCTATGGGGAAAACGTACATCTTGTTTGGGTTTTGTGTTAGAATGGACAAATATAAGAGGAGGTACGGGAGTGGTAGTCAGATGTTCCAAAGTAGAGACTAGAGCTATTTGGAGGGAACTTTGAGAGATTCATATCAATAATGATAAGTCCTTAGAGGGGGAGTTTCTAATATCCCTCTTATTTCATGCATACAGATACTTAATTTCATCCTAATAATTTGTATTTTATTCATCCGTGGTTTTTTAGGGTCTCATGATGGATTGGGAATAGGTTTGGGAGGAACAAGGTTGGTCTATAGGTGAAATGCTATTGTAGGGGCCACTAGCTAACTAATGAGAAATATAAAAGACCAAAAGTCTATTTTGACCCATCGTCTAGATAGTGAGCCACCACCGGTAGGTCTGGGATCCATCTGTTAGCTAGTGAGAGCCAGTAGCAATCTAGAGAGGTTCTGGACAGTTTATTTTAAAAAAATGGAAAAGGGTTGATTCCCCCCTAAACCCCTATTTTAGTTCTCCCTCACCTCACTCAAACAAGAATCGGAATTTTTTATAAAGAGTTCCCCCTCCTTGATGTTTAGAGCTCACCTATCTTAATATCTTATCTAATTTCAATGTTTTTTGTTGTGTTTGGTTTATCTGGGTAAATAAAATTTCATTCTAGCTTGAAATTCTTGTTTCTCCATGGGCATTTTTCAACAACTCTAATGACACAAATTTAAGGCTGATTTATTGGATTTTTAATATCATTCTTGATTCGTATTGTGATTTGGAGTGTATTACCTTATCCATTCTTGATGTAGTAAATCCCTTACAATTTTATATCAGTTTCCAAAAATTACATGTTTTTTGTGAGTTCATTTGTATCCTTTTGATACTTTTTTTTAAGGTATCAATGTGGCCAAATGGGCTCATGTGTATGTGGTATAGCCTTTATGGGTGGAGGGATGGATTGGTTCCTCATTAATGTTGGAATTCTACATTGATTTATGGGTGATGTTGAGGTTGTTCTCCTGAAAAATATGACATTGGGGGAGTCATTCTGCCTCAATTAGATATTATTGGGTATGTGATGGAAGGGATGGGATGGCGTTTCCCCTTTCCTATGATATTATCTATTAATTTATGTTGTTTTTTATGCATATTTATCGAAATGACCTCCCAATAATCCTTAGAATGGATCTTCATGTCTGTTTGGACCTTATAAAAATCCTCATGATAGGTCGGTGTGTATGTTTGGTCTTATAAATATTCCTAGAGATGGGTCAATGTGACTAGATAACCTCATAAGAATACCAGGAATGGGTCAGAAGGTGTTTTTTTACCTCCCCATAATCTTTTAGATGGGTTGGTGTGATGATAAGACCTTTCTAGACTCCATAGGAATGGTTTAGGGGCTTAATGATGGCATAACCTCTAGGACATGCACGGGTCATGTCTTGTACCTTTCTATTGTGATTATGGTAGGATATCCCCCCCATAATAAAGCCAAAGTAGGTAGTTTTGGGGTTCATACCGGCTTACATAGTGTATGATGTCATGATGGAGAGTAGGTTTTATTTATCTATTTATTTTTTATTGATGAATCCATATTTATACACTTGATGCATTTATTCTAAGGGCACATTATCAGTGTCCTACTGATTCTATTCTCGTATCCTATATGGGAATCTAGAAATGCATAAATAATTCATATTCATGGATCCATCCAATGCCAAGGTCCATGTGATAGTCTATAAGTAGGTGATGGTGGACAAGGATGAGGCGGCATCAGATCATGCTCTGGGGTCTTTTGCAGTTATGTCACAATTTTTTTTTCTTTCCTTCCTTTTTCAAATTAATCCACCCATTTTGGGGATCCCTTATTACTGTTATATGTGAATATGTATATTATATTTCAATATGTAATAGAGTAATATGGTGAAGATATTGCTTTGTTAATTGTTTATATGCTTATTTTTTACTGCACCTTATTATTTCGTATTTGGATGCATTACTCTAATATACATTTGATACCGAGGTAATAGTCACCTTATTTTGTTTCTTAGGACCTCACCACTAATTTGAAGACTCTTTAATACAATGAGGAATGCATGAGGTCATGTGGCACCTCAACCTGAACTAGGTGATTTGAGTCAGGGTGTTATAGACACTACCATTAGTAGAAGGGCATAGGATATGAAAAAGAGGAAATATATTAAGAAATGGTGAGAGATTCCTTAGATATGATCTTGTAGTGGCTCCTACCACACTGGTATATGATCTATCATAGCATGCATAAGATCACACACAACATGAAGAGGATCCTGCGCAGTGGGTACAAAATCTTATAAAGAAGGCATGGGATCCTACAGAGTAGGCATGCGATCCTATAATAATTGAACCTCTATGTACATGGGATATGGGTCAGATAACAGTGATTTCTCATTACTCAGGAGATATTATATCCTATGGTGACATATTTAATGTGTCTGGACCACTTTCATCATTACCAAGGGATCCTATCAGGAACCCATGCTTGTTGATACATAAGTCCACATATGATATCAGTGAGTCCTCTACACATTAACTTGGGAAGTAATCTACCCATCAATATGAGGAAGAAGCAACAACATATCATGTTGATGTTATAGAAGTAGTAGAGTGCTATACAGAGGAAATGCATGGAGAGGAAGCTACTCATGTTGCTGGAAAACCAGAGTAGTGTAGACATTGCACCTAGAGTGAGTGTGAGGTTCATAGATTGGGTTGTGGTATTGAGGAGTAGTAAAGTTTATTTTTTACACTACCAAACATTTTACATTAAATAAAATACATTCCCCATATGGTTCACCTTGATTCAGCCCGGGTAATGTGATTTTCCTCAATAGGACCTGGAAATTTTTCTCTTTAATTAAAAAAAATAAACAATAAGAATTTGAAATATAGTATAATCTATACACATGATACATTAAAAATAGAACATTTACATAGTTTATTTCCAATGTGAAAATGGATATTATACAATATTCATCATAGGATTTTAGGTAAACAACAACAAGTGGTCATTCCTCTTCAACAGGGGTGATATCTTGGACTGGGAACTTTACTGGCATCTAGGTAATCAAGAATGATATGGTAACCAATGATAATTCTATAGGTTGTTATTCCCCATAAATATTAGTGATTCCCATAAATAAGTGGAGAAAACCTCCACATGCAATGGTGGTAAAAATCTATGTCATACCCCCCTCTTGTATACCATGTTTCACTAAAGATGTATCACCAAATCCTAAACACATCATCATTTCCACTATATGGGGTGGTAAAATTTTCAAAATGATGTTATTTATTTATTTATTTAGATAAGTTTGTGGATTAATTACTGATATGGGGTGAAAGAAATTAAAAACATTTCATACTCTTGTGTCCCATAGTAAGAGAGTGAAATTTTTTAACCCTCTAGATGAGGTGGATTTTTTTATAGTTTTATAATTTTATTTAATGAAATATATAATTTATTTTTTAATTTTTTTCTTAATAGGTATATAAAAACAAAATTAAAAGCGTGAAACCATTTTTCCACCATTAATAAATAAAAAATATATTTAATTAAAGGATATTATAAAACAATAAAACCAAATATAAAGGTATATGATAACTTGTATTTTGTACAATTATTATTATTAATGTAAAAAATTCATAAAATTAATAATATATTACATTAAATAAGGTTATAAAATTAATATATAATATAATATTTTTTGTTAATTTATATTGGAAATTTAAATTTTGATGTATATGTTATGTAAAATAAACATATAGACATTGATGTATTCATTTAGCTTCTATAGTTTATGTAAAAGTAGACAACTAACTTATTTAAATTTATCAACTAATTAAATATTTCATTATGTTCTTTTGAAAATTTATTTAGAATGAATGTATAATCTAAAAAATCAATAACTCTAGAAGATAGATTTTTTTATATGTAAAATTTTTTACAATGGAAAATATCATTATTGCCACCTCTCTATTCCACAAATCTATGTATGAAACGCATACCCACTTCTGGTCCAACATCTAGGAAACTCTGGTGTGGATGATATATGATCATGTTCCACTTTGTGCACTAGTTCTTCCTCAGTAGGGGAATATACATCTGTGTTGATGATGCCTCTGTGTATTATTAGGATGCTGCTAGCACCTCCTAATTTTGTGCTCCTACTAAAACCTCAAGATGTTTTGTTGTCGTCATCTACTCATAATTCTAACAAGATTACTCCCCAAAGTACCGTGTAGAGGAACCACCAACATAAGATGTGGATCCATATATAAACTAGAATAGGTTACTGGTAGGACAATTTGAAGATGATAATAATTTCATATACATATTAAACATACCATTGAAAAGAATATTTCCCAAGTATTACATAGAATGTGATATGTTTTTTAGACCCCCCCCCCCCCCGACAAACACACTCTAAGAATGTTGATCACAAGATATATCATAGATGACGAAGATATATTAGACTTATGAGTAAATGTTTGAGGTGTAGGTTCCTCACTATATTGTGTGGGATCTTCTACCTACAATGTAGGATCCTATCTTTGTGGTGCAGGAACCTATGAATCATTTTCTTTATCATTGTCTTTATCCTCAAGTATGTCCCCATGTCGGTGCTGGCAGTGGTGACGGAATTGAATCATACATAGCTGGATCAGTGGATGCATCAAAATCTTTAAATACCTTAATTGGTGGATGTCGATCGGTACATATTTTTGGTTCCTCGTTATAGAGATTCTCATATATGGAATAGATAGAAACTATGAGATCCACTAAAGCACTATAAAATACATCACAAATGAAAGTTTCCTCCTCTTGAGGATCAAATACATTTATAAGATACTCTTATCCGTCTAACTAAAAATAACATAACATTCAAGTAAATATCAAATATGGAATAATAAATCTAATAAAAGATAATAAACATACCAACACGTGAAGGAATATTCATTAGCTCCTAAGGTAAATTAAAATGTGATGTTTGTACAGATATTAATATTATACCTAATTAGATATTTGGATTCATGTTGTGGGATATGAATTTTGAAAGATATGTTACTTGGAATGAATTTCCCAACACTCTATGTAATGAGCATGATAGCACAACCAATCAAAACCCTTCCTACCTATGAGTGTAATATTGTGCAATGTAGAAACTTTTCATCGTGTAGGGGGGGATGTTCCTCAATCCCCCAAACTATTTATTTACTTGATATGTCTAGTCCCACTCAATTATTTGGAATTCGATGAGTGGAACCACTTCTCTATAGTCTAAAACCATAGTTTTTCCTTATAAAGGAAGAAATACCAAGACAATTTTAGTATATGGGATCCACAAAACCTAAAATGGAATCTCATAAAAGTATTCATAAATTATAAGAACAATATAACTAACTTACAATTATAATATATTATTAAATAAATTAAAACATTAATGTTTAAATTACATCATAAAGCTATATATAATCAAAAATATGTTGAAAACAATCCACATTATGCCTTGGGGTACGCATATAACACTAAGTCTAACCCCACCTAGTAAAAAAATAATATACTTTAAGTTTATAAATAATATTAATTTATTAATTAATCAATTCAATTTATTGATATAATAATATCATCATCTTCAAGGATAGTCTTGTAAAAGGTGTTTAGGAAGTCGTGTGATAACTCTAGGAGCCATGCATGGAAAACGCTCCCATGGCCATGTCTATAACAAAACCACACATCCAATAATTTGATTTTTCTATTATCAACATAATGTATAAAGGAATATATAAAAATATACTAATAAAACTGATCTAAGACTATATGTAGATTTATTATCCAAATAATTAAATAAGAATATGTAAATAATGTTTATTGAGGTAGTAGATTAGATGACACACATCTTTTCTCTGAGTAGCCAAATAATATATTCACATGTTTATCAAGTAATTATAAACATATCTATACAACCATGAATCACTATGATGTTCTCATATAAATAGACCATGCATATTCATATACCTTAAAAGACATGTGGTTGGATGGCAACCTTAATTCCTAGTAAACGATGCATTAAATCACACCAGTATCTCAATGTTGCACCTATAACCGCCAAACCATGGATAAGCATACAGAACAAGTATGATATATCTTCTAAAGTAATTTGCATCTCCCTATCATGAATATGTAAAGTGTGTGTCTCTAGTGACCATATCATGAACAATGCATCAATAATATAGTGATAAATTGACTTGAATCCACTCATGGAGACTCCATAAAACTAGCATGTTGGAGGTATGGAATATTGTTTGTTAGAGGTGCATCATGGTTAAAATGATGTGATCTATGGATAGTAAGATGTTGAAAAAATATCTCCTTTAGCGCATCATGTGTACATGAGACTACTTGGAAGATAATAGATCCTCCTATATCTAAATGTATAACATTTTCATAATTGTTTTCCAGATATTTATTAGTTAAAATCACTTAAATTCAATAAAATGTTATATTTTAACAAAAAAAATTAAACTATTCACATGATAACATGACTTCTTAATCATTAAAAAAAGAATATACAGATTTTATTTATAAAAAAAATCAATTCATTACTTATAAATACTTTCAAATAAATATTTATAGTACAACATCAATCTTGTGGATTTTTTTATGATTACCCTATATGTATTGTAAAACACCATGTTCGTATGGGTGTTGAAATTCAAGATTAATTTTAATTTTTGATTACTAGATGGTTTGGATTTTAATTGGTGATTCAGAAATAAATTATGAGAATTATAATGTCTTAAAGTGATTCTTTTAGTTGTGAAATTTGGATTGAAGGGAGCCTCAGGTGTTTGAGTGAACTTGTAGAGATTCGGGTTACGTCTTGGTAGTTTTATAGGTTTTTGGAAAAATCTGATTTGGGTGAACAGTTTATGAAACACAATTTAGAGAAAACTATATGTTTGTGCTTACACATGGGGAGTTCAAATTCAAATTCTATATAGAATTGTTGTATATAATTTTAGCACATTATTTTAAGGAAACCATATGGATTCTAGGGGAAACCATGAAATCTTGGGTTGGGATAGAGTCTTGGAACATGGTTTGTGTATGGTTACAGACAAACTGTGTGGGATGTTACATAGGGATTCTAGACACATTTTTCATGTTTGTTACATAGTTGGTAAACAAAGTGACCAGACTATGTGAGGTAGATGTCTTGAGGTAGTCCCATATTCATGGTCTGTGCGCGGTTTGGTAAATAGTTTGACTGAATTGTGTGAAATGGAGAGATTGAGACAATGTCATCTCCATGGATGGTGAACGGTTTGGATAATAATGTGACCAAAAGACATGGTATATTTAAAAGGGAAATTTAACCATCACCCCCACCCCCATTTTAAGAGGTGGAATCCCTTTTCGTTCCTATCCTTCCCCCTCTTGAGCCATCTTACATCTCCACCTTCAAACCCTTTAAGAGGATGTTTTTGGTGGATTGAAATGTAAATTATAGTTAAATATTGGACTCCATTGATCTAAATTGATCTTATCATCTATCCCACTCAAATTCTTTATCCTATCAATTAGGGATTTGGTTTCTATTCTACTTAACCATTGTGGAATCATCTGAACATGATGGGTCTTTCAGTCTACAAAGGAAGATGGTGACCCTGGACATCATCTTTACATCGTGGTTTTTTGGTTCATCAAAGTTACATTATACCATGTATTTTTTATTAGGGTTTATTTAAAATTAAATTTAATTCCAAGATATTGAGTTTTTTTTCTTCTGCTTGGCGTAGGGTCGGAAATGTGGGATGGACTCCTGGGGTGTTATTGGGTGTAGTTCCAGTGTGGTGTGACGACCCAGTGAGTTATTTATAATTATAAAGAGTTTAAAACGAATCAATAAATTAATTATAAACGTTATAATTAATTAATTATTGTTTTTTGACTTGATATTGGAGCTTGGGTCACTGAGACGATCTTGGTTTCCCATGGACAAGGCTATAAGGGCTTGGCCAGGCATTGGAAGCTACTGTCGGCCCACATAGTAGCCCTATGGGTTATTTATTTGGAGTGTGTGGAATTTGATATGCACGATAACTATTTTAGGTGGTGACATCTGGTTAAATGGATTACTTGATTTAAATTAAATGTTTAAATTAAATTAAATGTGTGACTTAGATCAAATCTCTTAGAAAATCATATAAAAGATCATTGGCCATGTTGGTCCTAGGGAAATGGTTTGATGCATAGATCACAAATGGGTAAGGAATTTATGATAAGATGATATAATTACTAGACCCCTAAGGCTAGTGACTGGTATTTAGGAGTCATAGTGGCCCTTTTGTATGAGCCTTGATCACCCCTTCTGAAACGGGTTTTGTGACTTGAGATGAAAGGATTATAAGGGTTCGGTGGGAACTTTGAGACACTCAGTGGCTTCTAGAAACCATAATACGTGAGTTCAAATAGATAATTCATTTTTATCCAATGTAAAATTTTAGGTAAACCGAACTTAGTCTTATTGGGACTAGGTTGGGTGAGAGGAACAACCTTGTGATACCTTGACAACATATATGTGTTGTGTGCCATATTTTTTATGATTGTTAATGTAGTGGGACCAATATATCCGGTGAGGTAGAGCTTCTCTATTGATGATGTTGTGAGATGTTATATCCTTAAAGTTTTGTGTGTTAATATAAGTCCCAACTGAGACCAAGGACCCAAGAAAGGATGCCTATATCGTACTAAGACTGAGAGGACCTAGTGGGTTCCACATTGACTAAACAACACTGAGCAGGCACATATGGACATGGGTAAATATGATTGAAGGTTTCTCTTAGAACCTAAAGTGATGTGTGAACTAGATGGGGTAAATAGGATGATTATAGGTTTGATAGATCTACCAACCATTTTAGTTTTCTTATGTATGGCAGGTTTTTGTTATGGGCACACTCATGGAGTGGTATTATTTCCAGAACTGGCTGAGGTTGGTTTCATTGATCGATGTTATAGGGATGGTTATATTACTCCCAGTTGGTTGAGCCTGCATTTCATGGGGATGGGTTTATTTCAATTGTTGGCCTATTTTCTTGGATGATCTGAGGAAAGGTATATTTTCCGAAGATAGTATTACATTGAGTAGGTTTATTATTGCAATGGGGATGGGTATATTACCCTCGGTTGGCTGAGATCATGTTTACTAGGGATTGGTATATTACCCATGTTGGACTCTCCTCTCCGGATGACATAGTTATGGGTATATTACCCCTAGTTTGATGAACATTCATTTCATGGGGATGGTTATATTACCCCCATTAGCATATGATCTTGGACTAATCTGTTCGTGGGTATGATTCCCCCAAATTCACGTGACATTATGGGATCACTAATGGATACATGTGCATTGGATAGAGGGCCAATTGGTAGGCACAGTCATCAATACATGCTTATATACACCATAACATTGGTCAAAGAATGTGTGGTCAATTGAGGTCTTGGACCCAAGGATCGATATTGGTTACTATATTTTCATGTTCATCATGATTTTATTAGATAAACTATAGAATTATTCTAAAGTAAGTAGATTTTATTTATGTTTCCATAGTTACTATTTTAATCATATTTAATATTGTCACATGCACATATCACAACATATGCTAGTTGGTATGGCTCCTTGTCGGTGGTTCCTTACAAAGTTATATTCTCACACCTATCTCAGGACACCACAACACATTGGTACTCAAACATACATTCACTTAGTTGAAGGCACTGGAACAGGTTTGATCAAGTGGAATAGCTTATATGAGTACATAGATACTGGTATGAGGTTGTTCTTAGGGATTTTATAGAGCTAGAATCTTTATTATTATTTTTTCCACTAGCTTGTATATCTATCCTTCTTTATGTGGGATCTTTTATATAGATGACATGCATGTTTCAGCATTACTACATGTCATTTATTATCAGTTTAGTGTGTATTTATTAATTCCTATTTCATATATTTTTGTTGGATGTTATTTAATTTTACTAAACACTCTGATATAGGGAGTATAGTCTCCCCACAATACCATCTTAGAACCCCAATGCTAGTTGTCAGCCTCTGGCATATTGGGAGGTACTCCTAAGGTATAGCTCCAACTATCGGTTTGGGCATTGGTTAGTGGTCCAGCGAAGCATGAAGTTACAAAGTTATATTATAGGGGTTTTTATTGTCTTATAGTTTCTAGATTTGGTATACTAGAGACATAGAATGTGTTATAGAATTTGATGGATATCAAACTGGAGTGTCGAGAACACTTTTTCTATTAAGAAGCCTAGGTTATTAGGTATGGGATTGATGTTCTTAGTGTTTTATGGTATGTATTTATGTGATTTTCAACTAGCATGATTCACATAATGTATGTAATTTATGATTTTTGATTAATGGATTTTGGATCTTTTCGTGTTTTCAAGAGGTCAATGTTTAGATTTGACTCCTTACCCGTAGAGGCAAGAGGTATCTCATACATCATATAAGTAATGTTGGACTCACATAACATGTAGGCCTTTATGTGTGGTTTTAATCACTGATGACTAAGTCCTGGTTGTTTAAAGTGTCAACAACTGCTCATGTGGAATTTTATGATATAAGTAATTGGTGGGATTCTACTCTGTTGGGTCGAATTGTATATAAATTTCCCTTTGATGGATGGTTATGAGATTCTATGCTAATTTGATTAAAAATTAAGATGGTGGCATGGTCCTTGTGCAGAGGAGCTGTAGTGACCCTAGTGAGTTGGGATAGGAACATGGTGCCTAAGCGTTAGACCTCATGTGGGTTGTAGTTATTTGGGTTTGGTTATTTAAAGTGACTACTAACAACTTATGTGGAATTTTTCCATATATCTTAGAAAGGAATTATACATAACAGAGCCAGTGTTTTTATTCCTCTGATATGGTTCATTTGAAATGATGTTGTCAGTTGTGGTAGTGTGGATAGTCAATTTATGAACCCTTGGGGGATGTCTCGTGTGGTGATACTCATGGGAATTTATACCCACTTGGGTGGGTTAGTTGGAATAAGATTTCTGGTATTTCTACCTGACACTCTCAATATAGTGTTTTTCAATGTAGATGTCATGGTTTTATGAGATGAGAACATGAGGTTTCCCATTAGATATGGCCTTGTGAGTTTTAGACTTTTCCTAGGTGGTCAAACATAATGACCCTAATGTGAGACCTTACTGGTAAGGCTGGGTGGGAGACCAAGAGACCCTTCGTTTTGAATTAGACCAGGTGATTTATAATTTGGTGTGATTGAGGTTGACCATTTAGAGGGGTTATCCTAGGTTGGAAATTCCCTTAGAGATGGAAGCATAGGTGGGTGTTACTGGCTATGCGACCTAGGCATAGTGATTCCTTGGGGTTCTTATAGTGTTGATCACCTTGGTTGTTGGTGATTTAGGTATCAAGGTGTGTTTTTTAGAGTAGGGATCATGTGATGTATATTCCTATACATTTTTTATGTATTTTAGCTGTATAATTAGAGCACAGGTGGATTCTTATCACTATAATGATTTTGGGAGGTGGATAAGTGTGTGGATGATATTTCTATGCCTTTGACCAAGGATGGGCATATGTGGTTCTAGAATAACGTCATGAGGTAGGTGGAAATGTGAGTATACTTCTAACTGGTTGGGTGACTGATTTCAATGGGGAGTTACAAGGGATCTTTGGGTGGAATTATACTGACATGTCATGGATCACAGTCGACTCGATCTTGATTATGTATGACTGAAATCCTTTAGAGTATTGTTAATTTCTTATAGGGATACAAAAATTTAATAAATAATAAGACTCATAAAAACTAACTAAAAAGTGTGGTACTTGGAATGTATGAGTGTTGAACCCACAAGGACAATCTGTATAATCTATATCAACTAAAGGAATAAAAATTAATTGATTGATTGGATTAAAAAAGATAAAGAAAGTGTTGTAAAGATAATGTTTTATATTAGAAGATTATATATATTAGGTTAAGTGATTATTAGGTTTTTTTGTTATGGATTCATTTTATTTTTATTTCATTCATATTTTGTGTCAGAAATGGGTCAATGGGAATCCTTGGTCTAGGTACCCTACACTAATCATGTGATTGCACCATTGAAATAGTCATCTACTAGGTGAAATTTCAAAACAAGGTAACCCAAAATACTATCTAAACATAACTACACTAGATTTAATTCTTTTCATAAAAAAATAGGGATATTAATTGATGAAATAAAATAATACTCCTCGAATCACAAGAAATGGCCATGCAATTTCAAGAATAAGAATAATGGGATTGATAATCAGAGTTTCAGTAATCCAAAACATGAATAATAAATAGAAATAATCTCTAACAGCAATTCCCCCTATAATCACATCACCCAACATAGAAAATACAACTCGCTTATTCTAGGAATGATGAGAATGAGAAAAATGGATACCCAATAGGTAATTATGGAGAATAAAGTTTATAAAGTAGGGGACCGCCTCTCTGATAGACGTTTATGCGTCAAGGATCCCTCTGGTCTCTAGAATCTTGTTTTGTGGTTATGGGTGTATTTTTAAAAACCACCAGTATCCAACCCTCATAATTTCTTATCTTTATTTTTCATTTTCCCAAAAGGTTCACAATGTGTAATTTTACTTGATATGTAATCTATTTTAGTATTTAATTCTTCATATCATTCTTTATCGCAAACTTTCACGATGTGTATTATGTCCGTGTTTATAATGTATTTTCATAGAATGTAATATGTCATGGTTGAAACAGGTGGAGGTGGCTTCTCCCAATAAACTCACATTGTGTAATGAAATACATGACATGTGAACGGTACCATCTATTTATGTTCCTTTTCCATGTATCCATTGTATCCTTCTATAAAACATAAAACGATTCAAACATTCCCGATATATTAAATATTAGTCAATTTAATATAGAAATCAATGTATTAAAATATCATAAAATACATGCATGAAAAACTCATATCAATGATTCATGGGATCATGAGTCTAGATATGAATTAGATGTGGGTACGAGGGCAATACAAGAGTTAGTTAAAGAAACTTTTTTCCTAGATTAAGGTAAATATGGATCAGGAGGTGTAGCATCATCTAATAATATAATCTCTTTAGGAACTTCTCAAGGGTTTTTAACCCCATTATTAGTTGGAATTTAGAAAAATTCATGGATAACATTATCTTGGGTTGGGAATAGGGGTTTAGAGTTGTGTCTTAGTTATCATGAATGCATGGTTGGGCCACATGTAGTCATCTCGTTCGGTGATGAATGTGGCATGGGTCATGGAGATTGAGATCCTGTATCAATATTTTTATGATAATTATTATCCTAAGGTGGGGAGCGGGATATAGACAATGGGAATGTGGCCCTCATGTGACAAGGGTCCTAGGATTATGGGGTCAGTTATCAGATGGTCATTTGGGAATTATAATACTGGTGAATAAATGGACCAAGGAATTACTGGATTACTTTGTAAAATCCATATTCAAATATAGTTATGTTTTCTTGTGGAGTCTAAGTTTTCACATCAGGTCTGGGAAGGCTTTTGGTGATCCGGATGTGTTGAATCGGGAATATGTTAGTGATAATGTAAATAACGTTGTAGTTTTAGTTGGTCTCTGGTCCAATCAGGTAGATCATGCCTAGTAAATGGATCACATCATGATAAGCACAATTACAATTTTCCTTCAATCTTAAAGGTATAATGGTCGAGTAAATAGGGTGCATTGATAGGTGTAGTCAAGTTCCTTTGAGGTGGGTCATCCAGAGGAGGCCTGATAGATGGTTTTATAGGTGTTTGGATGTACTGATCCTAAAACCACAATGATTACATAGTATAAAGTGCATCAAGTATGTTTCAATAATTGGTTTTGGGATTTTCAAGGATGATCTAACAAAAATGGGTTCTGAGCATGATTGATTGTAATTTAATCGATTTAAATATGAATCAAGAATGGGGAGTAATGTGATCATGTGTTAGTGGGTGACGTTATTGGGAACCATATCAAAATAATCATTAGGATTCTAGAGGTGTTCTCTAATAATAAATTCCAATGGTGGGGTCACTATGGCTCAAAATTAGACTTTTTGTTTTAACTCCTTTGTTGGGGATAATAATATACCTAATCATTAATTATATGATGTCATGATCATATTTCATGATAGATGAGCTAGGATAAGTTCTGTCTTGGTGTTTCAATGGTGGTCACAAGTTTTGGCCCATGTTTTTGTGATCCAATCACCTTAAGATGAGTTTCATCATTGGGTGAGATTTGGAAAATTAGGAATGGAATGCAACCATTTGAGTGTTAATTTGTAACTACAGTTTAGGTTTTGTGGTTGGATGATCACGGTGAATTCTAGGGTATAAGAAGTATTTTGGTGTGGATGTTGCAAAACCCCATGTTTGTATGATCATTGAAACTCAAGAAGAATTTGTATATTTTATTATTGTATGGGTTAATATTTATTGGATATCCTATACATAATTTTAACAGTTCGAATGCCTTAATGTAATTTTTTAGATATGGAATGAGGCTTAGAATGTTACTTGGGTGTTCGAGTGAGCCTATAGAGCTTCAGGTCAAATCTTTGTAGTTTTATAGGATTTTGACAATCACTTTCCATGGTTCAATGTTTAGGCCACATGCTTTAGACCAAACCAATTGTGTACCCTTATGTAGGAGTATTTTCAATAAAAAATTTGTAGCATATAGTTTTTAGGAATATTTAGTGGGCTAGTGTCTTGGTGCATGATTTTCACATGGTTGAAAGCAAACCATTAAATATATTGAAGAGGGGTTCTAGACCCATTTCACATGGTTGGAAAATGGTTGGTAAACTATGTAGCCAAACCGTGTGAGTTATATGGCTTGAGGTTGTTCTATCCACATTGTTGGAAAATGGTTTGGCCAGCCACGTGACTAAATTATTTAGCCTATTCAAAAGAGTAAATTTACCATTATTCCACCTAAAATTTAATGAGGGGGGACCGTTTTCTCCCCTCTATACCTCATACATGTTGATTCCCCTTTCGACATAATTATCCTCCTTCAAACCATTAAATAGGATGTTTTTATGGCTTTAAACGTCAATTAAATATACATATCCGCCTCCAACAATGTCCATTTATCTTCTCCTCCCTAATACTATAATTTATTCTAATCCTAGTTAGGGATTTGGTTCTGAATTCATCATATCATGGTGGAATCAATTGAACATGATGGGGATTTCACTCTACCTAGGAAAAGGGTGAACCAATACACTATCTACATGTGGTGGTTCTTCATTTCATAAAATCTATTTTATACCATTTATTTTTCCTCAATTTTCTTTTAAATATTAAATTGAAATTCATATTGATTTCGTATTATTTTTGGGGGATTATTATTATAATAGTGTTAAGAATATGGTAAGAACCCTTGGGGTATTGTTTCGTGTATTTCCAGTATGGTGCGATGACCGGGTGAGTAATCCATCATTATTCCACGTTTGAATTGAATTAATTAAATTATTATAAATTTTATTATTAATTATTTATTGATGTTTGGATTGAGTTAGGTGATATGGTCACTAAGATTGTATTTTTTTCTCATGGATGAGGCTAGATAGACATTGATGGGCCTTGGAAGCTATTATCAACACTTGGAAAGAAAAGTACAAAACATCTAAAATGGTAGGAGGTTTTGCGCACTAGAACTATGGCTTAATAATTTAGATTATGTGGAATTTAATGAATGATCTCACCTTGTTAGGTGATTCCACATAATTAAATAGATTATTTAATTTAAATTGAATGTTTAAATTAACTTAAATATGTGACTTATATAGAATTTCTTAGATGACCAAACTAATGTGTCTAGGCCACGTTGGTCCTAATGATCTGGCTTGATACCTTGGTCACTGATGGTTGAGGCATTGATGCTAATATGTTGTGATTCCCAAACCCTTGAGTGGACTGACCAAGAATGAGTACTTAGTAGCCCTAGTGTAGGAGCATGGATCGCCCCTTAAGAAAGGTGCTTTATGACTTGAGATAACTCGGCCATGAGGGTCCAGTGGGACATTTGAGATACTTGGTGGATCCCAAACCCCAAGAGAGGTGAATCTAGAGTGGGTGTATATTTTTAGCCAATGCATAGTTGTAGGTGGACAGACCATAGGTAGCCTAGGAATAGGTTGGGTGAGATAACCGAAATAGTGAGAACTTGTCAACTGAGATGAGTCATGTGACATCATTTTTAGGAATATTCATGTGGAATGACCCATGAAGCTGGTGAGGATGAGCTACCATGTTGATGATGTCATGGTAGATGACATCGTTAAAAATTCAAATGTTGTCTTAAGACCCAGCTGAGATTAAGGACCCAAGAAAGGGTGAGTCTATTATATTGAGACCTAAGGGACCTAAGGGACCAAGTGGGAGCCTTGTTGACAGACAGACCTCGATCAAGTATGTATGGCTATGGGTAGAGATGATTATGGGTCTCACCTTGAATTCAGACTGATGTAGAGCCTAATAGGGTTGAGATAATGATTATAGGATTTGGTGATCATCCATCCCTTTTAATTTTCTTATTTATGACAGGTTTTGGTTATGGTGCACACTATTGGAATAGTCTTCTATTCAAAATTGGATGAGGAAAGTTTGATCGATCGGTACTATAGAGATGGGTATATTACCTGCAGTTGGCTGAGCCCTTATGGCATGAGGATGGATATATTACCCTGATTGGACTAAGTTATTTGATGACCTAGGTACATGTATATTACTCATGGATGTTATTTTATTGAGGTGGGTGATTAGTTCCATGTGGATGGGTATATTACCCCCAGATGGCTGAGCACATATGCAATGGGGATGGGTATATAACCCTGTTGGTTTTTCTCTTTGGGTGGCCCAGGGATAGGTATATTACACCTGTTGGATGAGCATGAATGTTATAGCGAAGGTAATATTACCCCAATTGTTGTATTCTCTTGGAGTGATATAGGGATGGGTATGATTCCCCTAGATGCACGCAACCTTAAAAGATCTCCTAGGGATACCTAGGGATCATCCATAGGGATAGTTGGTAGGAATGGTCATTGTGATATTGTCAGAGAAACCATTATAGAGGAAAAATAACGTATAGTCCATCACAGTCTTAGAATCAAGGGTCAACACTGGTTTCTATGTTGGTGTGTTCATCGCAATGTGCTCAAAAAACTGTGGAATTAGGCTGAGGTGGGTAGATTTTATTTACATTTATATAGTTACTATTTTAATCTCATTTCAGTATGTCACATGCACATATCACTACATATACTGGTAGGTACCAAACCACAATATTGGTTCCCTATGGAGTTATGAACTCACAACCAGATCAGGATGACACTGCACATGGGTACCTGAGCATGCATTCACTTGTTTGTAGGAACATGTTGTTATAAGGCCTGAGTTTGATCCAGTGGGATAGCTCAGATGAGTACATAAATCATGGGATGTGGTTTTTCTTGGGGTTTTCATATATCCAAAATCTTTATTATTTTATTTTTCTTCAATCTATATATTTAAATATCCTAGTATTTAGTTATTTGTATAGATGAAATGGTTGTTTGGGACTTATTTCATTTCATTTATTATCAATTTGGATTGTATTTATTTATTCCAATTTATATTATTTTTTATGGATTTTATTATGTTATTTATACTTTTATTTTGAACTCTGATATAGGGTGTATAGTATCCCTATAATACCATCTTAGTCTCTCATTGTTGGTCGAAAACCTCTTGTATACAGAGATGTATTCTTGAGGTACTGTGGTGACTGCTAGTCTAGGCACTATTCAATAGTCTAGGGTGGTGGTACATTACACACTAATGGAAACATGTGTAGGTGTGACTTTACTGACTATATAAACCATGCACTTATGAAGGTGTCTATTTATAAGGCAAATCCTTCTCATTCAAAATATGGGTCAACTTCGGTCTACCTCTTGGTCACAAACTATTAATGTTTGATATAAGCATAAGTTCATCAACAGATAGCCTAATTTTCCAATATTCATCTACATGAATCCATAGAGAAATGCATTCATATTTCATAGTTTATAGTCAACACACAAGATACATATATTTCTCCAAAGATAAGTATAGAGAAGAACATGTTGTGATCATATGTGCATAAGGATACAGTAATGCTTATATGTTACCAAAATCATAGTAATGATACTTTAGTATAACCAAAATCACATGACCATTTCTACCAATTAATGTATCATAGCACTTACTGACCTTAAATCTACACCCAACATAGTCAAATTAATGAAAATGAAATATATTGGCCTCATGTATAATTATATCAATCTCACATTGAAAGTGGTTCACATATCATATCCCTCTCTGAAGACCCTCTTCTGCCTACATTCCCATTTCCAGAAAACACATCACTATGTGATAGAAGGCTTTCTACACTAAACCTACAATGGGTAGCACATAAAACCCATTTAAGAATCCATTAATTTGTTCTATGATGTTTTTATCAGGTTTACATATCCCCTCCAATCATCATATACTAGTGACCATTTATCTTTTAGAATTTTCATCATGTAGTCATATACCTCCTAATTGTCTCTTTCAGTAACATTAAAACACTCCTCCAACCTAAAATAAGAATATATATAATATTATTATCTCTATTTAAATAATTTATAAAAAACATATATATATATATATATATATCAATACTGATGGTTTCTTTCTTTATTGACTCATCCTTGATCTTATTCTGTATGTTTCTTGTGATATGTTAAATATAGTATCAATGATAAGCATGGGGTGGCCTCCATTTAATACATTAAGATTTTACTACATCCTTGATCACTTTTATAATGACCCGTAATTTTGAATAAATATTTTTTCCTAATTTTGTGTGTTATTTTTATACTCAACAAAACGGTTTCATTTGAAAACATGAGTATAATTAAAATGAGTCCATTGGGTTTTGACTGTTATATGACCATTGGTCAATATGACTGCTAAAAACTAAACATTTCGATTAATGACTCTCAATACAAGTAATCATGGTTAATTATTATAGAAAGAAGATTCGCTGGCCTCACCTAGTAGTCTTGGACCGATCGAAGCCCATCTAACAGAACTTGGGAATGAGGTAGCACCATTGGGCTATGCTCTGGACTAAACCCAAGCCGAACTTCATCGTGTGAAGCTAGAACAGAATCGACTTTGTGAGAAGTTCAAACTGATAGAAATTACAACTCGTGTGATGTTAGTCGAGCCTCCCTCAGATTCTCTCACCTTAGCACTCCTTACACTTTGGTCCTATGTTGGTTTGATAAGTGGCTATGTAAGGAGACCATAACTGCCTTGTGTAATCCTTTATTTTAAATAAAAATTGGGATTTCTTCTTATGATGATGTTTATGACTTTTCAAATGTCCGGATAAATATAGTATGCATATTTTTGGTAAATTTTAGAGAAAGGATATTTTAAAAAAATGTTTATGTAAACCTTAAATAATTAAAAATGAGTAATGATTTTCAAAAAATGGTCTTCTACAATTCTTTTCAGTACAAAATTTAGAGTCTAATAAGATCAACTTGATTTTTGATGAATAGTAAATTATGAATAGTTATTTTATGCTTAGTATTAGTAATGTAACCAAATGGATTAGTAATATCACTTAAATGAAGTATTAATATAATCTAGGCACCTTGATTAAGTAACGTGATTCAATAAAATGGTTAAATAACGGTTTCATAAATTATTATTCAAGTATTAGTTTTTTCAGGTGAATAGTGTTTTTTAATTAAAAATTAAATTAAAAATATTTAGAAACTTATTTTTATGAAATAGAGTTCATATTTAAAATCATATCATTGATATTTGGTTAATGTGAAATTTTGGGATTTTTCTGAGAAAGTCGAATTTTCAGTGAATAATAAAAATACAGTTTTAGGGTTTCAGTATGTTTAATGACATCGTAACTGTTTCATGATGAATCCATGAGATATTTTAAGGGATGGTCGACCAAAGGTGATGAATTATTTTATGGGGGGGCCATATGGCCTATCTCCATGGGAAATACCATGGGAGGTAACATGGTTTTGAGAAAACCACTTTTGAGGTGTCCCTTGGCCATTACTGCCTTGTCCCCTCACTTTCCCTATAAATACCAAGCCATTCTTTCATCCAATTCGACTCCCCACTCTCCCCCAACGAATTTCCGGTCTCATTACCTCCCATGGGGTCCTCCCATGGTTCCCCCCAATCCCTCAAGGTCCCAACATTTGATTTTTAAGAGTAACGTTTTAAGGTAAAGGATCAGACCTCTCTCTTTCTTTTCAAATAATCTCTTTTTTGTCATTCCTTTTATGCTCCATGTTCTTATGTGAAACGATGTTATTTTATATTCCTATTACTTCCCTTTTCATTTTTATATGATGATATATCCCCTCTTACTCTCATAATTTCGTTTTATGAAGTTTTAAGTGGCGCCGTTAGGCTGCCGAAATTTTTGTAATGGATTCTTTCTCCCTTCTCATTTTTCAAGATCTATTTTCAAGTAAAGTATTTCATGTTCCTTTTTATTATGTTGGGGTATGATCTCTAAATTTATCATACTTATATTTTATGATCATATGATGAGATTCCCCATTTGATCTCTTGAATTCAATATTATGATGTTTTAAGTGGCGCCGTTAAGCTGCCGAATTTTTAAGTGGTTCTTTCACCCTTCTCATTTTTCAAAGTTCTACATTCATGTCAAGTATTTCTAGTTCCTTTACATTATTTTGGGGTATGATCTCTATATCTATCATACATATCATTTATTTTAATATGGTTATAAACCCTATTTGATCTCATCAATTCATTTTTTTTGAAGTTTAAGTGGCGTCGTTAGGCAGCCGAATTTTTAAGGGATTCGTTCACCCTTCTCTTTTTCAAGTTATATTTTCTGGTCAAGTCTTTCAAGTTACTTTTTATTATGTTGGGGAATTATATCTATATCTATCATACTGATAATTTATGTTTATATGATTAGAGAACCTATTTGATCTCGTCAATCCATTTTTGGAAGTTTTAAGTGACGTCGTTAGGCTGCTGAATTCTCATAAGAGAAATCTTATTTTTTTGTCTTCCTTTAATGTTATTAATTTTATATGATATATCATTAAAATTTCATTACCATGTCCTTAAATACTTTATATTCTGTTCCCCTACTGTTTTATGTATCATTTTAGAGTGGGTGACCCATGTACCCCCTCTTTTCAATGTTTTCTAAAACCATGTATCATAGCCGTTATGCTGTATAATTTTCATCTCAAAATATCTCCCTCTTTATCTCAAAAATATTTTATGTTATTATGTGAATTCTCAATGATCTTATTTCTACATGGGAATTCACATATATATAAAAATTTTATATTTTAAATTCTGGGATTTACATACTAGAAACTCGCTTTCCCTTTCCGTGGGTTTAAAGTAACATAAAGATCATGTCTTTATAGCAGTTTTTAAAACGTAATTAATATGAAATGAAACCCATTTCTATTATTCTATATGGGATGTTTATGAAATGGTTTATGATGATATATGTGGCTCACATGATAATAATGACATGTCAAGGGTGCGCGCAGATAGCGCTCCAATGCATTAGGTAAAGACTTAATCTCTAGAGATGACTTCTTAGACTGATACCTTGGTGAATAACCTTGGTAATTTTTAATGACATCTTGGGGATGGACCTTGGTGAAATGAAATGATTGTCAATATTATATGTTACAGCCACATATTCATGTTATGAAAAAGGTTATTTTTATTATGATATAACTTATGATTTATTTCTCATGCCTTAATGTTCTTTTCATGACCTTGTTGAAGTATCTTGAGTTCACATGTAAAATGTTTCACTTGTTTCCCTTACTGGGCCTCCTGCTCACCCTGTCTTATAATGTATGTCCCCAGATTATGAAGAATCAATGAATTTAAGGTGGAATTATAGTAATTTAGGTTACTTCTGGGAATGATTAATCTATCTTGGGTAAAATATGTTTAGGTTAGCTACTTTTGTTATAAGATGTTAGGAGTGGTTGATGTTGTTTGGAGATGAACAATAAAGTTTATTTTGGAATACTATGTTATCAAATCCCTCTTTTATTTGGGTTTCAATCTTAGTTTGGTTTATTTTGAGTAATTTTAAGGACTGTTATTTATGGAATGGTCTATGATGAACTTTGGGTTGTACCATGGAACATTGAAGATTTAAAAGTAGTTTCCATTCCTATGGGATTATTTCTTTTTGAAGAGTTTTTTTACCTTACCCTTTCTGTTTTTGGGATAATGTTTAAAGATAGATAAAATAGATAGTTAATCTTTTGTGGATTATTTGATTCTCTAGAAGATGATTATTGTGTTCTGATGAGACCAAGTAGTTTTGAATGCTCATCATTTAGAGAAAAGATTAGTTTTGGTAGAAAATTATTAAAGGATGAAACTCTACATGAAAGTAGGTATATTTTCTTATGTTTTTGTTCTATGTAGTAAATAAATTTCTCAAAATTATGAAATGGAATGTAAAACAAAAACGTTGTTGGTTTACGTTTCCTACTAGGTAATCAAAGACAGTTTACACACATCATAATTTTGGGATTTTCTTACGGTTAACTTTATCCTAATAATGTTTTCTATCACTCTCCCTCAGAACATGACCCTTTGTTTTCTCCTCCATTTCCATGTTTTCCTACATGGAATCCTAGTATGGGTAAACTCGGGTGGCCTTTGTACTTCCATTTATTTCTTTTAAAGTAATAGTGTTACTGACTCTTTTTCCGATGTGGGACTTACAATGAAATTTCAAAACCCAATTTTAAAAAATTGCGAGGATGCAATTTCATAAGGGGGGAAAGATTGTAACGACCTGTTATTTTGAATAAATCTTGTTTCCTAATTTTGTGTGTTATTTTTATACTCAACAAAACTATTTCATTTGATAACATGAGTATAATTAAAATGAGACCGTTGGGTTTTGACTGTTATATGACAATTGGTCAATATGACCGCTGTAAACTAAACATTTCGATTAATGTCTCTAAATACAAGTAATCATGGTTAATTATAATAGAAAGAAGATCTGATGGCCTCAACCAGTAGTCTTGGACCGATCGACGCCCATCTTACAGATCATGGGAAGGAGTTAGCACCACTGGTCTATGCTCTGGACCAAACCCAAGCCGAACGTAATCGTGTGAAGCTAGAAAGGAATCTCCTTCGCGAGAAGTTCAAACCGATAGAAATTACAACTCGTGCGATGTTAGCCGAGCCTCCCTCAGATTCTCTCACCATAGCACACCTTACACATAGGACCTATGCTGGTGTGATAAGGGGCTATGTAAGGAGATCGTAACTGCCTTGTGTAATCCTTTGTTTTAAATAAAAATTGGGATTTCTTCTTTTGATGATGTTTAGGACTTTTCAATTGTCTAGATAAATATAGTATGCATATTTTTGGTGAATTTTAGAGAAAGAATATATTTAAAAAATGTTTATTTAAACATTAAATAATTAAAAATGTGTAATGATTTTCAAAAAATGGTCTTCTACAATTCTGTTCAGTACAAAATTCAGAGTCTAATAAGATCAACATGATTTTTAATGAATAGTAAATTATGAATAGTGATTTTAGGCTTTGGATTAGTAATGTGACCAAATGGATTAGTAATCTTTTTAAAGAAAGTATTAATATAATCTAGGCACCTTTATTAAGTAATGCGATTCAATAAAATGGTTAAATAACGGTTTCATAAATTATTATTCAAGTATTAGTTTTTTCAGGTGAATAGTGTTTTTTAATTAAAAATTAAATTAAAAATATTTAGAAAATTATTTTTATAATATGGAGTTCATTTTTGAAATCCGAGAATTGATATTTCATTAATGTGAAATTATGGGATTTTTCTAAGAAAGTTGAATTTTCAGTGAATAGTAAAAATATAGTTTTAGGGTTTCGGTATGTTTAATGACATCATAACTGTGTCATGATGACTCCATGAGATATTTTAAGGTATGGTAGACCAAAGGTGATGAATTATTGTATGTGGGGCCCCATGTGTCCTAACTCAATGGGAAATACCATGGGAGAGAACGTGGTTTTGAGAAAACCACTTTTGAGGTGTCCCTTGGCCATTAATGCCTTGTCCCCACACTTTGCCTATAAATACCAAGCCATCCTCTCATCCATTTCGACTCCCCACTCTCCCCCAATGTATTTATGGTCTCATTACCTCCCAAGGAGTCCTCCAAAGGTTCCCCCAAGCCCTCATGGTCCCAACCATTTAGTTTTAAGAGTTACGTTTTAAGGTAAGGGATCTGACCTCTCTCTTTCTTTTCAAGTAATCTCTTTTATGTCATTACTTTTATGATCCATGTTCTTATGTGGGAGGATGTTCTTGTATATTAATCTTACGGACCATTTAATTTTTATATGATGAGAGATCCCCTCTTACTCTCATCATTTCTTTTTATGATGTTTTAAGTGGCGTCGTTAGGCTGCTGAAATTTTTGTAACAGATTCTTTCTCCCTTCTCATTTTTCAAGATCTATTTTCATGTAAAGTATTTCAAGTTACATTTTATTATGTTGGGATATGATCTCTGAATTTATCATACTGATATTTGATGATCATATGATGAGATACCCCATTTTATCTCTTCAATTTAGTATTTTGATGTTTTAAGTGGCACCGTTAGGGTGCCGAATTTTTAAGTGGTTCTTTCACCATTCTCATTTTTCAATGTTCTACTTTCATGTCAAGTATTTAAAGTTCATTTTCATTATGTTAGTGTATGATATCCACATATATCATACTGATCATTTATTTTCATATGGTGAGAAACCCTATTTGATCTTATCAATTCATTTTTTTGACGTTTAAGTGGCGTCATTAGGCTGCCGAATTTTTAAGGGATTCGTTCACCCTTCTCTTTTTCAAGTTATATTTTCTGGTCAGGCCTTTAATGTTCCTTTTTATTATGTTGGGGTATGATATTTATATCTATCATACTGATCATTTATTTTTATATTATGAGATACCCTATTTGATCTCGTCAATTCATTTTTGGATGTTTTAACTGATGCCGCTAGGCTGCTGAATTCTCATTAGAGAAATCTTATTTTTTTGTCTTCATTTAATGTTCTAAATTTCATATGATATATCATACAAATTTCATTACCATATTCTTAAATACTTTATATTATTTTCCCCTACTGTTTTATGTATCATTTTTTAGTGGGTGACCCATGTCCCCTCTCTTTTCAATGTTTTCTAAAACCATGTATCATAGCCGTTATGCTGCATAATTTTCGTCTCAAAATGTCTCCCTCTTTATCTCATAATTATTTTATGTTATTAAGTGAATACTCAAAGATCTTATTTATATAGGGGTATTCACATATATATCAAAATTTTATAATTTAAATTCTGGTATTTACATACATGAAACTCACTTTCCCTTTCCGTGGGTTTAATGTAACATAATGATCATGTCATTAAAGTAGTTTTTAAAATATTATGATTATGAAATGGAACCCTTTTCTTTTATGCTATATGGGTTGTTTATGAAATTATTGATGATGATATATGTGTCTCACAAGATAATAAATACATGTCAAGGGTGCGCCCAGATAACTCTCCAATTCATTGGGTAATGACTTAATCTCAAGAGATGACTTTCTAGACTGATACCTTGGTGAATAACCTTGGTAATTTTTAATGACACCTTGGGGATGGAACATGGTGAAACAAAATTATTTTCAATATTAAATGTTACAGCCACATCATCAAGTTATGAAAAATGTTATTTTTATTATGATATATCTCATTATTTATTTCTCATGCCTTAATGTTATTTTCATGACCCTATTGAAGTATCTCAAGTTCACATGTAAAATTTTCTCTTGTTTCCCTTACTGGGCCTTCGGCTCACCCTTTCTTTTGATGTATGTGCCCTGGTTATGAGATGCAGTAATGAACCTAGGACGAACATGAGGTGAAGCCTTTCAAGTGTTTAAGAATCATGTTTTATGTTCCCGGTTTCCAAGACACCAAACCTTAAAGATCCTCGGTTTTATAAAATGTAATGAAAGTTAATGTGATAAAAAGGCGGGATTCTATAGTTGGTATCAAAGGATGGTTTAGTTATTTGTGGAAATTAGGATATGAATACATGAGGAATAATCCTATAGAAAAGTTTATTTATAGGAAATTCTCCTGGTATTTTGGTGAGTATTGAGTAATGGGTTTCCAAGAAAATACATCCCTGTCTGGATACGAGCAGGTAGAGGTGGCTCTAGCATAGATGTACATAAGGGTAAAACCTGAAAACACTGCTTTGAGCTAGACTCAAACGGGAACTGGTACATGATAATGGGCCTTTCTGCACTCTTGGTTACGACACTCTCGGGGGATATGCTTTGGTAAATTCATATGCATAGTATGAACCATTATTAATAGAACAATGCTAAAATAAAATAAAGATCCACATAAGAATATATAATCATGGATAACCTATATTGGAACCTTGGGGATCACAAGTTTGGATATACTTTTATTCTATAAGTTTATCCTTTTATGCTTAAATTTTACTTTTCATGATTATTGGAAAAGTATTTAAGCCCCTAATTATAGTTTATTTTCTTAGTTAATGGTGGGAAATGGAAGAACATTCCCCAACAACCAAAGTGATAGGAAATGCGACGATTGTCGTATTAATATGACAGAGATGATTAGGGGATTAAAATATGATTATTATTTTGGAAGACGTTCACTATTTTGGGGACTCTATATGATCAATGTAAATAGATTACTACGGTATTTTAATTGAGTAGTAAGTTTGACTTATATTTTGAAGAATCAATGAATTTAAGGTGGACATATAGTAATTTAGGTTACTTATGGGAATGAATAATCACTCTTGGGTAAAATATGTTTAGGTTAGCTGCTTTTGTTATAAGATGTTAGGAGTGGTTGATGTTGTTTGTATATGAACAATGAATTTTATTTTGGAAGACTATGTTATCAAATCCCTCTTGTATTTTGGTTTCAATCTTAGTTTGGTTTATTTTGATGAATTTTAAGGACCATTATTTATAGAATGGTCTATGATGAACTTTGGGTAGTACCATGGAACATTGAAGATTTAAAAGTAGTTTCCATTCCTATGGGATTATTTCTTTTTGAAGAGTTGTTTTACCTTACCCTTTCTGTTTTTGGGATAATGTCTAAATATAGATAAAATAGATAGTTAATCTTTTGTGGGTTATGTGATTTTCTAGAAGTTTATTCTTGTGTTTTGATGAGACCAAGTAGTTTTGAATGCTCATCGTTTAGAGAAAAGAATAGTTTTGGTAGAAAATTATTAAAGGATGAAACTCTACATGAAGGTAAGTATATTTTCTTATGTTTTTGTTCTATGTAGTAAATGAATTCCTCAAAATTATGAAATGGAACGTAAAAAAAACATTGTTGGTTTACATTTCCTACTAGGTAATCAAAGACCATTTACACACATCATAAGTTTGGGATTTTATTATGGTTAACTTTCTCCTAATCATGTTTTCTATCACTCTCCCTCAGAACATGACCCTTTGTTTTCTCCTCCATGTCCATGTTTTCCTACATGGAATCCTATTTTGGGTAAACATGGGTGGCCTTTGTACTTCCTTTTATTTCTTTTAATGTAATAGTGTTACTGACTCTTTTTCCGATGTGGGACATTCAATGAAATTTCAAACCCCAATTTTAAAAAATTGTGAGGACGCAATTTCTTAAGGGGGGAAGATTGTAACAACCCATAATTTTGAATAAATATTGATTCCTAATTTTGTGTGTTATTTTTATACTCAACAAAACTGTTTCATTTGATAACATGAGTATAATTAAAATGAGACCGTTGGGTTTTGACTGTTATATGACCATTGGTCAATATGACCGTCGTAAACTAAATGTTTCGATTAATGTCCCTAAATACAAGTAATCACTGTTAATTATTATAGAAAGATGATTCAATGGCCTCACCCAGTAGTCTTGGACTGATCGAAGCCCATCTAGAAGAACTTCGGAAGGAGTTAGCACCACTGGGCTTTTCTCTAGACCAAACCCAAGCCGAACTTCATCGTGTGAAGCTAGAAAGGAATAACCTTCCCGAGAAGTTCAAGATAATAGAAATTACAATTTGTATGATGTTAGTCGAGCCTCCCATAGATTCTCTAACCTTAGCACACCTTACACTTAGGTCCTATGCTGGTGTGATAAGGGGCTATGTAAGGAGATCGTAACTGCCTTGTGTAATCCGTTGTTTTAAATAAAAATTAGGATTTATTCTTATGATGATGTTTATGACTTTTCAAATGTCCGGATAAATATAGTATGAATATTTTTGGTGAATTTTAGAGAAAGGATATATTAAAAAAATGTTTATGTAAACATTAAATAATTAAAAATGTGTAATGATTTTCAAAAAATGGTCTTCTACAATTCTGTTCAGCATGAAATTTAGAGTCTAATAAGATCAACTTGATTTTTGATGAATTGTAAATTAAGAATAGTGATTTTATGCCTAGGATTAGTAATGTGACCAAATGTATTAGTAATCTCACTTCATGAAAGTATTATTATAATCTAGGTACCTTGATTAAGTATCATGATTCAATAAAATGGTTAAATAACGGTTTCATAAATTATTATTCAAGTATTAGTTTTTTTAGGTGAATAGTGTTTTTTAATTAAAAATTAAATTAAAAAAATTTATAAAATTATTTTTCTAAAATGGAGTTCATTTTTGAAATCATATCATTGATATTTTGTTAATGTGAAATTTTGGGATTTTTCTGAGAAAGTTGAATTTTTAGTGAATAGTAAAAATACAGTTTTAGGGTTTCGGTATGTTTAATGACATCATAACTGTGTCATGATGACTCCATTAGATATTTTAAGGTATGGTCGACCAAAGGTGATGAATTATTGTATGGGGGCCCCATGTGGCCTAACTCCATGGGAAATACCATGGGAGAGAACATGGTTTTGAGAAAACCACTTTGAGGTGTCCCTTGGCCATTAATGCCTTGTCCCCTCACATTCCCTACAAATACCAAGCCATCCTCTCATCCATTTCGACTCCCCACTCTCCCCCAACGAATTTCGTGTCTCATTACCTCCCATGGAGTCCTCCCAAGGTGCCCTCAAGCCCTCAAGGTCCCAACCTTTGAGTTTTAAGAGTTACATTTTAAGGTAAGGGATCCGACCTCTCGCTTTCTTTTCAAGTAATCTCTTTTATTTCATTCCTTTTATGCTCCATGTTATTATGTAGAAGGATATTATTTTATATTCCTCTTACTTCCCTTTTCATGTTTATATGATGATAGATCTCCTCTTACTCTCATCATTTTGTTTTATGAAGTTTTATGTGGCGCCGTTAGGCTGCCGAAATTTTTGTAACAGATTCTTTCTCCCTTCTCATTTTCAAGATCTTTTTTCATGTAAAGTATTTCAAGTTCCTTTTTATTATGTTGGGGTGTGATCTATAAATTTATCATACTTATATTTTTATGATAATATGATGAGAGACCCCATTTGACCTCCTCAATTCAGTATTTTGATGTTTTAAGTGGCGTCGTCAGGCTGCCGAATTTTTAAGTGGTTCTTTCTCCCTTGTCATTTTTCAAAGTTCTTCTTTCATGTCAAGTATTTAAAGTTCCTTTTCATTATGTTGGGGTATTATCTCTATATCTATCATACTGATCATTTATTTTCATATGGTTAGAAACCCTATTTTATCTCATCAATTTATTTTTTTGAAGTTTATGTGGCGTCATTAGGCTGCCGAATATTTAATTGATTCGTTCACCCTTCGTTTTTTCAAGTTATATTTTCTGGTCAAGTCTTTCAAGTTCTTGTTTATTATGTTGGGGTATTATATATATATCTATCACACTGATAATTTATATTTATATGATGAGAGACCCTATTTGATCTCGTCAATCCATTTTTGGAAGTTTTAAGTGAAGCCGTTAAGCTGCTGAATTCTCATAAGAGAAATCTTATTTTTTTGTCTTCCTTTAAAGTTATTCATTTCATATGATATATCATTCAAAATTCATTACCATGTTCTTAAATACTTTATATTATGTTCCCCTGCTGTTTTATGTATCATTTTTGAGTGGGTGACCCATGTCCCCTCTCTTTTCAATGTTTTCTAAAACCATGTATCATAGCCATTATGCTGCATAATTTTCGTCTCAAAATGACTCCCTCATTATCTCAAAATTATTTTATATTATTAAGTGAATACTAAATGATCTTATTTCTATAGGGGTATTCACATATATATCATAATGTTATATTTTAAATTCTGGGATTTACATACATGAAACTTGCTTTCCCTTTCCGTGGGTTTAAATTAACATAAAGATCATGTCTTTAAAGCAGTTTTTAAAACGTTATGATTATGAAATGAAACCCATTAATTTTATTCTATATGGGTTGTTTATGAAATGATTGATGATGATATATGTGGCTCACATGATAATAATGACATGTCAAGGGTGCACCCAGAGAGCGCTCCAATACATTGGGTAAAGACTTAATCTCTAGAGATGGAATTTTAGACTGATACCTTGGTGAACAACCTTGGTAATTTTTAATGACACCTTGCGGATGGACCTAGGTGAAATGAAATGACTGTCAATATTAAATGTTGCAGCCACATCTTCATGTTGTGAAAAATGTTATTTTTATTATGATAAATCTCATGATTTATTTCTCAGGCCTTAAAGTTCTTTTCATGACCTTATTGAAGTATCTCAAGTCCACATCTAAAATGTTTCTCTTGTTTCCCTTACTGTGCCTTCTTCTCACCCTTTCTTTTGATGTATGTCCCCAGGTTATAAGATGCAGTAATGAACCTAGGATGAACATGAGAAGAATCCTTTCAAGTGTTTAAGAATAATGTTTTATGTTTTCATGTTTTAAGTTCCTGGTTTCCAAGACACTAAAACTTAAATATCCTCGGTTTTATAAAATCTAATGAAAGTTTATGTGATAAAAAGGTAGGATGCTATAACTTTATTACTATTAGATATATGAAAAATTTCGTCAACATTTTTCATAAACTCTTAATGTAAATCCATGAACCAAATTCAATATTAGATTATATACTTCTCAACAATAGTAAATAGAAATGGTAGAGGGTAATGATTTTTTTCATGTGTGGTTGAAATCAATAAATTTTTATATAATTACCATATATAAATGTTCTATTGATCTATATAAACTAATTTTAATGGCTAAAATAAACCACACAATGTATTAATGTCCAAATAATCTATCAAACTACAACTTGGATTGATCAGAATGCTTTTCAGTTGATAAATTCAATGGTATTTAACCTATATAAAACCTGATTTTTTTTTGAGAAAATTTCTCTATAAGATGTGGTAAAACTCAATATGATTCATCCTAGTCACCATACTCTTTCACAGTGGATTTCTATCTTGCGGACCATGACTTCTGATATGAAATATCATGAAAAGTTTTTAATTCTCTCCACCACAAAAACTAACAGAACATCTTGACATGTTCTTATCGTTTTAATAATAATAATTTAAATATGTACAATATCTAAGATTTTGTGGCCCTATAATAGGCTTGGTTTCATAGATTTTTATGATTTAATCTGTATATTCACCAATAGTGGAAATTTTTATCAAGTATATCTCAAAAATTGATCTAATAATCTAAAACAAAGTTTTCACACTGGATTATATAACAAGAAATATTTTATTCCTCCATAAAAAATTTTAAATTCACTAAATATGATACTTTTTTTCACAATCTGAATTGATTCATTGTTATCAAGCACTATCCCAATATAAAAAAACACTTCCATATTCTACTCAATTCATGCCACAATAATTCATGTAAATTATGTTCTAGGTGTAATTGTTGACCAATTAAATTCAATTTACCATTCTATACCATTTGTCTACTATAGTGAAAATGTTGAAAGGTCATTCATAGTTTTGTGTTATATATTAATGGTCAACTCAAAATTTTCTTTGACATATACTTCTTGTAATTCATTATCATCAACCAAGTTAATCACGTCATAGAAATAATTTTCATCTTTGAAATTATCCACCATCAAATATATATAATGTAATGGAATTTTTTTAAAAGGTATACTCTTTATATGAGGATTTATAGTCATATAATATGTAATTGTATTAGAAGAATCATTCATATGATGAATACATAAGTTTTGTGAGTAGAATCATTCATATGATGAATACATAAGTTGGTTTCAACATTTACTCATGTGTTAGAATGCATGATTAAATGAAACAACACCCAAGGGAATCCTCATGTGCTATATATATAGCCACTCCCATACAATGGTATGTGTGATTCTATATTCTTGGTCGAGACTCCTTGGAACCCAAAGATATCTTATTCTTAATCCTTGTCACATCAGGGTGTTAGAATACCATGCTTGAAGGAGAGTCTTGTTCGTATAAAAAATGATTTAGGTGAAACTCAGGGATGCCTATAGAAGTGGGATGCCTTTTACTGAAACTCAAGTTTCCTTTATAAACAACATTGAATAGAGATAAATTTGTTTTGGAGGCATCATTGTAACAAGGTATGAAAATTTTACAAATTCTCAATATCCATGTTTTATGTCATTTTCCATTATAATTGCATAGAGATCTTGTACAAGGGATTTAATCACTTATGTTATCTCTAATAATTGATATTAGACCCTAATGAATCCCTCAAGTAGTATCAAATCATGGAATGTTTTATGATTTTTGAGAACATGTTGAGAAATGGGGAACACTGGAAAAATAGAGTATCATTTTTCCATCACCACGCTGCATCCCAAACGAGACCATGGTGTACAGGCCCATCGATGAACCAAAACAACATGTCTTCACATCATTGTGAAAAAATGGTTATAATTTTGAACAAGACCATGTGGATCAACCATTTGGAGACCAAAATTGCCTTTTCTATGTCATTGTCTATATTTGGTGAACATTTTTATGACACCATGAGAAGTCCTATGGCGTAGTTCAAGCTTTGTTGGTGTGGAAATAAAATTTTTGTTCATGTTTCAATTATTAATTGAATATATTATTTATAAAATGTTTATAAATAATATAAAAATGATATTTTAGGATATGAATAAATTAATAAAATTATTTTATAAATTGATTGAGCATAAAAATTTTATTGTTTATTGATTAAATGTTATAAAAATTATTAAAACATTCCAGTAATTTTAAGGATTTAATATTAAAATATCTTTTAAAATATTATATGGCATGAATTTTGATGTAAACATTAATTATTTATTGAGAAATCATAAGGAGTAATATATAAAGGGTTTATAAATAATTAAATAGATATAAAATTTAAAAAATTTATATTTTGAAATTTGAATTTATTATAATATTTGATTTGAGGTATTCGATTTAAAAGATCCTTATTGGGAAATAATTTAAATCTCATAAAATTATTATAATAAATGATATTTTCATTATTTAAATAATGTTAAGTATATAATATAAAGATTACATAAAAATGTTTTCATAATAATTAAAGTATAATAAAATGTTTATAATTCAACGATATCATATAAAATTCCATATAATGATAGTATAAAAATTTCATATTGTGAATTAAATATAAATATTTTGAATTAAAAATAATGGAATATACATAATAATTAAAATATTAATTATAAAATGCATATAAATAGTTTTTTATGAATATCTCATAAATGGTTATCTCATGTTTAAACATTTCAATTATTCATTTATTTAAAAAGGTTTTTTCTTTGTTTTTCGTAATTATAAATTCTTCATATTATGAATATCTATATGAAAAAATTCATATGATAAATTTCATCTAGGATAGAGACATTTATTTCATGGTAGGTGTGGATTGATAATGAATTTATTTTTTTATTTTCATTGACCTCCGTTTTCAATTCAAGTAATAAACAGTAATTTAGTTTCTTAATATATTTTATGCATATTAGGTGTTATAAAATTTATAAATTGGATTCAATATTGAGTAAAGTCTCCCAAGTTAGAGGGACTTGGGTTTAGACTACCAACCAGCCTTGAAGATTATGCCTTGTCTATAAAGGTGAATAGGGTTGGATATATGTCACTCTGGGATTACTGATGTGGAGTTTTTCAATATCATATAATTCTAAACCATTAAATGAAGTGTTCATGTACCATATTCCAATGATGTATTTAGATATGTTTAAATATAGTTAACTTGTATTTTTGGATGATTAACACAAACTTGTCGGTTATGTAAAGACTTACACATCAATAGGTTTTGAACATTTTGGTTCTGCGAAGGGAATGGAATTCTAAACTAAATCACTAGAATCATTCATATATAAAAGTGAATAACATGAGATAATATTGTCAGATTAAATCCCCTTAAAATACATAGTGTTATATTCCTTCCAAAATATCACATCATATGACCTCAATTATCTAACTGGGTAGTTTCATGCTAAAGAAGGTTTCCCAAGTATTATATTGTGTAAGATAAGAAAGTGATAGGTGATAGGGGAACATACTTATGTAGTTTCACACCATAGTAGTATGATTTTAGATTATCATTTTTTAACCTACTCTTGAATTTTTTCTTAGGTCAAACTAGATGGGAAACCCCAATGGGTGAGATACTATAGGAATAGAGTGGATTATTATCCATATGATGAATTGGGTAGAGGGTTTCATACTAAATTTTATAAGAATAATATATGATATGATTGGGATTATTTTATAACAAAATAACTAAAAATGAGTTTCACACTATAGAGGGGTCATTTTCATAGGAAAATATAGATCTTATCCCACTAATAGATATTATGTTTGAATGGGGTCTACATTTTGGTGGGAGCCCAATTATTAAAATCTCTTATAAAATGTCTAATAAATAATGATACTCATATGATAAAAGATTTTGTTGTAGATAAATGTAATACACCATCTATCTTGACATATAGATCAATTTTAGATAAGGATAATATGATAGACTAGAACTAATAGTCTAGTAAATACATGACTTAAAGAAAATATTTCATTACAACATATTCCCAAGGCCATTTATATTTTAGATTTTTATAAAATTAGGAAAAAACTATTAACTAAAAAACTCATTTATTTTTCGACTAATGGATATTTTTCCATTTTAATATAAGAAAATAATCTAAATCCATAAAAGGTATTAAATATCTCCCATAATTTTTTATCATAAGATACCCTTATAGACACATATTGAGTATTGATTTTCTCTATAGCTTGGTAAAAGAGACATAAGAAGGGGGATTAATATGAAGAGTGTAGAGGAGACCATTCATTCCATGAAACAAAAGTTATCTTGGGATGCATTAGAAGGTTGTTACATGTGGGCTAAGTTCATCACACTAAAATACAGTTTAGTTCTGGACATGCCAAATGATAGGGCCTTGAGGATGTGGAAAAGGACCCATGTTCATGTTTGGGATCATTATCACTATTATTGATGGGACATAGGCCACCATGACATTATCTTTTTGAACCATAATACGGTAAGGTTGATGCTAGGATTTTCGGGGTTCCTGAATCTTTGTATCTCCTTCTCCCAAGCTCAGTGATACCCATCATTTATTCAATATATTCTGAGCCCACAACAACTTGATATTTTTAGGATTATTATGTTTAACATGTAGTAGGATAATTTAGTGTTCAAAAATTCCCCATTGTGTCTTTTCTCTATCTAGTTGTATAATTATTTGAGATATGATTCCTCTTCCTAGGATGAGTGGGGTGGTATGTTATGGCATCGTGATATCCTGCCAAAATTTTATTTCTTAGTCTAGAATATCATACAACATGTTATCCCTATATATAAAGAGTACAATAAGAATGGTATCTCTCTAACCTAAAAGTGTTCATATACAATTAACCCAAAGGAATAAATGACCCCTCACTCATTCTTCCACGATGGGTGGGTTGTCGTAGTGTGGAAGAATATTAGAGAGTTATTCATGTTCATGATCCAAAATACTATTATTCATGATTTTCTTCATAGATAGTTTGTTGAAGTTGGTAAAAACAAAAATAAACAGAAAGAAAGGGTAGTTCTTCTAACAGTGGGATATTATATCATCTAGTATTTAATGGAAAAGGATTGGTATGAGGGAGTCCTTAGTTCAGAGATTTCACTTGTTGCAAGATCACTGAGTATGGAGGTTGATCTTATGATCCTCCTGAAACACTGAGATAAATATCATTCCATGAGAATGATATTGGCCAGAAAAACGTCCCCTTTATTGGTTTAGGTGTCAGAGGCATAAGGAAGATGGGTTAAATGGACCCCCACCCCAACAACATACTGAAACGTAAGACCATTGTTTCTTTCATGATTGGTCTCATGCAGGGAGGTGGTGTGGATCAGGACAATAGGGGTTCATTTCATGTGCTTTTTATGCTGACTATGGACATGGTGTCTTCCAAATGTAAAAGGTATTTTCTTTTCCCAATGGTATTCAACTCTATATGGATAGGAACTTATGCATATATTTGGTGTAAAAACATAATCCTTGATCATCCATAACTCCACCCAAAATCATGCATCCACCCCATGGTCTACCATCTATCAACTATCAAAAATTAAATTCCTTCTGAATGAACGGGGTGAGGTGATTCACAATTGGTGTAAAGGTGATAAGTTAGTGGATTTTATTTTTTTTGGAACCCTTAGGATGATCATTTTACTATTTTTTCTAGCCTATGATCCCTTCATCCTGAGTGTGTTGGCATTTTTAGAGATGATTCCCTTAGATTGAAAAATTTTCATCCTCCCTGACTTTTTACGGCCTGGTTTTTTATTCTCTAATAAATAAATTCCTATATTTGAATGAATGAATGAATAAGGTAGCATAAGATGAGCATATAGGCATAACCAACATATATAACAAAATCATACCAAATAAATATTAGTTCATAAATCATGGGATAAATCCTAACCTAAAATAATACATGAACCAAAATAGTGAATCAATAAGAATGATCAATGAGAGAATAACATAGTAATCATAAAAATCCTAAAATTGTGAAAAATATTTCATAAATTTTATAATCATTAGTATTTGTAACATTACTTTCATGAGCCGCACTATAAATTCCCATGTTTATGAGAAACTAAAAAAGTCCTCACAAATACATTATCTTTTGAGATATAGACATTTAACCAATTAATTAAGGGGTGATATAGGACCGCACCCTTCATCATCCATACTTATGAGTGATAGTTTAAAACAATCACTTATATCATCATAATGTTCCCATGAAAATAAAATGAGTTTCATTAAACTCATCATAATGAACTCATGGAAAGAAAATGGGTTTCATTCAAAAAATCCTAAATAACCCTAGAAATAAAATTATTTTTATATGGGTTCACATAAGGAAATAATTAATAATTCCTAAATAATCATAACAAGATAATCCCATGGAAAATAAATAGATATCCAATGAAATTATTTATCTTTCAAGGAAAATTCCATTAAATTAAAATAATAAATCATATAGTATTTACACTATATAGATAAATGGTATATGATAAATTAGATAATTCTCCCCAATCAATTAATATATGGAATCAAGGTGAACTCCCTTCAATCAAATGAATCGAGAATATTTTACTCACAGAGGAAAATCATTTGAAGAAAAATTAAGCATATACACTGAAAATGATTAGGAAATGCAATGTTAGTGATATATAATTTTTTTGAAATGAAATTAAATTACATAAGTTATCCTTATAAATAATTTGGATGATTATATTTGAATAATATCCTTGGTTAAGAATAATATATTTCAAAGTGTGTGTATTTATATGGAAACTATTTTGATGAGAATTGTGAAAAACCACTTTGTAAATAAGAAATATACATGATTCTTTTGAAAAAAAATTCATAAATAATGTTGAATAGTATTTTATTTTATAAAAAAATTAAATATTATAAAAAATATAGTAAAAATTGGTATTAACATGGAAATTTTTAAAAAGATATTCTTTTTACATTTTGATGGAAATAACCCTTATGAGAAACATTAATAATTTATTTAAAACATTTTGAAGAAGATAAATTAGTATGAAATGAACTATATAAATTATTGACGTATGGATAAAGATATTTTCAAAATCATCTAATGAATTATGACATTAAAAAAGTTTGGTTCTTGATCAAAAATAAAAAATGGGGTTCTTTAAAGAAACACTTAAGGTAAAATATGAGTCAAGGGGGGATAAAGTATGGAGGGAACATATAAAACTGAATGAATATAAAAAAGGAAATTATGAGAGGTTTTATATATAAATAAATTCTAGATATAGATTATCTTTTAAAAAAATCTCGATTTGAAAATAATATTAGTAACGAAACCCTTATGGTTTGAGTAACATTTTGATCAAAACCACCTTCAAGTAAGGTTTATTTTAAATTTATTTCCACATAAATAAATAAAATTATAAGGATCTTAATATTCCAGGAATATGGTAAAATATATTCATTAGGAAATAACATTCCATATTAAAGGTATCATGTTCACATTAAGAAATATTTTTCAAGAAATTAAATTTGAGAAAAATAACCACTTACCTTGTTTCCACGCTTGGTCGAATACACTACAAGATCCTGTATAAAAAAACATAAATATCTTAATCACTTATTTTATAACCATATAAATATAAATAAAATTTTGTAATCATCATTTATAATTATTATCTACATTAAAATTAGTTATTTCTATTCTATTTTAAATGTTGGGTGTGGTTAATCATGATCGTTTTGAACTAGTTTTTTAATAATGATGTTGTCATTTGTTCTTCACTAAAATTTAATAAAAAAATTGATGAATTATAATGATTTTTGAAGAATAAATTTCATTTCATTATTTATTTATTAATTATCCATGAAAACGAAATTGACAATGAACATTTTTTATGATTTTAAACCTTTGAATGGTATTTTCTATAACACCCCAACCTTCAACGATACGTTTCTCTTTGAATAATACAATAGCATGTGATGTACGCAACACCAAGTCCAAGTGCACCATGACTTATCACACAAGGAATTTAGAAAGTAGTTATGAGTAGTAATAACCACATTTTGAATTTTATATATATCCTATTTAAATTTTAACATTCAAATTTTGTGTTTCTTAGACATAATAAAAGAACAAATTCAATTTTTCAGATAAAAGAATTAAATTTCAAAAAAATACAGTTTTCCACCTTTTAATGGAGAACCCTTTCAAAATCCAATATTTGATAATTTTATATGTTATATTTGAAAAAATAAAATTCTTATTTAGAACCAAGACATAAAAATTTACTCTAGACAAATTTTTTATATTTTTCTGATAAAATTCATTTTTTATGAATAGTGGAAAATACTATATTTTAATTCAAAACAACCATTTAATATAATTTACTTACATGTTTAGATTATCTTTCTAATTTGTTTTAAATTGTAATTAGATTATATTTTTACCGTTTAATCCAACGTTGTTCATTGTAAGTATTTTCACTTTTAAATTGGACATAAACAACTTTCAATCTTTTGATAGTTAATATTTCTTAAAAAACACGTTTTTTGTTTTGACAACCGGAATTAATTTTAAATTAATTGGTGAAACTTCTATGTTTTGAATTTGATAAAATAGACATAATTTTTTAATTAATAATATCAAATATATCTTAGGCTGAATTTTTTCTATTTTTCTGAAATACATCAATTTTTGATGAATAGTAAAAACACTAAGTAGTAGTTAAAAAACTGTCTTTTTCATTTAAATGAAAATTTAATGCTTCTGTTAATTGAATTTCAAAAATCTGGAATACATGGTTGTTATTAGTAAGTAAAATGTTGTTCAATTAGATGAAAATAATTTTTGTGAATAGTAACTTTTGACTTTTATTTACCACGGTTAAAGGTAAATAGGATAATTCAATGTAAAAATAATATTATAATAATATTAAATTACCCTAACATGTGTCCTAATCTTATTGGTTGATACATTTCGGACTATGGTCATCCTTTGGTAGATTTTGACCCCATGGAGCCACTTAAGAGTGATAATGGCACTTTTTATTAATTAATTTAAAGTAATGACAAAAAAGACATAAACATATTTCTTTTAGTAAATCAATTATTACATGGGGGTATATAAGTTATATCTTCAACTAAAAATATTAATTTGAAACCTAAAAATATTTCCTATATCATGTTATGTTTTTATTATTTTTAGACATCAAATAAATAAAATTATATATGAAACAATAATGATGCATTGATTACCTCATTAATGGATGATTTAAATAAATAAGATAATAAAGATTAAAAAAAATCCAAAATCTATCCAAATATTATTGTATGATTTTATTTTGAACAATTTTTGTATTATCGTTGAATTTAAAATGTTTTTTACATCTATAAAACTAAAATAATTATATAATAAAATAATATTTTCAGACTTTCATAAAGAGCCCCTCCTCCCCCTTATAAAAATCCCTCAACTCTAACCCATTACTCACACCTCTAAAGCCCCTTGGATTATCAAAATTCTTCCCAAATAATCTCTCAATATCCCTCTGTTATACTTAGAATCCTTACCTTAGGCATAAGGCACTTCATTAAATCCTTTTGGTTCAATCCAAAGGGAGTTACCCGATTTAAAGGTAATGTCTTATCTTATGTTCTTTTATTTCATTTTACTTAGCGAACACCCTAAACTCTTTTATACCATTATTTTATAACAACACCAATATACTAAATATACTAGTTTTTTATATGATAATGATTCGAACTAAACTTACACACATCTCCATCTAGTGGGTAAAGAATATACTATTTCTGTGGAAGGCGAACTAGTGCCTCACGAAATGATGATTGTTCAATCTTCTCCTACCACCACTTATGGTAGACATTAAGATGGAAATATATTTAAGTTTCATATATATTATATATTACATTATCTCTATATTTTATTATTTTTCATTTATATCATACCTTTATTGTTTCCATAATGGGTAAATACGATAATTTCATTTGAGGAAGTGCGGACTACCGCCCCCTTAAAGTGATATGACTCGTCCATGCCATAAGTGGAACATATAAAGGATGGAGTTAAATAAATTAAATAACATATATTATAATCTATTTACAATATACCAATTTATTATTAAGATTTCATTCCTTTAAATATAAAATAGAAATGAAAGTAGTGTTCATGCGTACGTACGGCTTACCATCTCCATGAACGATGCATTTCAATTATTAACTTCAAATGAATTAGAATATTATAAAAAAATATACAGTGGATATATATGATATATATAATATTTAAATCATGAATATAATTCTTGAAATAATTCAATTTTGACCACATGTACAATTAGTAATTATAAGAGGTTCATTTTTTGACTAAAGTTCCAAACATCGACAAAATGTCTGATATGAACTCAAACAATTAACTAATTGTTATAGAAAGATAATAAGTTTTATAAAAAGGAATAAAAAATATGAAAAATTATATTAATGAAGTAGAAATTAACTTAATTATATTATTCAGGAATAACACGGAAAATACTAATCAATTCATACAAGAGGTAAGGGGTTTCTTATATCACTTTTAATTCCGAGAGATTTCCATTGTTCGCCACTTATTTATTGCATGTGGTGTATTTTTTACTGACATTTGATATATATTATCATTATTCTCTTTATATACATGGTATTTTTGGATTCTTTTGGTGGTTATTAACTTTTGGTCATACAACTCGATTGATTACAATGTGGTAAAGGGTTTCATCTCACTTATTATTCTTGTGAGATTCATGCTATATTGCCACTATTTCTTTTCTGTGGTGTATGTACTACCCATGATTATATAATTGTTTAATATTCTTTAATTTATTGGTATTTACATCTTCATTGTGTGATCCATCTATCCTGGGGTGTATGTTATTTAAGTTACCATATCGGTAATGGAACTTCTAATTTTGACTTCCACCCATTGGGTTTTACGCCAACTTCATTGATTATTTTACTCCAAGATTATGTGTGAAATCACTTTTATTTATTAATGTAGTTATTTAAACTCCCCTTTTTGTGGATATAATTTTGATACACAAAACCACTCTATTGATTAATTCTCAAGTCATCGATATGAACGTGATAAGAGTAATTTTAACTCAATTTCCATTCGTTGAGTTAAACATCCAAGCTATTGGTGTTGTTTTCACAAGAATATTTGTGAATTTTTTCTGATTGATTTACACTGAATATCTAATAATATTGAGTGTATTTATATTTTTTACACATAATTATGTCATTGATTTATCCAAAACCTAAAGATACAGTTTTTATAAGGGATTTCATCTCAAATCACATTCCATTTGGACTTCTTTGTTGTTATGCGTCAATTCACTTTTATATGGTGTATATAATGTACTTTAACATTGTATATCATTAATCTATTTATTATCATGATATTATAAATTTTTTATTACCTCAGTTATTTATATTCATGTGTCACTCATTTGGTTAGGAATTCTAACTAAAATATCATTTTAAAGGTTTTAAGGATTTATTCTTATAAATCATTCTCATTAATGTTCATGTTATAAAAATGGTTTTATGGATTTATTTAAATGGAAATGAATGTTTCAAAATTAAAATTCGATTAAACAATTTCAGAGAGGTATATGACACTTTGCCTCAAAAATCTATTTTTAAACTACTTCTTGATAAATACTGAGTCTTTTAAATGTTTTCAAGAAAAAGGGGGATATTTCTCTCAAATACTTCTAATGATTATTATCATCTATGTCAATATCCTTCATTATTATCGATTGAGGTTAATTTATTATAATTCAATCTTCCATTTTGTATTTAATGAGTTATCTTTGACTGTGGATGTGCTATTATTATACCAGTCATAGTTTATGGTTAAAATATTTACAATTTGTACTCAAGTTTTAATACAAATGTTTATATTATGTTACAGCCTTTTCAATTAGGAATGAATTGGACTTAGTAAGTGATGGGTGGAGCCCACTATAGCTCCTCCATGCATCGGTAGGTCTCATGAGACAAACTAGTGTCTTGGGATAAGGCCTTGACAAAATCTTATTTGTAGTCTTGGCTCAAGGCATTGACATTGTGGTCATGATGTCCGGCATTATGCATTCCATCATTATGAATATAGATATTAATATTACATGTGATTATCCACCTAGTAGAATATACATTTGAATAATTAAATGGAATTATTTGATTTATATTTTCTATATTATGCTGATGTTTAAATTTAAAAGTCATGTGTTTTAGTCTATTACATTGCCTTAAATGTTTTTGCTTATTTATGAAAGTTTCCACTATATTGTTATCCTTATTGAGAATCTGAGCTCACCCCTTTCTATGTTTTATGATTTACCTATAGGGATATACTAAGGGATATGAGTTTGTTAAATGGGGTCACAATGTTTTTGTTTTTAATATTATAATGTAATGTAAAACTTATGTATGTATCTAGTATTTCCAAGGCTACTAAACTAATTGGTATTTCGAGACATGATCTATTGTGATCATTCCAAAGTTATGTAATAATGCACCGACTCTGGGTAACTCGGGTCAGGGTGTTATAGTTGGTATCAGATGAAGTTTAGTACAAACCTTGGAAACTATATTTAGATAAACTCTCATTAGAGAATGTCACCCTATGATAGACTTTGAGGATTAGTATATATGAACATCCAATGTTCTTTATAATGTAAATATTATGTGGGTTTTCCAAGAAATACATCCATGTCTAGATACGAGTAGGTAGAGGTTGCTCTGGTATAGATCTACCAAGGAGTGAAAACTCTGACAAGGAGTTTTGGTCATGACTCAAGGTATCCTGGTACATGACAATGGGCCTTGCCACACTCTTGGTTTTGACACTCCCAGTGGATATTGTTAGGATAATTCACATTTTATTTACAAACCGATTAGAAGGATTTTAATACAAGATGAGAATGAATAACCTGGGTTAATCCTAAGGTGTCATAGATTGGAACTAAGGTGTCATGATATTTTCTAAATTATTTTATGACTATTCTTACTCACACTTTTCTTTATCCTTAAATCAATAGCTGGATTTCATCGAAGTCATAGTAAAATTGAACATGATTTACAAGGTCGGAATGGTGGTGGAAATGAGAAACAAAATGGAATGTTGATAGGAGTAAAAGTTATTGTGTTCATGCCAAATAAATTTTCCAAAAATATGATCAACAACATATACTTTAACTAACTCCCAAACTCCACAAAGAAGTGAAAGGAGGCGAATGATAAGAGCTCCAGCAGTGGAAACCGTGGAGAATAGAAAGCTCAATTTCCATCATGACATAAATGTGGAAGGAGAAACCCAGGAAAGTGTCTCAATGGAACAAATAAATTCTTTATGTCCAAGAAAGAAGGACATAAAGTAATTAATTGCCAAGGAAAAATGAAAAGTACTATGAAAGAAAATAAATATGATCCTAAGAATCCAATTACATTCATTTTTTGTAAATTTAAGGGACCTTGGAATTACCCAAGTCAATGCCCTATTCTATAGGATAATCTCTATGTCAAGGAAGAACCTATGTGGAAATAAATGGATAGAGAAATGTTTAAAAGTATTAATGCTCTTTGTTGATGGGATTACTTTGGAATAATTTTCTATTATATGTGTAACACTAGATTTTGTTATGTGAAAATGTTATTTCATGTAGAACAATATTTTCTTTTGTGGATATATTAATAAAGAACCATTTGGGTTTATATGATATTTGAATTTGAGTCAATTATAGATTATTACTTTTTGGGAAGAAAATCCAAGGTATGAGATAACTTTTGTGGTTAAAATATGTTATGGTTATTTTTGAGGAATTTATCTCAATCATGGGAATGTTATAAAATTATATAGTTTTAAAAAGGACAACATGCAGACAGTGAGACAACCCATTACGTCAGACAAAGTTGCGTGAATCGAACCAGAACCAAAGTGCGACTAATATTTATCGCCTACCACTGGACTACATGACGTCTCAGGTTAGAGTGACTAATTCTTTTTAGTTAAATGATATTATTGATCAATAAAAAGTTGATTTGGGATCTTATGTTTTATCAAATGAATATCCTTATTGTAGTAAAATTATTTGGTGATTAATTGATAAATGTTATTTTGGAAGACGTTCACTCTGTTGGGAACACTATATGCCTAAGGAAAATATAATACTATGGAATTTCATTTATGGAGTAATGGTGGATTATTATCTAAGTTTTTATTGTGAATTTATAGCAATTTTGGTTATTTTTTGAAATGATTAACCTATAATAGAGAATATTTGATTCGGTTAATTACTTTTATGTATGACTTTAAGAGTAGTCGATGTTATTTGGAGATACAATTTTACATGGAAGACTACATAGTAAAATTCTTCAATGTTTTGGGTTTCAATCATAGTTTGGATTATATTTAAATATTTTAAGGACAATTTTTTATTGAATGGAATTTATTGAACTTTGGATATTGTTGGTTTAATTTTCGAAATTAATATTAGTATTTTTTTCTCTAACGGATTATCCTTTTTGGGGATCATATGATCTTTTACTAACCATTTTGGTTTTGGTTAATCTCTAAAGAAAAGGGAAATATATAGTTCATCCTTTGTGGATTATGTTATCCTCTATAAGTTGATTCTAGAACATCAGGTGTGACCAAGTCATCTTGAATACTCATCGTTTGGAGTGAAAGATGAGTTTATTGTAGAAATTAGTTAAAGTATGGAACTCTTCTTATCATGTTTTTATCTCTTCTTTCTTATTCTATGCATAAATTAATTCTTAATCCTTAGGGAAAGGATCTTAAACCCAAAAATATATTATCCTAATACCTTACATTATTCATCATTGATTTACGTATTTGAGGCCCTCAATTTTCCATTCACTTATTTGTGATTGATGACCTCAATCGCTCCCAATAAATATTTACGTTTTTTCACCAATTATAACTGTAACCAATGTTCTCCTATTTTAAATCCAAATTGGGGGGGGGGATTTTTCTTTTCCATTTCCCTCTTAATAAGACTAAATTTTATTAACCCTATTTATGATGTCGGCTTCCCACAAAGGTATTTTTGTTTTTTTATCTTTTTTTAGAAGAACAATTTCAAATTGTGAGGATGCAATTTATTGAAAGAGGGAATAATGTAACACCACAAGCTTCCACGATATGTTTCTCTTTGAATAACACAATAGTGTGTGATGTACGCAACACCACGTTCAATCGCACCACGACCTATCAAACTAGCTGTTTAGAAAGCGATTATGAATTGTAATAACCACATATTGAATTTTATATATATCCCATACAATTTTAACATTTATCTTTTGTGTTTATTAGACATAATATAAGGACAGATTCAATTTTTCAGATAAAATAAGTATTTTTAAAAAAATACAGTTTTTCCTCCTTTTAATGGCAAACCCTTTTTAAATCCAATATTTGACACTTTTATATTTTCTGTTTGACCAAATAAAATTCTTCTTTAGTAAATATTCATAAAAATTTTCTGTGGTAAATTTTTGATATTTTTCGGATAAAAATCATTTTTTATGAATAGTGAAAAATACTATATTTTAATCCAAACCCACCTTTTAATATAATTTACTTATATGGTTAGATTAACTTTTTAATTGGTTTTAAAGTGTAATTATATTATATTTTTACCATTTAATCCACTTTTGGTCATTTTAATTAATTTAAGTTTGAAATTTGACATAAACAAGTTTGAATCTTTTGTTAGTTAATATTTCTTAAAAAAACACGCTTTTTGTTTTAACAATGGGAATTAATTTTAAATTAATTGATTCAACTTATATTATTTAAATTTGGTAAAATAGATATTATTTTTTAATTAAGAATATCAAATATATCTCTGGCTTAATTTTTTGTATTTTTCTAAAAAACATCAATTTTTTATTAATAGTGAAAACACTAAGTAGTAGTTAAGAAACTGACTTTTTCATTTAAATGAAAATTTACTACTTCTGTGAATTGAATTTCGAAAATCCGACATACATGGTTGTTATTAGTAAGTAATATTTGGTTTAATAAAATGAATATGATTTTTGGTGAATAGTAAATTTTGTTTTTTATTTACCACGGTTGATGTAAAATAGGGTAATTCAAGGTAAAAATAATATTACAATAATATTAAATTATACTAAAATGTGTACTAATCCAATTGGTTGATACATTTCCGACCATGGGAATCCTTTGGTCTATTTTGGGACCCCATGGAGCCACTTAAGAGGGATAATGACACTTTATATTAATTAATTTAAAGTAATGAAAAAATGTAATCAGCATATATCTTTTAGTAAATAAATAATTACATGGGATTATATAAGTTATATCTTGTACTATAAATATTCATTTGAAATTTAAAAATATTTCCTACATCATCATATATTTTTTAAATTTTTAGGAATCAAATATATAAATTTATATATAACACAATAATGATGCATTGTTTACCTCACTAATTAATGATTTAAATAAATAAGATAATAAAGATTAAAACAATATCCAAAACATGTCCAATTATTATTAGATTATTTTATTTCGAACAATATTCTACTTATCTATAAATGTAATAAGTTTTGGACCTTTAGAAACCGAAAATTGTTAGATAATAAAATAATATATTCATACATTCATAAAGATCACATCCTTCCCCTTATAAAAAGACGACACCTCTAAACCATTACTCACACCTCTAAATCCCTTTGGCACATCCAAAATATTCCGAAATAAGCTCTAAATATCCCTCTATTCTATCTAGAAGCCTTACTTTAGGCAGAAGGCACTTCAAGAAATCCTTTTGGTTCAAACCAAAGAGAGTTACCCGATTTAAAGGTAACATCTTCTCTTAAGTTCTTTTCTTTTATTTTACTTCTTCAACACACTAAACTATTTTATTCCTTTATTTCATAAAAACACCAGTATCCTCAATATACGATATTTTTTAGATTATAAGGATTCAAACTACACTTACACACACCTCCATTTAATGGGTAAAGAACATACTGTTTCTGCGGATGGCGAACTACTGCCTCACGAAACGATGATTGTTAAATCTTATCCTACCACCTCTTATGGTGTCCATTAAGATGGAACTATATTTACATGTGATATATATTATATATATATTGTCTCTATACTTCTGAATTTTTCATTTATATCATTCCTTTATGGTTTCCATAATTGGTAAATACGATAATTTCATTTGTGGAAGTGCGGACTACCGCCCCTCAAAGTTATATGACTTGTCCATTCCATACGTGGAATGTATAAATGATGGAGTTAATTTAATTACATAACATATATATTATACTATAATTATAATTTATCTATGTATAATTACGTTTTCATTCCTTTAAATATAAAATTGAAATGAAAGTATTGCTAAAGCGTACGTACGACTTACCGTCTCCATGAACAGTGCATTTCATTTCTTAACTTCAAATGATATGGAATATTATAAATTCATATAAACAGGATATAAATTACATAAATGATATATAAATAATTAATATAATTCTGTATATAAACTAATTTTGACCACATTGACAATTTTTAATTATAACAAGTTCATTTTTTTGACAAAATGTTCCGAACATCGACAAAATGTCTGATATGAACTCAAACAATTAAATACTATTTTTGCAAGGTAAAAATTGATATAAAAGGAATAATAAACTTAAAATATTCTATTAAGAAAGTATAAATTAACTTAATTTTATTGTTCATGAATAACACGGAACATACGAATCATGTCGGACACGAGGTAAGGGGTTTTTATCTCACTTTTAATTCTATGAGATTTCCATTGTTCGACACTTATTTATTCCATATGGTGTTCTGTGTACTGACATTTAAAATATATTATCATGATTATATTTATATTCATGGTATTTTTTGATTCATTTGGTGATTATTAACTTATTTTCATACGAATCGAATGATTAAAACGTGGTAAGGGGTTTTCATCCCACTTCGTATTCTCGTGAGATTCATGCTATATTGCCACTATTTACTTTTGTGTGGTGTATGTACATCACATTATTGTATTCTTGTATAATATTATTTATTTTTTGTGTATTTACATCTTGATTTTATGACCCTTCTTTCTTGGGGTGTATGTTTTTTAAGTTACCATATTGGTAATGGAATTTCTAATTTTGATTTCAACCCATTGGGTTTTACGCAAACATCATTGATTATTTTACTCCATGATTATTTGTGAAATCGCTATTTATTTATTAATGTAGTAATTGACACTCCCCTTTGTGTGGATATAATTCTGATACACAAAATCACTCCATTTATATATTCGTAAGTAATCTATACGAACTTGATAAGAGTAATTTTAACTCAATTTCCATTCGTTGAGTTAAACATCCAAGTCATTGGTGTTGTTTTTACAAGAATATGTTTGAATTTCCTCTCATTGATTTACACTAAATATATAATAGTATTGAGTGTATTTATATTTTTCACACGTAATTATTTCATTGATTTATCATTAACCTAAGGATACAATTTTTATAAGGGATTTATTCTCAATTGACATTCCATTTAGACTTCTTTGTTGTTATGACCCAATTCACTTTTATATGGTGTATATACTATAATTTGACATAGTATATCATGAATCCCTTTATTCTCATGATATTAGAAATATTTTATTACCTAAATTATTTTTATTCAAGCATCTCTCATTTGGTTAGAGACTCTAACTAAAATTTCATTTTAAATGTTTTAAAGATTAATTTTTATAAATCATTCTCATTAATTTGAATGTTATAAAAATTGTTTTAAGTATTTTTTTAATTGGACATGAATTTTTTAAAATTAAAATTACTTTTAATTTTTTTAAAGTGTTATGGGACACATTGATTCAAAAATCTATTTTTAAACGACTTCTTGATAAATAGTGATACTTTTAAATGTTTTCAAGAAAAAGGGGGATATTTCTCTCAAATAGTTTTAATGATTATTCTCATCTATGTCAATATCCTTAAATATTATCGATTGAGGTTAATTTTTTATAATAAAATCTTCCATATTGTATTGAACGAGTTATGTTTGATTGCGGATGTGCTATTTTAATACCATTCATGGTTTCTGGTTAAAATATAGACATTTTGTATTCGAGTTTAAATATGAATGTTTATATTATGTTTCAACCTTTTCATAGGAGGAATGAATTGGACATAGTAAGCGAAGGGTGGAGCCCTTTATAGCTCCTTGATGCATTAGTAGGGCTCATAGGACAAACTAGTGTTGTGGCACAAGGCCTTGAAAAAATATTATTTGTAGTCTTGGCATGAGGCTTTGACTATGTGGTTATGATGTCCGGCATTATGCATTCCATCATTATGAAATTATCTATTGATCTTACATGTGATTATTCGACTAATATAATATCTATGTGAATAAGTAAATGGAATTATTTAATTTATATTTTCCATATTATACTAAAGTTTAATTTTAAAAGGCTTGTGTTTTAGTCTTATACATTACCTTAAATATTTATGCTTATTTATAAAATTTTCTACTATATTGTTATCCTTACTGAGCATCTGAGGTCACCCCTTTCTATGTTTTATTTTTCTCAGGATGTGAAAAAGTATATTATGATTAACCTACTGGGATAGGATAATGGATATGAGTGTGTTCAAAGGGGGCACAATGTTGTTTTCTTTCATTTAAAAATGTAATGTAAAACTTATGTATGTATATAGTATTTACAAGGCTACTAAACTACTCGGTCTTTCGAGACATGATCTCTTGTGATCATCCCAATGTTATGTAATAAGGCACCGACCCTGGGTAACTAGGGTTAGGACGTTACATTTTCTTAATTACTGAGTTAAGTATTGATATAGATTTTATATAAAAAAAATATTTATATACATATTTATAGAATATTATTCCAATAATTAAGTTTTCATGATCATCCATGATATAATTTCATATCATTTTTCAAGTATGTGGACACATCAACCCAAACATGAACATACCTTGATTAATGGATGATTATGGGAAGATTTAGTTATAATATCATTATAATATAATAATAATCACCTATTTTAGATTTTATTAGTGTGATATATCATAATTTTAAATAATTAAAAAAATAAGTAATTGATTTTGAAAATATTACATAATAAAAATAAGAATATTTTTCTCTTAGTATACTTATTTTAAAAGATTGAATTGACCACGATCTTTTATTGATCATCTCATTAATAGGTTCTCCATATTTTCATAAAAAACATAATGATATGATAAAAATAATATTTATCCAATAAAAAAATTAATATTACCATCCATTAATTGGGTTAATGAAAATAAAAAAAATTAATTGTTTCATGTTGGTCATAGTCCATACGTACGCATGGTTGATGCTTTCATTTTCCATAGAATGAGAAAAGGGAGTAATAATTTTTATTATTTCAGAATAATAAATTTTTTATATATTTCATAATAATTTATTAAATTGTACTTTTATTCTTTCCATTTAATTTGGTTATGGAAAACAGAACTTGTTGTTTCGTGGAGATAGTAGTCTACACAATGCACGAATTACGATTTCATTTTTCGTATCATAAAAGGGAAAAGTGATTAATGATTATTCCCATATCGTAATAAAATTAATTATATAACTAATAATGATTTCATTACATAGGTATTTCAGAACTATAATATTTAAAGAAACATTGAAAATAAAAAAGTTTTATAAAACTAATTATTCACATTGAGCGCTTTGATATTTCCTTAGAAGATCCCATAAAAATGAATGGAATATCATAATCAATTGAGACCAGAAGATAAAGGGAGTAAATATTATTTTAAGTTAATTATAGTGTATGTTTTCGATAGGAAACCTAATTTTTATTATTTCTTTAAACGGGTGTTGAGAGGGCCCTATTATAAGTAGTGAGAATGATATTTTTGTAAATTTTTCAACTTAATATAAAGAGATCACAAATTAAACATGTAAATTGGCACAAAAAATATTAAATAATTTATTTTAGGGTGATATATGTTCTAAAGACTCATAACCAATCAATTAAAAATAATTTTCTTACATGTTTAGAGCCTTTTACCCCTATAATTATTACTTTTTTGTTATATCATTTATCGTGGTAACTAGTTTTTACCATAGGTAACATTATAATTATTCCAAAAAAAGTTATACTTATTAGATAATTCAGACTCATTTATTAAAAATCGTAAATCAATTAATTTTTTTTTAATTTATAAAAGTGATAAAATTAATTTTTAAAATAAATATGTATAATGTATTAAAACAATTTTTTGAAAAAATATAACCTAAATTATAAAACATAAATTATGTTCTTATAAATTAAAAAAAACATTTTTTTAAATGTAAATTCACTTATAAAATAAATATTTGGTATTATATAAAGTTTTTATAAATTTTAAACTCATAATTTTATACTAATAATTTCATAAAACACATGGTATTTGTAAAAACAACATTTTTCATTATTCACCTAAAATAAATTTTTTTAAATCTCAAAAATTAATCCTATTCTAATGTTAACATTATGAACTAAAATATTAAGTTCATCTAATCAAATCTAATTTATAAAAATTATATATTTAATTATTTAAACAAAAATACAAAATATGAAGATATTTTTTTATTGAAAAATGACATCTTAAACTTCAGGTATCTTTAATTTTATTTCATATAAATTAATAAATAATTAAATATTGAAATAGTTTTTAAAAAAAATATATATTTTAATTATTATAATAATATTTTAAATGTGATCTATTTAATTTATTATATTAATATATTGTACCTATTTTTAAGTGGTTCTTTGAAAGGCATCCTTTTTAAAATATTAATCAAATATCATAATAATATATCATTATTTTATTTGATTATTATACTTTTATATAATAGTTATTATATTATTCATGTATTTTTATTATTTCATGGTTCATTTTAGTCAGGGGTTATGATATTTTAGTGTTGTGTGTGACACAACCTATTGAATATATTATTTATTTAAAGGAACCAAAATCGTGAGTAATTATATTCTCCCCCATTAAATAAATTATATCATCATTAATTTAATTATTACTCATTAAAGATAGTAGGTTTGAGTATTCCTATTATATAAATCATTTGGGATATAAATTCTAATATAGAATATGCCATACTTTCTTAGGATATTCCAAGTAACTTATCTTTATTCAAACAACATTTATCATTAATATAATCATATACCCCAGTATGTATATCACCTAATCAGATATTCAACCTTACAAACCCCTCTCAAACCCATTTGAATCTCCAATACATTAAACAATAAATAAATCACATATTCTTTGGATAATTAAATCTATCTTTAACCCTCAAACGGTAATAACCATTAAGTCCTAATGTTGCATGATATTTAATATATATCACAATCCTAGAAATGAGATAAACTTCACCTAAAATATCTAGATCACTTTTTCATTAAATTAATAATCAATTCCAATACTATCTAAATCACTTTTATGAAAATAAGTTAACCATTTATTAGCTCAACATCATGTATTTATTAAACTTAAGAGTTATACATACCTCAATCAGGTTTTCTACAATAGTTATCCCAAAAAATATTACCTTTTCATAAAATCACTTTACAAGGTTATTGATACCATTTAATATAGGTTTCCATACCTTTATAATAGAAATACTAAAGAAAAATCCTTATATTTTCCACATAATCCTCATAACATTTATAATATCTCAGAATATCATAGATAAATATCATTCACAAATGAAAATATCTAATAGTATCAATATTTAATTTCTTATAAGATACTGACATTACTATATTTGGTTAGATAAGGAAACTTACATTTTACATCATAAATATAATATGATAAAATTATAAACCATTTAAGTATGCTCCATTATTTTATTATAAAACATTTTAGATTCTAGATACATACCTTTATAAACTTTATTTTTGTTATTATGTTATAACCAAATACTAAAACCAAAATTATTATAATGATATATAATTAAATCAGAGTAAAATCCCATATAAACAAAAAATCTCAATATCAATATTCTTCTCTAATGACACCTTCATTTCAAACTATGATAATTTCATTTCTACCTAGGTTACATTAAGTTTTGTTTCGTCATAATTCTTAACTTAATCCATTAATGTAAATAGGATATAAATCCATTATAGAGGTTCATAAAGATAATATGATCAACTAAATAATATCCCCTGGGAGTGTCTAGCCAAGTGTAAAGTTAGGCCTATTAATTGTGAACTAGGTTATGATTTAGTTAATACCCAACACTCTATATTCTGTGTTATTAACCCCTGCTAAAAATGAACTAGATACTCCATCCACTTTCTAGTTCCTCAATATGTACGTTATTTCCATGAAAACCATAAAATCCATACTTTTCCCAAAAGTTTATGGATGTTATCCTATATATAAACTTATCCCATAGACTTATCCCTACTATTTTCCCTAACGTTATCATATCATAATCCTAAAAATAATAAATATTATGTCAACTAACCTGAAGGGATATTTTAACCATATAAATCTGGATAATCCTTAACTTAACAAACTTTGATGATATTTAAAACTCACAATTTATCCTCGTCCAACAATAACATAATCTCCAATGTTATCTAAACCTTGCTCTAATGGAAACTATGACAACCCAAACCTAATTATTCATTAAAACATTAACTTAAATAAAATATTTCTTTACAACAGTTTCCCATGACCTTTTAGGTTTATAGTTTTTGGTAATTGGGACAAAAAATTAACTAACAGCACTCATATATATTTCTAAATAATAGAAATATTTAATTTCCACTATAAGAGAAACCTTCTAATCCAAACAAGTCTTAAACATCTCGCATAAATTAATGTTCTAATATAACTTTCTATACATAACTTATGTATTAATTTTCCTCATAACCTATGGAAATGGAAGCATAAGAAATGGGTTCGATCAGATGCTCTGTAAGGGTAAACATAAGTGATAAAAATCAAATATCATGAGTGATTATAAGATGGGAATATGGGTATAACCAAGAAATATAATAAAAGCATACATAAAAAATATTAGGTCATAAATAATGAAATAAATTTTGATATAAAATATGACACTAATCAATATAGTGATTCAATAGACATGATCCCTGAGTGAATAACATAGTTATGAGAACAAGTATAAAATTTTGAAACATCTTTCAACTTTCATACAATCATAAGTATATGGAACATTAATTTCATGAGCCACACTATAACTACCCATGATTAAAAGAAACTAAGAATGTAATAATGAATAATCTATCTCATCAGATATAGATGTTTAACCAATTCACTTGAGGGGATATAGGACCTCGCCCATAATTATCGATATTTATGAGTGGCTTATAAAATCATTCACTTATCACTTCATAAAGAACCCATGGATATAAAATGAGTTTCATTCAACACATAATAAATAATTCATGGAAATAAAATGGGTTTCATTAAAAAAGTCATAAACAACCCATAAAAAAGATGGGTATTATATGGATTCCAATAAGGAAACCATTAATAAGTCAATCAATAATCATAATAAGATAAAACCATGGAAATTAAATTAGTATCAATTAAAATCAAGAAAATTTCTTGGTAAATATTATTCAATAAATATAATAAAGAATACAGTATTTGCACCATATAAATAAAGGTTATATAGTTAAGTCAATAATTTCCTCCAATAAATTGATGTATGGAATCTAGGTGAATAGCCTTAAATCAAAGGAATCAAGAATAGGGTATTCATAAAGGAAATGATTTGAAATAAATATTAGGTTCATACACTAAAAATAATTAGGAAATACAAATACATTGATGGATAATTTTCAAAAATTAATGAAAATTATATAATTTATCTAAAGAAATAAGGTGGATGGTCATATTTTAAAAAAATCCTTGGTCAAGAATAATTTTTTCAAAGAATTTGGATTTTGATGAAAAACATTTTTTACAATCATTAGGAAAAATAGATTTGGAAATAAGAAACATCAATGATCCTTTTGAAAACAAAATATTTTATAATAAAAAAATTATAATAAGAGTTTATTTAAGAAAACCATTAAATATTTTTAAGGGAGTATCATAGTACATGAAAAGTATAGTGTAAATAGGTGTTCACATTTAAAACATTAAAAATAGATTATTTTTACATTTTGATGAAAAGTACCCATATATAAATCGTTAAAAAAATTATTTAATTTTTTTTAAAGAAAAAATAGTAGAAAATTAATTCCATAAATTATTGAGTTATATACAAGGAAATTTTAAAAATAAAATGATGAATTGGGACAAGGAAATGATGGTTCTCTAATGAAAATAAATGATGGGGATAGTTTCAAGAAACACTTCAGGTAAAATATGATTCAAGGGGAAATGAATTTTCAAGGGAACATATAAAACACCATGGATACAAAAAGAAAATATTTTAGGTTTTATAAATAATGAAAATTCCCTAAATGGATTATCATTCAAAAACAACCTCAATTTGAAAATAATATTAGCAACGAAAACCTTACAGTTTGAGTGAAATTTTGATCAAACCACTTTCAAGTTGAGTATATTTTGAATTTATGGTTGTTTAAATAAATTAAATGATATGGATCTTAAAAACCATTGAATATAGTAAAATAAATTCATTATAAAATAATTGCACCATATTAAAGGTTTCAGAGTGAACATTAAGAAATATGTCATAGTAAATTGAATTTGAGATAAATAACCCCTTACCTTGTTTCCCTGTTTAGCTGATTTCACTCTAAGAACCTATATAAAAAACATAAATATCTAAATAAAATACATTAAAATATTTTTCATATACATAGATAATAAAAAGCTTCATTTATAATTATTCCATGTATTTATATTAGTTAGTTATTTCCAATTTTCAATGTCAGGTGTGGGTAATCTTGAACATTTTGAACTAATTTTGTAATAGATATATTATTATTCACAATTCGTCTAAATTTAATCATTAAATGTTCAATATAGATACAATAATTTATGAATTACAATTATTTATGAATTTTATATTTCCTTTCATCAGTACTTTAGTCTTTATCCATGAAGATGAAATGGACAAAAAACATTATTTGGTGATTTTCAACCTATGAATGGTGTTTTCTTAATTAATAAGTTAAATATTGATTTATCTCTTCTAGAACCAAAAATAATTATCATTTATATATTTATATCATATTATAATATTAGTTAAATTTTTATAACCATTCATGATATAATTTCATATCATTGTTCAAGTAAGTGTCAAATCAACCCAAACATGAAAAACCCATGATTAATGGATGATTATGTGGTGGTTTAGTTATAGTATCTTTATAAAATAACCATAATGATATAATTTAGTATTTATTATTGTGATATATCCGAATTTTAAGGAACTATAAGAATAATTTTTGTATTTTAAAATATTACATAATATGAATAAGAATAGTTTTTCTTGTAGTACACATAATTTAAACTATTGAATTAATGATGATAGTTTATAGATCATATAATAAATTGGTTATATAATTGATCATACCAAAAATTTAATGGTATAAAAAATTATATTTATTCATTAAATTCATTCTTAGTATCAATCATGAATGTTTTGATGAAAAGAAAAATAGAAGTCAATTTTTCCATTGATGTGATAGTCCACACATCTGCATGGTAGTTGATTTTATTTTCTGTAGAATGGGAGAAATGAGTAATATGGTTAATTATTAAAAAATAATATAAATAATATAAATAATATAATTATCATAATTATTTATTAAATTTTCCTTTTATACTATCCTTGTAAGGTGGTTAAAGAAAACAAAACATGTTACATCATGGAGCTGGTAGTCCACATTTCCCACGAATTAAGATTTCATTTTTCATAAAGGAATATAGAAAATGTAGTTAATAATTATTCAAATAGAATAATAAAATTTAGTAAATAACCAATTATAATTTAATTAAAAATTAATTTGAAAATTAGAATTATAAAATAAAAATAAAAAAAAAGTTACATAAAAAAGATTACTCACATTGACCACTTTAATATTTCCTTAGAAGATCCATTGGAAGTGGATGTTACATGCTAATCTATTATGATAATAACATCAATGTAGTCAAATATTAGTATAGGTTAATAAAAAATGGAATGTTTTAATGATAAAACCTATTTTTTAGGAGTTCCTTGAAGGGGTGGTCAGAGGCCCCTTTTATAATTGGTGATAATGACATTTTTTGTAAATATTTGAACTTAATATAAAGAGATAAAATGTTAATCAAGTCAATTATATCTAAAAATATTCAATAATTGAATGGAGGGTGATATTATATCTAAAACATATATAAAAAATTAGAAACATATTTTTAACATATTTTAAGCCCTTTAACCTTTGAATTAATAATTATTTCAATTCAGGTTTAACCATTGCAGCTTGTTTTTAGATAAGGTAACTTAATAATTATGCCTAAAAATAAATTGGTTCTTATTAGATAATTTTAAAATAATTATTATAATTTCTAACATAATTCCATTTAATTAAATTTATAAAATTTATAAAATTTATTTTTAAAATATAAATATATTGTACATTAAAACGTTTTTTAAATATAACTTAAATTATAATATGTAAAATATGGGTTTATAAATTAAAAACAAAATTTATAAATTTATAAATTCACTTATAAAATACATATTTCATCATATAAATTTTTTTCATAAATTTTTAATTCATACTTATATACTAATAATGTAATAAAATTCATGGTATTTATAAAAATGGTCTTTTACACTATTCACCTGAAATCAATACTTTTTGAAAAAAATAAAAAATTAACCATTATATAATTTTAAAATTATAAATTCAAAAATTAAATTTATATTATCAATTTTAAATTATAAAATTATATATTTATTTATTAAAATAAAACTACAAAATATGAATAAAAATAGTATTATTGAAAATTGACTTCTTAAACATAAAGTTTATTTAATATTATTTCATATAAATTTTCAATTATTTGAATTTTTAAACAGTAATTTTAAAATATAAATATTACCTATTATAATATACTTCTAAATGTGATCAATTTAACTTATAATTGTAATATATTGTCCCCTTTTTAAGTGGTTATTTTAATGACATCCTTTTAAAAATATTAATCATAGAGAATAATAGTATATTATTATTTAAATTGATTTGAATCATTTTATATAGTAATGAATATATTATTCATGTATTTAAAATATGTTGTGGTTCATTTTAGTTATGTGTTGTGTTAGTTTGGTGTTGTGTGTTACAAAATCTAATAAAGATAGTATTAATTTAAAGGATCTAAAATCTTGGGTTGTTACAAAAAACTAAAGAGTAATTGATTTCTCAACTAGTACCATAATTTTACAATGGTTCTCAAAGAAGAAGTAAAGTTCTATGTGTTGGAATAATCTCTTCCTAAGAAACCAACTACTGATGCATTTTAACAAAAGGATTTAGATTCATATGATAAGTATACAAATGATAAATAAGATGTATTACCACTCATGTTTGTTACTATCGAGTATAAATTGAAAAAAAAACATGAGACCCTAGATACCAATAAAATTATAGATAACCTAAAAAGTCTTTATCATGAGCTAGCTAGGCATGAATGGTATGAAGTTTCCAAATCTATTTTTTATATAAAATAACTGAAGGACCCATTATATCCACTCACGTTTTCAATATGAGTGGGTGAATCAATGATTTGGAGAGGCTAAACATACCTATTAAGCATTAATTTTCCATATATTTCATCTTAAAATCACTACCAAAAAATTTCTATCAGCTGATTGTGAATTATAATATCAATGAACTATTTAAACCTTTAACCAATTTCCTTAATATGTTGATGATAGGTGATCATGACATGAACGGTTCAAGCTCAAGAACCATGGTAATAGAATAGAATTATAATTTCAAAATTTTTTGTGAAGTAAAGGGAAGTAAAGAGTTCATGGAGAGTCTACACCATCTGTTAAGCCAAAAATGAAAAAGGAAGGACAATGTTTTTATTTTGGAAAAATTGTCCATTTGAGAATAATTATTCCAAATTAACTAAAGTATTTCGATATGCCTATTAGAGAGTCCGCATCAAGTATAAATGTTATAAAATCAATTATATTATTTTCACAGATATATGATATCAACTAAATGTTTTTAAAAATTTATAAATTTAAAGGAGATCAGAAGATAATAATGACGTTATTTTTAGATCTTAAATTTTTCTTTCGAGTTATAGAGAAAAGGAGTTGGTACATTGATGAAATGGTTGATTTAATCTTGGGTGAACTTATCATAAGAAGTTAATTTATCTCGTTTTTTATCTTGAAAGGATTATGTAAATAATAATTGTTTGAAAAATTGAGATTGGTGTTATTGATACACATATTTATGATGCGTTTAATAATATAACATGCATTAATGGTGATTAAAAATATATTTTTCAAAGAGGTAATTTATCATATTTTCATTTGCTAAAATATTATTACAATTATAATTGATTCAATAAGAGTTTACTCTATTTTCACAAAATGTTTAGAATTAGTGGACTGGATATATGATTCCCAGGTTTTAAGTTCTGTATAGAAAAAATAAGTGGTAAGAAAATTCAAACTTGAAGAATAAAAGTTATTTGAAAAGTTCCATAATGTTTATTCAAGGTACCTATCTAGGTCATTGAATATTAGTTTTTTTAGGATGGTAGAATAATATTTTTATTTTAATTGATTATCCAAAATACCTAAAATAGTTTAGAAAACTCCATGGAATATACATTTCACATATAGGGTCTATAGAAACCAATTCATTAATTCCAAAGGGTGTGTGATATTAAATGTACATGTTTCAAGTGTTTTAAATATATAGGATTTAAAAATAAAAGGAATAATTGTATTATCATATAGTTTATATTCATGTGATTAAATAAAATTTTTACTAAATTTGATATTTGAATATAAATGAATGTATCTAGCTCAGATGGATTTATGTAAACAATGTGTATCTTCATCTCATTTCTCTTATGTGATAAGAGAAATTTATAACTATTAAAGATTTGTTATGAATAAAATTAGATGTTTAATTTTATAGGTATGGATTATGATTCCTCCAATTCTATAATATATGTTTAATAGAGGACATAAGAATTAAAATGTTATATCCAATAAATTATACAGCCTGATATTTGTTAAAATTTTAGGGGTTGTGTTTCCACCACCCATAAGTGGTATATTTTAATAAGATGTTATTTTCAAAAGAAAATGGTCCAAAAACATAGAATATCATATATTAATATAGTTTATTTGTAAAATATTCCCATTAAAATAATATAAGTGTTATTTCCAAAATATAAAGAATTATGTGTATCATAGAACGATATATCTAAAAATAATATAGTGTTCAAGAGACTATTGAAAGTGTGTCTTAACTTTTAGAAGTTAAAATTTAACAAATAAAAGATAATACCATTCCAATATTAAAGCGAACTTTCACTTGATATCTGAAAATATTTTAGGGTATTGTGGTAAAGATAAATGTAAAAGAGTTACATAAGTTACCTTAAAAGAGTGAATATCACTTTATCTTAAAAGGGTTTAGGATGCGATGGTAAATAAAAAATGTAAGTAGTTATATTATTTATGATATACTTTAAGAAAAAAGTTTGATTAAAATGGTTTCAAGGATGGTGATGATGAACATAGAAATAGTTCTACATATACAATAGAATTTTACATTATATCATTTGATATTATAATGTTAATGGGTTTGAATATGTTCAAATAGTTTAATGTTAGGAATATGATTCAAATATATAACCATTATTTAAAAAATATTATATCATTAATGTAACTCACTAAAATAATTTAGTGTAAGGGTTTTATGAGATTGTCACATAGATATGTGTAAGAAATTTCATATAGATGTAATGAGTTAAAAAACCTAGAAATTATAGCATACATAAGGCTAATCTGGTATTTTATCAGATATGATATGATAGATAGATTCTTATGTGGGGCTTTTTAAGTATTCCTATAAGGTTCAAGAATATTAAAATGAATCATATTAGAGGAAAACTCCACATTATAATTATTTCATGTTTATTGCATAAATGTGTGTATATATATTTAAATTTCATTAAGCATAATGATAAATGACATCTCAAAGTGAAAATTTGAGTTATCCATAAAAAATTTTCAACATACAATGTTTTAATATATGATGAAATGATAAGGTTAGCATGATTTTTATTCTTGTATAGAGATATTAAATATACTCATGACGTACAATAATGTGTGTTTGTACACTTGATGACCTATTATGTATACCACATAGAGTTTCATACAGGATGTCTTTGGTATATTATGGGATCATGGATTATATTTGAGTCCTTAATGTAAGAACCCAGATCTTCGTTTAAGGTATGTTTTCCTTTTCTAGCCGTTTTTTATAAAAAGTGGAATTTCTAGAAATTTCTTAAGTACATGTCGTGTACTTTATGAGTAAACATCATGTATTCGGTTACCGCAGGTAGCCGTGTTTTGTTCATGTAACTGCCTTGCACACAGTCGTGTGGGGTGACATGGAGGCCGCCCAAAGTGGAGTACAGAAAAGGAAACTACACGTCGTGTACTTATAAAGTACACACCGTGTATTTTATTTTTTTATTAAATGCATCGGGGTTGCATCTAATGTCCAAAAAAGTATCATTCTAGGTCTCGTTCGGCTGAGAGCTCTCATACGGCCACGATCATCCTCTGATCCCCTAAGCCTCCGCCCGACCTCTGATTCGACTATCGTGGATTGCATTGGGATCACCTCTATAAACTCTTCCTTCTGCTTGAGCTTCATTTCATGATTCTGCATCTTTCAAAGGTTATCCTCTATTGAAAATTTTAGACATTTTCATATATCTTCAGTGTTCCATGGTGATTCAAGCAACGAGAATCAAGTATATTGGTCTCTAAACGCTGAGGTAGGTGGTTTGTGACTTATGGTTGAATGTATTTGAATTATATGTGCAAAATCACCAATACCCATGTTTTTTTGCATTACTGGTGTGTGCGAGTAGTGGTTATTGGTATGTGAATAGGGTTGATTGCTATGATTTGGGGGTGTTTCCCATTCATGTTTTTTCTACGACCCTTGTGCTCTGCTTAGCATGTTAGGCTGCCATGTTTTTCTCATGCCTAGATGTAGGATGGTGTGATTTTATTTATGACTTTCTGTTATGCTATAGACTGGTTATCCAAGTAGTTATTGAGGTTTACTTTGGCCGAATTGCATTTATATGCTTTATTGACTTACACAGGGATATGAGAACCTAGTGTAGTAGACTATAAGGGTAATTGACCGAGTGAACTTTCTCAGAGAGTCCTTAATCGTTGTATACTATAAGGGGAATTGACCGAGTGAGCTTCCTCATAGAGTCTTAAATCACCTTAGACTATAAGTGGAATTGACAGTGTCAGCTTCTTGAGAGAGTATTTTATCACGTTTGACTATACAGGGAATTGATCGAGCATGCTTCCTCAGAGAGACTTTGTTATATCCTTATGACTGAACTAGAGGGGGTAGGTTGTGTGTAATTCCTAGAGGGTTACCGGTGTGATAGCTACATGATTTACTTGTTTAGGTTGAACCAGAGGGGCTTGAATATTAGTACTTCCCGAGGGTTACCTACTTTGATTAAGTTGTTTACTTGCTATGTGATATTGATTTCTCTGAACTGTAGGAACGGTTACTGCTGCGTACTTCCTTTTTTATTTATGTTGTTTACTTCTTGCCTACCATATATATTCACTGACTGGTAGGCATATATATTTTGGTGGTTTCCTACTAGGATTTGGTCTCACAACCTGTTTGGGTTATGCTTTTGGGACCAAACAAATTATATTTCTACAGGTATAGATAAGGGAAAGAACCCTTCTACTTCAGGTACTTGATTGTTGTGTATCTAGAGAGCATGGGACTAAGCTATGGCTTGCAATTTTGAGGAGTTTTTTATCTGTTTTCTTTAATACTTTGGTTTTTTATAGTATTTCAACATTGTGATCTGTTTGGCTATTTTCATAGACATATGTATCATGAATCATTATATATGTATGTGCTCTTGTTTATCCTTTCATCTTATATATGTTTGCTGTTGTATGGAATTCTTATTATTTAAACTTTTGTTATCTGTTTACGTCAGCTATGTTACTATGCCAATGAGGGCATAGTTTCCCCACTATCACACCCAAGGCCCTCACTTCTAGTTGGATGCCTCAGGCGTTCAGGGAAATGTGCTTGAGGCCATATGACCAACTGGGTACGGGGCGCCACTAGGTGGCTTCCAGAACCGGGACGTTAAACCTTATACCTATGGTTGGGTAGATACCTAGCATGATAACCTTTATAATTTTATACCTTACTTATGAAATTTTACATGTTAACATAGATAATAAGGGGGGTTTTGGGTCTGTTGTTGATCATGACATTGGTTGGAGATTAACTAAGATGGGATTTTTACTCTCATATGATGAGTATAACATCTAGTCCACCGATTAAGATAGACATAGAATTGTACAACTGTGCCTAGAAAGTACATTTGATGTTCTTATCTATTTGTATGAGAGACATGTGATGTGCTCATCCATGAATATTAATAACATGTGATGTATTTATGAACCAAGTCAATCTATACTCAAAGAATTGAGAATGTATTAGTTTGTTATTTGTTATTTAAATTCTTTATTTCCCATGGTAACTCGATGTCATGGAAAAATGGAAAATATGAGAATGTGAATTTCTGTATGACATTTATTGGTGGAAACGGGTATAGAGATACATGTGTTTGAAAGATATCACACCAGATCCCTTTATAGATTGAGCATCATTAATTATTTGTGAGTGTCCTATATTTTATTACATTTATCAATGTGGATATTAATATTTTTTAGCTCTATAAAGACCCATGGGGTCACACATTGTTCATGAATGAATGTAGATTGAATTTGACTTAGAGAGATACTCTATAATTATTTTAGAGTTTATCAAAAATAGTTTTGGATGGGTATTTATAAGGTATTTCATGTGATGTAATAAATGGTGAAGCTAATGATATCTTTCCAAAATTGTTTTGAAATATATCCAAAAGTATTTTTGAATATGGTGTCATAAGTTATTGTATAGAATTCAATATAAGATTAAATTTCATTGTGTGTTTTAGGCTTTAGTGCAAGTGGTATATTGAAAGGAATATGCCCTAATTATTTTTTTCATGTGATGAAAAAATCCAATCATATAAATTATGATTATGGAAATCCAATAATTACTTGTTATGCATGGCTATATCAAGTGCATGGCATATTCATTCCATTAGCTTTGATATTTTGGGCAGATCAATCATTCACTTGGATAACATTTAACGGGTAATTTCATAAGATTAAATGTGAGGGGGGAGAAGCATTCATATGATGAATGCATGAATTGTTCATAGCATTTACTCATGAATTAATGCACATGAGTAAATGCAACAACACCCAAGGAGAATCCTTAAGAGATATATATATATATAAAGCCACTATCATACGATGGTGTGTGTTATTTTTATGCTCTGTTGAGACTCCCTGAAACCAAACATTATCTTATTCTTCATCCATAGCTCATAGAGGTGCTAGAACACTATGGGTGAAAGAGATTCCCATTCATATGATGAATAATTTAGGCATGACCTATGGATACATAT